>OZ007499.1:9020100-9636767 GCA_963931805.1 Microdon myrmicae
TCGCCAAAAAATGAATTAAGTTCATCTATGCACTGTTGCTGAGTTAATCCACGCCGAAAGTTGTAAAAAATAATCGCACGAAAATGTTGACGATTTAATTCCATTTTTGGGCCGAGATGAATCTTTTAAGTTACTGTAAACAACACAAATAGCGCTCGTATGTCAAAACGTTCTGAGTGCGTATAACCTCAAAAATGTCCAACTTTACGACAGAGCTGTCAATTGCCGGATTGCAACGCTAGGGTTGCCAAATCCCGAAACATAAGAGGCAACCCTCGTATAATCTAGCACAGTTATTTATTAAAATATATATTACAGTTATTTATATATATATAGTTAAATAAATTTAGTTAAATAAATATTTTTAATAAGTTTTATTTCTTATTGTCCCTGGAAAAACTGTAATGCACTTAATGTTTTACTCAGAACAACATTAGAGTAAATAACTCGTCACTTCAACAATCTGTAGTGTAAACTAATTAACAACATTTTTTCCGATCCTCACACCTTAAACTCAAAGTTATTATAAACTGCAAGTAAGATCATAGGTAAATAAGATTATTGTTGTACTTTAAAGCTGACTTTGAGATAAAGTAAATAAGTAATGTGATCAACATCTGACCCTAAAACATTTTTGATTACAAAATCTTCTACTTACTTCCTTTCCACTTTATGTCTCAGTTTTCGAGTGGGTAATTCATCTATTTCACGTCTTAGGCAGAACTAAATACTGAAAATAATCGAATTGAATTACCTTCTCTGAGGCGGAGTAGATCCTTCAGTCGTTTCTCCAGCAAATCAACTGCATCCGCCTCCAGTTCAGATTCATAAATCGTTGAAATATAATAATTTCACCATCACGTGAAATATTCTATTCATCGCACAAATTACCACATTATCCTTGTCAAGGTTTTTTTTGTTCTTTTTTATACAGATTACTAAGTAATTCTTTCCGCAACAGCAATGTGCTTTGAGTCCTTAATATAGAAAAAGAAGCAAGGCCAAATTATTCAAATACTCAACACCAGATTTTGTGCCCTTAATTCCTTCCCCTCATCTTACAACTCGGTCGTCTGTTAATGCTGTTGCTTGATGCAGAAACAAACAACAATAAGTCACAATCCCAGTATCCTTGCGAAGATTGTAAACACTTAATTCGCGACCAAATAAGGAGCCGGCATTTTTTTGTGATCTTTTTCAAAAACACGCACCACACAGGAGTGATCCAGGAATCCAGGGCGCATAATAATGTAAAATCATATTAAATTACGTGGATAGCGAATGACAAATAATATAGAGAGACGCGTCGCCATCGGTGGGTGTCTAGTTCTGGGTGCCAGGATAATAAATGCGCTTTTCATGGATATTTCCTTTTTAGAGGGGGCGAACGATATAAAAAATGTCTCATTTTAATTCTATTTGCCACGTATCTCCTCATCATCATATTTCTCCATGATTTCCATCCCATTCAAGAACAAGATCCTGAAATCAAGAGAACGACAAAAAAAAATACAATAAGAAAAGATAAAGCAAACTGAACAGGATAACACCTACCATAAGGTTGATGGTGTCGGAATGATTTTCTTCAAATTTCCTCCCAGAGATCCTGTGTTTTGGTGGGATGTAGAACTAACGGTAAGTGAAATGTTTACGACAATGAAAAACGGTGTGCGGTCGGTAACCACATCCTTCTTCTTATTCTTTATCCTCGATGGAGGTGGGCGAAGCACAATTTGTCAACATGCAAACAGGGTATCAAATTTGAACACTTTTTTTTTTCTCCAGAGGTGGTTACTGGTATTTCATCCTGGGAGTACTGTATAAGCGGTAAGAGGGAATGATAAGTTGGATGTAAGGAACAAATAAAAGGATTTCCATACAGTTCGTGCAATCTGTTACATTAAATCTCTTTGCCGAGCATTAAATCCACCATCAACACCACTTAGGATGATGTGTCGTGACAGGAGACTTCTATGCATACCCCGGGTTGGATGAAGCTGAGATAGAAAACGGAAGCGCGCAGGGATAACCGTTCCCATATTATCCTTGAAACAAGGTTCAATCTAGAACATAATTGATTTGTTGCGAATCGATTAAGGGTAATGTGGTTTATGTGATGCTAGACACAAGTGGGTACATCGACACAGATGGTGAAGCTGACGCCAGAAGGTGGAATGAAGGTAATGGTATTGATGGTGCTTAGTATCTTGTACCAAATAGAAAAATAAAAAAACTAGATATATCGCTTATAAAGGAATAAATTCCTAACGAGATTCAACAGCAGTATTTTCTGATTTTGGCTTTCATTTAGCACAAACTCATGTAATGAAAGGTGAAGGTAAATAAACAATTTTCTGGAATCTGGTGAACAGTTTTTTGGGAGTGAATCTGTGGTGATTACAACAGACAAATATGAACACACAACGATAGCGAAGAATACATCACAAAGAAGAGTATAGAAATAAATCTCAATCTGTTTGACAATTAAGGAAGAAATGCACAGCATTAGTAGTGAGTTAAGAAATCCTCGTGTACACGCGGCCGAAGTCTGATATGTAATCGTTTCAATTATTTTTTTCACGGTCATCGAAAGATGTGGTTATGCCATAAATATCAAGGTCGAAGAAAACTACTATACAATCGAGTTAAAGAAGTGCTTTTGATACGGTCGAGGCATTTGCATCGTGAGAAGATTATTGAGAGTGCATTTACAAAAGAAAACAAAAATGTGATGCTTCGCTAAGAGAAAAGATGTATCCACACAATATGGAAACATGGTTGAATAGAAAATATGACGAACTACATTATTGTGCTGCACTGAACCAGCTGATATCAGGACATGGATACTTACTGGTTACGGTACTTGCACTAGTGTAGCCAATTACAAATGCTGCTTGTACTGTGAAGCTAAAATTAAAATTTCAGACCATGTATCTACAGAATGGGTCAAACTCGAGGCCGTAGATTTCAGCAGAAGTAGAAAAATATATGCTGAGGCCTCAAAAGGTACGACTTGTAACAAATGTTAGATATATGTAGTGTATTGCTGTAGGTCCGGCGAGACGAGCACCATTTCGTCCCATGACAGAGCATATAAACAGACAGTTCCAAGGGAAGCGGGGTTAATATACCCTGGCTGGGGTGGTTCTAGTGGGTAAAATCCGGCGTGTGTCTGAATCGAAGTTGAAGTTTTTCAAAAGACTCATCATCATCATCATCATCGGCACTGCAACCGGGAACCGGTCTTGGCCTTATTTAGCAAGCCCTGAGGCTTGTTATATTTTCCATAATGATTTGTTTTTGTTTTTTTCGGGCAAGGTTATTAGTCTTGCGCCAGAGACTCCCCGGCGGGGAATCGAACCCCGGTTTCCCACGTGACAGGCGGGTATACTAACCACTATACTATCGAGGATCCTTCAAAAGACTATCAGACGTGAATTCCGCCTAAACGCAAGAAGTGAGATATTCCCAAAAAGTTATCTTTCTCTGGAAAGTGTTATGTCCACTATATCTGCAAATCAGGAAATACAAACTGGCCCAAATTGAGAGCGAAGTTTAAGTGTGTGCATTGTCTGTCGTTGTGTTGCCGTTGGTGAGCAAGGTAAACAAAAACGCGCCTATAGATAAGAAAAAAATTCCGGAGCCAATCGGCCGTGACTTATGGTCCACAATATACCAAAAAGGAAAGAAAACATCTGCGAAATCTAAGGATGAGGATGCTCTTAAAAAACAAACTGGGAAAAGCCACATTAAAAAAGTGCCATGACCAGACGCTATGATAAGATTCAAACTAACCAAAAGACATGCAGATATGCTAAAGTTTACAAAGGCCAAACTTGAACTAAGTGAACTCAGAAATAACGTGAATAAAGTTCGAAAAACAGCAAAAGGAGAATTGCGGGTACAACTGAAATGCCGTCCATACGCCACCACCGAGACGCTGAAAGCAAAGGTACAACAAGTACTAAAGGAAGAAGCTAATGTGAAAACAGTGTCACAGGAAATCACAGTTGAATGTCGTGATTTAGATGAGGTTACCACTGTGGAGGAAATCTTGACAGCGATCGCTATAGAGTTGCCTGCACTGAACGCGATCCCAAAGGAAGCGGTAAGAGTTTAAGAAGGAAATCATATGATACGCAGGCTGCCATGATCCGCTTACCAAGAGAAGAGTCGAGTATGTTGCTGCCTACAGGTTTTCTACGGGCTGGATGGGTGTGATGCAGACTTCGAGAATACATCGCACCCACATGATGTTTCAGAAACTGGCAATACGGTCATGTGGCGAAATCCTGCAAATCCGAAGAAGATCGTTCGGAAAACTGTTTGAAATGTGGTGAAAAATTTCACAAAGCAATGGGCTGTAAAGCACAATTCAAATGCATGTTCTGCGAATCAGGATGCGAATGCGGTAACCACCACTCAACAGGAAGTTACAAATGCCGAGCATTTAAAAACGCGATGTCCAATCTCCTGAATAAAAATGGACAGGTTTAAGTGCATTCAAATTAAGTTAAACCATTGTGGAGCCGCACAAGATCTCCTTTCCCAAACGGTCAAGGAATATGGTGCAGACGTGGTACTCATCAATGAGCAGTACAGGATATCTGGCACTGGTACTACTACATGGGAGGAAGACAGCAGCCGACCAGCGGCCATCTGGACAACTGGAAATTCCCCCATGGAATACAGAAGTGTCCAGCGGCTGGAAGGAGTTGCCTATGCTAAGATCAGAGGAATCCATTTCTACTGTTGCTACGCTCCGCAAAGGTGGGAAATGGAAGAATTCAAATGCTTTTTGGGCAGGGTTGTGGGGCTTTTCAGGGCCCGAAGAGCCATGCATCGCTCGATCCCCACTATTCCAGGCGAACGACTTACCTCTCGGTCGAACTTCAGCAAGGTTGCGTAACCTTGCTACGGCATTTACCCCCAGCCAAATCGCTGGAATTAATACAGTTATCCAATCGGATAACTGTTTTGAATATCCGTTAGGCAGCTTACCTATTCTGTGGGGGGTTTTCCTTCCAAACCCCCCTTTTCTCCAACACCATCCCCGAAAAACATTAAGTCCACGGCAAAGCTTATCACTTAGCCGTGGCACCGAAAATTTATCCCCGAGCAGGCATTGATCCCTGAAAAACATTAAGTCCACGGCAAAGCTCATCACTTACCCGTGGCATCGGAAATTCACCCTCGGGCAGGCATTGATTTCTAAAAAAAAACATTAAGTCCACGGCAAAGCTTATCACTTAGCCGTGGCATCGAAATTTATCCTCGGGCAGGCATCGATTCCTAAAAAAACATTAAGTCGACGGCAAAGATTATCACATTGCCGTGGCATTTGAAATCCCATCCTTAGGCATACATTCTACCCAGGGCATCTCGTTTCCATAGCCTTATGCTATGGAAACAACATCAACAAAGAGTTCCTTATTGACTCGTTTCCTTGTTTGCCCATGGCACTCCTTGCATGCGGCTATTAGGCCCCATTGGTTTGCCACCGCCGACAAGGTTTCGGCTGAGGCAAACCAAACATTTCCCTAATTACCAGCAATAGCTGGTTTCCTATTATCGGTCCCCACCGATCAGGGACCGCAAACAAGCAACGAATTGGATGCAGCCAGCAAGTGTTTACTTTCAACATCTGGCAATGGCTGCACCCTATATTCGTTGCAATATCTAAACATCGCATTGGCACCACAGAATGCTATGCATACATAATCCCCTAATAACGGCCGCCACCCGTCGGCGGACCAAAGGAAATTCACATCGTCAACCTTAATGTTGATTTATGGCCTCCCATAGGATGACCAGATCTTCGGTTCGTGTCTTTTTCACCCCAGATGTTATCGTTTGCATTCGTGGAAGATGCAGTAGCGATGTTGGCCTTCATCCACGGTCGCCGGACGATCGTATGCGAGGCGTACACACATATGCATAATGTATGCCTATTTCCCCCGGTCCAATCACGATTAACTACCTCAAGTTAATCGTGTAGCTCCTCCCCTTTTGCAGTTTCCCTTTAGGTGTCCCTTTTCTTATTGTGAGCGTAAAATACCGGCAGTCAGAGTTATACGTCGTAAGAGTGCGCACGAATCCACCACGGTCGGAGTCCTGATTAACGCAGTTAAAGGGTGAGCGCCTGATTCGCTTTCTTCTAAGTAAATCGTTAAAATAAAGTTCGTTGAAATACATGTTACACTAACGCAGAAACAATAAGTCGCCTTTCTACAATGTAAAGTTATTAAAGTAACGTATTGTTCAAAATAAGTGCTTGCAGAAACAATAATTCGCCTTTCTACAACGTAAAGTTATTAAAGTAATGTATTGCTTAAAATAAGTGCTTGTGGCTACATTAAGACTATATTAACATCTAAGTAAAGTCTGTTCGAAAATTAAGTGAGCATAAATTGTCGATTAAATCTGGAAACCATCGCGGAGCTGAATAAAATAAAAGAACAACTTATCAATCTAATGATCCCAGTGTTTTTCTTTGTCGGATTTACTTTTCTGTGTCTCCGGTTGAATTCGCTTAGTGCAACAGCGGTGGTGTTTTTTGTTGAATCTGCGTCCGTGCTGACGCACTAATGAAAATACCCACAGGGTAACAAAAGAAGCTAGAGATAAGAGCTCCCTTGTAGTTGCTGAAGATTTCAACGCTTGGGCAGTATAATGGGGAAGCACAAGGACCAACAGTAGGGGCCAGACACTACTCGAATCCTTCACAGTCCTAGATGTGGTGTTACTTAATGATGGTGCTGATGACGCCTTCATAAACGAGAGAGGACGGTCCAAAATCGACATCACATTTGCCAACTCTATGTTGGCAATAAGTATGGAGTGGCGAGTTTTGGACACCTACACCCACAATGACCACCAAGCCGTGATGTACGAAATATTACCGCACAGGGGATTCATCACTGGCAAATTGGCGAAGAGAGCCCAGAAAAATGGGTGGAAAAAGAAAGACCTCGATGCGGAACTGCTCGATTATATACTGGGAGACCAAATCGAACAGTTTGACGTAGAAGCCGATGCGAACAGGCAGGCTGGAAAAGTCAGGCAGTGGCTAACTACCACATGTGATGCTTCTATGCCACGACAAAATTAACCAGCAGAGGCTATCATCCAAGTGGAAATCGCCCATGTGCGATCGGAGTGCAACAGGTTACGGCGCTTCCAACAAAGGGCAAGAAACCACACCACCTACCCACATTTACATGCGGAATTCGTCAACAAACGGAAGGAGCCGAGGAATGTGATCTGCAAAAGTAAATATGACGCGTTCTGCTCCCTTAGGGATGAATTGAATAACAACCCACCCACCCACATTTACATGCGGAATTCGTCAACAAACGTAAGGAGCTGAGGAATGTGAGCCGCAAAAGTAAATATGACGCGTTCTGTTCCCTAAGGGATGAATTGAATAACAACCCATGGGGGAATGCTTACTGGATAGTCATGAAAAGACTACACAACAACAATAGTCAAATGCAAAAAAGTAAAACTGACATGGCCAGTTTCGTTGCTCTCCTCTTCCCGCAGTGTGATGACATGTTGAGAGTACAAGAGGAGTGGAGTATCAGTGAAGGAGAGATGCCTCCCGTGACCACCGAAGAGGTGCTCTTGGCTGCAAGGGTCGTCAAAAAAAAACAAGACCCCGGATGGTATCCCTAACGCTGGAGTGAAGACTTCTTTAACAATAAAGCCGGAAATCTTCAGCCGTCTCTTCACAACCTGGCTTCAAACAGGACAATTTCCTAAACGATGGAAAAAATAGTGGCTTGTGCTTATAGCAAAAGGAGTCAAGAATCCAGAAGCGCCGTCGTCTTATCGCCCGTTGTGCATGCTGGACACAACAGGAAGACTACTCGAGCGAGTAATTGCCACTCGTCTGGAACAATTCAATGAGAGGATATCGGGGCTCTCTGAATCGCAGTATGTATTCCGGAAAGGTAGATCAACCGGTAAGGCTCTACCAACCTGTGGTGTGCGACATCGCTCGCAATGCGATAGCTGGAACACGATGGCTAGGTGGCACAAAACAATATTGCGCGGTGGTGATACTAGATGTGAAAAATGCATTTAACTCGGTGAACTGGAATCAGATTCTAGAAGCGTTGGGCGATCTACAAGTCTCACCCTACTTGGTGCGTATACTAGAAAGCTATCTATCGGATAGAAGACTGCTCTATGATACAGATGAGGGACCACAGGAATATAAAATAACAGCGGATGTACCCCAGGGGTCGGTGTTTGGTCCGCTCTTATGGAATATCATACTATGGTGTGCTCAGGGTCAATGTACCAGAAGGAGTTAGAATCGTTGGGTACGTCGATGATTTGGCGATAGTGGCCGTAGCTAAACATCTAGATGACCTGGAGAATATTTGTGCCCAACCAATCCAGAGCATTAAATGCTGGGTAGATATGACCGGACTGAAACTAGTCGCACATAAAATGGAGGCAGTTTTAATAAACAGCCGCAAGAAAGTTGAACACGTTGTCTTGTAAATAGAAGGACAAACAATCAGAATAAGTCGCTATATCAAGTATTGTATGTTGGTGTTATACTCGATAACTGGTTTCCTTTTAAGGAACACCTGAGGAAAACGGGTGAAAGAACGGCAAGACTATGCAAGGTGTTGGGGTGACTGCTACCCAATGTTGGAGGACCCCGGCCCCACATAAGGAAACTCATAACCAGTGTCAACACCTCCATTATAACGTATGCAGCTCACATATGGCTAGGAGCTGCACAGTATAAGTCGTGCATGAGGGGAGTGAACTCAGCACATAGGCTGGCATCACTAAGAGTATGCTGTGCATTCCGAACGGTATCCGAAGATGCCATAAATGTTTTGGCCGGGAGGACACCACCGGGCATTGCACCTAAAGAAAACGCTGCATTGCATGAGGTCTCCCAAGAGAATCACCAGAGAATGCGGGCACAATTAGAGCTCTCAAGTCTAAGAGAATGGCAACGAAGGTGGGATTCTTCCACCAAAGGAAGATGGCGCCACACCGTGATACCTGACGTAGAAACATGGGTGAAAAGAAAACATGGCGAGTTGAATTACCGCATGACTCAGCTAATATCAGGACATGGACGCTTTCTGCAATACTTGCACAAGTTTAACCATGTGAATCACCCATACTGCTTGTATTGGGAAGGCAAAATAGAAAATGCGGAACACGTACTCACAGAGTGTGTAAGATTCGAGACCACACGAACGATTTTGGAGAGACATATGAGACGGACAGTTACCCCGGCAGGAGTAATAGAATACATGCTGAGTTCAAAACAGGCATGCTCGGTAGCAATGTAGTACGGTTCGCTTCCGTGCTTTTCGATCAACGAGGAAGAGAAGCGAACGATTGCTGAATACGGTCCTAGGAATCGGCCAGGCTCAATTAAAAATACTTCTTGTATACTTTAAATTTATTTTATTAATTTATTTTGTTTTTATGGCGTCGTTACACCTCGGACGCCAAATGAGACTGATCTGGAATCTGTTTTTTTTTTTTCAAAACTGTATTTATTAACCATAATTAGAATTCGTACATTTAAGTAATACAGGGACTTAAAATTAATTTTGTAACAATTGCTTACATGTAATTATTATAATAATATATACATTTTCCAAACAATATTTTATGAGATATAAGATAGATGCGTGTTTATAAATTTAGTGGTATTATCTTCCTGGAAAAGGTCAGAAAACCAGGAATTTGTTTTTTCAACTTTACTTAGTCTAAACTTAATCCTAATTATATAAATAACTTAACCTAATTTAGCTTGATTACAGTATGATTTTCATAAAGCCATAAAAAAAGTTTTATAATTAATGGGATATATGTTATGAATTAAAGGATGTGGAATGAGGTCAGTTATGAGTTAGAAGTAGAGTATTTCTCTCCGGCTGTTCGTTGGAAAAGCGTAGGATGTTGGAAAATGGTTGGACGTTACAGTATTTGAACTGGTTAGGGGTAACTTCGGTGTTGTGGTATATGATCTCATTTGAATCATTTACCAGTCTGCCTGAGGCGAAGATAGCTCTGGTGTGGAGACAGTTGGGATAGTTAGTTCTGATATCTAGAGGGTTCTCTAAGAGCGAGGTTATTATGGGATTGGGATTATTTTGTAGGTTTTCGATAAATTTGATAGACAGTTCGAGGAATCGTCTATCGAGGCGCTCGATACCAGCGATATTGTAGAGTTCGACGTTACTATAGTACTTATAGGAGTTAGGACGACGATGTAACCCAGAGACATACCTAAAGCATTTTCTTTCGAATACTCGTAATTTCTCCATTTGGGAGGGAGTGATATGGTACCACAATGGGCACGCGTACGTGAGTGTGGACCTGATAATTTGTTTGTAAATGAGCAGTTTGACTTTGTGAGAGAGACTATTAGGTTTCCACATTACTCTTCTACAGAGATTAAGCTGAATTGTGGCTTTTTGAAGGGAATTTTTAATGTGGGAGGAAAAAGACCAGTTATTAGAAAAAGTGATTCCCAGATATTTTAGGGTTTTGGAGGGTTTTATCAGAGTGTTGTTCAGTTGAATCTTAATTTTGTTGTGGCAGTGTCTAGTGTTGTTTGTACAGTGCTCGTTTTTGCCCTTGAACACTATGAGCTGCGTTTTATTTGGATTAAGGTAGATTTTCCACTTATTAAAGTATGTTGATAGGTTAGAGAGGAAGTTGTTAATGCGGTTTCTTGCAGCCTTAACAAATTTGCTGCTAGAGTAAATTAATGTATCATCAGCATAATTCAGCATCACAACATTATGAGATACGGGTTGAGGAATATCTGAGGTATATAACAGATATAAAATTGGCCCTAAAATGGAGCTTTGGGGAACACCCGCGGTTATGGTGTGGGTTCCTGAGACAGAAGAATTTATTCTCACAACGAATTTTCTGTCAGAAAGATATGAGGCTAAGAGCTTTGTTGTGTGAGAGTTTAGATTAAATATGGAGTGCAGTTTGTACAGAAGCCCTGAGATCCAGACGCAATCAAACGCCTTAGAAATATCGAGAGATATACACACAGTAGGGCTTTGGTTTTGGAGACCAGTTGTAACATCGTGTGTGAGTTTTAGTAGAGCATGACATGTGGATTGTCGCTTACGAAATCCGAACTGACAGTTAGGGATGAGGGCATTCTCATTGGCAAATGAGAGAACATTTTGGTAGATCTTGCGTTCCAGTATCTTACTTAGTGTACTTAATAGGGATATTGGACGATAATTGCAAGGGCTATTACTACTACCGGGCTTCTTAATAGGAATTACTACCGCAGTTTTCCAGTTCTCTGGGAAGTGCGATGCATTAATTATATGATTAAGAAGAATGAGGATGGGAAGTAGATTCGGTGGGCGTAGCCTTTTAAATAGAAGACGTGGGATTCCATCTAATCCAGTTGACTTTTTGTTATTTCCTGATCTTACGATCTCGGATAATTCGTCCGCAGTTAGAAAATTTGTAGTGTCTAAGGGGTGTGAAGCTATGTTTGTGTTGTTAAATTCACCGATGAAAGGAGTAAAAGATGGGAATAATCTGTTTGAGATGTATTCGTTTACTGTGTTCTCGAAGCCAGGAGTTGAGAGAGAATTATTTTGCTCATGAATCTTTGCAAAGTGTTCTGCGAGGCAATTTGCTATGTCCGAATCGGACTGGGCAATATTATTGCTGATCGGGTTAATGAGATGGTCAATTCGGGGTTTATATTTACTACCAGTTAATTGGTTGATGTTTTTGAAAAGATCCCGATTTGGTTTGATATTTTTAAGTGTGGAGATGTAGTTTTCATCTGCGAATTTTTTCAAATGCTCATTTATCAGAGTGGATAGGAGTTGGATTTGGCTTTTAATAAAGGGGCAGTATCTTGTATGAAGTTTACGGCGGAGCTGCTTTTTAAGGTGCAATAATTTGGTTAGGATGCTGGGCAAAGGCTTTCCTAAATAGTTATGAGGAATGGTTGTCGGGGTGTTGTTGCTGAGAGCCTCCATAAGAATTTGCTCTATTCTTAAAGATGCTTGATCGATTTCAGTAGGGAGTAAGTTAGATGCTTCAGGGATATACAAGTCAGAGAAACTTATCGCTATGTCCCTATTGACTTTTCTCCAATTTGTTTTGGTGAAGTTTGGGACAGAGTTTGACGAGTATAGTGGATCGAGAGAGGGGATTTGTATCGTGGTGTGAACGGAACCATGATCAGAAGGAAATATAAAGGAGACTGTAGGTGGACCCGCTGAATAAACATCGTCGGACTTGAGGAAGAAGCCGATTGTTGACCTGGCTGAGCTAGAGACACGAGTTGGCTGTAATGGGGAGTCAATGTAAGTATATGGATAAGATGGGAGGAGGGCTAGCAATTGGCGACCATATTTGTTGCATTTATTATCATTGAATGCTGTATGACGAGCATTCCAGTCTCCTCCGATTATAAATGGAGCGGGAACGGACTGTTGGATAATCTGCGAAATGTCAGTATCTGGGAAATCTGGTTGTCGTGAAGGGTGAATATAAATGGATGCTAAGACGAGCACTTTATTGTTCTCACAGAAAAGTTTTACTGCTGTGTATTCAATGCTGGATACACAGGTGAATCTAATTTCACTGAATTGAAATTTTTTGTGAATTAAGATGCCGGTACCTCCATGAGATCCATTAGTTCTGGGGTTAGAAACTAAAGTATAATTGGGTATGGAAACTCGGGAATTTGGTTTGAGCCAGGTCTCTGAAAGGAAGAGGATATCTGGGGAAAACTTTTCAACAAACAACCCGAGGTGTTGCTTACGTATGTTAGAGTAAATGGATTCTGTGTTGAGGGAGATAATGTTTAGTTTAGAGAGAGCTGGAAAGAATATGGGAAGTTATTAGTGAAAGAATCTGACCTTTTTTTTTCTGTTTCTGACATCTTCGTCAGCGAAGGTAGCATGGCTTGTAAGCTTTGGATGTCCAGATTGAAAATTTTAGTATTCTTGTTAGGGGGAGTGGTAGTGTTGAGGTTTCCTCTTGCTGCATCCACGTACGATATTCCGGGTCGGGTTGACTTTGTTTCCTGCAATACTGTTGGTTTCGTTGATGTTGATTTAATTGTTGTTGCTAAATTCCGTCTTTGCAGAAGTTTTAGTTTCTGAGGGCATTGCGAAAAATTTGCCGGATGAGGGCCTCCGCAGTTACAGCATTTTACTGTGATCTTTTTGGTGGTAATGGATCCATCAGCGTTGACGGTTTGTACTGTTTCAGGTTCTAGGCCTTGTGGATTTACCTTGCATTCCTCGAGCTCGTGTTCCTCTGCGCATCTGCCGCAACGTCTTTGCTGGTGGCATGAGACCGCCAAATGTCCTGATTCTTGGCATCGCTTACAATGAAGAATTTCTTGTTTGTGGGGCTCTTCGATTGCGATTTTTTGGGTAAACAAATATTTAATTTGTTTAAGTTGCTTGATGTCCTGATTAGGTGGGATTTGTATGATTCGGAGGTTTTTTACGTTGTTTGTCCTCATGTACGGTGTTTGGAAGTAGTCCAGCTTATTGATTTTTATTTGTGGACATATCTTGGCGATTTCCAGTCCCACTTCTTCGTTGGTCCATTCGGGATCGATGTGCCTTATAATAAAGGTAGCTGGTTTGCTGTTCGGATGCTGGAAGGTGAAGAACTGATACTGTTCCTCTAACAGTTTTTTAACTGCCCTGTCATGATCGACTAATGATCTGACTGTTATGGAAGTCCTCGATCCTTTTGCATTGGTGCTAAAATTCCGGTGGCCTAAGGCATTTTGCAGGGTTTGAATTAGTGCTTTGGTGCTGGTCGGGATTCTGATGTAGATTGGCGATGGTCTTTTGTTTTTCGTGGTTGATTTCGTTGTTTCTACTCTGGTTGGAGCAGGTATCTGGTTTGATGAGGGCTTTGTTGGTGTGCGAAGTTTGGGTCGTAGTTCGCCTTGGCTGTTGCTTGAATTGCGGGTTTGCCGGGACGTTTCTTCCATATGGATGTCATCGGTGTTATAGATGGAATCTCTTTTATAAATTTGTTCCTGGAGTTGTTTCACTCTTTGCGTTAATTCGTTTATCGTTTCCAGGGCTTCATCGAGTTTTCGTTTATAATCTTCGGGGCTCCTTGATCTCTCCATGTTCGTAGATTTTTTCGGTGCGTTCCGTAGGATGTCTAGAGCTTTCCTTTTTCGCTCTTGTATGTACTCCAGTGCCTGGCCTGGGTCATCTCCTGTCATTGGTGTGTAGAAAGTAACTGCTTTCCTGATGTTAAAATATCTTTTTTTATTTTTTGTTGTTATTATTATAAATTTTTTTTTTATATTTTTTGTTATTTTTTTATTGCACTACACAATTTAATAGTGCACTTAACACACGTAAACATAAACACTTGTAAACACGTTTCTGTAAACGTCCGCACTGCACGAGATCTCGACTGTTAATGCGATCTGGAATCTGTTTTTTTTTTTTTTCAAAACTGTATTTATTTGACCAAAAATGAATAGTTACAATAAGTAATACAGCTAACTTATAATAGATTTGATACATATTAAGTGTTTACATGTTATTTATTAACATTTTTCAAACAATTCTTTTTATATCTGCTTAAGATTTACTGGGAATTATATATATTGGTAATTTTGTTTTTCCTGGAAAAGGTCAGAAGAAAAACCAGGCACTTTGTTTATTTTAACTTAGCCTACTTAAAGTTACCTAACATAACTTAATCTAACTTAATCTAATCTTATATACAATTTACAATATTTGATAGTCCAATAATAGCGACAATTCGAATTTGACTTAAAAATAATATTTACAATTTTTAGTTATGGATGTGGGATTTCTCGTTGGGATTGAGGATAGTAAGGGATAGGATCAGGTAAGTTCTTGAAGGAGGGGAGAGCCATTCGGTTCTGTGTTAAAGGTAAGGATCTTGGAGAATGGTTGGATGTTGCTGTATTTGAAATTATTGGGTGCCAGTTAGGTGTTGTGGTACACGATCTCGTTTAGATCGTTAACCAGTCTGCCTGCGGCGAAGAGGGTCCTGATTTGGAGACAATTACGGTAGTGAGCTCCCGTATTGGAGAAGGGTGATGGTAGGTCCGTTATTATCGGGTTGGGATTGTTAGGAAGGTTTTCTATGAAATTTATCGACAGTTCTAGGATCCGTCTAGGATCCGAACGACTGGATGTTCGATGCCTGCGGTGTTGTAAAGGCCGTTGTAACTATGGTATCTATATGAGTTGGTTTTGCGGTGTAAGCCAGTGATAAACCGGAAATATTTTCGTTCAAACACTCGTAATTTCTCCATTTGGGAGGGTGAGATGTGGTACCATAATGGGCTGGCGTATGTTAGATGTTGACCTTAAGAGAGAGGCCTTTAGGCTTCCATAACACTCGTCTGCATAGGTTAAGCTGTATTAAGGCTTTTTGAAGAGAATTTTTGATGTGGGTTGAGAATGACCAGTTGTTGGAAAGGGTTACTCCCAAATATTTTAGGGTTTTGGAAGGTTTTATGAGGGTGTTATTAAGATTTAGTTTAATTTTGTTGTGGCAACGTTTAGTGTAGTTTGTGCAGAGAGCGTTTTTGCCCTTAAACACTGTTAGCTGGGTTTTGGTTGGGTTGAGGCGAATTTTTCAATTGTTAAAGTATGCTGGGACGAGCGGGTCTGGAATCTGAATTTCATCACCCTTATATACAAAATCTTATCGGGATTTTGTATCGCGGATGCATCGAAATGGAAACAGGATTTCGAAATGTACTTCGATTGGAGTCGAGTACTGGAGAAAAGGAGTGTGATATCTATTTTTAGAATGTACACATCTGGCAAGAATGGAGATAAAGATAAGGATTTGTAGGAACAAGAGTTTGTTTTCATGCGATGATATGAATTGTGGTGTTTTGTTTTTAGGAAGTTCTGGAAATATGAGTATGGATGATAAACGAATATTTGATTCGTTTATCGGGATTTTGTATTGGATCGGGGTAATGGATTTTGTAAATATGAGTTTGGGTATAGGGATTTGGATATGAGTGGGGAAAGGAGATGGTAGGGCTTTTCAGAGCACTACAGCAAATTGTGTTCTGTGTGACATGATGCAGCAGTTGCGACGCGACAAGCGGAGTGACAGGTAAACTCCGTCTCGCCCCGCGATGGAACATCTGAAAGAAAGTTCCGCGGGGAACAACGGGAATATGTGCTTGGTGGGAGTTATAGGTAGTTAAAGTGTATATATTTTTAATAGCTTTGGTAAACGTCTCCGATGATTTGTTTTTTTTTTTTGATTCTATTGTTTGCTGTGATCTTTACGTGGGTTTGCGTGTTTGTGTGTATCTGTGGAAAACGTCACACCTCTGCCCACTAACTATGTTACGAATAACTTCTTATGGAACGATGGGTCCATTAACTCGCGTAGAGCGGTGGAGCATCATTTGTGAAGAAGTGGCGTAAAGGTCTGGTTTACCTAAGATTTTATTGCTCACAAGTTGCATGGGGTCGCCGTTTTACGAAGGTAATGAGGAACGTCCTTTAAACACACGCATGATTTGATTAATTCCTGCAGATTTACTAAGGTAAAGCATTTTGTTGCGTACAAATTACGTCCGGCTCCATAATCGTAGCGTTCAGCGAAAGTAATGAAGAATGTGCTTCGATTTCACACAATGAAATCTGAAAAAATTAAAACTAAAGCGCCAAGGCATCAGACCACGACCGCGTGTATACGAGGATATATTTTCTCGTTACATAAGCTACGGGTTATTATGTTAATTGCTTTCAAATGTGCACTTTTTCGATTTTGTTTTGCACTGTGCTCTCTACTACGGTTTGTGTGTTCGTGTGTATCTGTTGGAAACACCACATGTTCACTAATGGTTAGTTGCTACTACAGTGGTTGGACAATTAATTAAATATTTATTGCTGTAAAATAAAAAGGACCAATAAGGAAATCTAAATTTATATAAGGATGTGTTGGCCATACGAAGAGTGCCGCTGTTTTTTGTTGGACCTAAATGGTTGTGATTTTATATGCGATTGTAATGCTCTGCCTGGTTAAACCACATACTCATTGCGCTTTGGTGTCATAAATGGGGTCGGTCTTCTCTTTGTTTTTGTACAATTCCGCGCACAAAGGGATTCTGAAGTGGTTTTAAAGAATAACGAGAGGGAGTACCAATTTACATAGACGTTGAATATGAGTGTTCCAAATCCGCGAGGTTCGGCTGAAGAACTATCGTCAGAGAAGACAGGATAAGAATTTGTAAATTTATTTTAATCTCAAATGACCTAATAATAAGAGCGGTCCAATTTCGTAACGTTCAGATAAAGAAAGATTGTCAGAGAGGATAAGAGAAGGAAGTACTAATGTATATTGACATTAAATGCCTGATGCATAAAGGGCGATTGACAATAGTTTTCTGTAATTCAAAGTTCTTCGGTAGATTTGTGTATCTGTATTTGTCTGATAATCGATGTGCTCGTTGTTGACGTTAGAAGTCAGTGGGGAGTAATAAAAGTTTTAATCAATCAAAAACATCTGATAATAATTCATCGAAGCATACTGTAAGCAATAAGATGCTCTACAGCGTTCATCGTTGCCACCGTATATTTCATTTTCTGACTGACATTTATTCTGCTCATTTCAGAAAAGAATCTCGTCGCTCTTGGCAAAAGTTATGGTTCTTGTTTTACTCGGAAAACTCGGTGGTGCTCGTAAGTCTCATTGTTTTTATCAAATACATTATTTCAAATATTATACGTTCAGTAAGTCCTTGGGATCCCTTGTTCTCATCCGAATTGACGGTGGTTCCATTATGGAACATTGTTGGCGAATGTCTGGATATATTTTTAGATGTGGCCGTGTTGTGTTCCATATGCGTGCTACTCAATTGGTATGCGTCTTATGCGAATACGTGCCAACGAATTGTTCGGGGCACCCGTCCCTTACCCCCGCACGTGAATTGCCTCAGGTGCATTTGCAACAGGCTCCAAGTGCACCACATTTTAATTGGATTGCTTATTAAGACGCAATTTTTACACACGCGTCTGTCGGCGTTCGACGCGAAGGGACGCCACGCAGCATACAGTTGGCAAGCGGTCAGATTTTAAGTGCGTTCCCTGCAAAGATTAAACTTGATTTTGAAAATCTTAATTGTCACCGATGATGGAGAATTGTTTTATTTATTACTTCATGGTGTTGTTATATCATGGCAATACGGTAACCAGTGCCTTCATCTTCTTTTTACTATGAGTGCCGCTAATGGTCACACGAAGTAGCTGAGATAATCGAAGGCTACCAAAAGTCAGACACTCTATTAGGTAATTCTTCCAGAAATTGAATTTAAAGTTCAAAGGATGAATAATGAAAAATATGAACACCTTAAGATGTTGCATGAACAAGGAGCATTCGTCGCCTGCTCCTGCAGGGCATTTTTTCAATTTCACTCAGCCAATTTCACTTTGTCGCCCTGAGTGTCCTAGACCAATGGAATGGGAAACAGAAAGAAGAAAAAAAAAAAGGTCGACAAACACGACAAGGTGAAGAAATCTCACGACGCAGCGCACTGCCCCAGGCTCCACAATAGCAAAGTGAACGGGAAAAAAGTAAACGAAGACATGGTAACACCCTCCTGTGATATCCTTGAAAGTGTCATCGGCACTCTGGCAATTATCTGAGGTGTAAAAACAAATTAAAAATATTGGAGTGAGCAATACGAGCACGAGGATGAAATTAATTTTTGCTTTTTTCTCCGAGGACACCACAGAGTCCTTTAAATGATTGCTTGAGTCCTGCAGGTGAAGGTAAAATAAGTTCTCGTGTAATTAAAACCGCAATCGGGAGTGTTCACTTGTTTATTCTGTCTTCCTGGCTACTTGGTCTGACGATTGCATACGTCCTCAATGAACAGCAATTAAGTTCATTTATTATGAGAGTCCTTTACAGTCTGGAAGGAATTTTTTCGTGAATATATGCCGGTGTATGGACACAAAGGCAAAACAAAACACAACAAAGAAGAAAAAAAAAACAACGTCCTCAAGGGATTCGAGAGGGTAATAGCTTTCTGTGCATTGACGGTGGCGCCTGATGACGTTGGAGATGGTTGAGCTAAGGCGTACGCTCTATCGAGGTACACACATGTGTCAAGGATGAACTCTTGGGCTGAAGGATCTTGTCTGCACGTGAAATAATTTTTAGACGAAGTCCCATTGCAATTTCCACGAAGCTGACGGTGGCGAAGTGGCTCGGGGAATTGCTTAAATGACTTGTGCGTTATTTTAGAAGGAGCTGCCTGGCGTAGTCAGAAATCATGAGATGTGGGTGAAATGCCGAAGGCGAACAAGCCACAGGAAATTGGAGGGGAATACCAGAGACACATTGGGAACAGGGAATCTAGGTTGAACACTAGGAAGAGTCGGAGATTTGGGTAGGGCGTAACAGAGATATTTAGGAAACAACAAATGAACACAGTATATAACGGTGGTCAGGGAATCGACGTCTGAGGCGGTATACCGCCAACAACTTGAAAGTAACACACATTCCAACAAGGGCAGAATAAAGTGATTGTACAGGTGAGAAGACACTCGAAAGTGGTCTGAGGATTATGTGACTGGAGAGGTAATGTTGTTTCAACAGAATTAACGAATATACTCTCTTGGGAAGTATCTCTAGGCCAAATAGAAGGTTTTGTTCTGTTGCAGTCATGCGGAAAATAGGGAATGGAGTAAGTGTTTGGTTTATGAAGACGTTACAGTTATTTGTGAGAAGAATAAAACGTGGGAACGTATGTAAGTACTCAATCAACAAGGAGCTACGTAAACTTAAAGGAGATCCTGAGGCTACATTTTCAATTTCATCATTCGGATTCAGGTGCATGTTGCGTGCCTGCTTTCTACAGACATCGCAAATTAACAAAGTGAATTCAGAGGTATCGTTTGTCTAGGAAAGTCAGCAATCAGAAAGTGCACATAGGTTCACACTAAAAATCAATTTTATATGGACAGATAATCACGGGGAATCGTTCTTGAGTCGAATCACATGAGCGGGAAAGTACACTGAGGCAATCGCCTCACCAGTGTTCAATGCACAGAGATTTAGGACCATATTTTTTGTTTTTGTTAAATGCTTTAAAAAAAAATGTGGCGAGAGGGCCGAATTTGGCGAGACAGGACATATGTGTCCTTCATCTTGTCTCTGACTTCTGGTCATCTTGCGATAACCAGAATCACCCACATCCGTGAGGATATTGGGCTCGGTCTCGCGGCATCTGAAAAGAGAAGAAAAAAAGGGGGGTATCCAAGGATAGTGTGGACAGTGTTAGTCCAAGTCTTCTCTAACTACTTTTATAGAGGGATGGTGGGAAAGAAATCTTACAAGACCGGTGGGTCTTGGGTGCGGTAGTAAACGCAGATCACGTCTTTGGCGTCTGATAATTTGCTCTTTGGTCGGTGTGTATGTTTGTGTTTGTGCCGTCTTGTACTGTGCGTTCGTGTGTTTGGTTTGTTAATTGTAGACCCTATGGGATGGGTCCAGGAATCCTCTATTATAGAGGGGAATGTTGTTGGGAAGGGTGCTTTCTTCAGTTTTGTACTGAAGAAGAAATTGTGGGGGTTTGATCCGAAGAGATCGAGAGAGAGAAGGGTCAAGAACGCAAGAGTCCCGTACAAGTAGGTTCTCGCTGTTCTGAATGTTTTCGAGGTACTTATATGCTAATTGAAGCAAGTACTCGTCGATAGGGGTAATGGAGGCGCCTTCGTATAGGTGAGAGTTGGGGTAATGACGACCGTCAGGCCTTCTAGAATGATTGGTGCATCTTCTGAGGAGTTTCCTTTCGAAAACCCGAAGTCTTTCCATTTGAGCCGAAGATATGCAGGACCATATGGGAAAGGCGTACGATATTCCAGATCGGATTAGCTGCTTATAGCAGAGAAGCTTAACTTTGGTGTCAACTTTGTTCCTCCACTTCAGGATGTTGTGCAGTTGCTTAGACCGACCAAGGCCCCTTTGGAGAATGTGGGTCACATGTTTGATGAAATTCATTTTTGGGGTATAAGTGACCCCGAGATATTTCATCTTGTCCTGTGGTCTAATCGTAGTATCTCCCATTTTTATTCGAATATTCTGTGAATATCGAGAAGTAGGTTGGGAGTGTTTACTACTCAGAATTATGGCTACTGCTTTGGATGGATTAAGTCGTATTTTCCATCGACTGTAATACTGATACAGTTTGTCCAAGTGACGGTTGAGTCGATTTGTTGCGAGGTTAGGGCCTTTGGTTGACGTGTACACCAGGACGTCATCCGCATAGCATATTTGGTTTACTCTCCCGTCCACAGGGCGGGGAATATCGGAGGTGTAAATATTGAATAAGATGGGGCCTAGAATGGAGCCCTGTGGTACGCCTGCAGCGGCGTAAAAAGTTCGGGAAAGCTTTCCATTCATTCTAACTTGGAAGGTTCTGTTTAGAACGAACTGGTAGATGATGCTACATAGCGTTCTACTGAGGCCAGTATTCAGTAGTTTAAAAGCGAGACCTTCGATCCAAGTCGTATCAAAAGCTTTTTCAATGTCTAGGCTTACCGCAACGGTGGGTTCCTTATTAAAGAGCCGCACGCAGACGTGGTTTTGAAATAAATTGAGAGCCATAGTGGTGCTGTGCGCTCTTCGAAATCCGAATTGGAAATCAGGTATTACTTGCCTGGCACTGACAAAGTTATTTAGCTTCTCGTATATGAATTTTTCATATATTTTGCTGATGCAAGTGAGAAGCGAGATAGGGCGAAAGCTTGAGGGGTGATACGTTGGTTTCCCAACTTTTGCTATTGGACAAATAATAGCGTGCCTCTAAGCTTGGGGAAAGTACCCCATGTTGTAAGCATGGTTGAACAGAATGGAGAGCTTTATAAAGAATAAGGCAGAAAGCCTTCGCAACGAGTGGTATGACATGTTGTCGATACCAGGTGACTTCTTAGGGTGTCGAGATTTAACCAGACTCTGTAGGGTATTTGGTGTGATGAAACCGTGACCATTATCACGTGTGTCATCGAAGTATGCACTGTTAGTTGGGTTAAAGACAACAATTGGCTCGTTGAAGTCGTCCAACTTACTGTGTACCTCTGAACTAACGATTGCATTAGTTTCCGGGTCGCCATCTTGGAGAGTGAGTTTGTGATTGTTTTCGAAGGTCTCTCCGATGATATTTGCTTTATTGGTGTCGTTATTGACAACAACACCATTGTGCATAATTGGCCCAGTGATGCGGGAAGTGCCAAATATCTTTTTAACATTTTTATAAACGTTCTGGTCCATCTGGACACCCTTCAGCTTGTCTTCCAATTGTCGGGTACGATTGTTTTGGATTCTCTGTTTTATCAGTGTACCAATATTGTGAATAATGGATCGCAATAATGGCTCCCTTTGCGTAAAGCGGTGACGATATCTCATTCTGCAGAGCTTTTTACGCTCCCGGATGAGACGAAGAGTGATGTCGTCATGGGGAATCTGATAGGTCTTTTCAAGTTTATACTTCGGGACATGAGTCTCCGAAGTTTCAACTAGAATCTCGTGAAGTCGTTTTGCAACGTTGTTTATCTCAACCGTCGTTAGATTCCTGTCAGTGGGAAGAGAGAAATGGTGGAGTTTATCGTTCAATGTAATATTGAAGTTGTCCCAGTTTGTCCGCCCATAATCGGGTATGCATCTGATATGAGCCCGGGATGCTCGATAGCCGCGAATGAATGTGGTCACAGCATTGTGGTCAGATACACCCGCTGAAACTTGAGGAGGAGTGATTTGTGGAAGTAAGTCTTTGGACACAATAAATATGTCCAGAATTGAGTTACCTCGAGTACCAACCGTAGGTGCAACTATTTCGAAGTTGAGGGCATACCTGTTTGCGGTGTACCATTGGTACAGTTTTGTGCCATTTGGGCAAGAGACAGAGTTGTTCCAGTGGGGATGTCTGGAGTTAAAATCGCCGCCTATGATGAAGGGTGTATGCCCCGAGGTCCTTATTAGTTTGCCGATATCTTCGGGATTAAAGGGGCCATTATTGGTTTTATGCGAGTGGTATACAGAGTATATATTCACTCTACCATTACTAGCCAGATGCAGTTCAACTCCAGACACCTCTATGGACTCTAGGTGTGGGAGGTCAATAGCTTCATGGCGATGTCCGCTATTAACCAGTATACAAGTTCCACCTCCGTTGATGGTGGGACCGCCAGTGAGGGTTCGATCTCTTCGAATCATGGAGAAGTTTGGGAATACGGGACGGTGACATGGATGCAACCTAGTTTCTGTTACAAGTACCACGTCCGCCCGGCTTTCCTTTATGAAGTCAGAAACTATCATACGCTTGGAATGCGAAACAAGGGAGTTGACATTTAAGAGGATAACTTTAATTTTGGAATCCATTGTGGAGGGTATGTCTTGCATATGCAGTGAAAAGGAGGGCCTCCCTCTCTGCCTCGGTTGATAGTTTCTCATATCGGGGTCGGATATCCTCAATTAAGCGGGAGAAACTAAGTAGTTTCTCGAGCATTGAAGATTGCCCCCTCGGAGGCTTTTGCACCACCGCTTGAATTTGAGGCGTCGTGTTGGCCTTTACCGGGGCTCGCTTAGGGACTTGAATATGTTTTTGGGGGGTAGTAGTTGAAAGGGTTTTTGTATTCCTTGCCTGCTGACCCCTAAGCATGTCGGCAAATGTGAATCCATTTTGGATGAGGTTTTGTGTGGCCTGTTTTCCGAAGTATGACTTGGCTGTTTGCTTAGCTCGAGTCTCCTTGGATCTTAGTTTAATTTCCTTATATTTAGGACAATTTCTATAACTGGCCGGATGCCCTTTGTTGCCGCAGTTGCAGCAAGTTGGCAGTGTTATTTCATCCTGCACATTTGTTAAATGCTTTTCACAGGAGCGATGCACTTATAACTGAGATAACGTTGTGTGATGTGAAAAGGCAAATGTTCCTTTTGTGCCTTGAACTGTTGCAAATTGCGGCATTTTGAAAAAAACTCATGCCAGAGTATTTTACATTATACCGTTTTGGAATGTAGTGAGGAACATGGTTTCAACCTACTGAAAGAGGTAGAACAAAAGTATTAGATCACATCGCGTGTATGAGAGAATGCCTTCGCTCGTCACACAAGCTGTCAGTGCTACGCTAATGCTCTGGTATACGATACTGATCATTTGTTCCATTCTCTTTTCGTGTTGAGTTGTTCACTAGGGTTGCATGTGCGTAATCTGTAATAGTCGCCTCCAAGTACCAGGGAATTTTTGGTGTATAGCAAAAAGAGTTTTGGTATAAAGACGTAATTGCAGTTGAGAAATTAATTACAAATTGATGAAAACTCTTACATTGCATAGTGGTGCGTAGATGAATCGTATTCCTTCGAATAATAACACGAACCTAGGAGTTAGTTCTTGTGATGGAGGGGGTAAAGATCTGCCGGTCATATTCGATGTGGCGGTGATGGTAGTGCTGGTAGTGTTGTGTTAAACAGATTGCTAGACTTGGTATGCTCAGGTCAAAGGTGTGCTTAGAAGTAGAACTCTGAACATTTAAATAGTATTTGAGCGCGAAATGTAGTTAATGAGTAGAAGTTATCTCTCTAGAAGTTGTCTATCTATATATATTCGTCCCAAAATAAAGCTCAACTCCCACATTTGGTCAGGCGCATTCAAAAGTGCACTACATATGCGCGATATGATACAAAAACGAGCAGTGAAACTTATTCGGGGCCCAGCTGTGAGTTGATCAATTCCGTCTGTTAGTGTTTCTCAAGTCAGCAAATTCGTTAATCAAAGGGCTGTATCAGCGCAGTGGTTAACTTAACATGTAAGTGGTTCTCAACTCAGCAATTTTCATTAATAACCAGAAACTCGGATGGTGACCGCCGTTGACGTCCAGCCAATGAATGTTGACGATAGACTCAATGTAAAACAAAACCATGAATTAAATTTCACATTCAACAATATATTTTTTGGGAACGATGTTCACCTTATTTTTTATAAGTTCATTCGTAACAACCTTTAATCTATAGAACTTCAACTTCCTGTTCTTTCCAAAAACGCATACTTTATATAATTTCAAAACCATATCAATTTACATGTACCGGATTTTTACCGACAAGACAAAAAAACTGCAATCTTTTCGGTCGCCGCCAGTTACTCCTCCTTTCAGTGGCCGTTGCAATAAATCGTCTCTTCCGCTATCCAAATGTTGCTCCCTATTCGCTTCAGCAGTTCCAGCAACGGTCCGACATCATCTGGCTGAATTTTCTCCACAATCAGCACTTCGAAAGGTATTAAATGTTACGTCTAATTACGATTGGGTATAACTTCGGGCGTTGTTTTCGTAGATTCAAATGAATTAAATTGATTCTAATTGATTATGCCATAGTATGCTTTCGGACGTTGTGAGTGTGGAATTCAGCCGATAGAAATGAGTCAATTTGATTACGATTGATTCAACCTGATGAACCCTTGTTTATTGTGCTGTTGCTTTTGCAACACCGTCGTTAGAACGTAGGCGCAACGTATCGTGCCCATCTCTTTTCTATAGGTATTATCACGATCGTTGCTTAACTGAACTTGCTCAATGTGTTGTGCCTCCTCAGACATTTTCTCGCCATACTCGCCAATCTGAGAATGCGCATCAATTCACGTGGGAAGTCAACTTCAGGCGCACCAATAAATATAGAGAATCATCCCTACCGAAATACCACGAATGTGGAATATTTATTTATTATTTATTATTATTTATTACAATGCAAGTAAATTACATGGTAACTTAAAACTAATAGCACTAGCGACTAAGGCTTTCGGCTAGCACGAATGTGGAATACTTTACCTGCTCATGTGTTTCCTCGTCGCCGAAAGGCAAATTATACAATAGTCATGTAATGTTTAGCTTCGAGTGTCTACGTAGGACCAGTAAGTTATAATATAAGATAATTAAGCTAGAATTTAAGCAGTTTTTGTCTAGCATATCATTTAGAAACTAAGAACATAAAAAGAAAATAAAAAATGTTGCAAAAATGAAAATGAATGTGTTTCCTCGTCGTTGCATTGTCCAGGTATTTAATACCTTATCCACTTCCTCTCCTTCCGCTTGCACTGTGCCCTGACATTCAAGGGTACTGTGCCAACTCTAACAGATACACACAATTCACAGGCAAAAATAGTGAAGAACACCGAACGAAAAATCGAATAAGAAAAATACATCAGAACCGTACACCAAGCGATAAATAAAAATAATTCACATCAGTGGAATATAGTCGAGTTTGGAAATCAAATTCTAAACACGGTCCGTGATTCGAGCTGTCATAGCGTCAGTTCGAATCACACGATCTTCTTCACTATTATTTCAAACGCTGCAGTACTCCACAATCGCATTTTTGGGCGCGTTTGTGTAAAACAAATGTATACAGAGTTTGGAAAACATTTTTGGATATGCAGAGCAAATGCAAATTTGATGAAACTCTGTAAAATGGTTTATAGGCGCGTCGTTCGGAAGTTTCCTTTCTTTAGCTAATCTTGACCAGACTAGGTTGTGGGGGATAGGTATGTGTGTCGGCAAGGACACGGGTTCATCGATATTCATACCTACTTCTTCCACCGAGAGCGAAAGGCACCAAGTTCACCCGCAGGCTTTAGAAAAGTAAAGAAAGACAAGCACTGGTATGTTGTGTATTTATTATTATTTATTATATTTTATTAACTTTACAAAATCCATTTGTGTAAATTCCTCGCACGCGGAACAAATTCTAATCCGATTAAGTTCGTGAATTTCAAGTAATTGGTAATTCGAAATTACAGTGTCACAATCTCACACAATGGTGAGCGTAGTTAACCAAACATGTGGCGGTTTCATGTAACGCCACTGCCCCGTTGCATCTATCGTTGGGTAATAGCCCAAAAAAGGGACAATAAGCAGGGTAACGGGAATTGCCCGAATTCATTAAGCACACGAAAGGGGCACCTAGTAGCATAAAATTCACACCATCGCCATGGTAACAAAACATGCAGAAATATGGCTTTTGGCATTACGTCGTATTTCCTTTCGAGCAAGAATAAAGATCTTCCTACAACGACGAATCGCTTGTCTTAGCGTTGCATAACATTAATTCTCGATAGAGATCTCACAGTTTGCAACGCACACCAAGGAATGTCACTCGGCGCCAGAAGACAACGAAGACACCCCAACCATTGGGTTCTCACTAACATATGCCACCTGCTCGTGTGGAAGAAACGGCCGCGTCTGTAACCGACCGATCAAAGCGAGATACATCGCACATCCCTATCTTCGGTTCGATGCCATAGCACACGGGCAAGCTGCGTTCGCTTACCATAGTGTACAACAAGCATTTCGGAGGCAAAATCAACCTACAGGCAAGCAATAACATACTCGCCTACAAGAGAAGCAAATACAACGAATAGCCACCTGCACCATTGGCACAACAAGCGATATGCGATCTACGGCGATCCAGGGTGTGGTCGTCGATCGTATAAACATTCGACGTTCCCATGGAAGATTCACCAAGCGAAATGTGCACGATCAGCAATAATGCTTTACGCAGTTGTGATCATGTGCACATTTCAACCCCTGTGCGAACTTGCAATCATGTAGATTCAGATGATCCCATGTCTACATGCTATGGGATACACACGTTAAGTTGCGGAAGCGATTATCGTGTATGTGTTTTCACCCTTTCTTTTTTCTTGTTCGCCTGGCCAAAAAAGCTAAATCGCACCATATATGGTAGTCGAAGCAATGGTCGGGATTTTTTTTGGGTTTTGGCGCTGTGTTGGCAAAAGGAAAAAAAAGATTGGAAATGAGGTAACCTTTGTGAATTAGTAAGAAATAAGGATTCAGTCGTTGAGAAAAATCTTAAAGGGTCAGTAGAACCGTTCGGATTAAAACTAAGGTTTTGCGCCATATTGTAAATAAGAACCATCTACAGTGTCTTTGAAGTACCTCATCACTTAAGTACTTGTGAATTAAAATTATAAACTTACAATAGCTTACAATATATAGTTACTATCTACAGAGTTTTTGAAGTACCTCATCACTTAAGTTACTTGTAAATAAGGATTATCTACAGTGTTTTTGAAGTTTTCCTAAGTTACACTTGAATTAATAAATAAATTTCGAATAAGAAAGTGTTTCAATTTTTGGAGTCGGATACGAACAGAACCAGTGGGCAAACGTGGGTAACCTGTGCCCCTGTGGCACCCGATATTTACCCCACGCATAAAAATAACCATAAACACCTAGCCGTTTAAATATTGCGTACACACGTCGCGCGTAGTGATTCTGCACGAGGTGACATGGGAACAGCACAACCATTTGAATTAATGACGCCGGTAAATAGTGTAAAGACTGCACTCGTACACGCTATCTTAAATACACGCCCATTAATTTGCGATGACGATTCGTTGAGCTCAACAACCCGACTACTCAGGGATGTGCACTGGAGGGTATGAAGGGGACGTCTGTCCTCTGGGATGGCTATTACTCGACTAATTAATGAATGGAAAGAATCCATTCATCGCGTCGTGGCGGTTGAGTCATAGCAGAAATAAACTCACTTTCTAGGAACTCGAAGGGGATTGCTATGCTTGCATAGGGAGTTTGTTTCCGGGAATTCCTGCCGTACCAACTGGGCTAGATTCCTCGGTTGCTATGTGTACCGAGAAATCAGTTTTGGGAAAACGTGCAAGTATGGGCATGCATTTCGGGGGAAATTGGAATTGCTTGGGTGCGAGCAAGGAATATCATTTAGGTAAGATATTAACCGAAGCAATTTCGGGGAAATGTATGCGGCTCGGTAAGTTAGTGGTGATGGTTAATGTTCCGTTGTAGGTTTGAATATGCGCTTTATTACAGCATATGAATTTCGGCGAAATTAAGGTTGCTTGGTCGCAAGGAAGGAATATAACTTAAGTAAAGAATTGACCCAAGCAATTTTGGGAAAATGTATGTGGGGTGATGTAATTGAGGGGGATGATTAATATTCCGTTGCAAATTGGAATATGCATTTATTTCAGCTTGGGAAATGGGTTCTTGGTAAATTGGGGGATGTGTGCTATCGCGGATTGGGGACGGATGCTGTTGCATATTGGGATGGATGCGCTTGCAGGTTTTGCATGGTTGCGAATGTGTGTATTTCAGGTTTGAATGGGGAGTTGGGTTGAGGTGACGCGCTGTTAGCGGTCAAGATTGGTTGGCATTGCGGGTTGGTTCTCCATGTGGTATAGAGAACCCCCACAAGGTGAAGACTCGAACGATATCTTAGAATCGCAAATTCGTTTGTAAATTGTAAACAGTGCTACAAGGATATATTGAACGGGATTCCAATTTAAGTGTCGGTTAAGACTTTGCTATTTCTAAATGTTGGTGAATTGCGTTTACATTCGTACTAGCGAAACCGGATGAAAAATGGGATAATTAAGCGTTGGCAGAATTTGGGGAAGGCAATCGATTCCACGGAGACAAGTTGTTTACAGTTTGGTTTTGTATCTAATGATACGCATTTTGACTGCTAGGCAATAGTACGAATTCGAAAAGAAATTAGGCTAATGGGATGCTGCTTGAGTAAAGGTTTAACTGGTGTAGTGTGTGATTGTAGTAGGTTGACTGAAAATTATGCAGTTGATGGATTAGCTTTCCTTTGTGCCGATCAGTTCTTGACTACTAGTTTTTTTATAAAATTATTCGTAAGTTGTTTGACTAATTTATCTCAAACATTTTTTTATTTCAGAAGGTTATTTTTTATTCCTAACATTACCTGACCATGGAACAATTCCAAAAACACATTAGATGGATGTTCAATAATAAAATTAATGCGATAACTCTCTCCCTTTATATGCTTATTACGTAACAGTTCGGTTACGATCAATGTAGTCTCCCTGCAATGCAACCGACTTTCAGTGTCTCTTCCACTCCATAAAGATATGTTCAGAGCAATCCTTGAAGAGCACTGAAAATGTTGACTTTCGAGCTCCTTTTTTACGATGCCAGATATAAGGCGGATGCGGTGCAACGATGATGTACATATATTTTTTAGTTAGACGGTCATTGACAATGTGTGTTACTTTACCTGCACATTAACGTCATGCAATTTTTAACGGTTACGAAGATCTGGTGGCTTTTTCGGTAAGTAATCTTCTAATATAGGAATGAAATTACCGACCGTTCGCCCCTGTGAGACAGTATGAGTCTACATCATATTGTGATAATCAAAGAAAGTGATCGGTGACAGGCTTTTGGGGACCTGTTTCCATTTCATACGATTCTCTGCCCTTTGAAATGATTTAAGTCATCAAAACACGTTCTTTTACTCATCGTAACATTCTTAAGTGCTACACATAAATCTCCATAAGTGTTGGTAGATGTTAACCCATGCAAAACACAATATTTTATCACATACTGCTGCTCGCGGAAGTGCGTATCGCAGACAATTGTAATTTATTGCGCAGTTCAGACATTGTCCGTGCTATCTTCTCCAAATTTGGTATGTTGAAGCACATTCTTCCCTGTTTTAGATGCTTATTGCAAGAAGATTTAAATTATATATATTCACCTCAATGGCGCCATATAGGCCGTTCATTATTATGATGCAATTTCCAACAGGTAACAAGCTTTTTCCGGACGTGATCTTTCAGTAGCCGTTATGAGCTACTATGACGGCCTGCACATGCGGGACATGTGAGTGTACATCCTATCGCAACAAACAATCAGTAGTGCCCTCTGGGGACCTCTTTCAGCCTGATTTCCTGCCCATTTGAAATGAGTTATGCAATAGTAAGTATGTTCTCTTACTCATTGTAACATTGTCAAATGCTGTACACAACTCTTCATAATTGTTGGTAGATGTTAACCCACGTGAAACACAAAGTTTTATTGTACATCGTTGGTCACGTAACGCGGATATGACTACATTTTGGAGGCGAAATTTAACATGTGCACCTTATATTGCGGGTCAGGCGACTCTGTTCGCGTTATCATTGACAAACCTAGTATGTTTGCAGACAATTTTTGCCTCTTTCAGGTACATATCATAAGGAGACACTAATCGTACAGATGACACATCGGACGAGAGTAATGTATGCAGAGGTTTGTGTTGAATATGGTTTAGTTGAGAAGATTGGCGCAGTCGACCGGGTCAGAGAGAAGTCGACGCATGAATATAATATCGGGCAGGATGCTAGGATTTCAGATTAATTAATTTAAGACGGTTCGTGTAAGGGAGCATGACCACCGGGTTTTCCCATCCCAATCCATGGAGAGAGAAACGTAAGAGGCGAGATTGACTGATATAGATTCTGCGAATATGAGTCCATTGACAGGCGGAGAATACTTGACTAGCATATTCGAGCAGATGACGGACAAAGGTAATATAAAGGGATCCACAGACATAGGCCTTGGAGAATTATTTAGAGCACCGTTTTACAATCCTGAGGCTTGAATACGCTTTAAGGATCAAATCATCAATATGTGAGGGGAAATTATATCCTTATCATATAAAATAACAAGGTTTCGAATTGATTGGAGGGTGGTGAGGGTGTGATTATGAGGGGAGGTCGCGGATAAGATGGTATGGGATTTCATAAAAAGGTTATGGAGTGGTATTTGGCGATATTAACCCGCAAACAGTTTTGCGATATAAAACCGAGTACTTGTCAAGATCTGTTTGGAGCAGTGCAGAATCAAGCGGGACATCAAAGTTTTATAGAATTTGTCATCAGCATAGGAAAGTGACATTGAAGATGGGGGGTATAAAAATATCATTGGTGCTACATCTGGCCAGAGACACAGAAAGATGCTTGCTATCGTTTGTGGTTACCATAAAAAGTAGGGGACTTAAATTACTGCTTTGTGGGACGGCACAGGTACCCAAGGAGGGAGAAGATATCGCGGATTTGATACGTATATGAAAAAAGGCTATAGGACCCTTTGTTAAGTTGGATTGTGTATTGAATAAGTGGTTTTGGTAAAGCATATTGTAAAGTGAACAGACGATAACATCCAAATAAATTCGAATAATCGTTAATCGTACGCTTCCGGACGAAAGTGGGCCACATCTTCTTTCTTTTGTTGTGTAAGAAACGAAGGTTGTGATTGTATCAAGAGAGTGACGAGATTGAAATTTTATGTCTGGAATAAGGCTCATAGTGCGAGATGGAATTGTAAATTTGATTAAGTAATGGTATTGTGGCGGAGGCCAAACCCCACGGTTCGCTTTCATAAAAACACCCATAACTCTATCCAATCACATAATTTCGCTAATGCAATCGCACCACCAGTAAAAGAATTCTTACATTTTCTTGCATCTCTTCGCATACAATTCCTGTAAGACTTCTTTCTTACCATATCATAAATTACCTGAAAGAAAATTCATCGGCTCATATATAATACAACCGCATAATCAGGAAACCCTACCCTTGAGTTGGTTTATCCCAGCTTCATCATGTGTATCATAAATCACCAGACAAACACATTCGCTGGCGACCTACACCCAAGGGACTAAAACAAATACACGCATCTCTTGGCAACAATTAAATCCTACAGCATAAACAAATGCAAATAGGAATCCAGTACTTACCCTTACCAGTGATGCCATAAACACAATTTTCTGGTAATCTAGCCAAAACCTATTAACACCATTTCCTCGTTGCGCCGCGTCTATTTATTTAGCCGCGACGCACATCTCAAACAAAGATCCAATTGAAATTCGGTTTTGTTTGCGTTACCAGACTCGCATCTCATGAATGCACATCTTCCCTTTCTTTGTTTAGACTACTTCCCATGGCTTTGATCCATAAAAGAACCAGTGCACACACATACATGTGTACTGTGGCGATCTTCTGTAGAGATCTGTTGGTTACCCCAAAGAGAGACTTTACGTCTCTCTTGGAACAGGAAATGCATCCTTGATTTAAGAGAGCCAGTTTCACTGGCCGAATTTCCTTCGACAACGATTGAATATCGTTGAGTCAAATTCCACCCTCTGACCACCACGGCCATGCCGCTCCCGCTCACCGGTGCGCACGGTGACGCGAATATAGTCGAGTCGCGAATTAATACCCTCGAGTCGTGGCGAGTGTTGTTTGCTTTAATAATAATACTCTAAATTCTACCCCCCTTGCATCCAAGACAGCGAGAACTCTACACCCGGTGCAACGAGAATACCGAAAGCAGTGACCGAAGAAGCGGTCCACCAACGACGGACTCCAAGTAAGGTACACCTTTTAATTAAATTGGTAATTTTGGCTTGGAAGTGAGAATGAGGATAAGTTTAGGGTTTTAGTGAGGTCAAAATCCTCATCCATTCAGCTCAATATAAGCGTTATTCAAATAAACTTAACTACCAACTCAAAAACTAAGGTACTAAGGTATTATGGTATTATGCGGGCAAGTATATATTCTCTTGTGTGCCTGTGTGAGTTTGGGGTGGAGGCTAAGAGAAGAAAGTTAAGGGTTCGAGAGCAGGAGAAGAGGCACTGAAATCAAAGGAGGTGGGGTAAGAGTTGACGTTGCGTAGCATACTTGAGATCGGTTCGTTAAAGCCCTACCAAGTGTAGTGGGCTGGTAGATAAAACAAATGGGGGGTTTCATAGGTTACGGGGATTGGAATAGAACAGGGTGGAAGAGAGAAGGTCAGGACAGTCGATTGACCCTGACAGAAGAAGGCGGATAAGGAGGATGTTAGCGTGAATTCTTCGCTCTTTTAGAGTAGTTAGATTAATTAATTTGAGACGACTTGTGTAAGGAGGCAGGGGCAGGGGGTTTTCCCAACACAGTCCTTGGAGGGTAAAATGCAAGAACCGTCGTTGAATGCTTTCAATTCTGCAGAAAATGAGATCAGCATATCACTCATTCCGTTTTTTTTGACGTGGCTATTAACCAAGCTCCAACAGATGTTCAAGAATTTTTTTTTGTCATTTCACATGACCTATCTCACCATTTTTCATTTTGTCATTTCACATGGCTGGAAGCCAGTCTGCCTAATACAGCGTATTTAACGCGGTTTTGACGATCCTAAAATGCAATAACTAGCGTTAATGATATATAGCGATAGTGGCGTACTTTAGGAGTAGAGCGAAGTATCAATTTCCATCCTATAATGGTTAGTACTACCATGTTGTACTGATCTAAGCAACGTCATGCATTTGGTGTAGAGGGCTACTGACTACTCCAACTTTCTTGGCTATTACCTCCAATTCACGGAACTTTTCAATACACTTTATCGCAACTATCCCCCAAAATCTTCTTCCAGTTCGTCAATTATAAACGTAGATCCTACGGTTACCCCATATCGCTTACCTTAAACTCTCGTACCTCATCTGATCCTGTTACTATTGCTAACTTCTTCGCCACTCACTTCTATCAGCCATTCACTAATGACTCCTTTGTTCCTGACCCGTCATACTTCAACTACCTACCTAACTTTTCCCTCGAGCCCCTTCTGCACAACGCCTTTGATCCGACCTTAATTGAATTTGAGCTACTGGAACTCAAAGACGAGTTTAGACCGGGCCCTGGTGGAATCCCAGCAATCCTCATCCGGGAATGCTCATCCATTCTTTCCGGCCCTCTCTCACTAATCTTTAATCTCTCACTCTCTCAAGGCGTATTCTTCCTGATTTGGAAAATCTGCCTCATCGCCCACGCCCACAAGAAGGGTCTCAAATATGATGTCGCGAATTACCGCCCCACTGCCAAACTGTCCCACTTACCAAAGATTCTCGAAAACATTCTATACGAATCTCTTAGTTTTCGGGACAAATCTTTTATTTCACCAAGGCAACATTGTTTTCTCATTGGCCGATCAACTTTAACCAACCTCATTGAGCTCACTTCCTTTACACTCTCAACACTAGAAGAGGGTTACGAGGTTGGTATAGTTTCGACAGACCTCAGTAAAGCATTCGACACAATCTCACACCATTTAATCCTCTTCAAATTATCCGCCCTCTGCTTCGAACCTGGATTGCTGAAACGGACTTCTACCAATCTAAAGGATAGACTTTATTCCGTTCGGTTCAGGTCCATGATATCCAACCCCTTCCTTGCTGCCTCTGGGGTCCCTCAAGGTAGCCACCTGGGTCATCTGCTATTTATACTCGCCACTAATGACATCGATAATGTCATTAAGAATTCCAGCTTGTCCCTATACGCTGATGATACCAAGTTATACAAGATCATCGAGTCACCACTTGATTCTGCAGTGCTGCAATCTAACCTTGACAGCTTCTCGACTTGGTGCGACAAAACTTGCTTTCTACTTAACATTGCCAAATACCAATCTATAACCGTTTCCCGTAAGCGTATTCACTCATCCCCACGTTCCCATACCCATCATAACCAACCCCTTGCAGTGGAATTATGTTTTCTGATGGGAGGTAATGCGGAGTAGCTTACGCTGCTCATTTGCAGGTAAGTAGAAGGCAGGTAATTTACGGAAATGGGTGGTTCTTAGGGAATACCTAAAGAACCCCAACAGTACTAAGCAAAGAGCAATCTAATTTCGAGTACTCCTTACTGCTGATGGTGGGAAGTGTTTTGGGGTACCTGAAAAAAAAGAGCTGTAAAAATGTATATGCAGTTTATTATTTCCAGTAGTCTAAATTTCTAATTCTTTCCTAATGGTTCCTTCAACCGCCTCTTTGCTGCTTCTGGCGTCCCACAAGGAAGACCCATGGGCCCTCTCCTATTTATATTATTATTATCAGATCATTAAGCTTTCCTGCTTGTTCCTATACGCAGATCACGTTATATAAAGCCATCGAGTCACCACTTGATTCTGCACTGCTGCAATGAGACCTTGACAACTTCTCGACTTGGTGTGGTAAAAACTGCTTTGTACTTAACATCGCCAAGTGCCAATTTATAACCTTTTTTCGTAAGTATATCCACTCATCCCCGCGCCCCTATTCCCCGCATAACAAAGCACTGTTCACTATCCAATCTATTCGAGACCTTGGGATCATTTATGATAGGGAGCTTAACTTCCTCATACACATTGACGACCCAGAAAGTCGACTCTCCCTTCGGATGTATGAAAAACTGTTTTGTACTTTGTCAAGGAATCCCCCGACCCCCACGTAACTCGATCCCTTTATTTTACCTCCGTCCGTCCACTGCTAGAATATGCTAGCCAAGTATGGTCCCCTTATCACAAGACCTATATCCGTAGAATTGAAAGTATTCAACATCGGTTCCTACGGTTCGCTCTCCGAGGGCTAGGATGGGAAAACACATTAATCCTTCCCCCGTAGATCAACCCCAGAACCCTTGAGGATCGCAGGGTCGTGGCTGACATAATATTCATTCATCGGGTCCTCTCCGCCTCGGTCGACTGCGCCTACCTCCTTAACTTAATTCCTCTGAACATAAAACCTCGAAATACGCGTAATCCCCGTCTTCTCTATATTCCCCCTCACCGGACCTGTTATGGTCTAAATGAACCGCTTTGGCGGATGCTGAGAAATGTCAACTCCAAATCCACCTTGTTCGACTTCGACCTCTCTACCCATACTCTCAAACATCGCCTCCTAAACCATTCTCACCACTAATCTTAAGCGGCGCTTCCACACCCTACTATAACCTACTCCCACCTTTCGCCCCTTCTTCTGCCTTCTTAATTTGTCCTGGTTCCTTAAGTTAAGCCCAGTTAAGATAGTTTTAAGCTCTCTAGTTTGTAACTTATGTATACTTCAGATGTAGGTAATTGCGTTGCTTGAATTAAGCCAATAAATGGGGTGGTAGCTCCACTAAACTTTATTACCCATCTCATTGTTCAGCGGTACTTAATACATATATACGCGATCCTCTCAAAATTTCTTCCTGCAATATCTGACAATTAGAGAATACTTCGAACTAAAAAAAGCGACCTTCCAGCGTATAAATAAATAAACGTATTGTTCTTCAACCGAAACGCACGAATTTGGAACTTATTGCTTGTCTGTGTATTTCTTCGAGTCTTTAAGGTCTAGATGTATCCTAGGGATATTTCTTGATATCTCAGTTCTTTAGCTAGCCCCTGGACTGCCTTCAACTTTGCGTTTTAGCGTTGAGAAGCAGCCAGATTCCTTTTGTATACCAGTTATAAAAGAATACGTAATGTAAAATCCAATCATAAATTTGGTGTTTTTTATGAACAGCATATTTTTAAAAGACGAACGCACTAACCACCGAGTAATATGTTTCGGAGTAAGGTTTTTGAACTACTCTTGTGAAAACTTCAGTTTCTCCAAATTTTTTTATTCCCAGAAATTTTCTTTCCAACATTTCGAATTCATCTATCCTCTTTACTACCTTATCTTAGTAAATGCGCAGCAAGTCCAGCTATTTGTTTCTAAGTCCTTTCCTATTGGAAAAGTTAATTACGAAAACGCAACGAGATCATTAATTTTAGTAAAAATATTGGACGCGAACACCTTTCAACATCTTCCATCAATGTCAAGTGTTAAGCGCACCTAAACTCGACAATTTGCTGGCAGCACATCAAATTAAGGATAACAATTCCCTTTCAACCCTTTTCTCTTCATCATTCTTCAGCAAAGAGACAAGAGGAAAATAAAAAGCCAACAATATCCTGCGAATGAAATTAAAAGTATCATGAACGTTGTTCATTATTAGAAAATCCATCATCTAAGTTTCTCGCGATACCTTTCAGAAAGCAATGCCTGGGACCTTCAAGTCAATTGAGAAACTCCATCAATTCTCTGCCTATTGGCCATCAATAACGCCCAGGACATACAACTGAAGTGTTGATGTCCAACGGAAGAATGACGTTCCGTGATATTGTATCTAGGATTCTATGGTACAAATACACCATAGAGAGTACCTTCATGGCGTTGAGTGGTGATTGGTGATGAATACGTGGCTCATTGAAAACACAAAATGAAGACCAAGATGAGGAGAATATAAAAAAATCAGTCGAACTCGTTTATCATGCTTCCTTGGAAGTAATACCTTTATTTAATCCTGGGAACAAGCTCATTAAGCTCGTTAAAATGGTGAACAGAGTTGTCTGTTTATGCGATCCCTAACGAAGAAATATCTGATCAGGTTCAGGTTTCAATGTAACAGAGGACTCATCCTTTCAGTTAGGGACGCTGAATAAATTCAATAGTGACGTACACGAAAAGGACCTTAAGCGATATTTAATCCTTTTGGCTATTCACCGATAGATGTTTGATGGGCACGTTTTTGTCAAGCGTAAAGGAGCCATTACATTGTTCCGGTGGACATTTTAAGACACCAATCCGTCAGGATAATTGATGGACATCGATTTGTTGGGCGGCGCGTGGGGCATCTAAGATGATGTCAAGGGACTCGAGTCCTTAAAGATTGGTTTCTAATCCTAAAGAAACTAATTAGAGTGCTTTATTGAGAAAGTAACTGAATCGTTGGGCGAATTAGATTTTAGGTGGTGTATCGACCCTTTAAGGATATTGTGGTTTGGGACACAATTGGGAGATTGAGCTAAATTATTCACTGTGATTAGTTACCAGCGATCATGGATTGTGTATCCTGTAGAATGAATAAATTACATTAAATGAGGTATGGTAAAGATAATGGTTTCGAGATAAGTTACTTTATTCAAGGAAAGTTAGGACAAAGTTACTTTACTCATGCATTTGAGATAAGCTTATTGACAAATGTTACGGAGTTTTACTTAAGAGGACTGTATTGAATTCTATAATGAACATGCTCCTTTTTGATAAACCATTTTTTTTTAAACTCACTCTTCATAAATCTTCCAAACCAACCATATTGAGAAATTCAGCGGTTAATGTACAGTTAACATTTGAAAATAATGCAAGACTAATTTAGGTCTTTTGTCAATAAGTACATTTTCAATCAACCGATGAATCAAAGAAATGTTGAAGAGTATAAGTGGCTAGGAAAATATAAATAAATTTCATTGTATCACAACGTTATAATTTTCCATATCACTCAATGTACCTTACTAAAAGTAAAAATATTGAAAGTAGATCGAACAATGTACTCAGTTTGTCCCTCTTTACAGAAAAGAACTTACCGCATCTGAAATTCCCCCCTGAACTATGCTGCAGTGTCACATATGAGAGGATGTGACGCAGTGCCATTGCCCTGAGGAATTGTTCCTCGATGGATACCGTTCGCAAATGTTCAAGTGCTGGAAAAATATTGAACTTACAAGAATCTTCTGAGTGGTCAACTACCCCCGTTTTGAGAGCCCTACGAACACCCAACGATGCGATGTTAAAGTTTTGATATGACACGAACAGTGTCACCAACGATCCTTGTTATCCTGAGATAAAAGTTTTCACTCACAATGTGAAAGTTCCCTAGCTGCTTTAGTAGAAAAGAAGTAAAAGAATATCAACAGCAAGGTAAATAACAATCTACAGGACAACGGGTATGACTCAGAAATAAAATTTTCGTCAAAATTATTTGCCCTTAGAACCAACATCATCAGGATACGCAGTGGAAAACCTCCGTTCCCAGTACACGACCTGCCCCCCACCGCATTAGCGTTTCAATCAATTTTATTACTCTTCGCAAACGAGGCACATCAGTCAATGTCCTGCAACACACGGGCACAGCTCCTCAAAAACTAGCAATTAAGTGAGCGCCATGGAAAAAGTCATTTTTCCAAGAACTCCGCGTCACCACTGGCCATTAAGGATCCATTAACAGTGTTTTGGATGAAACAAACACAACAAGGATCAGTTTATTCTCGTGCTACGTTCGAAGCATTTAACCTTTCCCTTGGCTGAGTGCTAGCAAAAAAAAATCCATCAAATGTCAATCTTTGGTTTGTAACAGCCCTGCTCGACTTCGAAACGGTGGAAATGACTAGGGATTTAGAGCACAGTACACACCCATGCGGTGGCAATAAATACACCCTGACATCCTGGCATCATACCGTCAAGGTGGCACATATGAAAAGGTAACCTGGACATGGACGCCACGTCCAACCGGTGCTGCGGTCACACAAGGAAATCAAGTGCTGTCCAGGATCAAATATTTTGCCAGCCGTAATGGACAGAAAAGCCGATACGTATGCAGGAGAGGTTGCCCAGGAAGTACAATTGCAATTTATTGCCGCTCTTTTACGGTACGCCCTGCAATAGGCATGACCCTAACCGAGGGGAACTGTGGAAATTGAATGCTGATGCAGCACTTGTCTACGAGTGTCTTGTGCTCAGGTATGTCCAATGTCCGTTGGTCAGTGGTTGGACAGGGGGAAAACAAAATTGCCGCTGCCGGGTGCAAATAATTGACGATGAACTACTACTAATACTACTATTGCCCCCCGCGGTTGTGGGCAATGATGACCGGACGCAGTAATTTGAATTTTATTTGAAGGCAAACTGCTCTGTCTGTGCCCAGTGGGCAGTAGGTGGGTGGCTTAGATGAGCCAGAACATTGGAAAATAATTTTCCGAATTTATTGAATTTGACGTCGTCGTTGATTTATTTGACGAACCTGTCAGATGAACTAGAACATGCGGAGAGGCTAGGTGATCGGCCAAGGATAGATCGTGCAGTGGTGGTTAGTGACTAATTTGTATTTTTTATGGTAGCGTGAAGGATAATGGATTGGAAATATCGTGAGTTATGGGTTTTTTGACAGTGCCAAGAACAATGGTGCTATTTTTAGCAATGGGTTGATAGCATTGGTTCGTATTAGAACAACTTAACATTTCTAATTAAAACCATCACTAAAGACTACCGTGCATTTACATAAGTCACGACTGTAACGTATCTGTTCTATTATGTTTGAAAAGTCGTTTTAAGAAAATTCATAATTAACGAGGTTGCTGTGGTGAGGTGCAAGTTCACGTTGGAATACTGGGACTTCTGCCAGGTTTTGTAATAATAAGTTTATACAGGTGAGGTTGTGGCGGTTCCGCCAAACTCCACGGTCCGCTTTCCTGAAAAACCCCCATAACTTTCACTCAATCTCCTAATTACACTAATGCAATCGCATTAGCATCTTAAATGCTCCACGCATTAAAGAGATCAAATCATTAACCTAAAAGTCCCTGTAAAAGATAACTTACCTTTCATGCATCTCGGTACTTGCGGTTCCCAGGCAAATTTCAACTTTCGCACACCTGCACCGAAATATCCACCCAGCATACCTGAAACATTTCCTTTTGCAAGGACATTTAATGCTGTTTTGCTGCTTGTAGGGGTTTTTATTTTCAGGAAGCGTCTCCTAGTCCTTGAAAAGACTTTTGATCTCTTTAGTATATTGTTCCTGAGAAAAATCGACCTACAAAGGGGCCGTCACCGTGCTTCCTCTGATCCAGAGGGAAGAGCAACGTCCTGTCGTCGGTGGTAATTACTCTGGCTTTACCAAACCCTTGTCTCCGGTGGGATTTTCCTGGATATTTGGAGGTTTTGGGAAAGAAATAAAAGATCAATTTTTCTTACGGTATAATTTTATTGTTCAGCTCGAATCGGTTGGATCCTGTATAGTTTTTATTTGGCCTGGATGCTGGGAGCGGGATACTGGATACTGCGAGCGGGATACTTGCTCGAATGATTCAATGAATTGTGTGCTACTCCAGTGAGCACGGCTGTTAAAGTGAAGTCCTCTTCAAGTGAGCACGGGTGTTAAAGTGAAGTCCTACTCAAATGAGCATGGGTGTTAAAAGTGAAGTGAATCCCCTTATTATTTTACCATTCCTTTATAAAGGAAAGCAAATCGAGAAATTGTATCCCGAAAATACACATTTTCGTACAACAATCTCGATTTCTGGTATCCTGAGTGAGATGCTCAGTGTTTACATAAGATAAGAATTCAATTTCTTGAATTCTTACGAAATTATTGCGCAGATGTGGGAATGAATCTGCTTTTGGTTTTCTGTTCGTTTTTCTCAATGGAAAATTTCCAGATAGAGATAATGATCTCTGGATTTTTGTTTTCGTTGATGCCGTGGGGCGAATGTAGAACAATAATAGAATATTAGATTCGTTTATTGTGAATTTTAATTTGAATTTTGATTTTGGATTTAATTATGCCGTGGGGGCAAATGTTAGGCAATAAACGAATGTTTGATTCGTTTATTACGAATTTTGAATCATGTTTGGGTTTTTTTTTCGGGTTTTGATAAGATTTTGGGTTTTAGGGTAAACTAGCTAGAATTTGGATGTAGGAGTGGGGGAAAAGGGTGGTAGGGCTTTTTGGAGCACTACAATGCATACAACGCATTAGCTAAAATTCCTAAAAATAATTCTTTAATGTGCATATGCAACATGAATCCAAATCATTCGGCTCTCTTTGTTATCATTTAAAATGATATGTCGGACAGCTTGTTTTTATAGCTGCAATAAACCGACCCGCGATTCGTTTGTCCAATCGACAAACAATTCCCGCATCCCAATCATTATCATCGGAACCGAATCCTCTAGCATTTTCTAGTATAAACAAGAACTCGGTTCCTATACCAGTCGGAGATGCCATAAACCATATTCCTACGCATGTAAACAACATAAGATCCAACTCATCGGTTGTTTTCCCACTAACAAACAATCTTCAATTTCTTTTTCAGCCGCAACTAATTATCCTGCACATACAAATGCAGGCAAGGTATTCGTTTCTGCCACCAATCCCATTAGCACCTTTTTTCCAACGTCTATTATAGCGACGACGCACAGCATAAACATGACCCACATTAGCATTTGGTCGCTTCTTCCTTTTTCTTTGCCGCCTGCCTGCTTCGTTGTTCCATTGGCTTCGAGCACGTGTAAACAATATCGGATCTGAACGATCACACACACCACCATGACCTCCATTACGAGATCTGGTTTTTTTTTTGTTCCCACAAGAGAGACTTTACGTTTCTCTGGTGGTAGGTAAATCTTTTCCGTAGTGGAGGGGAACACTTTCCCCCTCGGGGAAAATGCACCTAAAATTTCCCTCGTTAGCGAATCCGATAGCATTACTGTCTATTTTATCTAAGGTAATGGAAAAAGTCACCAATACAGAGTTAGTTAAGTATTTGGGGTGGAACGGACTTCTGAATGATCGTCAATACGGATTCCGTGGCAGGCGGTCCACGGGAGACCTTTTGACACTTATAACCGATATGTGGACATCTGCGATTGATCGGCATGATGAATCAAGGGTGGTCGCATTGGATATCTCCAAGGCTTTTGACGGCGTCTGGCACGGGGCATTGCTGAGCAAACTTCGTTCATATGGATTTTCCCCACAGCTTTGCGACTGGACGAGGAGCTTCCTTGTTGCGGATTCGCCTTTAACCACCCGCAATTAAATTAAGTGTGGCACCACCTGAACTGAATCAGATATGTGGCATCACCGAAGTAATGTCAGCAATCAGCTGACATTTATGAATTCGGTCACTTGACAACCAGCTGTTTACTTTCTCTTCGTTCGTTAGCATTTGATGGATACAGTTTTAATCTTAATCAATCTGAATAATCAAAAGAAATAAAGTCCATTTTTTCTTTTATAAATTGGAAACACCAGTGTTTCAGTTCTTTCATGGCTAAAGTTTGGGATTATCGACCAAAGGTAATCCTTTCACTTAAACATTTTAATAGATATTGTTGCAGCAAACGTGGACCAGTGTCACTACACATTGTTCCTGAAGTTCCTTTTCCCAGACCACCGAGCAAACATTGGGTGGTTGATAGTTTTGTATTATACAAGTACAAAGCAATTTTGGTCCTTCGAGTCGGATCCAGTCTGTAGATCCATTTCACTGCTGCCAGCTCGCAGCCTAACATTAGTGCAGACCGCCGCCAAACTCGTTGGCCACTGCAAAGATTGTAAATACAATCTACGGCCGTCTCCATACACGCCAACCTCAGCAAAACCAGAACCCGGAATCAAATCCGAATCAGCGCCAACAAAAATAGAAGTTAGTGCAACTAATAAAGCAGCCCCCGACCAGCCTAAGGATCCACCCCGCCAAATTCGTGGTGCACGCTGTCTCAAGCGAAGATAACTAACAACTAACCACGCCGAGACCAGTTCGCAGCACAGCCTGCTGGAACCAGACTGTGGAACCAACTACCGCTGCTCAGAACGCAGCCCTCGCCCAGTGCAGATACCTACCATCACCCAGGTTCTCAGGTAAGACCACCATTTTCCATTATAACCAAATTATCGCCTTCAAATTCGTGGCCCCGCCAAAACTGCCTCCAGCAGTTACTTACCTCCACACCGCGAACAGTTCGCGACGCAATTGAGGTCCAGATCTGTGGATCGGCTACCACTGCCAGGCCGAGGTGTAGTTTGGGATTCAGATCTGGGGATCGGCTACCACTGCCAGGTCGAGGTGTAGTTTGGGATTCAGATCTGTGGATCGGCTACCGCAGCCAAGCTACCGGTGCCACTGCAAAGGATCCAGACATACGGATCAATCGCCGCCAAGTTCGCGGACTACTATAAGGTCCAGACTTAAGGACCGACCGACGTCAAGGTCGCGGAACACCAGCGTCCAAACGCAAAGACCAACCGTAGCCAAGACCAATACATCTAAAGTACAAGGAGATGTCGGCCCAATACACGAGAAGTCAAACATGACAGCTACATTGACGGAACAACTCATCAGCGCCCAATTCGCCGCCCAGGAACGGATGTCGGTTGCATTCCTCAATCTGGAGAAGAGAGGTCCGCCAACGTTGTTCGCGGTGGACATACGCCAGCTCAAACTCCAGATCGAGTGGGAGGACATCCGAAAGAAGCATGAAGAGATAAAACGCCTGGCCAGTCCAGAGATGACCAGCGGCCACCGCTACTTCGTGGACGAATTCATCTGTCAGGCCGAGGAGATATATCGGGACGAGGCCACAAAGTTTGTTGAGGCAAGGCACACCCTCAAAGCCGACCGTCCGATCGGATCCGAGACTGCGACGGACGCCGCTAGTCAACCAACAAATCGTTTGCCGCCATTGATGTCGCAACCGCCTGTAACTAACGCCGCCAAGGACATCAAGAAGGTTCCAGAGGCAGCGAAGGGAGTGAAAACGACTGCAGCAGCATCCCTCACACCACACCCGAAGGCTGATTTCAGCAATAAGGCACCAGCCGCTGTCAGTGCATCAGCACCAGCGAAGAAAACTACCAAGTCACCCGAAGCAGCCCAAGGCGGGAGGAAGCCTGCTGCAGAGAAACCCGCCGAACAAGGTGAGGATACCACATCAACGAGACTGCTCGAGGCTCAGATCGCGCTCGATCCAGTCTCCCCTAAGAAGGCAAGCGATGCCGACCAAGGCAAAGATGCTCACCTCCCGAGACTGCTCGAGGCTCAGTTCGCGCTCGAACCAGTCTCCCCCATTAAGGCAAACGACGCCGACCAAGGCAATGATGCCCAACTCCCGAGATTGCTCGAGGCTCAGTTCGCGCTCGACTCAGTCTCCACACTTAAGGCGAACCGCGCCAATCACAAAACCAGCAACAACCACGCGATTACGGAACCGCACACACTCCCGTGAGTATGGACCAGCAGGCCGCCGACCAGAATGCCGCCTGCCAGATAAACTCGGCTCGTGTCCCGATGTTCGGACCAATGCAGACACACATGGCCGTTCCTCGTGAGTTGCGAATTTAAAACTCCAACCCAGAGAAACTGGTCCACCCGGAACAATGCGCACCGAACAAGAACCGCGTATGCACCCATCAGGAGAGCAATGCCCCGCTTGGCGGGCGGCGCTCCCCAGCGTCAAGGGATCAACCGCATCCGTGCCACCAAGCACGCATTATAATCCAGAAGAGGTGGTACCTCACTCAGCCCAACAGGCACTGGGTCCGTACCTGTCATTGGAACCGCGGACGGTGCCATGCACGAAGCCGCATCAGGCTCACCAGTCCGGCCTCACCGGCCAAAGGCCGCATCCCATCTGCAGATCCCTTCCAGAGACGGAGCATTCGTCGGCACCAATCCAGGGCGGACGGCTCTTTCAAGGCCTCCACATCAATAGAAGTTCAAGACCCCGGGCCTCCGTTCCCTGGAACCAACGGCTTCGCCAATGATTGGCGAATGCAGCTGCGAGCAGTCACCACCAAGGCAGCGGAAACGGAGCCGCACCAGTCCCCAGTGAGGGAGCATCGACAAGCCGCTGACCGACTTACCGCCTGCCCAGAGATCGACTCGAATCATGTCCTGATGCATGGAGCAGCGCCCCAGCACCCACGGAGACAATCGCAATGCATGATCTGTGGGGCACATCACCAATTGACCAGTCCTCGGGGGTTGCGACTTTACAACTCCGACCCAGAGGACCTGGTCGAGGATATCCCTGTGGATGACAGCTCACATAAGACGACCAAGAGGAGGTACTGTCGGCCTCGACCTATCGCCGAACCCCCTCTTGGATCATTCATCAAATCAGTCCCTCGGCCGCTGAACCGTCGCTTGAACATCGGGCAATTGAAGAGCCGGGAGCCTGGCCGCCTAAAGACTTCAAGGACAACACCCATTATCACCACTGGTTGTCTAGACGGAGTGAGCTTAATCGACCATCATCCCCTGCGGACCGCTACGGGCACACTCATCCGACCCATCACAAAAATAAGTATCCTTCCACTGGAAGAGCAACCTCCCGTCTCTGGTTCTGATGACCATCCCCTGGAACCAGACGATTCGCCAATGATTGGCGAAGGCGGGCGGAATGTTGCGGATTCGCCTTTAACCATCCGCAATTAAATTAATTGTGGCACCACCTGAACTGAATCAGATATGTGGCATCACCGAAGCAATTTATTACATTTATGAATTCTGTCACTTGACAACCAGCTGTTTACTTTCTCTTCGTTCGTTAGCATTTGATGGATACAGTTTTAATCTTAATCAATCTGAATAATCAAAAGAAATAAAGTCCATTTTTTCCTTTATAAATTGGAAACACCAGTGTTTCAATTCTTTGACGGCTAAAGTTTGGGTTTATCGACCAAAAGTAATCCTTTCACTTAAAATTTTTTATAGATATTGTTGCAGCAAACGTGGACCAGTGTCGCTACACATTGTTCCTGAAGTTCCTTCTCCCAGACCACCGAGCAAACATTGGGTGGTTGATAGTTTTGTATTATACAAGTACAAAACATTCCTCGGGAATCGATCGATCCGGGTTGTTGTGGACGGCGAGTGCTCGGATTTGTATCCTGTTAATTCAGGGGTGCCCCAGGGTTCTATATTGGCTCCAACCTTGTTCTTGCTTCACATAAATGATTTGTTGGAGGCAAAGGATAACAAAGTGTTCAGTTTTGCGGATGATAGTACCCTTGTTTCCTCCTTTTCGAGTGTTCGGCCGATTGGTGCATCTGCGTCGCATCAGCTGAGATGCAGACAGATTGACTCTCTGAATCAGGATCTAGATAGGGTCCTGCAGTGGGGAAGGGCTAATCTCGTCGACTTCAACGCAACGAAGACACAATATACAACATTCACAAAGAAAAGTGGATCATCGGTTCCACAGCTGATGGTGAATGGCCGGGCCCTCGAGGCTGGGGAGAGTTTGAAATTGCTCGGCGCCACGGTCTGTGGGAATGTATCATGGCATAAACACGTGTCGGGCGTCGCCAGGTCAGCCTCAGGAAGACTGAAATATCTTTTTAGAGCCAAGAAATATTTTACTCCGGCCCAACTTCTTCTCCTATATAAATCCCAAATTAGACCCGCGCTCGAATATTGCTCTTATGTTTGGAGCTCGGCTCCTAAACATACCCTCGACCTACTTGAGAGCATACGGAGACGAGCGATCCGCCTGATCGGGGACTCGGCGCTGACGTCGGGACTACAGTCGCTATCACATCGAAGGCGCGGAGCCGACCTCTGTCTGTTTTACAGATATTATCACGGGTGCTGTTCTTCGGAGATTCGTGATATTGTTCCACGCAATTCGGCTGATATGCGCTACACGAGACAATCCGATGGATCGCACCCGTTTGTGGTTCATCTCCCGACGGCGCGACATCCCTGCATCAGAATTCGTTCCTCTACAAACCGAGGAAGCTGTGGAACTCCCTTCACACACGAGTGTTCCCGTAGCGTTACAACCAGCAACTGTTCAAAAAGAACTGCAACAGCTATTTGATGGCATCTCGGGGCGCTCACTCGGCGCTATAGGTTCGCCTCTCCCGAGAGAAGTCTATTTAAAAAAAAAAAGATCTGCATGAGGTGATTATCGCCGAGTCCATTTTCATCTGCCGACCCGCTGGTCGCGCGCCGATGACGCGAAAATTCCCGGAGTCGAGTGGGTAGTTAAGTAAAAATTTATAAAGTTCAATTTAATGTGTTAATAGTAAGTTCTAAGTGCAATATAAAAACACTCACATATAAAGATAATGACTAATATAACAAAATAGATGCATAAACATACGTGGATACGGCCAAACCCAATGAAAGTGTTAAAATGTTAAAAATAAAGTAATCATTTAATAAACAACAGTGTGCTTTAATATCTATCTAGTGGACAGAGTTTTTCTTTACTCCCGGTTGTGGACAACCGTGGCGGCGTTTCGTTCTTCTCTCGGTTCGTTTGAGCGGAACTTATTATGCTGGAGGAGGAAGATGAACGGAGTGTCCATGCCTGGCACAATACTTCCTCCCCACAAGGTTATTAACCTCACGCCAACCTTAACAGCCAATTCGTACTGTCAGTTGTCCAAGCTTTGGTTTTACAGTACGAGACTGTCCACACCCTAACCAGTCTAGAATATAAGAGAATAGTTACGGTAGATGTGTATCTTTATATGTATACTCTTTAAAAAACCTCAAAAATCTTGCTCTATCTGCTGCCATAGGTTTCTATTTGACATTGTGATCCACGAGGAAATTCGTTCGCTCGGCCAAGTCTAGGGAGTATCCTATAAACGTGGCGCCTTACTTTGTAACGTCACCTCTCGCTTGGAGAATCAGAGATCTTGTTTTTATATCCGGTAACCCAGTAAACAACCTTCAATCTAATCCACACTGCGACATTCATCTATCATCCTTCCATCTGTAACTGAAGCAAATTCTACATAGCCCAGGCCTCCCGCCATTACCACATATCGTCAGCTTCCTTATCTTCGTTTGATTTACGATTCGCTGCGCTTCAGATTTCGTGTCCTCACTGCCAGTTTTCCCCGAAAGCCATCATTCACCTTTATTTTCGTGTATAGTGGACCATCAAAAACATAAGATATCTGCAGATGGTCTAAAACCAAAACCAACTGGCAACATTCGATGGTGGTGCAGACATCCGTGAGCGGTTTAAAACAGTTTCCGAAGATAATGCCATAAGTAACCGTCAAAAAGCCGAGCAATCCATTCCTGATGCGTTTTCCGCTCACAAATCAAAATGTTTGGCCCAACAAGCCGTCTAAATGCGCAATGATTTATGGGGAGGCAGAGTCCTGGCCTCACGATTTGTTTACGCAACAGGATCTCCAAACGCAGTTCTACAAAGTATTCAGGCATCGGGTATCCTGCCCGAATGAACGTGAATCGTCCGTCACACATGTAAGCGGGAAATTAAGGTGTTAAAAAAGCCAGACAACTGTAACACCTTCACAGATGATTTATTCCAGCGAAGGCGTACGCATATTTAACTGCCAGGACTATGAAGCTGTTGGCTGATAGCTGATGGTTGTTGTTGGCTATCGTCAGACGTCGGGTGAAAAGTAAAAACGCTTCTAAAATCGAACCGAATCCCACATCCCACCAGTTGGACGGCTTGAAGGGAGGACAACGTGCCAGGAATTGGCAATCGGGAAGTCGTGTGAAGTGCTTGTGGGCACAATTGGATAGAAATGGTGCAAGTCATACTCCTGCCTGAATTGAACAGCAACGAAACACAGGGAAGCTGAAGCAAAAGCTGTTGATTTCTTCTTGGTGAGCAGTTAAAAATTGGCTCCTAGTGGGACAAAAAAACTCGTACATATAACATCCACAGGACATGTGTACCTGAGGGATGAGGTGTCGTGGACGGGGTGAGAAGAATCCGCAGGATCGGATGGGAATAAACTCCTTCCGCCCGCTTCAAGAGAGATACGAGAAAATCAATGAACTTGCAGCTCGAAAAATTTATTCTTGGCACATTCCAAACTCACTGTGCCTGCCAGGGAGCCTTTTGGTCCTTTTGGCTGTCGACGATGAACTTTGCACTTGACTTGAAGTTGCTGGTGTGTTAGCATGTGTTCTTGAGTTATATTGTGTTGTCAGTTAGAATGTGGACATGACTGCCGTGCTGGAGAGGTAAGTGAAAGTTGCAGGAACCATATGCAGGATGCTTTCTATTGGACTGACAGCATAAACGGTAAGGGGCCAAGGAACTTATTTGGAATGCAAGTGAGCTCCATTGACGCTGGAAATTGGCGAGAAAAATATGCTCTGCCAAAAAGGCTGATGTCAAACTAGAATCGGTAGGGACCTGTGTCGAAGGAATGCAAAAAAATAAGTTCGCTTTACTTTTTGCGTTATGGGAACGCAGTAAGTCGCGAACTCTTTTTAACTATCTCGAAAGGACGATAAAATCGAATGTTGGGATACAACGGCTACCTGCTGCTATTTGAATATACTTCTTACTCTACTTTCAAAGAATGATAGCTTATTGCGGTCAGCAAGAAATAACAAGTATTATGGGTAATGCTAACTTATAATCATATGAATATATTGTTAGAGACGCTATGTATTAATCACGGGACTTTTCGAAAACCCTGTAAAGTCGGGAACTACCTTTAGGAGTTTCAAAAAGATGGTAACGTCAAGCGTCGGATCGTAGATCCACAATGTCTGTCTGTACCTAATTGAATGTATTTTTTACCTTACCTCTAACATTATGTTAGCATAATGCGGTCATAGGTTCTAAGAGGTCGGGTTGTTGTGGTAACTAATGTGAGACTGTGGCGACTCTAGCAGATACACACACAATTCACAAGCAAAATAGTGAAGAGCACCGAACGAAAAATCGAACAAGAAAATACATCAGAGCCGTATACCATAGCGATAACAAAAATAATTCACATCAGTTGAGTATAGTCGAGTTTAAAAATCAAATTCAAAACACGGTCAGTAGCATGATGGGTAACGCTTAGGCTCAATTTTTGGTGATTCAAACTGTCATAGTGTCAGTTCGAATCACACGTTCTTCTTCACTATTATTTCAAACGCTATAATTGGTGACTGCGGCGTGATCTGTACACACAGCATACACTTTCCCATAGTAAACAGAACTTCACACACGATCACGACTTCCGCATAGAGCACAGCCTGCGACGTTTTCTCGTTCTCTCGTTCGTCCGTCGTTCGCATACGAATCTGATCGTAACTAAGTTACTGCAGAGGGAGTGGTGTGGCGACTCTAACAGATACTCACACAATTCACAAGCAAAATAGTGAAGAGCACCGAACGGAAAATCGAACAAGAAAATACATCAGAACCGTATACCAAGCGATAAATAAAAATAATTCACATCAGTGGAATATGGTCGAGTTTGTAAATCAAATTGTAAACACGGTCAGTAGCCTGATGAGTAACGCTTAGGTAAAAATTTTTTCGTGATTCGAGCTGTCATAGCGTCAGTTCGAATCACACGATCTTCTTCACTATTATTTCAAACGCTACACTCCTATCTCCGTCGCGGCCGTCCTACCGGTCTCTTTCCCGTTGGTCTACCGTCAAGAATTCTATGCACGGTCCTATCGTTCTCCATTCGCGCCACGTATCCGGCCCATCTTAATCTTCGCGACTTGATTACTCTCACTATTGTAGGTTTGCGATATAGCTCTTCCAATTCGCGGTTATGGAGTCTCCTCCATTGTCCTGCCTCCTCGTCATATATACCTCCAAAGATGCCCCTCAAAACTTTATTCTCGAATACGCGGAATTTGTTTTCTTCCCGTTTTGTGAGAGCCCATGTTTCGGATCCATATAGAACAATCGGCATGATTATGGTTCTATAGACACGGAGCTTTATGTTACGTGATAGCAGTCTGGATTTCAGCAGTTTACTGACTGCGTGCCAACTAGCGTTGCCGGAATGCAGTCTCTTGTTAATTTCCTTCGACATTTCGTTACTGGCCGTCCGTATCGTTCCCAGATATTTAAATTCTTCAACTTTTTCAAATATCATACCTCTGACGTTTATATGTGTTCTCTGAGGTTCACCTGCTCTCGCCGTAATCATGTATTTTGTTTTGTCTTCATTTATTTTATCGCCCAGAACGGCGATGTCATCCGCATATGCGAGCACTTGTGTGACCCCGTTCAGGGATGCTCCGCCCATGTTGTCGTCTTGTACCTTTCTGATGACATACTCGAGCACAAGGTTAAAAAGACATGGTAATAGACCATCTCCCTGCTTTAGTCCGTCCCGGATTTCAAATGGTTCTGAGACGTGGTTTTCTATTCTAACTCGCCCTTTGTTTTCGTTCATGCAAATTTGAGTGAGGGCGGCATATTTTTTTGGGACTCCCAGCTCAACTAGAATATGGTAGAGTCTTTGCCTTGCGACTGAGTCGTAGGCTTTTTTGAAGTCAACGAACAGTTGGTGAACCGTCTCTCCGTATTCCCACTTCTTTTCCAGCAGTTGTTTTATTGTGAACATTTGGTCGCTTGTTGACCGGTTCCTACGGAATCCACATTGGTAGTCTCCCAGTATATCTTCTGCGTACGGTGTGATTCTCGCCAGAATAACATTTGTTAATATTTTGTATGCAGTTGGGAGCAATGATATTCCTCTGTAGTTTTCGCAGTCAGATCTGTCGCCTTTTTCGAAAATGGGGATGACTATTGAGGTTTTCCATTCTTCCGGAGTGACTTCTTTATCCCATATTGTTTGGATGAGCTGGTGGATCTTTCGAGCGGTTGCCTCTCCTCCATGCCTCACAAGCTCTGCCGGTATGCAGTCGATTCCAGGAGCCTTGTTGTTTTTCAATTGCTTTATTGCGTCTACAACTTCGTTGAGAGACGGCTCTGGGATCTGAGGCTCGGCTGTATGTACGCTTGGTGCATTTATCTATGGTTGATGGGTGCGTACATTGAGCAGGTTTTCAAAGTACTGCTTCCATCTTGTCACGATATTGTTTGTTTCTGTGACCAGACAGCCGTTTGTGTCTCGAATTATTTTGACTCTCCCTCGGTAGCCATTTCTAATTGAATTTATGCCGACATACATACCTCTGATGTTCTTTGCCATAGAATTTTCTAGGATTTTTTCGATCCGAGTCTTCTCCCATTCGCGTTTTTTGCGTTAGAAGAGCCTCATTGTCTCTCTCCGAATTGTCGCGTATCTTTCTGCGTTGACTTCATCATATCTTTCTAAGTGGATCACTCTGAGGCGTTTACGTTCTTCGATCTTCGCCCTGCACTCATCGTCAAATCAAGGTTTGGACTTAATTCTTTTCTTAAATCCTAATACCTTTTGGGCTGTTAGTTTGATTGTGTCTCTGATCGATGTCCATTTAGTGTCCACACTATTAGCTTCCTCTTCCTCACTACTCCCATTCTCCAGGATGCTAAATCTATTCGTTAGTTCGTCTTGATATTCAGCCCTTTTGCGTAGGTCTTTCAGTTTATAAGTGTCGAACTTTTTGCTCGTCTCCCGTGACTGCCCATGTGGGATTGCTGCGAGGCGACTCCTGATTTTGCCCATCACCAGAAGATGATCGGAGTCGCAATCTGCTCCTCTATATGATCTTACGTCAAGGATATTCGAGTGGTGTCTTTTGTCTATGAGGAAGTGGTCTATTTGGTTACGCGTTACGCCATCGGGTGATATCCATGTGGCTTTATGAATTTCCTTGTGCTTGAACATCGTGCTTTTTACTAACAGATCTTTTGACGCTGCGAACGTGATAATTCGAATTCCATTATCATTTGGAACGTCGTGTAGGCTTTCTTTACCTATAGTTGGTTGGAAGATATCTTCCTTTCCAATTTTCGCATTGAGGTCCCCGAGGCGGATTTTAACATCGAATGATGAGATCCCATGAAATACATCCTCTAGGATCTCGTAGAACATGTCCTTCATTTCTTCGTCCGCAGATTCTGTTGGGGCGTGTACGTTTATAAATACATAATTGTACCATCGGCCCTGTATTTTTAGCACACACATTCGGTCATTAATAAATTTCACATCTTTTACATGGGGCGTAATCTTCTTGCTTATGATGAAGCCGGTTCCGAGGTTATGTGTATCGGTACCTCCACACACCAGTGTAAATCCGTTGGTTTCGATTACTTGATGTGGGAGTCGGACTTCTTGAAGTGCGACGATGTCCATTTTATATTGTTTCGTGTTTTCTACGACCGTCTGTATCGCGCCTGGTTCGAACATTCCACGTCCCGACGCGTATATCCCGTTTTTACGTTTTTCCCTACTTCTTTTTGCCGAGTCGGTGTTTTCCTGATGATTTTTGCCCTTATGGTAGTATCGGCTCATCACACCTACGCCTACCGGGTTCTTTGTGAGATTGTTTTTTGTTTGATCATTCATTTCATTGGATCACTCTGGGGTTTCAAATGGTCCGCCATATCAGAGCCCCTTTTTGATATGGTAAGGTCTGCTTACTGCTCTGATTCGACCCGGTGTCAGAGAGGCGCCGTTATAATACAGCCGGTATACCCCTGGCTGCAAACCATCCAATGGGCACGGTGAGGCGTAACACCCTGGATTAGGGGCGGTAGATCTTTGTGTGTTACTCCTCGCTAGCCTGTCTGACATGGGTGACCCTACTGGAAGCGTATGCTTCTGTCAGCATAGCCTGAGTGATTCATCGTAGTTTAAGCCCCCGCACCACGTCAAGGTTTCCACCAAGCGGGGGAGCATGATGGGTAACGCTTAGGTCCAATTTTTGTGATTCAAACTGTCACAGCGTCAGTTCGAATCACACCTTCTTCTTCACTATTATTTTAAACTATATAAGACCATTATGTGGGAAAAGCATGTGATTGAAAAAGAGTTTTGCCGTTATACTCCATGGGATTGAGGGACGGACAATTAAACAATCTTGATTTGTCTAACTCTCCGTCATTCTCTTTAACTTTTGCAGGCATATTTTAACTCGTTTTCGAAGTTGTTTTCGCGACTTTTCCATCTATCTGCAGAGTCAATTCGTTTTGGTAAGCAGAATTTATTTTCACATAAGCTTACACGGATACTAAAAAATGGATACAAAAAAAATGGCTAAATGAATTTTCTCTTCTACCGCGGTACTCTACTTAGAGTTTGAGCTAGGTGATAACCTATGCGCAGCATCGGTTGCCATCACAGTCTTATATAAAAGATGCTGGACATATATAATATTTATTCGAAAGTGGGGGTGTGGTGTTATATCCTGTTGGGCTAAAGACATCACCACTTATTTTCCCTTCAGTGCGACGAACTACGACATGCCTTGATTCTGACTCCAAGGACGAATAATAAATGTAATAAATGTACAGTACGCCAAATCTCTTTATTGTTTGCTTAGTTACAAAGTTTAATGCTATGGTCTTTATATTACACTTCACACTTACTATAGGACTTAGTGTCTAACGTTTATATAAGAACTTTATAAAACACTTCAAAATGTATCATACAACTTAGTGTTCGCTGTACAAGTAGGTAACTTATCGTTATTAGGACTTTATAAAACACCAAAATTTAACATAAAAACTTAGTGTTCGCTGTACAAGTATGAAAGGCGCGACCGACTCTAACGAGATATGTATCCAGACTCTTGGTTTTGCTTAACCTGAAGTGCCGACTTCCCTCCACGGAATCCGTATCGCGATTAATTTATTTCAAAAAATACAATTTTATCTTCCGTTTGTCGACCAAAAGGGGATGATTTTCCTTGAATCGGTCCCAGCACAAGGGCGCGAAACACACACGATGATCGCTTCTGCTGCTCATGGTGTGTGTCCACAAATATGCGGACCGTGGATCGACCGAATCCATAAGGGGAACATTAGATGGCATGGTTGCAGCTGGTGCAATTATCTTGAAGTAGATATTTAGTGTTTACACACAGGAAAACTATTTCGGCACCATTGTTTGCCAAGCAAATCTCCCTAGACGAATTCCTGTAAAGGATTTGAATTACATACAAATAACCTTTAGCAGGGGCCATAAACATTGCGCTGTCTATTCTTCAGCTTCGCCATGTGTATAATAAATTCTCTTAATGTACACATTGGCCAGCGACCTTTTTCGCCCAGCAATAATATACCGGCGGCCGCATTCAATTAGTGCAATCGACCCTGAAATCCCTAAAAACAATTCTATAACGTGCATATGCACCATAAATTCCAGGCCATTAGTCACCCATGTTCCACCAATGCAATTCTGCCGTACATGTGCATACCACATGTCCTTGGCATTTCTACGGCCGCGGCAGCTCTTTGACCATCGAACAAAAGCGAATACTCGCATCCTACCCTAGAGTCATAAAACGAAATTCTGCGCAGGTAAGCGTGAATACGATCCTTTTAGCATCTAATGAGTGGCTGCTATTTAGACAGCCGACCCTCATTACCGAAAGATGCTGTAGGTCGATCCACTATTGTTCCTTGTTTCCTCGTTTCAGGCAAAACGCATCGATCAACACGGTGATGTGTACCAACACACACATACACCACCGCGTACCTGAGATCGCTTTCCATTGGTCACTGGTCAAAGAAAATTTCATTTCCTTTTCACCACACCACCAAAAACTCACCCCAAACGATAAAATATCGTTGAGTCTTGAGTATCCCAACCATCGCGCGCGCAGCATCTCTTCTCCACTGCCGAGTGCACACGAGAGTGTGCACTCCACAGAGTGTGTCACCCTTAAAGTAATTTCACAATCCCCGAGTGTTAGTACGAATCGTGTGAGTCGACCGTATAAACTCATTAAAGCGGAATTAAAAATAACTCTTTTAAATAAATTTCGAAAATAAACATAGAAAGAAATTAACTACCACAACCCTGTGTGTTTCATCTTTCCTGTGTTGCATTTTCCACCATTATGTTGCATCATACTTTTCGTTTCTGTGCGTCTATTGTTGTCAGTGTTTTTGTTGATCGTGATTGTTGCTTTCGGCGGACTTTCTAACAATCGCGAAATTGTTCGGCGGAACTTTCTTTTAGTGACGGTGGGACGAAGTAGAACGCCGTGTCGTACGCGGCACACGACTTCGTTCCCCCACAGAACTGTCACAATACTTGTGTTATAGCGTTTTTGGATGCTCTAGGTTGGAAGTTTTCGAATGGTTAATGGGAAGGTGTGCAGTGGTATTCAAAGGAACCGCCACAGGGGCATCTCAAGAGTCATCCGAAGTGATTGCATCGAGACAAAGTTTCGTCTTCACAAGATCTTTTGAGGATATGGCGGCTGCGTTCATTCTCACTCATCTGCGAAAAGTGTGATGACTTTTTCTCGTCTGATGTGTTCTGGGAGCCGAAGAAGAACCATCAACAGCATACACCACCTTAAGTAGAAACACGAATGTTGAGAAGGACTGTCCTTACCGTACAGGAAAACGAATCATGTTAGAACACAAGGTAATGCCCAGAATATCTGGAAGAACATTGTGTCTTCAAAGATCCTAAGTTTAAAAGACCGATATTAGTGACAAATTGAGCAAAAAGGAGGATCTTCTTCAAGTGCGTTTCTCACCGATATTCATGATCGACCTGCTGAATATCAACTTTTAGGAGATGTGTGAGATGACATCACAGTCTTCTTAACTCTGAGGAATCTCTAACGACAGTGATCTATAGGGAATACAGAAAGCTACTTTATAGGATTTTCCACTCCTCATCCTGAAGACAAGCCGAAGCAAGAAGTCATCACTTGCGCATCTCCTCACTAAGCAATGAAACCTATATGTCATCGTCACTTCCTTTAAACAGGAAATACAAAAAAGCTTTAGGAGATAAAAAGGCACCAAAGAAAAGATAAAATAAGGAGGGATTCACTAAACTAGAAATCGATTTACTTATGAACGAGTACGACTGTAATATACCGTTAACCAGGACTCTGAAGAAGATATTTAATCGAAAACCAAGAAGAAAGAACCTGCGAAATCTGTTATGAGTAAACAAAAAGAAGAACTTGCAAAGAGTTTAAGATATATTGGGGGATTTAAAGCCTCAAGATTGGCGGTTCTCTGCAAAAGAAATAAATCAGATTTGAACCAATACCGTGACATTGTAAGAATCCCAGACAAAGCAGAACCCAAGATAAAAATGTGCTGAACATCGGACTACGGCCGTGTGTAGACGATACGTATTTTGTCGCTGCTATTTAAGCTGAGAGTTTGCTATGCTGCTTTTTATATTATATGGCACTGATGATTTATTTTTCAATTTTGGTGCTGTACTCTTTACTATGGTTGTGTTTTCGTGTGCTCCTGTGTCTTTTGATCGCCACGGTCTTAAACTCATGCAAAAGGTGAGTTTGAGTAGAGCATGGCATGACTACTTTTAGGAAAGAAGCCAACCCTGACACCTAGAACAGTCTCTGAGTGGGGAGACTGTTATGTTATATTATTATTATTGTTGGGTTATTTGCTTACCTGCAGTTGGGAGGTCCGCCCTGGCTATTTCAGGTGGTTGCTGGTGCGGGCGTGTCGATCCCAGTTGATGGATCAAGGGTTCAGGTGGAGGCGGCGTAGGGAGACAGTGCCCGCGCAGGTTCTTCTTCAGCCTTCGGTCGGGGGAGCTCCTTGCATCAAGGATGTCCCCTGGGGCGATGGACGCATTATTTGGCTGTAATGCCAACAGACTTCGTCGTCTTTGAGAAATCAATCATAATTCTCACCGTTGATGTGGTGAGGCTACCCACCACAGTTGGATGATTAACAGAAAGGCTTTATGTTTTACTTAAGTTTTATTTCAACTGATTTTATTCTTCCGTAAGAGATTCACTGACTCAAAAGCGTGCCGCATTTTTATACTTTCTATCTACAGAGATTTGCTGCGAAAGTTAATAAAAATCCCAAGAAGCACAATCAAGATTTTTTGTGTGCTTCAATTGGAATGAGGTTACAGGAAGGATATGGAAATTTGTTTTAACAAATTCCTAGAAAGTAAAATCATGAAATGTATTCGGAAATAAGCATTTCATGAAATTGGAATTATCGGGAATTGAATGAATGCGCGACAAATGAACATTTGGTTTAATTTGTCGCGTATATTATTCAATCCGGGGTAATGATTGGGGTTATGGATAGTGGTAGGATATTAGGGTATGGATGATTTTTTTTTCTATAATAATGGGGGTTTGGATAAGAGTACTGATTTAGGATCACTACAAATCGTAGACACACATACCGGGGATATAGTCCTGGTAGTAGGTACCCTGAACTAGATAAGCACATGGTTTCTAGGAGAAGTGCAAGAAGTACAGCCAGGGCCAGAGCCCTGGACCTAAGGCCTGCGCGGTGAACAACATTAAGATTAGAGTAATTGTTTTAGTTCCAGTCCGCGGTGTCCCAGCTGCATTCGAGAGACCTTCGCACTATGGGAAATGTTGTTAGCGATATGCCATGTTGTACACAAGTGAAGTGAGAGATAACTGGAAAACAAATTAATTCAGGTCATGTTACAGGTCTGTACAAGGTTGATTGAGTTGTATGGCGATCTGATGGAGTATCCCACTCCATAATCCAATTTACCGTTAATCCATCAATGTACACGATGCAAGTAATCAATTAATACAATACAATTAACGCATAATATCGCATGACGTATTCTCGGTTTCTAAAGCTACAAGCTACAATCAAATCATAACAATTAATGGATAATGTCGCATGACGCAATCTCGCTTCCCAAAGCTAGATGAATTTTTTTTTGCTTCGTATTCAAAAACGAATACTGCACTGGCGTGTTCATGCGATATCAAACTGCATTCTTTTTGCTTCGTACCCAAGAACAGATGTCACACAAGTCAACATGACACTGTTGGCGCCTTCAAAGGTAATTAGCGACCACTTACGGAAGTTCGATCAAAATGATGAGATCCGTCAAAGGACAGACATACCAACGAAACCCAAAGCGATCTAACGATTCGAACAGCTTGAACGTAAGCGGTTGTACATGCTTGAAAATCAATTAAGCCAACGCCGCTGTACCTTAAGTGGGAGAATTAAGTGGCTGTGGTAATTAAGAAATGGGGACGACTCGTGTCAGACAATTGGATTCAATATAGGTCATACGTTCTGGATCGAAGTCCAAGCAGAATAGAACGCATCGTTTGCACTTGTACGCCCATAATTTCGGTTTATAAAGAGTGGTTGTAGTGAGGTAAAAGAGTGAGTTAATTAGAAACCAGACGAAGAAAAGCCATTTTTGTTTACACGTAAAATATAAAGATATGTGGAGGGGAAGCGTGGTGCACCGGCGAACGGCGCTGGTTCTCTTCCTCCTCCATCATAACTTCTTTAATGTTCCGACAAATGTTAACCGCCAAACGAACGAACGAAACGCCGCCACGTTTGTTCACAACCACAAAACGAACACCATGGCGAAGAAGAAGCCGTCAAACATCGGACAAGTGAAACACACTGCTTAAGTTTATTATTATTTTATTGAATATAAACCCTGTCATTTGGTTGTGGCGTATACAAGTATTTTAAATTGATATTGATTGTTTTCTTATTAATGGTACCCGGTTACACGCACGACTCGGTAAATATTTTAAATTGAGATTGAATTGGCTTCTTATTAAATCGAAACTGTTACACGCGCGACTCGGTGGGTATTTTATTACGCATCTCCGCTGCCGGCGGAGAGCGGGAGTTATAGGACCAGCGTGGTCGAAGGATGGTAAAGGACTCAGCGATAATCATCTCGTGCAGCGATGTTTCGCCTCTTGGGGTGAGTTTATGGTGTCGTGGTAGATATCCTCTCCAATAAGGATATCGTTTTTACCTACCACCAGAGAAACGTAAAGTCTCTCTTGGTGGTATGTGTGCGATCGTGCAGATCTGTGTGGTTTACACGTGCTCGATGGCAATGGGTAAACGAAGAAGACAGGCGGTAAAGACAAAGGGATCGAAAAGATCGCCGTCTATGGAGTGTATCGCGTCTAAATAAATAGACGACTATACAGCGAAGAAATGTGGCAAAAGTGGAATTATGATCCGTGTCTATGCTGTGGTGCGGATGCGTAAGTAAATGTATCGCCATTAGGAAGAAGTGCTAGTGGCTTTTCTATTTACACAATGGGAAATGTTTTAATGGCATCGGTAGTAAGGGTAGGTATTGAGTTCCTATTTGCGTTTGTATATGCTGTAGGATTTAATTGATGCAAGAGACGCGGAATGCGTATTTGCTTTGGTCCTTAGGGTGTAAGTCGCTAGCCAATGTGTATGTAGGGAACATTGTTGTACACATGGCGCGGCTGGGAAAATAGACGGCGCAATATTTATGGTCCCTGTCACGGCGGTTACATTGTATGCAAACCGAATCATTTTGTTTACAGGAATTTGTCTGGTACCGAAGGTGCCGAATAGGTTTGAAATTCCAGATAAGTAAAGCAAGAAATCTTACGGAAAATTGTATGCGAAGAGATGCATGAAACGGTCTATATGATGATTTGATCTATATGATACTTGAAGCATTTTCAGGTGCTAATGCTGTTGCATTAGTGAAGTCAGGATTTTTGCTGAATGTTATGGGGGTTTTACGGTAAGTAGACAGTGGGGTTTGGCGGAACTACCACAGATATAAATAACAACAGGAAAAACGTCTTTTTTCTATATACATATTTAACTCTCCGCGAATCAACTCTTCTCTTTAAATAAGGAAGCACGGTTGGTTGACGTAGCACTGAGACTTTCATACAAAATTGTAGCGTTAACACGGTGAATTTACAATTAAAATTTTAATAGCAAGTCCTTACCTTCAACGTTAATGAGACCACTATGACAGCCGCGACGGACATGGGAGGCCAATGTAAGGTGTGACCTTGATGAGATCGGATAAGATGGTCAAGCGTGGAAGGAGAGTGCACGGGACAGGGAACGATTGCGGAGTCAAATCCGTGAGGTCATGAACTTCCGAGTTCCTATAGAGCAACAAATAGTAAAAATAGTCCTTACGTTTAGTTACTATTATATTTTATTTTTCGTCATTAAACTTCCCTCGACGTGATATTTGTCAGACAGCCTGACTCAATACTGAGAAGGTCGTTAGTTTTTTAATCGTCAAAAAGGGGAAAAAATATTTTGAAATTCATATTTATTGTTCATTATTTAAAAGTAGCAATAAAAATGTATAACGGTCTTTAAGAAAAAAGGTACACATTTTTTTTGCACCGTGACGCTTGGGAGACGTTCCCAAATGCGTCCGCAAAAATTGTTTAGAAAGTGATCGAATTGTTGTAACTCCGCGCCGTGCTTTATCGGAATACCCGAGAGAAGAGCGCGAAGTGTTGTGGTTGAAAAATAAAAGAGCAAAAGGATTTAGTTAACATAAAAATAGTTAATTTTAATGGTATTTAAATCAGAGGTTCAGGCACGAGGGTATATTTGACACACGGCCAGCGGTTCGGCCTCTGGAATTCTACTGATCGCGAAATCGGAAATTGCCGCCCTTTTATTGTTTTTTCCGTTGACTTTTGTCAACTATTTTAGTGTCAAAATTTGAAGAAGCACACGCAAGACTTTGCGTGCTTCGATTGGAATTTTGTTCTAAGAATCGTTTGAGGATTTGGTTGGATGGGTTCTGGGAAGGGGAATCATGAAATGCGTTTTGAATTAGGCATTTCATGATGTCAAGATTTTGGGAATTGAGTCAATGTACGATGAATTAACTTTGGGTTTAATTCGTTGTTCATGTGACTCAATATGGAATTTGGATGTATCATGTATTAATGGGAAGCATTGGGGATTTGGATAGGATTATTTGATGATATTGGGGATTTGGATAGGAGTAGCGATTTAGGATCGTTACAGAATAAAGTTATTTCTAGTTATTTTAAAATAATTTTCATTTCTCAATACATAAATGCGCAGGTCGAATAAAGGTTGCGGCAATTCCAAACCACATCACAAAAGAGAATTGACAAAAAAAAAAAAAGAAGAAAGAAGAAGATCAGAACCACACCAAAGCGATTAACATCGCAATCTCTAGCTGAATTAGTAAGAAAATATATACCTGCGTACACTGCGACTGTGGTCTTCGTAGCATGGGTTCGAATCACATTCTTCACTACCATTGCTAATGAATATAAAGTTATTACAATTTCTGATATTTACATTTTATATGTATTAAGGTCTCTGATCTCGGGAGAGATGTCGAAAGATAGTTGTCGGAGACTAAACAGGAATGTGTTTGTGTTCAGTTCGTAGCCATTTCTAGAAAGTGAATTGGACAAGTAAGCGTACTCGTGGAACTTATGTCTTCCGAGTATTAAAATTTTCCGTGATATATTCAGGCCACCTGGTGCAGTAAGTATGTTGCAATCCATTTGCAAAGGGATGTTGCGGACGACCCATCGGGATAATCACATCAAGGCGTTGTCCGTCCATACAACTTTTTTGGTAATTAACCAGAAATTATGATTCCGCAGCGATTTAGCGACCCAAGAAGAGCCACTCTTTAAAAGTATATATAGGAATGCCATTTGAACTTGTTAGTATTTAATTCCTTGACTATTTGTGCTACAATGCGAAGCCGAAATCAGGTTTGTCTCATAGTGTGCATGTGCTCAAGTTGAATCAGTGCCAGAAAACGTAAATCTGGGTGAGAAATGCACCATAGGTAAATTTGTTTTCTATATTGCGTTGATATGTGGTTTGTCGTGAACTATGGCCGATGGTAGATGATATGGTCCAGTTTTTGATAATCTTCGCAAATGCTCAGAAAATTTCATCATTTGTGTAGCATTTTGTCGTCTTATTTTGTGAGTTCTTGCCAAGATTAAGCTTCTGTACAGAAAACAGTATTGATATTCCTACAAATGTGAAATTTTAGCTATAAAAGATTGAATTCTACTTATGCCATGATGTCTGGGGGTCAAGTTATAAGTATATATAAGTTGGTATGTATTGCAAGAATTAGTCATCCGCGGCTGTGTATATGGGAAAATGTAACAGATAAAATGCAGCATATGCCACGAATGTTGCATGGATTCACGAAGAACTCTTGTGCCATTACACCGAATGGGCAAAAAATACCAATGTCGCCTTGGGATGGGATGTATGTTGAGGTCCGCAATTCATGAGTGAGAGTTGCCGAAAGTCAGGCTAGAACCTTTTCAATGCTAAGGAAACGCATATAAGGTTTTTCTGACCGGCACTCACTCGCTTGGAAAATCTTCCCGCACTGCGCACATTTGGCCAAACTTTTATCCGAATTTTTTCTTCGGATTCATACAAAAATGACTACTAAAATCCGATTCTTCGGCGAATATAGTCAATTGATTTGGGCGCTTAAACAGTACTGTTCGTTAGCGATTGATTTCACACTTATCTGCGGAAAAAACATGTTTTACGGACGCTGAAAGAGAAATTTCATTGATTGTCCTAAATGATTTGGTGGGATACATATGTAGAATAGATTCAAAAATCGAATGACATGTTGGTTTAATACGCCTAACAAGAATTACTTGGGAAGGTACGAAATTAATATCTGTTGCAAAGTCAAAAAAGATACTTTATTCCTAAATGAAAAAGTCCCTTTAGCCGCCGTTGTCTCAACCATTGTACTTACGCAAGTGGTGACCGTTGTCGGTAATTGAAAAGACTTTGACTCTTTTTCATTTCATATCTTTTGTAATTTTATTTTTAACAGTTTAGGCGAAGAACTCAGTAAAAGAAAGTTTTGAACAAAATGCGTGCTGTACTAGATTCTAGATAACGACCCTTAACGAAATGCTAAAATTTTATTTTTTTCACTAAATTTCTTCAGTTAAACTTATATAGATGTTGAGAATGCAACCTTTTCAAGAGTCATCCATTCCAGAAAGAATGTGTTGTTGTTTGCAACATTCAAATGAACATAAATGCTCTTGATGTACTTGATCATTAATCGTTAATTCCTTTTGCCGCAAATTAATTGTATTTAATATTAGTTTTACGGGGGTGTTTAGGATTAATTGTCATTGCTTTTTTAACGCGTTTTTATAGTGGCCCATTCGAAAGACACGTGGCTTCTAATTCATGAAATTTTTAGTCTGAAATTAGCTAACCATTCATAAATAGATCATTTACGTTTTCCTCCTTGCTGTCTGCTCTAGGACATTGTCATCCTTATTCTTACGTACACCTTGTGTTAAAAGTCAATTAATTAAGTTGAAGTAATAAAAACAAAACCAAGTTTCGCCTTCACCCTGTACCTCTCCTAAAATTATGTTTTAATTAAATTTAAGCTCCTTACGGCAAATTGTAAACAACGGCGCCAAACGAATTAAGACACTGAACTACATAAGTTGTGCGTAACCAAAGTTTCACCCGGAACCGAGAGTAATGGAAGAACAAATTTCCATAAAACCTTTCCACCTCATTTTCCACGATATCCCCCACCTCGGCAGCCAGGTTCTTATGGCCATACCCCCAAAGGAAAAAATTGCGACTAGACGGAAAGTAGAATGTTTACCCGCCGACACCCAGCTGCATCATGGTTCACTACTGCCAAGAGGAATCTTCACGGTCGTCCAGTCTTAATCACCTCGTTAATTAAATCAGTTACCCTGCATTGCGTACCTACAAGGACACCACCGCCACTACTACCGCAAGGCGAACTGAGAACATTGGTGTGAAGTAAAAAAATTACTCATAATCACCTTGTGTCCGAGAAAACCCCGAACGGTGTTTTTATCGTGAACAACAATACGAAAAAAAGAAAAAAAAACGTTATGAAGAAATTTGTATCCTTGTGCAACCTGACAAGAGAGAAACCTTAAATCCTGCTCAACTTTTGTTGTCTACAGGATCAGATAAACACTTTTGTCATAAAACTTTTACTCTTTGCCTGCCGCCCACTGTCGCCTGGTAAAAAGGACGAAAACAAGAAAGAATGAGAACTGATTTCATTCTTTTTTTTACTGATGCTTTCTGGGTACAAACGCGTCGCGGCATTATCTCTCAGGTTGCACTTAAGTTGCTTAGTCCTGATCCATTTTTATCTTATGCTTGAATGCAAGTTTAAAATAACTTCTTATTCCCTGTGACCAGTTTCGAGGGGATTGGAATTTACGTCTAACCGAAGGTATTTGCTGGGAAAATGCTCTTCTGCTGTTGTTATATGCAAAAAGGACGAGCGGACGAATAACGTGAAAGGAAAAAAGTACTGAAGCAAAAAAACATACCGAGCAGCCTTCAGAAACGGGATTATCATTCGGTGTTATACCGGATGACGAGGAATACCACTTAGCGAGAGATTTGAAGCGAAGGTATAGTTGGACAGGATAAGTGGATGGAAAAGTTTTTAATTAACGTTTCCTTTACGACGAATCGAAAAAAAAAACTGACAAAAAATTGGTGATTTGGTTTTTTTTTTTTACAAACGGCGGTTAAAGTTTGTATAAACTATTAGAAGATAGCGGTTTATTAAGTTATGTTAAGGCGCCGAGTGAAGTAATCGTTACTTTCAAGAAAAAAGGAACACTGCGGCTCAAGAGTGGCGATAACAAATATCCTTGCAACAAATGGATATGACAAAATAGTTGTTTATAAATGGTTAGATTTATTATTATATGTTGTCCGCATTTTTTATTATTACCCAATTTTGCATACGCAGACCCCCATTCGGTATACAGACATTGCCCACCATGAAGGTGGATTTGCGGAAGGCTGGATGATTTAAAATAACGTAGAGTGGGAAACGTATATTAATTTGTAAGGCAAGTAAATGTATATTGATATGGGTATGTGGCTAAGCATTTCCGGGTTATGGTTATTATTTATATTTGTTATAGGAATTATGGAGGATTTGAACTATTTTATTTGGTAAAAATCATTACGTGTAATTCCTTGGTAGGACGTATTTTACCTTACCAATTTTTAAAGTGTTGCCTGATACGGTATAGTGTTGGTATACAACAACTACTAACAATTATTGGTCTATATGATGTTCATGACCTCACTAACTCGGCTCTGTTTGTATTACATTTTGAATTATCAAATTATACTACAAAGGTCGTTCAGTAAGTCATTAGAAAATCAATTTCAGATGACGGTGTTTTTTTTTTCCTGAACTTTTCTCTCAACTGATGCTATTACGACGAATAATACAGGTATTGTTTTAACGAAGAATAAATAAGGTATGTTTCAAGTCTTCCTGGACAATTTCATCGTTTTCGTCATCTTCGGGACCCATTTAACTTCAAAAATCCACGGTTTCGGTGGGTTCTTTGTCTCTGGAGTGACCAGGGAATCCTTGTTTTGTCTATAGTTATGCATTGACACAGAGATTCCTCAGGGTTCCGACGCAAAGCCATCAACACCACCTGCTATTGCATTCATTGTTATTGAGACTAAACGCGGTATGCATCTTGAGTTTATTCAGACCCAATTTTTCATGCAAGTGTGTAGTGAATAATGATGTTTACTAAAAACACAATTTCTACTATTGTAGGAGTTTTCTAAGAACTTATTGAACGATCCTCATATTTATTCACGATCAAAACTTATATTGCCCGCAGAATCCTTAGAATCATTATCATCGGCACTACAACCGGGAACTGGCCTTGGCCTTATTTAGCAAGTCCTGAGGCTTGTTAAATTTTCCATAATGATTTGTTTTTTCCGGGTAAGGTCATTAGTCTTGCGCCAGAGGCTCCCCGACAGGGAATCGAACCCCGGTCTATGGTGTTTACGTGGTATGGCAAAAATACTGGGTGCCACGGGGATACAGGTTCACCACGCTTATCCAACGTTTTCTTTCGTCCTCTGTGTTGAATTAAAACACCGACTGTTTTTTATGTGTTCTCATTTTTTTATTTACTAAATTAAACTAAACGTTCAAACTTAATTCAAATATTATTAATTTACACCAAAGTTCCACATGAAATTAGAAGTTAGTACACCAGGTAAATGGTACTTCGTTTTGGTACACAATTCAAATATTATTAACTTAAACAATCGAACTTCCACATGAAATTAGAAGTTAGTACACCAGGTAAATGGTAGGTCGTTTTGGTACACAATTCAAATATTATTAACTTAAGCCAAAGTTCCACATGAAATTAGAAGTTAGTACACCAGGTAAATGGTACTTCGTTTTGGTACACAATTCAAATATTCGCTATTGGCTCTTCGCCGGACTCTCTCAACCGCAATCGCAGACTAAATGTTTCAATAAATCCCTTGGGCCGCCCCACGAGGGATGTAAATTAACGTGAGGGCGCAACCTGCCCTCACGGAATCCGAATCGCGATTAAATAAACTCATCGAAGCGATAGAATACCACATATTCCATCATCGCTTCGTTGACCATATTTGGTAATTTACCCTTTTGCGTTTTATTCAACACAAAAGGGGTTGAAATACACACACGATGATTGCTTTTGCAGTTCATCATGTGTGTCCGCAAGTACGCAGACACAGCACAGATCCCATTCAAAGCTCGCAACAGGTGCGAGTATCTCAGCTACAAAAGGGGTTGAAGTGTTTGCACGATCAACGTGTGCGTAAAGCATTATTGCCGATCGTGCACTTTCCATTTCCATAAAAGGATATGTTCCTTCGACATCATGGTGTGGCGCGCTTTGCTGGCGTCCCCTGGTATAAATTGCCATGCACGTGTGTGCGAAAATGCTTTCCATCGATGTGGGTATAGACGACCACAAAAAGGAAGAAATATCTCCTGTGGTATGTGGTAGACACATTAGGAGGTATTTCTTTGATACTTGTTGGGCAATGTTGATTACTGCATGTGCAACCGGATTTTCCTTTGGTGAACATGGTGCGTTTCGCACGACGATGCCCTTGTAGGGAATGTCTGTTGTTGCTGATATATTTTTCATATCAGCAGACATTATGTTTCACAGGTCTTTCTGTGATTATTGTTTGACTAAGGCAGGTAAGTAGGTGCATTTCATGAAAATAGGACGCTTGTCAAAATGGTTACCTGATGGTAGATGAGCAGGTAAGTAGTGGCGTTCGAAAGAGCCGCCACAGGTCTGCCGCGTGACAGGCAGGTATACAAACCACTATACTATCGAGGAACGAATTCTTAGAATATCGCCACCGTTTTAGGACGGAATGACAAAGCAAATTGGGATTGGCGGATTCACTCCTGTAAGCGTTTCTACGGGGGACATTTGAATGATCTTTTATTTCAGTCCTCTAAGCGAATTTCCTTTTACGAAGTGATATCTGGAATTTTTCATCGTTTTTGGAGAGAGAAATTTCGTTCAAAAAATATAGTATCAAACAAAATCTTTGTAAGTCATTTTTCCATAGCAAAATTGCTAGCAAAAAAAGTGTTATAGTCGTGAGAAGGCGCTCAAACTCAGCCTCAAAATTGTTGACTATCGTACCAACGTAGAAAGAAGAAGCATCTTTTTAAGATATGCGAGCGCTTTGAATGACTAAGTCCAGATTTTAATATTATAGAGTGGCGGTGTTTTACCTTGGTCTGTAGAGACCTCGAATATTGGGTATTTGGTTTTGTTCTCCTACACTAAAGAAAACGGCTTTGCTTATAAACCTGGCTGATAAGTTGGTTGATCGATGCCGCATAGCGTCTATTATTCACTGAACTCTGTCGCTAAAAGATGAAACGGAAGATGATATTATCACATGTGCACAATAGAGGTAGACAATGTAAATTGGCAACGTCAAATAATGTTCACTTTTCCGACACTTGTCAAATTGAAGCATGGCAAATGGAACCATGAAGTGATACCGGGTTGAGTAACGCGTTACAATAGTGTAAACTCTTTACAAGAACGATGTTGTATTCTTTGTAGGGGTTTTGTTCCAGGAAGCGTGTCTCCTGGTCCTTAAAAGGACAAGGCGATCTCCTACAATTTGACGCTCCTGAAACTCGTCGTACAAAAGGGGTCGTTACCATGCTTCCTCGTATGCCTGAGGGAAGAGTAACGTCCTTAATTGGCCCTTTGTCCTTGGTCTTCTCTTGGTCTTCCAGGCCAGGTGATACTTAGCTATCAATTGGCCGCTAAATAAAAATCCGTGTTGTTTTTGTTTTCAAATTAAAGAGTTTTATTTTTCCAATTATTTTCGTTAGTTTTTCCACTGGGGTATTTCCTCCAGGGACTAAGATCGATTTAAGACTGCGGCCTGGAGATCACAAAACTATTCCTTTATAAAGGAAAAGGAATCGAAAATTGTATCGATTTTGTTGGATATCTCGAGCGAGATGTTGTATTGACTGTAGATAAGAATTCAATTTCTTGAATTCTTATGAAACTATCCCGCAGATGTGTGAATGTATCTGCTTTTGAGTTCTTTGTTTGTTTAACTCAATGGAATTTTTGGGTCGATCGATCTCTGAATTTTAGATTTGGGTGATGCTGTGGAGCAAATGTAGAACAATAAACGAATATTGGATTCGTTTATTGTGAATTTTAATTTAATTCGAGATTTTGGATTTAATAATGCCGTGGGGGCAAATGTTAGGCAACAAACGAATGTTTGGTTCGTTTATTGCGAATTTTGAATCATGTTTGGGTTTTTTCAGGTTTGATAGGTTTATGTGTTTTAGCGTATGATAGCTAGGATTTTGGATTAGGAATGGGGGAAAAAGGTGGTAGGGCTTTTTAGAGCACTACAACGAGTACTCAAAAAAAGCAAGAAATAAACAAACATTTCTCACGTATTATGCCCTACCGAGGTCACAATTTAGAAGATTGTGAAAACATTCAAAAATACTGGGTCTATGGTGAATGTGGAATATCCCAAAACAAAGATTTATTATCGTGGCCAGGAATTATACCGAACACGTTGTTCGAGGTTTCTCTGTAGTGATCCTAAATCACTACTCTCAACCAATCCTCCATTATTACATTCCCAACCAACCATTGATAAAAACATAATCCCAATCATGGTCCCCAAGTGTATCATATGAGCGACAAATAAAATTAAACCAAAAGTTCATTTGTCGCACGTTGATTCAATTCCCAATAACCCAAACATTATGAAATGCCTAATTCCAAATGCATTTCACGATTTTATCTTCTGGGAATTTGTTCAAACAAATTCCCATATCCCTCTTGGAACCCCATTCCAGTTGACCCACACGCAAAAGTTTGCTTGTGCTTTTTGGAATTTTCATGTACATTTTTTAACAAATCTCTGTAGATACAGGGTATAAAAGGGTGGCGCATTTTTGATTCGGGGTCACAACGGAACTCACAAACACGCGCACCAGGGTAGCGATGGAACCTCGACCTGCTCGGGTCGAAGGATGCTAAAGGACTCAACGATATTCAATCGTAGTTAAAAGAAATTCAGCAGTGAAATTGGTTCTCTTAAATTAAGGGTGCATTTCCTGTTCCGAGAGAGACGTAAAGTCTCTCTTTGGAGTAATCAAAACGATCTCATAGAGAAGATCTTCACGATACGAGTACACAAGTGTGTGTGTACGTCGGTTATTTTTTGGACCAAAGCAATAGGAAAGGATCTAAACAAAGAAAAGGGCATAGAGTGTATCATGGGATGTCAATTCGGTAAAGCAAATAAACCGAATCTCCTTGGATGATAATTGGTTTTCTGTTTCTCTTGCCGCCGCTGATGAAAAGCAGATCCCGAAATATTAGAAAACAAGAGGATCGGCTAGATCATTGTCTATGGTGTGCATTGCAACTGTTACTATAGCCGCAATGCCGATGCACATGGTGCTAATAGGTTTAAGACACGAGATGCGTAGTTGCTTTGGTTTGCATATTGTGCGAGTCAGGGAATTTTATTGCTGGGAGAAAAGGTCGCCAGCCAATGTATACATAAAGAAATTTATTGTACACATGAAAAAAACTGGGAATAGGCGACGCAATGATAATTATCCCTGGCTGGAATTGTTACATGATATGTGAACCGGTGTTTTTCATTTCAGGATAATTTATGATAAGGAAGATAGGAACTCTTACAGGGGATTTGTAAGCGAAGGAATGATTGAAAAGGTAAAAATTCTTTTGCAGAAGCTTTATGATTATAGCTTTGCTCCAATTAATGCGTGTAGCATTTTCAGTGCTTAATGCGATTGCATTAGCAAAAACGTATGCTTCTAGGGATGAGGTAATGGGGGTTTTTAGGTAATTGTACCGTGGGGTTTGGCGCCACCGCCACAGGTCGATCATGGCTTTCGTTTGCAGTGAAACAGACAGTGTATCACCACCGAACTATGTATCATCACCAAATCGTGCCTTCAATCGCGAATACAGTTCCGAGCGTTTAACGACTTCATTTGTTAAAAATATATAATAATCTGTCGCGCAACAGATGTATGTACCTTTTGCTCACTCATGACAAAGTTGAGCGCGACCGCTAGCCAAGCCGGTTCCCCAACTCTTCATAAACCAAACAACACCCACGCACAAGATTATTTACGTCGCAACTTGTGGCTTAGCAAAAATGGAAAATTACCGTTTATATTTTATTGTAAGTTCAATGGAACGTTTTTATAATATGTTGAAACTAGGTATATAGTTCGGGTCCACTCTGTATATCATGAATGAACCAGGCTCATTTTGAGGAGTTATTGTTCCTGTGTAATTGTAATATGTGCCACCTTAGTATCTTTCGAAAGGTCTAGAGTTTGATGCACTCCGTGAGTCCATGGTCCTCATTTTTGAATTTGCCTTCGCAGTTTAAGCAGCATAATTGTTATGGTTGTGTGGTATTTGTCCAAGTGTTGTCGTAAGTTAGAATGCCCATATCAGGGAGACTTTGTTACACCAGATTACAGCATACTCAAAACACTCAGATATTAAAGGAAGTATTTTCGGTAAACGATGAGAATAACACACGGATCGTTGCAAATCAAAGGAAAAGAAAAGAATTTAATTAAGCGGTGAAATTGGAAAATGAAGAAAAGAGACAACCAACGAAGTCGTGTGGTAATTTGATATTTAAAGAGCCAGTCATCGTCTAACAATGACAAATTCGGTCAAGCACTTAAACGGAGTTAATTTAGATTAATTTTGTAAATTATATCATCGTAATATTATATCAACAGCCTTCGTCTCCCTTTCGGGGGTCAGTCTTTATTGAGCAGCCCTCATGTAGCCTAAATCCGTTCACTATGACCTCTCTTCACCCATATTCCTGTTGGATTGTATTCAGTGCCATGGTGTGGGTTCACAGCGTTTTGGAAAGTAGCGAAGAACGTGGTTAAAATTCAAGGTGCCTCAGACATGCCGCTTGTTCGGTTGGTACGTTAATGCTCTGATATATAGTGCTGATGATTTTCCTATTTCTCTTTTTGTTGCTGCGTTCTTTACTATAATTGCGTGTGCGTGTGAGAAATCTCTTGAAATTGCCACAGGTCCATCTCCATTTTTTGTTGTTTGACTGGAATCGTCGATTTGTAGGTGCATTCTTAACCCCATCTGTCTTATCGGCAGGTGCGTCCTCATTTCAAAAGAAATATGGAGTGATGAAACATGGGTTGCAAAACTGTTCGAGTGTATTGCTCGCAAAGCGGTTTCAAAATGTCATTCTGGATTTGCGACCTTTTACATATGGGAATTTGTCACTTATCTAGAAGCGGGCCTAGTTGGTTATGAATTTGAAGCGTTGTTTTATTTTAAAGGTTCATGATTAAATGGCAATTGATTGTTGATTAAACGGCAAACCTAAAAGTCAAACCAATATCATTTGTTAAGCAGACGTCATTCAAGGACTATCTGTATTCAAGAATTTGAATTGCTGAAGCATCCTAGATCTGATTTTAAACCTAATTATTTTTTAAACAATCCCCGTCAACACCTATTGATTCAAACAGGAGAGGGCATTACTACCACTTCTCCAGTCACAGTATCCAATCTACATTTCACGCTAGTTCAAAAAGCGTATTAATTTCACCTGCCGACAGATTGATAGTTGAACGTTTTTGAACCATTGAGATAATTTATTGTACTTGCACATTAAGAGAGCTTTCGCTCTGCACTCTGCCTCATGGATAAAAGTTAATGAAATTTTCATTGGACTAATATCGTTGAATCGACAGATAGACAAACAGACGAACCAAGAGATAAACACATCCAGAAATTGAGTGAAATGGACTCGAAGTGCCATCCACACGAGAGATTACAAGTGGGATCTGAAAAATCGAATTCCAATAACGCGGCAAAGAATGTCGAGAGCCGTCGATCGAATGTATCCGACATCCTTTCTCGGAATAGGTTAATGAATTCTTAAGTGATTAATGGCGAGTTACGTCTAGTGTACTCACCTAACCGCTTGTATTTTGGGATCAAGGAAATGGTACGTAATGAATTTTTAAATAGGTGAGTGGATCATCTCTGAATGGGAGTGGACGTGAGGCGGGTGCATGCGCTCAAGGACGGTCATGAATCATTTACACTTCTAGAAACGGAAACACGTAATTGAAAGCGAAAGTAGCCCACAAATATACGAGATCGAATGTTTGTTTGGATTTGATGGATCTATTATTAAAGGTTATGTGGAGCGTGTAGGAGGAAAGGGGACGGAATCAACGCGGTCATGTAATAACATCGATTAATGGATTTGATTGGAAATCTCTCACCGAGATGAAGTACCACACATCTTTGTGTTGATATTGCAAAAAAAAAAAGAAGTGATATTTTGATTTCTAAAGATAAGCAAGCACTTAATTGAACATGTGGTACTAATCTGGTAGTAATTGAAAATGGTGGCAAGGTTGGTAGCAGATTTTCGATATCCTTCAAGGTTTAACTTGACAAACGCCAACATACTTTGGGAGAATTCGTATCTAGTTGAGATGGTAGACTTCAGAGTGTTTGATTTTGGGAACGATTGTCAGAAATAGCGAGGGCGTAGGAAAATTATATTTTTGATCTGCCCCTATTAATTGGAAGTCCTCACAGTTGTATACGAAATTTGAAGGGTATAAATTCTTTGTGCCGAGCAATAAATAGAACAATCACGTGGTTAACCTATAGGAGTTTCAGTAAAACTAAGGTCGTTGTATACTGAGTGGGTTAAGTAAACTACTATTTCGTTTTATTCAGTGAGCGCGGATAAGATCTTTTTTTCAATAAACTACCCAACACGCGTACTCCCTTACAGCGGTGTGTGCGGGTGGTCATCATGCCAGGATTCCTACCAAAAAAGGTGACATATTGTCAGTTTGAAAAGGACGGAAGGGTAGAAAAAAATTAGCTTATCGAATAGTTGAACCACTCACACTTTTGTTGAAAATTATTATTTGTAAAATAAAAAAAAAAATAAAAAACTATAGTTAATATCTGTTATATTATTAATTTATATACAAAATACGTATTTCAAACATTTTCACAGTTTTTGAACGTTTTTCCAATTCAGCAATGGCGAAATAAAAATATTCACTGGATTTTTGGTTTATCTATTATATATCTGAAACGTATTACGCGTCATAACACAAGACAACTTTCATGATTTATACCCTTAACTTATGCGTCTGATGTTACAATAAAAATACGTAATGCATTTTACTAATGTGCACAATGACGAAGTCTTGGCTTTGAAAAGTGATCAAGAGAGTAACGCTTAACAAAGTGACTAAAAATGATGCCATAGAATTAGGCTATTGAAAAACTCTACTGGCAGAAAATACACAGTGGGTCAAAAGTAATGTAATGTGTTTGTTAAAAATGAAAGACATTGGACGCTGTTTTCATGGAAATTTTATTTGAACGTATAAATAATAGTAATTCTGTATCTAGTAATCATTTTTTATCTATAAGATAAAAATCAAACCATATTGGTGTAGTGCTCCAAGACGCCCTATCATTTTCCTCCCACTTACATATTGCCCACTAGTAAACTTCCCATCGAATATCATCCATTCATATCCCCAAATCAACGTTGAATTCAATATCAAGCAAATTGAACCGAACGTTCAATTGTCGAACATTTACTTCAATTCTTTAAAATTCATACATCACAACGCATATCTTCATATGCATTGTATGTGCAATAATCAATTCCTACAATCCCAAGTCTAAAATAAATACACCATAAACGAGCCAAATCTTCATTTATCATGCACACACAAAATGCAGGCAATCTAAACGTTACAATGCATATCTCCATATGCATTGTAACCAGATGTTTTATGATATGCAAATAGACCCAGACATCCATCCAATATCTCATCCAATTCCCATGGACTGTCCCCATCTGAAGTGCATGCAAACACTTGTTTGCATTAGCCAGATGGATAACACAAACAAATCTAAAAAGGATCTATGATAAGGGAGAGGCGTCCGGACTTCGAAAGATAAGGAATAAGAAAAGATACAGATAGCAGTCAGCTGGATAGAAGTCGGTGCAGTTATCAGAGTGTTTTAAGCAGTTATCAGAGTGGCGTACGGAACGAATCACGAGCTACTGTGCCGTTCCGACATCGGATTTGGTTTATTGCTAACGGTTAAAGTAGAAATTAGTTCGTTGTGGCCGTTTTCTAAGAAATAGCAAAACACTCTTAATTACATTATTTTCATTAGTGCGTAAATAAAAAAAACATCAAATTAATATTTAGTCAAAGTGATTAATTATTGAAAATCTAACTGTGTAAATGTTTATTGTTGAATTATGCATACGATTTATTTTAGTTCATAATAAAAAGTAAAGTTAATGCCCGTCGTTGCTCGTGATTGGGTGTTTTCCCATAATGTGTGTTTCAATTGCTTACTAGCAAGTAGAACGGCGCTGGACAAGGAATGAAGCGTTGAGCAAGCAGAGAAAAGGACCTTTCAACTTTAAAACAAAACGGCAGCCCATTCCAGAGGCCATGGAAGCACGGTGGTGTGCCAGTGTGCTGGCAGCGAAGTTATTTAAAGCATAGCCTACCTATCCTGGCTAGCACTTCTTTTGCTGGGTAGGTGTGCTCCTTAAACTTGCCCCATTTTAAGAGTTCAGTTGATGTTCTTCATGAGATACTCCACATTTCGGTCTCTCTTCTATCTGAGGGCCTTCTCTTTCTTAGACGGCACGGACCACTCGCCTTATTAAACCGTGCTTCTCTTAAGAGGGAATATATGTACCCCCTTGGTTCCCGTGATACTAATGATGCGGCAGACAGCACACATGTCTGGTTCTGTCCCCATCCAACCGCTGGAAACTCCAAGTTCTAGATGTTCTTCCCATTTATAACTGTGGTGGTATGTAAACCATCTGTATCTCATAACCGATGACATCTTGCTTATCATTTCGGTCGGTGCTTCGCACGAGTTCAAGTATTGCGACTTTCCTCGTGGTCTGATTGTGGCGATTGAGTTCCTCACGTAGATAGCGGATGTGCAAACATCAACTGGGTCTTCAAAGCGTTGCGAAAGATTCTTGAGTTTTAGTTAATTGAACGCCAAGGCTCCCGGTCTTACAAATCGAGCTTCTATTCATTTCATCACCTCCTTTGGATCTTTGTTTATGAATAGCCTTTGGAGTGCTCTTCATAAACGCGGTATGTTCTGTGTGTTGTTGAAGTCATGACGTTCGACATCATCAAAAGTCCTTCGGAAAGTCAGCCATTCCTCACTGGCAGTCCCTCATCCGCTGTGCATGGTGATAGGTATGGCGTAATCACCCGCTAGATGTTACACAGATACTCCCCCTTCCATGCAGGGTAGTATAATGATGGTCCTCCAACGGGGCATCGCGGCATCATCTTTAATTCAGCTGATCTAGTGGCAGTCTTTCTTTCGGTTTCCAAGATCTTTGATACATTCACGTTTACTAGTTCTACCTTTCCGACGTCCACATTAATCGGTACAGTGTAATTTCTGATAAGGCATGTTGGAGACACTCCTCCTTCTGTCCATTCGGCTTGTGTGGTGGAATCTACTACCAGGTGGGTAGTAGTGTGGAGGGTGGCGGCGGTTTCCTTGATTTAGCTGGTCTAATGACAGGCATCCTCGATGTACCAAGATCCGCCTTAAAGGCCTAACGAGGTCTAATGTTTCAAATGCTGCAGTTTGTGGTATTTTCCAGGAACTGACGCACTGTGGTTCGTGACGTCTTCTGGAGAATTAAATGCTGCGTCGTTGACAAATAGAGACTCTTCATAAGCTATTATTATTAAAGGGTGCAAGAAGGTCAAGATAGTGAAGATAGGAGGATTAGAAAAGGGGATACAAAGAAAAGAGTGAGTGTTTAAAAAGCTGTATCTACACACTAAGAACTAAACATGTAACATCCGCACGATCTGAAGTCTTCCATCAATATCTTATAAATGGTATTCTTCTAACAAAATTGTTGCGAACGTTTTCTACCTACTTTTTGAAAGCGATTGTTTCGTTTTAATTCTGAAAAATCGGGACCCATCATCCTATAAATTCAAATTATATTCTGTCAAAGTTTATTAGGTCAATGACATTTACGTTTCCGTTAACCTCATTATGTCTACACGATATCAATTAACCCACGTGGTTTTGAAGGTTTCATGGGGAAAAGCCTGCCTGATGAGACCAACATTGTTTCACACAAAAATCCCCATTATAATCCTATGTTGATTCACCCAATGCGATCCTCATTTGTGCCGCGCCGCAATTCTACTATTCTATTCTATTCTATTTATTGGCCTGTAGGAACCCGAAAGTTCATGACCTCACCGACTCGACTCCACCATTGTTCCCTGTCCTATGCGCTCTCCTTCAACGTTCGATCATCCGATCCGATCTCCTCGAGGTCCAACCTAACATTGTCCTCCCATCTCCGTCCAGGCCATCCTACGGGTCTCTTTCCCGTTGGTTTACCGTCAAGAATTCTATGCACGGTCCTATCGTTGCCCATTCGCGCCACGTGTCCGGCCTATCTCAATCTTTGCGACTTGATTACTCTCACTATTGTGGGTTTGTGCTCTTCCAATTCGTGGTTGTAGAGTTTCCTCCATTGTCCTGCCCTATCGTCATATTTGCCGCCAAAGAAACCCCTTACGACTTTATTCTCGAATGCGCGGAATTTGTTTTCTTCCCGTTTTGTGAGACCCCATGTTTCGCATCCGTATAGAACAATCAGCATGATTATGGTTCTATAGACCCGCAGCTTTATATTACGTGATAGCAGTTTGGATTTCAGTAGTTTACTGACTGCGTGTCAACTAGCGTTGTCGGAGTGTAGTCTTTTGTTAATTTCCTTCGACATTTCGTTACTGGTCGTCAGTATTGTTCCCAGATATTTAAATTCTTTGACATTTTCAAATATCTTGTCCCTGATGTTTATATGCGTTCTCTGAGGTCCACCTGCTCTCGCTGTAATCATGTATTTTGTTTTGTCTTCATTTATTTCTAGGCCCACCTCTTCTGCCGCTTGCATGATGATTTCACAGTTTTTACTTACAGTTTCTAGATTATCGCCCAAAACGGCGATGTCATCCGCATATGCCAGCACTTGTGTGACCCCGTTCAGGGATGTTCCGGCCATGTTGTCGTCGTGTACCTTTCTGATGACATACTCGAGCACAAGGTTAAAGAGACATGGTGAGAGCCCTGTTTAATCCGCCCCGGATTTCAAATGGTTCTGAGAGGTGGTTTTTTATTGTAACTCGGGCTTTGTTTTCGTTTATGCAGATTTGAATGAGGGCGGCATATTTTTTCGGGATTCCCAGCTCTACCACAATATGGTAGAGTCTTTGCGTTGCGACTGAGTCGTTGGCCCTTTTGAAGCCTGTGAACAGTTGGTGAAGCGTCTCTCCGTATTCCCACTTCTTTTCCAGTCGTTGCCTTATTGTGGACATTTGGTAGCGCGATGACCGGTTCCTACGGAATCCACATTAGTGTTCTCCCAATATTTCTCCTGCCTACGGTGTGATTCTCGCCAGTATGACATTTGTTAGTATTTTCTATGTGGTTGGGAGCAATGATATTCCTCTGTAATTTTCGTAGTCAGATCTGTCACCTTTTTTGAAGATGGGGACGACTATTGAGGTTTTCCATTCTTCCGGAATGACTTCCTTATCCCATATTGTTTTAATCAGTTGGAGGATCTTTCGAACGGTTGCCCTGCCTTCATGCTTCACAAGCTCTGCCGGTATGCAGTCGGCTCCGGGAGGCTTGTTTTTCAATCGGTTTATTGCGTCTACAACTTCGTCAAAGGAGGTCTTTGGGATCTGGGACTCGGCTGTATGTACGTCTGGTGCGTTTATTTGTGGTTGATGGGTGCGCACATTGAGCTGGTTTTCAAAGTACTCCTTCCATCTTGTCACGATATTTTTTGTTTCTGTCACTAGACAGCCGTTAGTGTCTCGGATTATTTTGGCTCTCCCTCGGTAGCCATTTCTAATTGAATTTATGCCGCCGTACATACCTCTGATATTCTTTCCTCTGGCATTTTCTAGGATTTTTTCGATCCCAGTCTTCTCCCATTCGCGTTTTTTGCGCTTGAAGAGTCTCATTGTCTCTTTCCGAATCGTCGCGTAACTTTCTGCGTTGACTTCATCATATCTTTGTAAGCGGATCACTCTGAGGCGTTTACGTTCTTCAATGTTCGCCCTGCAGTCGTCGTAAAACCAAGGTTTGGACTTAATTGTTTTCTTAAATCCTAATACCTTTGGGCTGTTTGTTTGATTGTGTTTCTGATCGATACCCATTTGGTGCCCAGATTATTGGTTTCCCCTTGCTCACTACTCCCATTCTCCAGAATGCTAAATCTATTCGTTAGTTTCTCTTGATATTCAGCCTTTTTGCGCAGGTCTTTCAGTTTATCAGTGTCGAACTTTTTGCTCGTCTCCCGTGACTGCCTATGTGGGTTTGCTGCGAGTCGATTTCTAATTTTGCCCATCACTAGAAGATGATCAGAGTCGCAATCTGCTCTTCTATATGATATTACGTCAAGGATATTTGAGTGGTGCCTTTTGTCTGTGAGGAAGCGGTCTATTTGGTTCCGCGTTACGCGGTCGGGTGATATCCATGTGGCTTTATGGATTTGCTTGTGCTTGAACATAGTGATTTTCACTACCAGATCTTTTGACGCTGCGAACATAATAATTCGAATTCCATTATCATTTGAAACGTCGTGTAGGCTTTCTTTACCTGTAGTTGGTGAGAAGATATCTTCCTTTCCAATTTTCGCATTGAGGTCCCCGAGGAGGATTTTAACATCCAGTGATGAGATCCCACCAAATACTTCCTCTAGGGTCTCGTAGAAACTCTCCTACGTTTCTTTGTACGTAGATTCTGTTGGGGCGTGTATGTTTATAAATACATAATTGTACCACGGGCCCTGTATTTTTAGAACCGAGATTCTGTCATTAATAAATTGCACATCTTTTACATGGGGCGTAATCTTGTTGCTTATGATGAAGCCAGTTCCGAGGTTATGTGTATCGGTACCTCCACACACCAGTGTAAACCCGTTGGTTTCGATTACTTGATGTGAGAGTCGAACTTCCTGAAGCGCGACGATGTCCATTTTATATTGTTTCGCGTTTTCTACGACCGTCTGTATCGCACCTGGTTCATATAACGTTCGAACATTCCACATGCCGACGCCTATATCCCGCTTTTTCCGTTTTTCCCAACGTCTTCTTTTTGCCGAGTCGGTGTTTTCTTGATGATTTGTTCCCTTATGGTAGTGTCGGCTCATCACACCTACGCCTACCGGGTTTTTCGTGAGATTGTTTTTTGTATATTGTTCATTCATTTCGTGGGAACACTCTGGGGTTTCAAATAGTTCTCTATATCAGAGCCCCTTTTTGATATGGTAAGGACTGCTTACTGCTCTGATTCGACCCGGCGTCAGAGAGGTGCCGTTTTAATACAGCCGGTATACCCCTGGCTGCAAGCCATCCAATGGGTACGGTGGCGCGTAACACCCTGGATTAGGGGTGGTAGATCTTTGTATGCTACTCCTCGCTAGCCTGTCTGACATGGTTGGGCCTACTGCAAGCATATGCTTCCGTCAGCATAGCCTGACTGATTCATTATACTTTAAGCCCCCGCACCACGTCAAGGTTTCTACAAAGTGGGGACTGCAATTGTGCTGAAAAATAAAAAAGCGGTTTGGACAGCATACCATGTCGCTTATATTTCTTATGAGCGAGATTCGCAGGAAAAGAGTTTGAGGTAATTTGATTAAAAACAAGGAGCGTAAACAATGCTGATGACAATCGGTGCCATTCGACCCTTATTGGTTTGACGGCCACCTATGCAGCGGCGTAGGTGCGAATGTTCATTATTCTCGTAAAAGAGAATCTTTTTCTTTTCCACACCAGACATTTTATCTATAAGTTTGTCATGAAGATATCAAGAAGTTTGACTAGGTAATCCCCATTAATTATTTGAGTTTTTGGTAGATAGTCATTTAGAATAATAAAATCCATAACCATTTTAACTGCTACAATAGTCGCTGATTTCCTGCTATAACTATTTTATGAAAGCAATAATTATAGACGACTATGCCTTGAATCCTTTGCGAACTTGAACTTTTACAGGCTATATCCTTGAACTTGCGTTTGCTTTTGTCATCGGAATAAAAATCAATTCCCCAGGATGTCCTACATCCCTCCCTCTTGACTGCCTTTTCGAGCACTGGCCTCTCCCAGTGGTTGCGCGCTCTGTTTTACGTCCGCAGCCTTTGAATAAACGCTGTATCATTCGCCCACCGGCCGAATGTCCTCTTCCACCCATTTGCACATTCAAACAATGAAGTGCAAAATGCCCTCCGGGAGCAATAAATTACGCGCGCTTCTACCGCAGCGTTCAGTGTTCGCTTCAAGTGAAATTATTTGCACGTTGCACCTGTAAAAACCATAAAAAATCATCAATCAGCTGGAGTAATGGATTGGAAGTAATTTATGGGATTAATAGGACCTGGCGTTCGGTGTGTAATGGAATTTATGCCACCGCCGTTGGTGCCATTTTTGCCATCATAGATTGTCGCATGAATGCACCACAATTCACCAGGTCTATGTGGCACTGCTCATACCCTCTTCTTCAGCCGCCGACCGTATGCCAGGAATTCCCAGAAAATATTTTCCACTACAAATGGATTTTATTTACAGTATATGCTGTTGGTAATATGAAATTTTCAGCTGGGCTCACTGAGCCAAGGATAATGATGGGAATCTCACCAAAAATCAACTCAACTCACACTACCGAAACATCGATGTTGTGTGGATGATAGATCCTGCACATCACACCAGGTTTCGATAAGGATTATTGCTCTGTTTATTGCCATAACCACACGACGTTACGCAGGCTTTTTATTCATTCTACCATGAATTGCTTAATGTTGCAAGAAAACGTGAGGCAGCTGAACACATGTACAAGGACTTGGATGGTTGGGGGATTGAAGGATGTAGTGAGGAGATGTGTCAACCTTTGATGTTAGTTCACATCACCTTGTGCCGTGCGGTAAGGGCGAGACTTAATCAGCACATTTTGTGTTAGGCGTTTAATGAGTTTTGTCAATGTGCAATAACTAGAGTAAGGATACACCGCAAGGATATTCACTTTTAGTTCCTCTTCCTCTTTGGTTCCTCGGTTTGGTTTCTTATCGGGGTCTCACATGCTCGAATGGTTTCTCAAACAATTTGCCGAGTGTGAATGGATTACAATATCTGCGACAGCGATAAACACCTTTGAAGTAATAAATATGTTTGGGTGCTGGGGAGGAAAACAAAATTCGAGGAATGATTTGGTTCGCTAACGGATTAAATTAATAAAAACGTAGTGGTGGCATTTCACCTGAACCAGATTACATAGTATAGCGACCGTCTCCAATGCAATACTGGGTTATATTTAATGGATACCTGAGATGATTGACTTCAAACTAGTTAAAATTTCAATTCCTCTGCGGACAGTGAGGTCATCAATGCTCCATATAGTGGCGATTTTTAAGTAGGACACTTATGCTGTTGTAACAAGTTAACTTCGAAAGAAAACGAGTAAACAAGTGTACTGCGGGAAAGAAAGCACAACTCTTTCGCCCTTCGTCAGAGGAGTACTTGAGCTTATGGCGTTTTTTGACGATATTAAGAGAATGTGATTCGAACCGACACATGGCGGTTGGCAATGGTAGTGAAAAATGTGATTTGAACATACGTTATGAAGGCTTAAAGCGTCGGGTGGTTGTTCGAAATGACACGGCTTTAATCTTTCGACACTGACGGTGTACGGTTTTCCGTCGATGTCAACGGAGAAAACTCGGTCGTTTATTCGGTCCAGCACCTTGTATAGTCCTTCGTAGGGGGGTTCTAGAGGTCTCCTATGATGAAGTGCAGCTGTCCATCTCTGGGTGAATAAATATCCTCTTGGAACCGTGTCTGGCGACCGGTGTTGCCCTGAACTTACGCATGAGTTTGCGTAGGTTTTCCATGTTTGGCAACTCTTCGAGTGAGGGTTCTCCATCGACGAAGAACTCTCCTGGAAGGCGCAGATTGAGGTACTTGGAGCGGTTGGCTCGATATTGTTTGGGTATGTGGCTGATGTTGGCGCCACGCTTGAGGTGCTGCTGATGTCAGTGGAGCCTGCAGATCTGCTCGTGAGCGATCTGTAGCCATTACGGCTTTCGCCTGTCGTGCGAGCTCATCCAAATTCAAATCCGTTTGAATATTCGGGTAGAGATTCCTGGAAAATGGCTGATAGGGCTTGTTCCGTCATGTCTGTGCCGGCTAAAGAGCGGATGTGGGCGGCATTAACCAGGTGTTTCGTATATGGGAGGAGGATCGGATCCATGTCTCGTGTGAGTCACAGGAATCGCGTTCGATCGTCGGTGATCCCCTCCAGTTCGAAAGTCTGCTCTACGTAGCAGAACCAAAAATCGGGGTCGTCTGAAGTGAAATTCAGGAATTTTATATTGCGCCCTTGTGGACGTCTGTCCGAATTGGGGGCATTGTCGACCTCTGCGTGGTTGAGGTGGTCTTGTGCTGCTTCCTGGGACGAAGCTTGCGCCCTGGTTGTCGGCAGCGTTGCGTCGATCTTTATTTTTGGTTGCGCACGGATCGCGTAAATTGTCGAAATACTGGTTTTTCTCGGAGGTGTTTATGATAGCGGAACGCGGCGAAACAACCTGCTGGTTCCAAAGAATTAACAGGGAAAGGGGGCCTAACACCAGAAGGTAGTTTTTTGGCGGTAATGTTTTTCTTTAAACGTTGACGCAGTTTCCGCCTGAACACTGTCCACACACAAATAAGCAACCTGGGACAACGGGCGAATGCACACAAAAACACAAAACACAGAGGAATAGTTTCTTACTATTTTATTTTTATTGAATCATACATGGTCTTAACAATACGAACGCAGGTAGCCACCGAACGAAACACATGCTAACTCGACTTCCTCGAATAATTTCCTTCACGACCTCATTCGGTTAACTTTAATAGAATCTCTTCGATAGAGATCCTCGCGGTTCGAATGATCTACGTTGACCCTTGTTGCAGTTCCGCAACATACACACCAGCGTATACCAGTTGGAAAAACTTACCATATGGAACGCCACCTATTGCGGAATAGACAAAACCAAATTGTCTATTCATGTGACGTTTTTTAGGTTACTGTTTACACACAGTGCTTGTTTACTGTTTTTTCTAAGACAGTTTTGGTGTTCCGTTTTACTGTTCTGACGTTCTGTTAAAAAGTAATTGAAGTTTTTTCGGCACTGATCTTACACAGTTTTTAACGTTAAAAGATTAAGAGTTTTGGACGGTGCTTTCAGCACCGGTTTTGTTTGATTGTCCTAATAAAAATATAAAATAAAGTTAAATTCATGTTAACAAGTTTTGTTTTAACCATGTGCTATTACTGGGCTATAACGCCACAAGACTTGCTGGGCAACAACGCCAACAACATTTTGCTGTCACGTCGAGGAGCCTATCTCGACGCTGAACATTATGGTCCTTCGAGCCGGATGTATAACATCCGAGCAAAAAGTCTGGATTACGTCCATCGGATCACATCCTCAACGAGGGAACTATCAACGAACAGGAAAGTGGATTACGTCCATGGGATTACGTTCACATCCTCAACAAGGAAACATCAACAACATGTGATCAACGTGAGCAGCGCTCCAGTAAAACAGGTGGATGGCAATCATTTTATAATAATATATACAATTAATTAGCGATCCGAATGGATCCTAACTTAAGGAGTGTTGTGCTGTGTCGTGCTTGTGTTTAAATCTACGTTTTGACATCACACTCTTTTCATCAAAGTTAAATAAATCAGTAATTAAATCAACAAATGGACGGAATTGATACAGGACACAATAGCTGTTATTCCTGAGCAGCGAAAGCAAGCCGAAGAACAACTATCACAGATCACTAAATTAGGTGATTTGTTCAAACAATTTTACAAATCGTTATGAAGAACGATGTTGAATTTATCTACATCAAGAGTTTCATTTCTTCCCACTGGTCCGTCAAGAAGACAAAACCTAAGAAAACAGGTATTTTCTCAGTCCATGATCAGGACTGTGCAGGGATTCGGGGCAATATTGAGGAGGCAGTTGTGCATGCTCCCGACATAATCGTGCGCGTGTTTGGAAGATATAGAAGTCCCGAAATCGTTAATGAGAGACACCTGAACTTACAGAATGGTACTTTGACGTTTACGTCGGGTGTTTTGGATATTTCACTGAGGGATTTCGACCAATATCGTAACCGCGTTTATGTGCCACCGCGAGTCTTAGCACATATGCTAATGTATCTAAAAATGCTGATTCATGTGTATTCTTGGATGGAGTTAGTTGAACTTCACATGAATGCAATATTGATTTGAAAAAAAAGGAAAAAATCGGAATTAATAACGATTGTGAAACGGAAAACAATCACCTTCTTCTATCAAGAACAGGATCGTGCAGTGATTTGAGACCAATAACGGCAATTCAGTGTTTACGGTTGATAGATTTCGAAAATGTCCGATCAAGTCAACAAGCAGTTCGTTAAATCCTTCATTGACTATGTAGAACAACCGAGTGAGGGCTAATCGCTGGGCACTGACGTCGTCGAAAGTCTGGATGTTGTTATACAATGTTTGCAAGCAGCGTTTAATCTGAGCGATGACGAGGATCTCGATAGCGAAGAAGCTACGTCTAACAGGACAGGCACAACCTCACAAGCGGAACCACAAAGGTTAGATCTATTCGAAATATTCCAGTCGATGTTTATCGAACGCAATCTACAATCCCTTGAAACAGCCGAACAGATTAAGAATAAAGGCAACCGCCTGATGAAGGAATGCAAATATCAAGAAGCAGTAATCCAAGACAACCGGGCAATTAGTTTCGATCCGAAAATCCAACATTCTACTGTAATCGAGCTGCAGCATATATCCGTGTAACAGAAAACGATAGTGCGATTAAAGACTGCAACTCTGCATTATTCTACAATCCAAATTACAGTAAAGCATATGGCCGAATCAATACAGGAAAGTATGATGAAACCATAGACGCCTATACGAAAGCTATTCAATTAGAACCTGATAACGACAATGGGAATCTGATGCAGGTATTACATCACCAAGCGCTGATGATAATCGAAGGGATGGAGCACTTCATAATTGGAACTCTGGCAAATATGCTTCTGAAAAACGAAGACGTATGGTCAAGTAGAATATGCTTACCACATATCTATTTCCAGAGTTTCACATCGGGCAGACATCTACGAGCCCGTACTGGTTGCGTGGTTCGTTAATCTTGTGAAGAATAACTTAACTTCTGCTTTATTTAATTAATTTGTCTTTTGTAATCAGCGGAAAATAAAATCAAATAATACACATTTCCTGTTTTGTCCCATACTACAACTCCAATATAAATAGAATAAACATTTTTTGCGTTTCTTACGAGTGGAACGCGTATGGATTTACTATCCAATTTAGAACTACGTTCAAGGATTCATCGATGACATGAGGGATTCACGATCCAAAAGAGGACTACGTCCGAGAAGTCATCGATGACATAAATGAATTTACGAGCCATCAAACATCATTTCAGCTTTAACACAGTTAAACAACAAGTTAAATAACAATCAACTTTACAAAGCCAAAATACAGTCCACTTATAATATCCGAGGTTGTTGCATTTCTCTTCATTCTGCAGAGGTCACCGCGGGTAAATGAAGAAGTTGTCTATCGGTCTCAGTATTTCGGTTGAGGACATCATTCGGCTCCTCCTTCAACGATGTTGCGGGTACTTTTCACGATCCACGCTACAGGATTTAGGCAAGCGTCACCTGCAACAACATCAGGGAGACAAAAAGTTTTGGAAACTTCCCTCCGGTAGAAAACTAAGCTTCAGCGTTTCACTCTAAACGGTCAGTACTGAGACAAAGTTCGTCAACGAAGACACTTCCGGTCCTATACCTGCAAGTATCATCTCAAACATCGAACTTGCAGATGAATAAGTCCAAGACCACCGGGAATTGCGATTTACCATCTCATTTACATCCGTTCCTGGGGCACAGCTTCTCGTCACCTGGACTCATCGCTCAAGCATCCAGGATTGTCGCTTCTCGCCACCCAGGCACATTGCAGTTAAGTGTCTGGAGTTCTTCGCTTTCGCCGCCTGGACGAAATGCTCTGGGGGCACCCTCTTAATACCGCCCATTGCACGTAGCTGCCACGGGGCACCACTCCAACGGAGTCGGTGTTTAAGATAAGCTTTCGGTTACAAGACTAAGGGACAAGAAAACGAGGAACAAGGAAAGATGCCGGCACCCTTCGGAAAAGCATGACATCAGAAAGCTGTCGCGGATTTGGAGTTCACCGCTTCTCGTCGCAAGGATTCATCGGTCGAGCATCCTGATTTTGCCGCTCTCGCCACTCAGGCACATCGTTGTCACGTGTCTGGGGTTCTTCACCTTTCGCCGCCTGGACGAAATGCTTTGGGGGCATCCTCTTAACACCGCCCATTGCACATAGCTGCCACGGGGGCACCACTCCAACGGAGTCGGTGTCTAAGATAGACTTTCGGTGCAAAGATTAGGGAATATAAAAGGAGAAGAATAGGAAAGATGCCGGCACCCTTCGGGAAATCCAACCAACGGAAGGCAAATAGTGAACACTTGGTCCAGCCACCAGTCAAAGAAGAAAGTACCTGGCTTTAGAACTATTCCATCCTGTGGCTCAATTGAACATAAGTCTAATAATGAGCAGATTAATCCTCTTAATAGCAACCCGGATGCGCAACCTCTCTGGCTCAATCAAGTGCCAGGTATAAGTTAACAGAATATGATCACTATCAGAACCTGAACAACTATGCTGTTCCAACAATAAATCATATGCGGTCACAGCACCCACAACAACAATTGCAGCAGCAGCATAGACCTTATGATGACAATCTCAGCTCCCATCAAGAAATTCGCCCAACGCCGAGCATTGGTTTAGCGGCGTAGATGGGACATATCCCCAACTGCAACAGCATCAGCCAGAGCAATCAACTTGGATTCGAGTCGCAGATGATTCTATGCAGTTGGCGGTATACCTAAGATTTCTGGTAGCGGCACAGGCTGGACATACTGAGAAGATGGTGGAATTACAATCCATCACCTTCAACATATTGACGATCACATCGCTCACTTATCATTCATGGATCCACGATCCAACATAGGACTACGTCCAAAATATTCCTACTACGTACGGATTCACGATCCGACATGGGACTACGTCCAACATATTTTATTATACATATGGATTTACGATCCGACATGGGACTACGTCCAACATATTTTATTATACATATGGATTTACGATCCGACATGGGACTACGTCCAACACATATAATTCTACAAATGGATTCACGATCCAACGAGAGGACTACGTCCAAGAAGGTCATCGATGACACAGAGGGATTCACGATCCAAAGGAGGACTACGTCCAAGAAGATCATCGATGACACCAGGGATTTACGATCCAACCAACATTTAACATTAAACACAAGTCACATCGTTGCCGCAGCTGATGCGGCAAATATCGCCTCTCAGGCAACCCCTCCAACATGTCGGAGACTATCAACAATAAACAACGACCCACACACACACACACACACACACACACACACTGATACTATAAATAATACTACGGCCACATAACCAAGTATACTCTATAAATTAATCAACTAATAGAATACATATATAGTATAACAATATAATTAATTTTGCCACCCTACCGTTATGCCGGTGTATGAGCAATACGAGCATCAAGGTCTCTGAGCTCAACCACCATACCAACCGCTACTTCCCACGGCGCTGACACCAGGTGGTGACGCCAACTAAGGAGGCCTACTGGCTCCATCGTCGCGGCCCGGGAAGATGTTGCAGTTCCGCAACATACATACCAGCGTATACCAGTTGGAAAAACTTACCATATGGAACGCCACCTATTGCGGAATAGACAAAACCAAATTGTCTATTCATGTGACGTTTTTTAGGTTACTGTTTACACACAGTGCTTGTTTACTGTTTTTTCTAAGACAGTTTTGGTGTTCCGTTTTACTGTTCTGACGTTCTGTTAAAAAGTAATTGAAGTTTTTTCGGCACTGTTCTTACACTGTTTTTAACGTTAAAAGATTAAGAGTTTTGGACGGTGCTTTCAGCACCGGTTTTGTTTGATTGTCCTAATAAAAATATAAAATAAAGTTAAATTCATGTTAACAAGTTTTGTTTTAACCATGTGCTATTACTGGGCTATAACGCCACAAGACTTGCTGGGCAACAACGCCAACAACATTTTGCTGTCACGTCGAGGAGCCTATCTCGACGCTGAACAACCCTCAATCCTTCGACTTATCTCCGCGACTCCTCGATATAGACTCCCCTGGTCCTTCGAAAGAGACTTCTCGTCCCGATGGCTATCAAAATCAGACTGTTGCTGGCTACGTCCACTACTAGTTTGTAGTGTCGCAGCAGGTCCGAACCTATTAGAGGTTCGGTCACATCGGCCACTACGAAGTACCATCGAATTGGTCGACGTAGGCCTATTTTTAAAGTTATTAATTTTCGTCCGTAGGTTTTAATTGGACTATTGTTCGCGGCGAACAATCTCAATTTACCCGGCAACCGATTTGCAGGTGCGTATGAGCGCGGAAGAACGGAAATATCCGCACCTGTGTCAATAATGAAGTCCACATTTAACTTCACGTCGTAAATTGACAAGCGACTTAATTGGGGGTTGCCGGCCGTTTGCGCTTTTTCTACGGTCGGCAGTTCTAGTTTAAAGAACTAGACTGAATCCAGTTGCAAGGTTGCCTGCACCTCCTGGCCTGTGCCCCGAAACGATGGTGGAAGTAACACCTGCCCAGGGTGTTTTCGTTGGCTGGCGGGCGCGATCTGCCGCGCCCGCGTCTAAAGTTCTCGCGCGACCTACTTCGGCGTCGCGATCTGTCACGGCTAGGCCATGAATTGTTTCCCACGCTGATGTTATTCAGTTGCGCTTGCAACTGCTGGACCTGCCTGCCTAAGCGTTCTAACTCATTGCTCATCTGTGATGCATGAGTGCACGTTACCCCGTGGAGGTTCGTGGTTGGGGCAGAGGTGAATTTTGCGCGGGGTTCGTTGCCGGAAGGAATTGGTGACTACGACGTGATCTGTACACACACGCAGCATACACTTCCCATAGTAAAGCAGAACTTCACACACGGTCACGACTTCCGCATAGAGCACAGCCTCCGATGTTTCCTCGTTTCTCTCGTTCGTCCGTCGTCCGCATACGAATCTGATCGTAACGAAGTTACTGCGGCGGGAGTGGTGTAGCGATTCTAACAGATACACACACAATTCACAAGCAAAAATAGTGAAGAACACCGAACGAAAAATCGAATAAGTAAAATACATCAGAACCGTATACCAAGCGATAAATAAAAATAATTCACACCAGTGGAATATACTCGAGTTTGGAAATCAAATTCTAAACACGGTCAGTAGCCTGGTGTGTAACGCTTAGGTAAATTTTTTTTCGTGATTCGAGCTGTCATAGCGTCAGTTCGAATCACACGATCTTCTTCACTATTATTCCAAACGCTATAGTTTCTAGTTTCCTAAGATGATACAAGGATGGGCCTGTACCAGAGGATCCTACGTGTGATTTGGCGTGCAGAAAGGAGAGACTTACAGTTCGGAGGAGGACGAGAAAACGAGAAGGTGTGAGTTATCGGAGATTTTTCGCGGATTCGCAACTGTTTCTTCGTTGCCTTTATTTCGCGGTCGTTAAGAGGAAAAATGTCTAGTGTGTCGTCGGTTTGCGAGTGTGTCTCAGGCTCTGAAGGAGCCTACAATAACTTTTTCTTTTTTTTTTGTTTCTTTTAATGTCATACCTATATAGTGGCGTGGCAAATATTTTAATCCCTAAAATGTTTATATGTGTTTTATTTTAGAGCTACTTGGTGTTAAAAAAACATTTTTTTTTGTTTTTTTGTTGTTGTTTTAATGTAGGGTCTATAAAAATCAATAGTATTGGTCAATTTTATTCACTTGGTGTTTTGAATGTCAATTGTTTTACCTATGTTGTGTTTCTTGTAGGGGTTTTTATTTCCAGGAAGCGTGTCTCCTGGTTCTTAAAAGGCGATCTCTTAAAATTTGACCGCTCCTGAAAATTTGTCCTACAAAAGGGGTCGTTGCCGTGCTTCCTCTGAGTTCAAAGGGAAGAGCAACGTCCTTTGATTCGGCCTTCGTCCTGATGTCTTCACTTGGTTTTCCGTGGGGGCCAGGTGATACTTAGATATCCGTCGTCCATAAAAAATGAAAACACGTCTTGTTTCCTTTATGAATATGATTTTATTATATTATTCAGGATTTTCCTGGGGTACTTCCTCCAGGGACTGTGAATTTAGACTGCGGCCCGGAGATCACAAAACTATTCCTTTATAAAGGAAAAGGAATCGAAAATTGTATCCCAAAGATACACATTTTCGTGCAACAATCTCGATCTTTTGGATATTTCGAGCGAGAAGTTGTATTTACATAAGATAAGAAATCAATTTCTTGAATTCTTATGAAACTATCGCGCAGATGTGTGAATGTATCTGCTTTTGAGTTTTTTTCTTGTTTAACTCAATGGAATTTTTGGGATAGAGATAACGATCTCTGAATTTTGGATGTATGTGATGCTGTGGAGCAAATGTAGAACAATAAACGAATATTGGATTCGTTTATTGTGAATTTTAATTTTAATTTTGATTTTGGATTTAATTATGCTGTGGGGGCAAATGTTATGCGATAAACGAATGTTTGATTCGTTTATTGCGAATTTTGGATCATGTTTGGGTTTTTTCAGGTTTTGATAGGATTTTGGGTTTTAGGGTAATATTGCTGGGATTTTGGATTAGGAATGGGGAAAAAAGATGGTAGGCCTTTAATTATATAAGAATGTCGCGGGATTTTCGTGAAGGTACTACTTTTTAATTTATTTAGAACGCTGTTTGTTTACATCTAGCTGTATTGTTACTCACTTTATTTAATGTCCTTTGGTGTTCAAATTTCAATCGGTATTCTTTACGATTTTTCCTTCCTAGCCACGAAATTATTTATATACTATGACTTCTTCTCCGTTTTCGGCTGAAGAATTATTTTGAATTATTCGTTTGATATCAAAAAAAAATTATAGTGGTTCTATCGTTTTCTGCTATTAAATTGTTTAAATATTCTTGCTCGGAAGGAGTTTTACAAATTTTTCACAAGTCACAAGAAAAGGAAATTACCGAAAAAAAATTGTTATATATTTCTTACTTAAAAAACGTACATTGTATCATAGTAGCTTTTACTCTATTCGATTTACTTACGAACTATAATTAAAGGAAACCACAGTATCAAAATATTAGCTCGGAAGGAGCTTACACAAGGGGAAAAAAGGTATATTCAAAAAGACGTTTGTTTCTAAAAACTTGCCGTTTCCGGAGATGTCGTCGCTACAGGAGGAGGGCTGCTGTTGGGTGGTGTCGTCGACTGAAGTGGCTGAGCACTCGTGTGATATCCGCATAATATTGTCCCACTGACACTGAACCGTATTGTTTTATGTGTTCACTGCTCGTAGTGTTTGTCTGTTCTTGTGTCCTTGGGCGTCCTGATGGCGAAGGTGGGCTCAGTCAGATGGTTCGGTCACTTCACTTCAGTGGAACTGTCTGTTTCTGTGTTTATTTGTGTCACTTAGTTTCGCGGCACTGGCTTTGTCTTTTTGTTTGAATTAAAATTGTTTACGTGTTTGTTGTGCTATCTTAGTCGCGTGATCACTTCCTTAATCAATTCTTGGCGCTGTTGGTGCATTACACTGGGTAGTTCGGCGCAGAAGTTTTGTCTTTGCTGATGAATTGTCGCGTGTTCACATTTGATTACTTTTCGGGATTGTTTGGTCTTTCGCGTGCTCACTTTGATCACTTTTCGGGTTCACCTCTTTGGCGGTTTTATCGTTTGCCTATAATTGGTGATGCAGTGTTCCGCCGAACAATGTTCGCAGAAAAACAAAACGAAACCAGAGCGAATGATAGCGACGATTAAAACACTGGGATCCTTGCTTCGTCTTGTAACACTTTTATTTTATTACGTTATTACACAATATATATTTTGTTATTGAGATATAATTGATATTTTAAGGGACTTACGTGGTTATCCTTTGTGGGGAGTTACCTGTTGTCCTGGTGGCTGTTGGATGAGAGTCACCTGTTGTCCTTCACAGGTTAATATCCCCCACAATAAGAAAATAGCTTTTGGGTAAGCACTTACACCACCGAAAGGAAAAAGCCCTTGTTTTTATTTCTTGATTGTTATTTTTATTTAATATATTTATATATATATTTTTTTTTCTAAACAGTTAATTCTATATGCTATTTTATTTTATTTTAACATTTTCTACACGCAACTCTCAAGGTATGCCCCGTTCGACAACGATTCACTGACTGACTAAAAAACTCAATTCATAACTAAAACTCACCCTTTGACCCAACCAAGAGGTACCTTTCTTTTTTATCACCCATTCTCGATCGCACCCTCGCTCTCATCTTTTCATTGCCACGCCCATTGAGGTCAGTAAACTCTTGCGAATTTACCCGACGATCAATGAACTAGGAGAATGAGAAAACGCAACGACGAGCATGACGATTATAGGGTTGCTTGGCTTTCGCTTGCAACGAAAGCGAAACCAAGTAGGCGACAGCATGACCCCATTTCATGTTTTGTTTGCTCTCGGCGTGCAGATCCAAAATGCACATCGAGAGGGGTAGCGGCGTCGGTTGAAAAGTATTCTTTTCATACTTTTCACCAGACTCTGAGGTTTTTGATTCCCAGCGAGTGGCCGTGCCTAGCATGGTCAACGACCGCGGCTGATGCTTGGGATATTATCGGCATGTGGGTAAAGATAGGCCAAAGGAATGCGACAACTCAAGCTGTTGCGTTATGTAACAACAGCGTGGCTTACCCAAGCTTTGCGGTTGCTAATCGGGCATGACATTCTTGACTTCCCATAGGAAATCTCGTGGGATATATTCAAGAATATTCTCCCTTCATGCCAGCACATAATGCGAATCATTTTAAACACTTGTGGCGACTTCTCATCCCCGCATCTGCAAAAGGAAATTTCCCATCCAATCTGCTAAACAGAATTTCCCATCGTATCTGTAATGAAAATGTTCCCATCATCAATCCATCATTCTTCTTTCCGTCTTCCTTATCGGAATCTTGTTCCTTTGTTTGACGATCGATCGTACCGCCACTTATTTTCCGATCTTTTCGTGGGATTTGTTTAGGTTACCCATCTGGCTTAAGCTAACAATGTTCTTGCGCGCTTCAGATGGGTAATAAAGGAACCGTGGGATTGGTATAGTTTCTTTGTTAGCATTTCCCAACCATAAACATCTAGCGAGCGATCTACGTTAATATGTTGATGATTGCACGACTATTGGTCGGCAGCGAAACGATATGCTTTGTTTGCACAAGTGTGCTTTTGCATTAGGGTCATGCAAGGGATTTAGGTGGTAATTGCTATTAGCTACCAGAGTAGGCATCCGTTGTTCATTTTATTTACCGACAATGGTGTTTCATGGGAAGCATCGCGTTGATGCTTTGAATGGGTGCTTGACTTACATGCGATACCTTGCTGCATTTGGCGCATTGGTTTGGATACGATGTATGGATGCGTTGAAATCGATATTGGTAGCTTTTGGACGTTTAGTTCCTTTATTTCTGATATCGACCTCAACGTCGTTGCATGTCATATTGCCTTTTGTTCCATGTGTGGTTAATGGCACGTGTACTGGAAACGACATTTCGTTACTGGTCGTCAGTATCGTTCCCAGATATTTAAATTCTTTAACTTTTTCAAATATCTTGCCTCTGATGTTTATGTGTGTTCCCTGACGTCCACCTGCTCTCACTATAATCATGTATTTCGTTTTGTCTTCATTTATTTCTAGTCGGACCTCTTCTGCCGTTTGCAGGATGATTGCACTGTTTTTATTAACAGTTTCTAGATTATCATACAAAACGGCGATGTCATCCGCATATGCGAGCACTTGTGTGACCCCGTTCAGGGATGATCCGGCCATGATGTCGTGTACTTTTCTGATGACATATTCGAGCAGGTTAAAGAGACATGGTGAGAGGCCACGCCCCTTTTTAGTCCGTCCCGTCGCCCTTTATTTTCGTTCACGCAGATGCGATGCGACATATTTTTCTGGGACACCCAGCTCAACTAAAATATGGTAGAGTCTTTGCCTTGCGACTGAGTCGTAGGCTTTTTTGAAGTCAACGAACAGTTGGTGAACCGTCTCTCCGTACTCCACTTCTTTTCCAGTAGTTGCCTTATTGTGAACATTTAGTCGCTTGTTGACCGGTTCCTATTGAATCCGCATTGGTAGTCCCCCAATATTTCTTCTGCCTACGGCGTGATTCTCGCCAGTATGACATTTGTTAGTATTTTCTATGTGGTTGGGAGCAATGATATTCCTCTGTAATTTTCGTAGTCAGATCTGTCGCGTTTTTTGAAAATGGGGACAACTATTGAGGGTTTCCATTCTTCCGGAATGACTTCCTTATCCCATATTGTTTTAATCAGTTGGAGGATCTTTCGAACGGTTGCCCTGCCTCCATGCTTCACAAGCTCTGCAGGTATGCAGTCGGCTCCAGGTGGCTTGTTGTTTTTCAATCGGTTTATTGCGCCTACAACTTCGTCGAAGGAGGTCTTTGGGATCTGGGACTCGGCTGTATGTACGTCTGGTGCATTTATTTGTGGTTGATGGGTGCGCACATTGAGCGTACTGCTTCCATCTTGTTACGATATTGTTTGTTTCTGTCACCAGATAGCCGTTTGTGACTCGAATTATTTTGGGTCTCCCTCGGTAGCCATTACTAATTGAATTTGTGCTGGCATACATACCTATGATATTCTTTGCTCTGGCATTTTCTAGGATATTCAGTGTTCTCCCATTCGCGTTTTTTGCGTTTAAAAAGTCTCATTGTCTCTTTCCGAATTGTCGCGTATCTTTCTGCGTTGACTTCATCATATCTTTGTAAGTAAATCACTCTGAGGCGTTTACGTCGTTCGATCTTAATTCCTAATACCTTTTGAGCTGTTAGTTTGATTGTGTCTCTGATCGATACCCATTTTGTGCCCAGATTATTGGTTTCCTCTTCCCCACTACTCCCATTCTCTAGGATGAGAAATCTATTCTTTAGTTCCTCTTGATATTCAGCCCTTTTGCGTAGGTCCTTTAGTTTATCAATGTTGTACTTTTTGTTCGTCTCCGTGCTTGCCTATGTGGGTTTGCTGCGAGGCGACTTCTAGTTTTGCCCATCACTAGAAGGTGATCGGAGTTGCAATCTGCTCCTCTATATGATCTTACGTCAAGGATATTCAAGTGGTGTCTGTTGTCTATGAGAAAGATGTATATTTGGTTACGCGTTACGCCGTCGGGTAATATCCGCGTGGCTTTATGGATTTGCTTGTGCTTGAACATCGTGCTTTTCACCACCAGATCTTTTGACGCTGCGAACGTGATAATTCGAATTCCTTTATCATTTGAAACATCGTGTAGGCTCTCTTTACTTATAGTTGGTTAGAAGATGTCTTCCTTTCCAATTTTCGCATTGAGGTCCCCGAGGAGGATTTTAACATTGAATGATGGGATTCCATCGAATACTTCCTCTGTGGTCTCGTTGCATGTGTCCTTCGTTTCTTTGTCCGTAGATTCTGTTGGGGCGTGTACGTCTATAAATACATAATCGTACGAGGGTCCCTGTATTGCACATCTTTTACGTGGGGTGTAATCTTCTTGGTTATGATGAAGCCAGTCTTGAGGTTATGTGTATCGGTACCTCCACATGCCAGTGCATACCCGTTGGTTTCGATTACTTGATGTGAGAGTCGAACTTCCTGAAGCGCGACGAGTCCATTTTATATTGTTTCGCATTTTCTACCACCGTCTGTATGGAGCCTGGTTTATATAACGTTCGAACATTCCACGTCCCGACGCGTATATCCCGCTTTTTCCGTTTTTCTCTACGTCTTCTTTTTGCCGAGTCGGTGTTTTCTTGATGATTTGTTCCCTTATGGTAGGGTCGGCTCATCACACCTACGCCTACCGAGTTTTTCGTGGCATTGGTTTTTTTTTGTATATTGATTATTCATTTTTGATCCCATGAGTCTTGGGGTTTCAAAGAGTCCGCCCCATCAGAGCCCCTCTTTGATATGGTAAGGTCTTCTTACTGCTCTGATACGACCCGGTGTCAGAGAGGTGCCGTTATAATACAGCCGGTATAACAGTGGCTGCAAACCATCCAATGGGCATGGTGACGCGTGTTATACTCCGGGCCGCGCTTCCCCAAAACGGCGGGAGAAGAGCCCGGAGTGCTGATAGTGAAAAGTGAAAAGATGGAAAGATTGAGTTAAAATAATTTTGTAATGTTTATTCTTCTCTATTTTATAAAAAGTACAAGGGTGATTTTTATTAACTGACAATCGGCCATCGATTCGTCCTCCGAAATTTTACTGACATTGAACGGCCAGCGGTTCGGATTCTGTAATTCTACTGATATTGAACGGCCAGCGGTTCGGCCTCTGTACTTCTACTGATATTGAACGGCCAGCGGTTCGGCCTCTGTACTTCTACTGATATTGAACGGCCAGCGGTTCGACATCTGTACTTCTACTGATCCCGAAATTAAAAAGCACTGTCCTTTTATAGTTTTTGTAGTTGACTTTTGTCAACTATTTTAATGTCGAAATTCCAAGAAGCACACGCAAGACTTGGCGTGCTTCGATTGAAACTTTGTTCTGAGAATTGTTTGAGGATTTTGTTGGATAGATTCTGGGAAGGGGAATCATGAAATGCGTTTTGAATTTAGCATTTCATGATGTCAAGGTTTTTAGGAATTGAGTCAATGTATGATGAATTAACTTTTGGTTAAATTCGTTGTACATGTGACTCAATATGGAATTTGCATATGAGGCAATGGATAATTTGGGATTTGGGGTATGATTTGATGTTATTGGGGATTTGGATAGGGGTAGCGATTTAGGATCGCTACACGCGTAACACCCTGGATTGGGGTGGTAGATCTTTGTGTTTTACTCCTCGCCAGCCTGTCTGACATGGGTGGCCCCGCTGGAAGCGCATGCTTCCGTCAGCATAGCCTGAGTGATCCCTGCACCACGTCAAGGTTTCTACCAAGCGGGGGGTGGACTTCATTCGACATCCAGTAATTCTTACATCACCTTAATTATAAAACTTTGTTTATAGCTCATTTTATAATAATCATACTATAGTGTAGCGCAAAATTAATCATCCAATTTCGTTTTTGAATTACTTTTGTACTAAATACAAACAAAAACATGAACTTGAGGGATGTAAATATTTACTTGGGCCGTTACAATTTTTTCTGTTAAGTGGAAAAGATGATGTCCGTCAAGCAGCTGCCGCCAGTGTTGATACACATCTCTACCCTTTTTCGCGTTTTCCATGACCATGACAACTGTTCGCATTCCTGTCGAGTATTCTCCTTAAGGGAGGCGATTGTCCGAGGCTTGTTGGAATAAACCCGCGATTTCAAGAAGCCCCAAAAAAAGATATCTGGGATGGTTAAATCGGGCGATCTTGCTGGCCATGCCAAATCGCCAAAACGGCAGATTTCTTGACGAGGAAACGCTTCCTTCACGATATCTATTGAGGCTCGTGCTGTGTGTTCGGATGCACCTTCTTGTTGAAAGCACATGTTCACCAAGCCCCGCTCATCCAATTCCAGCAGAAGGAAGTCGTTTATCATGGCCCTGTAGCGTTCGCTAGTAACAGTGACCGCATTGCCCATGGCGTCCTAAAAAAAAAAAAATACGGCCCAATCACTCTTACCGCGTGAACGCGGCACCTCACAATGACGTTGAGTGGATATAATGGCTCTTCTTGCATCACATGCGGATTTACAGCCCACACCAAGAGAGGAAAGCTGAGATGTCGCTGGAAAAAGTGCCGTCCGCAGTTTTAGCAGTAATAGTACAGTTAATCCACAAATGAGATGATTTTTTTCTCCAAATTTTTTCCGAGCCCAGGCGACAAGGGTCAATAGACACAATTATCGAAGCATGATTACAGATTTATCCTTGCCGAAGCTGCGAGCTCATTCACCATTCTCATAATAGGCATGCTTTCAACAGGAGGGATCCACCTTAGATACGTCCAGTGTTTCAATGAGCTTGCTACGGGATGTTATGGGGTAGGACGTATGTGTGCCGTCGTTGGCACTGGTTCTACTCCTATTACACGCAGTTACCCCGTTGATTGTCACCAACGTGGGGTATCGGCTGTGTTATTAATGGAGGTGACGATCACTTTGTGGAATGCAACTGCCCTGTATGCTGCTCTACAGTTTGAAACATTTTACTTCTGTAAACAATCGCTGCTTCGAGACACACTGATTTTACTGGGCGTCTTGACGCTGGGCTTCTCTATAGCACTATAATCGCATCTATCGTAATGCAATGAAACGGGACATCGTTAATAATGGCGGATCAACGGACGAAGAGATAGGAAAAGGATAGACGTCAAGGAATTTCAATGGCGAGCAATGCACTTCCCGATTGTGGTCAGTCTCAACTAGTCGAATGAGATTAAAACACACTCTCATTCCTTCCAATACAACACATCGTTTATATTCTTGTTTTTATTTCCTATTGTAGTTAATCTAATTCACAATGGTGGTCAAGAGGCAGCCACTGCTAACTTAAGCAAGGCTTTTCACTTAATTGATTTTGAGTTAATATTGTTGTTAACTATATATACACGGGCTGTCACTGTTGTTAACTATATATACAAGGACTGTCACTGTTAACTTAAACGAGGCTTTTTACTTAATTGATTTTGAGTTAATATCTTCATCCACCGACCGTTGTTGGGCACAGACTCAGATTATGTAATGTGGAGGCACGACTTCTTCCGCTTGTCGACATAAGGGGATGATTCTCCTTGTATCGGTCCCAGCACAAGGGCGCGAAACACACACACGATGATCGCCTCTGCTGCTCATGGTGTGTGTCCACAAGTATGCGGACCGTGGGATACCGAATCCACAAGGGGAACATTAGCTGGCATGGTTGCAGCTGGTGCATCTATCTCGACATCGATATGTTGTGTTAACACGATCAGCAACTGCGTGCGGCATTTATGCTGATCGTGCACATCTTGGCGACATCTCCAAGCAGTCGAATTCTCGCTGGTAATTTTCAATTTTTGAGGACTCGACTTTCTTGGGCGGTCAGCCGTATGCCGTAATGTATTTGTCGATCGGATGACCGACCGATGTGGGCATGGATAAGAAGGAAAAGAAGAAACACCTCCTGCTCCTGTGCGGCAGACTCGTTAGGAGATATCTCATTGATGTGGCTTGGTTAATGTTGGTTGCTTGATGGTGCAACCAAATTGCTTTTAAGGCACATGATGCGTTTAATGCGACCATGCCCTTGTGAAAAAACACCTATTTGCTGCTGATGGATTTTGCATCAGCGCAATTATAGTTCTAAAGCATTTCTGATGATATTGGTACAACTATGGAAGGTAGGTACATGTTTTTATGTGTTTTAGGAAACTGTTTCTTCATCATAGGTTGTAAGGTAAGCAGTGGCGTTCAATGGAACTGCCACAATACTTGTTTTATATCATTTTTTAATGCCCTAGGGGGAAGTTAGGTGTTGTACCTGGAAAAGGCGAGCGGTGGCGTTATTGAAACCGCCACAATGTTTTACCCTAAGAATTGATTATTCGCATTAGCAACATCCAGTGACTACAGAGGTCCGTAGGCTGGACACGGATGGACTTTATATGGAGTCATCTTAAAGAAAAAACAATCCGCGTGATATCCAAGAATAAATGCGCCATAAAATTAACAACACTCAACTGAGTTTACCGCAACAAAACACAAAGGTTTATTTCGAATAGTGCTTAAAAGTCGATTTAAGGTATTGGGAAAATTTTCTTTTTAAAAAGTGACATCCACATTAATAAAAAAATAAAAGTCTAGTAGTTCGTTTTTTATTCAATTTTAAAAAGACAAAGGTGCCGCTAGATACTCTTCGTAATAATCATTATTTTCTATCCTTCGTTATTATTATTATTATATTTTTATTTTAATTATATTTTTTATTTTGTAAATTGTGTATACCTATATATAGTTTCCTTAGTTTAAGGTGCAAATATCTTGTCAGTACAACCTGTCTGTCAAAATAAAAAATAAGCCTTTTAAATTCCAAAATATCATGGAAATAAATAAAGGAAGAAATTGATTGTAATTAACAATAGATTGCTTGACAAATCCGGTATCGAAAAAATCAAATCTCATGAAAAAAAAACATTGTGTTATGTAGTCTTAACTAGAATTAAATATTTACTTACTTTTAAAGTGGCCAGTGTTCGCATAAAACAAGGGAGTTCCTTTGCACTTCCTCACAAAGCAATTTCCTGTTGATTCCACTGTTTGGTCCTCACACCCTAACCTCAATTAACTAATGACTGAAAATCTTGTAAATAACAGTTACACTCTCATCTGCATAATCTCCGATAACGATAACCGCAAAGTTCTTCCGAATGAAAGTCAAGTGGAAAAAAATTCACCAAAAATTATATTATCCTGTCCACTTAACCTTCCCCTCGTGCAGGCACCATCTAACATTGTGGTAACCAGAAGCAAGGCATGCAAAGGACCCTTCACGACGAAATTACCTTACAAGTGTTCCACTCTAATTGAACGAGATGAGCGGTGAAAAATGATCCTTTTCATTTTTTAATTATCTGAAAAGTGTTTTATCATTTTGTCCTGACTGTTGTGCTGTTAATTTTGTGTTGCTTCAGTTGTATAAAAAAAAAAGAAAGAAAGGAGAGAACAACTTTAAAAAGCAAATGCCACGCGAGAAACCTTCGTCACAAGTTTTATGGCGGCACCCGACATTGAAACAAAAATCATCCACCCAAGACACCTTTCCTGAGGAACACCCGCGGTAAGTTTGGTGTAATGAACCCAGTAAGAAGAAGCGACCACTGTGCGTTAAGAACAACCGGACAACACCGGCATCTATTTCCATTAGTCACGCTCGGTGAAGATTAGCTCCTTTTAGATCCTTATGGGGGTAGAGGAGAAAAAACACTTAAAAATAAAAAAAAAATTAATAAGCAAATTCCGAGATATGAAAAAGTTTTCCTTACATAAAAAAAAACGCAAAAAAAAAAAAACAGAAAAAGTAGAAATGGCAGAAATTAAGGGAAAAACTTTTCTCGTGGACACTTTTTCCATTCTCGACCTTTTTTACGTTCATAATAATAAAATTGAAAAGTTTCTGTGTCCAGGGGATTTTCCTTTGTATTGGCTGTATATTTAGTGTCCTCAAGGTGTCCTCAATGATCCGAGAGAACACGAGACGACGAAAGGAGAAGTTAGGTCGGGTGAAGGTGGATAACACCGACACAATGGAACCACTTCGGAAATTTGAATTCCGGTCTATACTTAAGTACCGAAGAAATAAGGTGAAAGTCCTGACAAGAAAGCTGATCGATTTGATTGGTCCTCTATAAGATATCCTGTCAGAGCGGATCGACTAGAGGGATATGAAATGAGAATAACATCGAAAACATTCCAAGAAAGAGGAAAAACCAATGCAATGACAGAGTCTTAGTTTGAGTCTCTGCATCGAAAAAGGATAATAGTCTCGGATTCTTTCAAACAATTCGCTAGTGTCCCCTTTGATTTGAGATTTTTGATATGTCTTTTGAATACTATTTGTATTTATGCTTTTTCCATGCTAAATAGGATTTGGAAGGCTTTTATGGATGCCATTTCTTTGGATTCTAAGAAACTGAAGAACAATACTGAATGGGAATTAACTCGTTGGTGGATTTAGCCAGAAAGCTTAACTGAGGTTTTGTATGAAAAATTCAACACAGTAGAGGAAAGCTAATCTTTTACGCCAACTTGAACGGATATAATCAGCGGTGTTCGAAAATGTAAGCTGAAAACAAAATTCTCATCTGATCTAACAATTTGCAGGAATGTGCATTATGAGCGATGGACATAATGTCGAAGATTGACTTCTAGTCTTTTTGAAAAAACAGTAAACTCAATACATTCGCCGATCTCAATGCAATTAACTTTATTTATATCGCTTCAAGGACTGATATTGATGGCATTTATGCAGCACAGTATTGCCCATGAAAAAAGAAAGAAGCTTGGTAAATGACGGTTCGGTTTTATTAGAAATGGAATACTACAGTAAAGAATGTCCAGTTTGCTGCAATTTTTTACAGCTGGTTGTTTTCCCTTTCGCTGATCAGAAGTTTCGTCTCGGACGATCCGTTTTAGCACCGTTGGACTCCTTTCCTTAGGATTTTTTGAGGTTTAAGGCGTACAGGTTCGACACTTTGCCGAACGATTTGAGTGGCGTATCAATTGATCCAAAACGAACTTGGACAGCCTGGACAGATCTTTTGGAAATATAAATTGAGCATTATTCCTTTTCAATGCCGACGAAATGCTGTAGCAGACGATTGATTTTACTTAGTATGAGGACTTTCATTCCACATGGAGTAAAGAGTATAGGTTGTGTATCAGGACCAGGGATTTAAGCATCTGGTTGTATAAATTGCACAGTACAAAGATAAATGGAAATAGATTAAAGATGACTTTTTTTTTTTTGATGCGCCAACGAATGTGGAATCTTCATAGATACGAGGGTTGCCTCTTATGTTTCGGGATTTGGCAACCCTAGCGTTGCAATCCGGCAATTGACAGCTCTGTCGTAAAGTTGGACATTTTTGAGGTTATACGCACTCAGAACGTTTTGACATACGAGCGCTATTTGTGTTGTTTACAGTAACTTAAAAGATTCATCTCGGCCCAAAAATGGAATTAAATCGTCAACATTTTCGTGCGATTATTTTTTACAACTTTCGGCGTGGATTAACTCAGCAACAGTGCATGGATGAACTTAATTCAATTTTTGGCGATGAAGCTCCATCAAGGACCAGTGTTTATTGATGGTATGGTGAATTCAATCGTGGCCGTAGTTCACTCCAAGATGAATTTCGTGAAGGTCGTCCAAAATCAGATGTTGTTCCGAAAACCCTTGATGCTGTGCGCGAACTGATATTGGAAGATCGTCATGTGACCTATCGTGAGATTGAGACAACCTAAGGCGTTAGTGGGACCAGCATACATTCAATATTGCATAAACATTTGACTGTCAAAAAAATTTGTTCGTGTTGGATCCCACACAATTTGTCAATCGCCCAAAAAAAGGCTCGTGTCAATTGGTCGAAAGAAATGCTCAAAAAATACGGTCGCGGTGCTTCGAAACACGTCTATGACATCGTGACAGGTGATGAATCGTGGATTTACGCGTATGAGCTCGAAAGTAAACAGCAGTCGACTGTCTGGGTGTTTCAAGATGAGCCAAATCCAACAAAAGTTGTTCGCGCACGAAGCACTTCCAAGCAAATGGTAGCCTGTTTTTTCGGAAAAACTGGACATGTCGCAACCGTACCACTAGAACAACGCAGAACAGTCAATTCTGAGTGGTACACAACCATTTGTTTGCCAGTTGTCTTCCAAGAAATCAGGAAAACCAACCGCCGAAGACGGATTACTCTTCACCACGCTCTCACACATCGGCTGCGACAACTGCATTTTTGAGCACCCAAAACATCGATTTGATGGGTCATCCGCCGTATAGTCCTGACTTGGCACCGAATGACTTCTTTTTATTCCCGTACGTAAAAAACAAACTGAGAGGTCAACGTTTTTCGACACCTGAAGAAGTGGTTGCTGCATTCAGAATGCATGTGTTGGAGATACCTCAATCAGAGTGGCAAAAGTGCTTCGACAATTGGTTCAAACGCATGCAAAAGTGTATAGATCTTCATGGGGAATATTTTGAAAAACAATAAAGTGATTTTCGATGATCAATATTTGTTTTTGTTCTCTAATCCCGAAATATAAAAGGCAACCCTCGTGCTAGCAGCCCGTGCTTCTAGCATGCACGATTCGTGTAACTGGAACGACGGTTCCAAGTCGCACGCCTGCGTACTAAATCATACCCTCGCTCCCGTCAACCACTCACCCCGCGGGACTGCCGTTAGGTATTACTTCGCAGGGCTGGTTAGCTTTATGTTTTTTTAAGCTGCTCTCTCCATGTCGGCTATTTGTGCTTGCCTTACTTTCTCGATTCTTCTAAGTTCGAGCTGCGCTTTGGTCACATATGCGCTTATCTCCATCCAGTTATCCTCGGAGCATAGCATCTGCTCTATGAGTTCTTGCGGGCCTGGGAGATTGGGTCTTCCTTCGTTGAAGCGTCTACAGTGGAACACCACATGCTCCGTATGTTCATCTTGGTTTAGACACGCTGGACACAACGGTGAGCTGCTGTGTCCAAAACGGTGCAGATATTTGCGATATCCACCATGGGCGGTCAGGAACTGGGTAAGATGGTAGTTACAGGAACCGTGGTCTCCCTTCATAGATGGGATTAATTTGTACGTCCATCTGCCTTTCGTAGTGTTGTCCCACCGAGTTTGCGATATGGTTAATGAGGTTGCTTTCTCTTCCTCCTTGATCTCCTTGACTGCTGTTGGTACCAGTTGCCTTCACGTTCTCCTGTTGTAGATTCTTAACATCTCGTCCGCAAGGATATCGATTGGAACCATTTTGGCTACGACAAAAGCAGCTTCGTCCGAAATGGTTGGGAAACCGCTGACGGTTCTTAAGGCACAGAGTCTATGGACTGACGTCAGCTTTCTCCTCGGTTCCTTCGTCGTCAGTATACTGGCCCAAATAGGGGCGGCGTATAGTAGGACCGAGGTCACTATTCATATATTCCACCTTTTTTCGGCTAGTTATTAAAACCGCCTCTGTTTTGTGGTCTGCTGGCTCGAGACCAGCGGATACCAGCCATTCTTCGACTTTCACCACTGCCTTGTTAGTAGCTGCCTCTATCTCATGAATATGTTTTGCCACTGTCACAAGGGCAATGTCGTCCGCAAAACCTATAAACTGGACCTGTTGTGACAACACCAATCGCAGAACGCCATCGTACATGATGTTCCATATGAGGGGTCCCAGAACTGATCCTTGTGGAACTCCTGCTGAGAGGTTGTGGTATTTTACACCATCGTCTGTTGCATACCTCAGCTTCCTGTTAGTGAGGTAGCTGGAAATTATTCTCTGGAAGTAGTGTGGGGTGCCCCGCTCTATTTACGACTGGCCATTTTGCCGAGTTAAAGGCATTCTTTATGTCCAGTGTTACAACTGCACGGTATTCCTTTGTGCCCCAGCGCCATCTCTCTCCACTTATGGCTTCCGTCGCAATGTCAACTACCCTCTTTATGGCGTCGACGGTGGAGCGCGATTTTCTAAACCCGCATTGTTGGTTCGATAGGGCTGCTTTTTCTTCTGCTACGGTTAGCAGTCTTTCGTATATCACTCTTTCCAATATCTTTCCCATAGTGTCTAGAAGGCATATTGGGCGATATGATGAGGGCTCTCCAGGTGGTTTTTTAGTTTTTGGTAGGAGCACCAAGTGTTGCAGTTTCCAAGTTTCTGGAAAGACACCTTCCTCTAGACACGTTTGCATGGTGGTTATAAACATGTCCGGTCGACTTTCAGCTGCCGATTTCACCGCTTTGTTTGGAATTCCGTGAGGACCCGGCGCTTTGCCGTCCTGTATCCTCCAGCATGCTGACTGTAGCTCGTCTGCCGTGACTCTCGGGATGTCCTCCACCACAGTCTCGCTTATTAAGTCGTAGTGTGAGGATGTGCCTTGTGGGAATACTTGGTTTACTATTGACCTCAGCATTTTTGAACATGATATCTGCGGGGACCTGGAACCCTTCAGCTTACTCATTACCATCTTGTACGCCGTACCCCATGGATTTATATCGGCTCCTTCGCATAGGCTTTTGAAGGACCTCGTTTTGCTGTCCTTGATCGCCCTTTGTAGATTGCGCCGTGCTGACCGGAACTCGTCCAAGTGCTCAATTAAAGATGACTTGGAATGACTGTATTGTGCACATTTACGCACAAAATTGGAAAGCCTCTTTTATTGAGCCTATTCGGTCTTTTCTCAACAAGATAATCCGATAAATCTTCCAATGCATGTACATATATTTCTTAAAATTCCTTTGTTACAGAACAGGATAGCTGTGGAACTCCCTTTCGATGGGAGTTTGTAACTATTGGATCGCCTTCCTAATGCACACACACACACCACTTAATCATGGTGCTGATACACCTTCATAAACGAGAGAGGCCGGTCCAAAATCGACATCACATTTGCCAGCTTCATGTTGGGAAGAAGTATGGAGTGGCAATTTTTGGTTGCCTACACCATAGTGACCACCAAGCCGGGATTTACGAAATATTACCACACAGGGGATTCATCACCGGCAAATTGGCGAAGAAAGCCCAGACATATGGGTGGAAAGAGAAGGATCTCGCTGCGGGACTGCTCGATTCTATACTCGAAGACAAAATTGAACAGTTTGACGCAGCAGCTGATGCGAACAGGCAGACTGGAAAAGTCTTGAAGTGGGTAACTACCTCATGTGATGCATCTATGCCACGACAAGGACAACAAGGAATTAAATAATATCCCATGGGGCAGCGCCTATAGGATAGGCATGAACGACTACACAACAACAGTAGTCAAATGCAAAAAGTAAAAGTGACAGGGCCAGAATCGTTTCTGTCCTCTTCCTGCAGTGTGGTGAGGTTGACAGGACAAGAGGAATGGAACATCACTGAAAGAGAAACATCTCCCGTGTCCTCCGAAGAGGTGCCCTGGGCTGCGGGTGTTGTTAAACATAAAAACAAGACCCCTGGACTGGATGGTCTTCCTAACGCTGTAGTAAAGACTGCTTTAACAAAAAAGACGGAAGTTATCAGCAGCCTCTTCACGACCTGCTTCCAAACAGGACACATCCCTAAACGATGGAAAAAAGCAGCTTCTTGTGCTCGTACCAAAAGGACTCAAGAATTTAGAAGGGTTGTCGTCCTATCGCCCGTTATACATGTTGGATACAACAGGGAAACTGTTTGAGCGAGTAATTGCCACTCGTTTGGAACAATTCACTGCGGGGACATCGGGGCTCTCTGAATCGCAGTATGGGTTCCGGAAAGGTATATCAATCGGTAAGGCACTATCTGTGGTATGCGATATCGCTCGCAATGGGACAACTGGAGCACGATGGCTAGGAGGTACGAAAAAATATTGCGCCATTGAGACACTACATGTTAAAAATGCATTTAACTCGGTGAACTGGAATTGGATTCTAGAAGCGTTGGGCGATCTACAAGTCTCATCCGACTTGGCGCGGATACTAGGAAACTATCATATGAGGGACCACAAGAGTATAAAATGACAGCGGGTGTACGCCAGGGGTCGGTGTTAGGTCCGCTGTTATGGAATATCATATGATGGTGTGCTCAGAGTCAATGTACCAGAAGGAGTTAGAATCATCAGGTACGCAGATGATTTGGTGATAGTGGCCATAGCTAAACATCTAGATGACCTGGAGAATATTTGCTCCAAAGCAATCCAGAGCATTAAATGCTGGCTAGATATGATCGGACTGAAACTAGTCGCACATAAAATGGCGGCAGTTTTAATAAACAGCCATGAGAAAGATGAACGCCTTCATTTGAAAATTGAAGGACAAACAATCAGATCCAGTCCCTATACGAGGGTTGCCTCTTATGTGTCGGGATTTGGCAACCCTAGTGTTGCAATCCAGCAATTGACAGCTCTGTCTTAAAGTTGGACATTTTTGAGGTTATACGCACTCAGAACGTTTTGACATACGAGCGCTATTTGTGTTGTTTACAGTAACTTAAAAAATTCATCTCGGCCCAAAAATGGAATTAAATCGTCAACATTTTCGTGCGATTATTTTTTACAACTTTCGGCGTGGATTAACTCAGCAACAGTGAATGGATGAACTTAATTCAATTTTTGGCGATGAAGCTCCATCAAGGACCAGTGTTTATTGATGGTATGGTGAATTCAATCGTGGTCGTAGTTCACTCCAAGATGAATTTCGTGAAGGTCGTCCAAAATCAGTTGTTGTTCCGAAAACCATTGATGCTGTGCGCGAACTGATATTGGAAGATCGTCATGTGTCCTATCGTGAGATTGAGACAACCTTAGGGGTTAGTGGGACCAGCATACATTCAATATTGCATAAACATATGACTGTCAAAAAAATTTGTTCGCGTTGGATCCCACACAATTTGTCAATCGCCCAAAAAGAGGCTCGTGTCAATTGGTCGAAAGAAATGCTCAAAAAATACGGTCGCGGTGCTTCGAAACACGTCTATGACATCGTGACAGGTGATGAATCGTGGATTTACGCGTATGAGCCCGAAAGTAAACAGCAGTCGATTGTCTGGGTGTTTCAAGATGAGCCAAATCCAACAAAAGTTGTTCGCGCACGAAGCACTTCCAAGCAGATAGTCGCCTGTTTTTTCGGAAAAACTGGACATGTCGCAACCGTACCACTAGAACAACGCAGAACAGTCAATTCTGAGTGGTACACAACCATTTGTTTGCCAGTTGTCTTCCAAGAAATCAGGAAAACCAGCCGCCGAAGACGGATCACTCTTCACCACGACAATGCGAGCTCTCACACATCGGCTGCGACAACTGCATTTTGGAGCACCCAAAACATCGATTTGATGGGTCATCCGCCGTATAGTCCTGACTTGGCAACGAATGACTTCTTTTTATTCCCGTACGTAAAAAACAAACTGAGAGGTCAACGTTTTTCGACACCTGAAGAAGCGGTTGCTGCATTCAGAATGCATGTGTTGGAGATATCTCAATCAGAGTGGCAAAAGTGCTTCGACAATTGGTTCAAACGCATGCAAAAGTGTATAGATCTTCATGGGGAATATTTTGAAAAACAATAAAGTGATTTTCGATGATCAATATTTGTTTTTGTTCTCTAATCCCGAAATATAAAAGGCAACTCTCGTAACCACAGGAAGACTAAAGAAAGGGAGAAAATTGATATGAGTCCATCATACACCCGAATGGCATTTCAGTGAGTATCATCAAAGATTCCAGGCAAATAGAAGATGGAATAGAAGAGTTTATAATGTAAGTTAATTTAAATTGAATTTACATCTCGAAAAAATATAGCTAACCTGCAGAAACGGCCAGCACCACTGGATTCAATGTACTCGAATTAGGTTTTCGTCCCATGCGTTTCATCAAATGGATTTTTATACTGGCACAGTGTTATTAACTCAAGAAAAGAGTAATCTACCCATATTTGTGTAACCAGGCCAAAGAAAGTGAATCATAAATTACAGGGATTATTTCAATCCTCTTAAAGTCACCTTTTTTAAAGCGAGACTTATCTTTTAATCCCATTCAACAGTTTGCCCGACTGTAGCTGTTGACAAATCTTATTTACTCTGACACGATTTGTCTTTTACCACGTTATAAATGTATTATCCTCGTTCATCTTTCATTCACCTGATAAACTGAAAGTTTTCACATGAATATGGACAACAACCAGTTTTTTTTAAGTCGTTGAAAAGAAGTTTCGGAAGGCTAGAAACACCGATGTGAATACCCATAGACGCGATAAACGTCCTTCAGGCCACTTCCAGCACAAATCTCTCCATGAAAACTCCTAACGATATTCAAAGTCCTGCTTTCAAAGGCGAAAAAATTTATTCATATATGCAAAAGTTTCACTGCTACTTGAGAGCTTTTTTGCATTTTTCCTGCCACGGCCGATGTATGTACAAGGATATCTTCAACTGTTATTGCTGCCGTCGTTTCGTTTCATTATTAAAAAGCGTCCATGCGTTCATGTATGAATCCAAACAAACAGCAAACAACAAAGAAAGTATCCTAAAAACAACTAAGGCAACACCAACTGCGACAGGACGAACAGCGGTCATAAAATAAAAAATACACATAATACAACAACAACCTTAGGATATATCTGTCAGATTGGAGTCCTTCTTTAGAGAAACCTTACCGTCCTGTGATAATAATTCATATGTCCGAGAAATACCATAAGGGTATGAAGGTTTATATTGTGCCACTCCAAAGGTGCTTGGCCAAAAAGTTCTGTTAAGGATGTAGGACCATCCTGTGAAATGGGACAAAAAGGTGAACGGAGGGGACACACAATAGCCGGCCAAAAGATTGTGTTCACATGAAAAGGTGCTGACGTTTAAAACGGTCACGAATGTGATGATTGCCAGGCAGGATATGATTTCATTGAATTCCCAGGATTCACAGTAGTTTGTGAATTATTTAAATTTCGTCAAGTTTGCCCTTTCAACTTGAATTTCGTTTTCCGTGTTGATTTTTCGACTTTGTCCTTAAATAATGCATGAGACTCGGTGACTGTTCGACTGATAGCCAGACATGCGGACTCCGCGGCATCATATAAGAAAGGACAATAAGCTGAATTACCGCAATTGCATCAGATAGGTAGACATTAAGCTATTGTCCAAATGAATTGAATCTACTTTCGCGGTAGGATTCACTTGAGAAAGTTGTCGAGACGCGGTCTTTCTTAAGGAGAACCAAGTTTGTGGAAAGTTTTTTCTTTGTTGGACTTTTTGCGATAAGAAGGAGCAGGACCAAAGGCGGGTACTGTTGACCTCCGGTAAGCGAGGGTGTAGACGGCTAAGAATTTTAAGTGGTTTGTTCCTGAAGTTACCTTCTTAATGATTTGCATAATGTAAATTAAACATTTGTCGTTTCCGTTGTCGTTATCCTTGTGGCTTGTTGCCGTCTTTGAGAGAAAACGTAGATGGACATCGGGAAGACTTTTGATGCTTTGTTAGAGATTTATCTTATTGATTTTCTAAGTTCAACAGGGTGCGGAGTGTGTAGGCAATTATTTGCATTTTGCTTGTAATTTTCCCATTCACCCAAGTCAGGACAAACTACTGAATGAAGGAAAGATATAATTGGAATTATAAGTTGGGTCAAACGCATATTAAATGCAGTTAAATTTTACCTACCCGGGTATAATTGCTGTTTAGGATAATTTTCCCCCAAGTGTACCTTTAAATTTTCAACTTCTGTGGTTGAAAATACTTGAAGATTGAAATATTAATGAACGTAAGATCTGTTCCAAGGATGTGCCGATAGGTTGAAGAACGACCCCTGTGTTCAGCTAACTCTGTAGAATGGACTGATTTATGAGGCTGTTAGGCATTTTGATGGCTTAACGCAGGATCACAATCACAGTATTAGTTTAAACATCATCCGCAGCAATATTTACTGAAGCAAGAAAGATAGGCTATTTTTCGTTTAAGTTTAATTGTGACTTCTGCTCAAGGGAGAAGATTTGCCCCTTCCATGTCTAATCATCATCATTATCATCGGCACTACAACCGGGAACCGGTCTTGGCCTTATTTAGCAAGTCCTGAGGCCTGTCAAATTTTTCCATAATGATTTGTTTTTCTGGGCAAGGTCATTAGTCTTGCGCTTACGTCTAACCATAGTTCCTTTTAATTATGACTTATTCCGAATGATGGCGCATGAATCGGCTGAACGGTACTTCGCGAATTTCGCAGAAGTGAAGAAAGGGATCGACTCTTGGATCACACTTGTTTTGGATTAGAAATCCTTACACTATCCGAAAGATAAGTAAAACGGCGGACAATACTTTATATGAAAAATACCAAACCAAGATTTTTTTTGTGCAGCCATCATTTTCGTAAAAAAATCCTTTAAAGCTTACTTGTACGTTATATATAAATTATGGTTCGTGCTAGACGTGCGTGGTAGGGTCGTCGAAAGATGAGTTTCTTCGCGACTTTCATTTGACAACGAGTAAGCTGAATAAATACTATATGGGCTGAAAAGCCCCGGGATTTTGAATGAAAACGATCGTTTTTTAGGCAAAGTTATATTTAATTCTCAACATAGTTGCCTTCGAGGCGATACACTTGGTATAGCGATTTTCTAACATTTCGATTTCCTTTCTGTAGTACGAAACGCCCAAGATTTGGAAATACGCCTCGGTTTTCGCGATGACTACTTCATTCGATCTCAATCTCTTACCATTGAGACATCGCCTGGGGTTTGGGAACAGACAATAGTGTTAGGTTCTGTAGGGGTTTAGTTTCAGGAAGTTTAGTGAGGGCAGAACCCTCATTTATTTAGCTTAATGCAAGCTTACATTAACTTAAATTAAATTAATATAAAAAACCTTCTATCTTACTCGTAAATCTAGAGTAAGAAGGAGAAAAAAAGAAAAAAAAACCTTGAAGGTGAAGGTGACTGTGCGATGGGGGAGGTAGGAGGCTAGGGAGGGGTGAGTGTATGTGGGGGTGGTAAATTCGGCATTTGTGAGACAGTGACAGTGCAGGGCATGTCTACGTACTGGTAGGGGGCGGGGTTGGTGAGCTGGGGGGAGAGGTTGAAATCGTGGGTGGGGCTGGGGGAACTATTTTGAGGGGGGGGGGGGGGGGGGGTAGAGGGGGATTATTGGGGGGAGCGGGCGGATTTAGGACGGGTTTATTCTGAGACGTCGTTTAAGAGTGGGGGTGGAGATGTTGAAATCGAAGGAGGTGGGGAGAGAGTTGGCCTGTCGTGGCATACGCGAGATGGGTTCGTTAGCGCCATAAGAAATGTGATGAGCAGGCACGTAAAACAGTCGTGGGTTACGTACGCTACGGAGGTTTGTATGCAATGTTAAAGTGGAGAGCAAGGTTGGGCAATTGATTGAGCCAGTCAGAAGGCGATGGACAAAGATGATGTCGGCATGGATTCTGCGCTCTTCAAGTGTGATTAGATTGATTGTAGGGAGCTGGCTTGTGTATGGTGGTAGAATCAGCCGATTTTCCCAGTTTAGTCCGCGGAGGGTGAAGCGCAAGAAACGACGTTGAACTCCCTCAATCCTGCGAATGTGAGTCACTTGATACGGGGACCAGACCTGACTAGCGTATTCGAGTAGTGGCCGGACAAAAGTTGTGTAGAGTGATCGGGTGACGTAGGGGTTAAGGAATTCCTTCGACCAGCGTTTGACAAACCTAAGGGCGGCGTTAGCCCTGAGGATTATGTAATCAAAATGTGCGGTAAATTTGAGCTCCTTGTCGCATAGGACGCCCAGATCGCGAATCAATTCAACCGATGTTATCGGTTGGTTCAGTAAGAGATAGTAGCATGGGTGAGTGGGGGAAGTCTTCCGAGAGAAGGTGAATGTGTGACATTTGGCGATATTCATTTCTAGACAATTTTTTTGGCACCAAGTCGAGAAGCTGTCAAGATCCGCTTGGAGAAGTGAGGAGTCCAGGGGAGAGCGGATTGTCTTAAACATTTTGGAATCATCCGCTTAAAGCGAGATGGAGTGATTAATGCTGGAGCCTATGTCGTTTATGGTTAGGATAAATTGGAGAGGGCCGAGATGACTGCCCTGGGTAAAAGTAACCCAGATAGTTGGAGTAGTCAAGGGGAGAACGCGTGTTTAGGAAAGTGTTCCACAACTTATTGCTTTTGTTACGAAGGCTGCTTAGTTTGTGGTTATACCATGTGGGGATGAGAATGATAACCTGTGTCGGGAGTATGGGACATATAGGGATATGGCGTTGTGGATTTCTGTGTAGAGCGAGGCTGTAGCGTCCTCTACACTTATTTCATTTACGCAGATTGTGATATTACCGAGGTACTCATTTATGAGGCGGAAATTGGCTTTTCGAAAGTTGAAAGGAAATTGATAGGTTGTCAATAGCTGAGAGGGTGTGGGGACTAGGGACAACTGAGGAATTAAAGGGGTCTGTCGTGAACACAAGGTCAAGTTGTCTGCCCAGATGGTTTAGGACATTGCTTACTTGGCAAAGGCCAGAGTCGGTGAGGCTGTCTATAAAGAGACATTCCTTGGTAGTAGTGGGGTATGGGATGTAGTGGGAGTGGTCGTCAGACAGCGTCCATTGGAGATGGGGGAGATTAAAATCGCCAAGGACTACAATGTCGTCTTGGGAAGAACTAGCCTCAATTACGCGGTCGATTGCCGCAATAGCGAGTTCGTATGACTCGATAGCTTGCGATGGAGGTATGTAAAAGCATATGATGAACACGGACTTTGAGCGGTGTTTAATTTTTATTGCGACATAGTCGAGGTTGAGAGAAGAAGAGATGGTGATAAGAGAAGGTGTAAGTCCGTTTTGAATGGCAAGCAGCACGCCGCAGGATGTAGTGCTCCAGAAAGCCCTACCATTAATATCCCCCCCCCCCCCCCACATGCATATCCCATCATCCTAATTTTACTCATTTAAATCCCATGAATCCTGAACAATTCCACAACCAATATCGAGCAACCATAGCAGCTGCTCGACATAACATACAAATAATCCAAAAGTTTCCATAACCAATATCGAGCAACTTTAGCAGCTGCTCGAAATAACAAACACCCAAATAATCAAAACGATTTCCGAATCGTTATCGAGCTACCAGCAGCTGCTCAAAATAACAAACTCCTATGCATCCCAATCCGAAAACCCTAGCAGCAGATTGATACAATCAGCAAAATCCATATCGAGCAACAATGGCATCTGCTCGAATATGATTGGCCAAACCAACTTTCATGTGTTTCAGGGTTCAGGTATAAAAAGGAAAACTAATATGTTTTCAGGTAGCTTTCAATTTTGCCAGTCGACCATGGTCATTCGATCATTGTCATTTGTGTAGATAGCACCGCCAAGCAGGCAACTTTAATTTGAAATAGAATATTGTAGAATATAATAAATAATATAATAAGTGTAAACGATTATTTTCATTCAAACGACTACGAATGCTACGCTCTTCCCCCGAGTTCAGAGGTGCACGGCGCAGCACAACAGTCTCCTTATCCCGAAAAGGATGTGGGATCTCTTAAATAGACCGCTCCTGAAAAAAACCACCCCACAAAGGGGTCGTCGCCGTGCTTCCTCTAATCCAGAGGGAAGAGCAACGTCCGTAATTTGGCCTCAGTCCATGTCTCCTAATCTGCAATTTGTATCTTTGTGGGGGTACCACAGCTCTACTCGCCAGTTGTCAGTCTCTTCGATGTCCTCCTTGTCTTGTTGTTAGATAAATGAAAAGACTCGTTTTTTCCTTTTGGTTTATACCAGTGTTTATTTCATTCATAAAGAGTTCTCCCGGGCACTTCTTTCAGGGACACTGCTCGACATTCTACTGCGGCCCGGAGATCACTTTACTATTCCTTTATAAAAGAAAACAAATCGGGATTTGTATCCCGAAAATACACATTTTCTTACAACAATCATCCCTTCGGATGTGTGATACGTTGGTCTAAGGAATCCCCTGACCCCTACGTAATTCGATCCCTTTATTTTACCTTCGTCCGTCCACTGCTAGAATATGCTAGCCAGGTATGGTCCCCTTATCACAAGACCTATATCCTCAGACTTTAAAGTATTCAACGTCGATTCCTACGGTCTGCTCTCCGTGGGCTAGGATGCAAAAACCCTCCAATCATTTCCCCGTAAATAAACCGCCTCAAATTAATCAATTTCAGAACCCTGGAGGAGCGTAGGGTTCTGGGTGATATAGTATTCACCCATTGACTCCTCTCCGGCTCGGTCGACTACGCCTACCTCTCTAACTTAATTCTTCTGAACACAAACTCTCGTAATACGCTTAATTCCCCTCACCACATCTCCTACGTCTTATGGTTTAATGAACCCCTCTCGCAGATCTCGAGACCCGCTTTCTCTACATTCCCCCCTCACCGGAGCTTTTATGGTTTCAACGAACCTCTATCGCGGATGCTGGGATACGTTAATTCCCACCCCACCTTGTTCGATTTCAACTTCACTACTCATACTCTCAAGTACCGTCTCCTCGAACATTTTCACACCTAATGTTATGTGACGCTTACACTTTCCTCTCTAAGCTCTCATCTCCCGCCCCTACTCTTGCCTTCATATGACCTGTTCCCTTTAGGGTAAACTTAGTTAAGTTAGTTTTACACTCTTTAGTTTATAATATTATGTGTACGTTAGGTTATAAGTTCTTATATTGCTTGTATTAACCCAAATAAAATCAGTGGTAGCCCCACTAAACTGAACTAACCTAAACTAGCGAATGCAACCCATGCGATCCTAGCTGCGTCTTCGAACTCAACTAGAAGCGATCGCCCTCGGGTGCCATTGTCCTGCTAGGAGCTGCCGTGTTAGCTGTGATTGTGTCGGCAGCGTCTTTCCATGAAGCGAGCAATTAGTGGTCGATCGTAAGGCTTTCCAGGAAACAAGTCATCAGTTGTCGATTGTAGCGTCACGCTGTTGTTTGCTGCAGTATCTTCCCGGGAATTGGCATTATGCGTCGCTAAAAACGTATGTTCCATCACGACAACGCGATTTTTTTCACTACAATTGTGCATACTCTGCTACAGTCGCCACATCCCTTTTCCTCTGCGCCATAAATACACAATGAACTTAACAGTGGCTATTCGTAGAAACGTTCAACAACGAGCACATACGAGTACTGGTAGAGTGAAGAAATACTTTCAGCTTCAGAAAGAACGCTTTAAAATGCAAGGCTGGAGTATCAAAGGCTTATCAAAAAATTGAGGGTAGTCGGAAGACAGCTGAAGAAATCCATAAAAAGGAGTAAAATTAGATTAAAGAGTATTGTTGAATGTATCAGTGTCAATTTCGATTATATCAGTGTTCTGCAGTTAAAAGCTCTAAATTGACTGATATGTGTGGTGCTGGTAAGCCACGAAAACGCAGGAAGAAGTATATACCTTGTGGCGGTTCCGCCAAACCCCACTGGCTACTTACCTAAAGAACCCCCATCCCTACAACCCAGTCTGCATAAGCTTTCACTAATGCAATCGCATTAACATCTTAAATGCTCCACGCATTAAAGAGATCAAATCTGTGATCTAAAAAGGACATTTAATGCTTTCAACGCGTTTGATAAAATTCCTAAAAATAGTTCCTTAATGTGCGTATGCACATTAAGGAACAAAACTTTCGACACCCATTGTTATCAATTGAGACGCAATGTCGGACGGCTTGTTTTTACCCCTGCAGCAAGCCGACCAGCGATTCGTTGTTCAATAGACAAACAATCATCAATTTCGTACGTCGCCACAAACTCATTTCCCTGCATATACAAATGCAGGCAAGGGACTCGTTTCTGCTACCAAACCCATTAGCACCTTTTTTTCCAACGTCTATTATAGCGACGATACACAGCGTAAGCATGACCCTCATTACCGGACGATTATTGAAGCTTGAAGGGGTTGCATTGCCCCATCCAGCATACTCGCCAGACTTTTACCTGTTTCGCTCTCTTCAAAACTTCTTGCATGAAACAGTGCTCAACTTATTTGCTCTAATTCTGTTCTTGATTGCTAATTCAACTGTTTGATATGTTATAAAATATTTGATGAGTTGGTTGGTTACTTTTCAAAAATTAATACGTATTTTCCTTGTGCTTCTTTTGTTGTCTTTTAAAGGGGGTACGAGGGTTGCCTTTTATATTTCGGGATTAGAGAACAAAAACAAATATTGATCATCGAAAATCACTTTATTGTTTTTCAAAATATTCCCCATGAAGATTTATACACTTTTGCATGCGTTTGAACCAATTGTCGAAGCACTTTTGCCACTCTGATTGAGGTATCTCCAACACATGCATTCTGAATGCAGCAACCGCTTCTTCAGGTGTCGAAAAACGTTGACCTCTCAGTTGGTTTTTACGTACGGGAATAAAAAGAAGTCATTCGGTGCCAAGTCAGGACTATACGGCGGATGACCCATCAAATCGATGTTTTGGGTGCTCAAAAATGCAGTTGTCGCAGCCGATGTGTGAGAGCTCGCATTGTCGTGGTGAAGAGTGATCCGTCGTCGGCGGTTGGTTTTCCTGATTTCTTGGAAGACAACTGGCAAACAAATGGTTGTGTACCACTCAGAATTGACTGCTCTGCGTTGTTCTAGTGGTACGGTTGCGACATGTCCAGTTTTTCCGAAAAAACAGGCGACCGTTTGCTTGGAAGTGCTTCGTGCGCGAACAACTTTTGTTGGATTTGGCTTAAATTGAAACACCCAGACAGGCGACTGCTGTTTACTTTCGGGCTCATACGCGTAAATCCACGATTCATCACCTGTCACGATGTCATAGATGTGTTTCGAAGCACCGCGACCGTATTTTTTGAGCATTTCTTTCGACCAATTGACACGAGCCTTTTTTTGGGCGATTGACAAAGTGTGTGGGATCCAACGCGAACAAATTTTTTTGACAGTCAAATGTTTATGCAATATTGAATGTATGCTGGTCCCACTAACGCCTAAGGTTGTCTCAATCTCACGATAGGCCACATGACGATCTTCCAATATCAGTTCGCGCACAGCATCAATGGTTTTCGGAACAACAACTGATTTTGGACGACCTTCACGAAATTCATCTTGGAGTGAACTACGACCACGATTGATTTCACCATACCATCGATAAACACTGGTCCTTGATGGAGCTTCATCGCCAAAAATTGAATTAAGTTCATCCATGCACTGTTGCTGAGTTAATCCACGCCGAAAGTTGTAAAAAATAATCGCACGAAAATGTTGACGATTTAATTCCATTTTTGGGCCGAGATGAATCTTTTAAGTTACTGTAAACAACACAAATAGCGCTGGTATGTCAAAACGTTCTGAGTGCGTATAACCTGAAAAATGTTCAACTTTACGACAGAGCTGTCAATTGCCGAATTGCAACACTAGGGTTGCCAAATCCCGAAACATAAGAGGCAACCCTCGTATTCTGGTCTAGACGCACGAATTTAACGCAATTTTTTAAGTGCTGTAAAAAAAAAGCAATCAATATTTTTACGATTCATTTTTTTATAGGATGTTTATTAATATTTCAAGAATACAGTAAAAAAAATTGAAAGTAAAAAGTTCAAAATTCAAAAAGTTGGCAGCTGATGAAGTGGCGGATCTCAAAAAGTTGGCACGGGACCATACCCACGATTCAACCCTTCTAGCAACCTGAAAAGAAAAGAAAAGATTATTAATTTACAGAAATGCCTCTATCGTTGGAACTAAAAAAAGTTGAAAAAAAAAACAAAATGGCGCCTGCTTGAAAAAAAAAAATATTTTTGTACCCCTTTGTTTAGTTTTTCGAATTTTTAAAAAATAGTTAACACTGAAATTTTGTGATGAGGATAGTTCATGCAATAGAAAAGCCTGTAAAGAAGACATATACTAAATTTGAAGTAAATCGGTGGTGGTATTGTTTTAAATAAGACAGTTTCGAGAAAAACGCGTTTATAGTTTCACGTAAAGTTTCTCGCGGTCTAAGTCATGAAATGATATTTTAGGCTTACGTTTATTCAATCTGCCATTCCTGCTGCATACATTGGACCTTCCTCGACTTTGAAATAGGCATCTTTCGCGCTTCTCTCTTCCAACCGAGCAGTTCTGGCCTCCTTTGGTTGACAGAAAGGCCCTAATGTCTTTTGTTCGATTCGTTCCGGCCGAGCCGGTTTAGACGGCGCGCCAGCAAAACAGCCATACCTCAGAAAATAATTTGAATTTTCTAAAATCCTCTTAAAGACATATTATTAGAGGGTTAAGCTTTGAAAATATGAAAAACAAAATGATTTTTTCAAATTTCTAGACCAGAATACCCCCTTAAATGTTTCGTTTTTATTATTATTTTTATTTAACTTCAATTTTTAGTTGTATTTGCCGTTTTTTTGGCTCACTTATATTTTCCAGTCATTCTTATATCACTCTCTCCTTTGTAAATTAATCTTTTGTCATTCGCTTTCCTGTTACTTATTCGTTTATGTTTTGTTCTTCTGTTACTCATTTTGCTGTGTCTAAAGTATTGTTACTAATTTTTCTGAGAGGTTTTCCAATTATTCGTCAGCCATTTATTATTCTTTCATTGATATTTTATTATTTCGCTTTCTATATTTTCGTCGCTTATTATTCGTATATTTTTCTCTCGCTTATTTGTTATTTATATTTACAGTTTTTAGTCACTTAAAAGGGTTATTCTTCTTCCAAGTAGTTCTTCTGTACTTTTTGATATTTATTTCACTCATTCTTCTATCATTTATTGTTCCTTTTCCGAGTGAAGTTTACTAATCAAATTGATTGCGGTTGAGTTCGATGAATACCTGCCTTATAGATAAATAAATTGTAAGGTAATGTTACAAGTAACTCCTATGAAAATTCTCTAAATTGCCCAACTTAGGCGTACTGTCAGGAAGTTTAAGTTCTGTGGTGAGACAGTACCACGCTTGCCTTAAGGTGAATCTACCACTTATGTACTGGCTGGCTATGTAACCCATTCCATTCTTCTATTTTAATCACAATATATTGAATGTTAAATCCGGTGACAGGTATAAACTTTATATTTTCCGCCATAAAGGAAATGAATGTTGATGATATTGATTGTAGTTCCCACAAAATACTTTCTGCGTAATCAGTCATTTAAATCCAACTCAGTCCCGAAATAAACAAAAAAAAAAAAAAAAACAAATAAGCAGTTGGTTCAATTTCATTTCCTCTTATCAAAGAAGCTTTAAAATACTCGAATATTCAACTACACCCTGTCCTCATTTTCAGAAATCCCTTAATAAGCCACCCATCTCTTTAAATGGAAATTCTTTAAGTTCGCTCGTTTATTATTATACGAAAAAATTACTCGAGAATATTTAGTTAGTTACCGTTGTATGGTTAATAAAAAAATATACGTCACTTGGTAGATTGATGAGCGAAGACGTCCTGATATATTACACGCCACTGTGTTCGTAGCAAGCAACGGTTAAATCTATCCTTCCATGTATATCTAATTTATATACATTTTACATCTACTCGTCTACTCAATCAGTTGGGTTTTCCAAAATAAACCAAAACCAAGGGTTCGCAAAGGATTCATGGGAAACATTATCCTAGGACATGGTGAGCTGCTTACATACAATAGCTCACCACGTGTTTATTTCGAGCTTTTACTCTCCCATTTTCTGTTTTCTCATAGTCCACATTTCCTCGAGTGTTACCTCTTCAACATTCTCACTTGGCTCATTTCTCCTTTTCGAATTTGTAGTCAATCATCGTTTCGCAAGAGACCAACGGTGAATTCTCCTTGTATAAGAGAACATGGCATATGAATAGTGGAATTTCAATCCCTATAGCTGTTCTTCTGAAAATTCCTGAATGAACATTCAACAACAACAAGGACGAGTGTGATGATGAAAGTCCTACGTTGACAACTACAACTGCATCAGTTATCTAGTTTTCCCTTTCAAACTTTGACAAACGAACGTTTGCATTTGCCGTCGGTAAAATCACTTCGGGGTATCCTAGCCAACTCAGAGACCACCCCACCACGTATCGTTATATTTTTCGTGTAGACGGATCTCTTATTACAGGTGAACAACGCGCATGCTAACACCGGCCCAATCCCCCAACTGTAGTACATACGAAACCTACATGGTATGTTCTCTACCTAAGGAAGAGCTAGTAAAAATAGAAAAATACACATCCAAAGACATTCAACCAATCTACCTGACGCAGGAAAATCTCACCCCCGTCTCCACCCAACAACAGGTCCTGGCAAGCTTTCAAAGTTATTGCGCTATAATTGTGTTGCGCTTAGGTAGAAGAATATAACTGAATGAACAATTTGTTATGTGCCCGTGTTCCAAAACATCATTACAAAGTTCTGTGTGTGCAAGCAAGGGTACCTTCTTCCACAAATCAACAAGGATTCTTGCCGTCTCATTTTAATGCCCTAACATACCACAAGTATTTATGTCCTTCTTTCTCTGTCTATGCCGACGTCTCGTAGGTTGTTCGATGCGACGTGCGCGTACTTTTTTGTATGCTCAACTTTCTTCAACCTGATACACAAGCTCTCTCTCCACCTCGGCATACCTTTGGCTGTGAGCGCACACAACAAAGGTAGATGACTACCGTTGTAGAGACTCCACCTATTCAGGTGCTGGCCTAGGTACCTTCCCCATACAAGCTCAGGCACAGATCCTGTGTGAGTGATTTATTCCAGCCAATGGTTGATTATTTACCAACCGCAAACAAGGTGTGACACTTTTATTTAAAACCCTGCCGTTGCTCTTGTGCACCTATACTCGTAGCAGAGAGGTGCTGCGCACACCTCTATTGCAGGACTCACGCTCTATGTAATATCCTTCTTATGTATTTTCCATCTAGAGCTGCAAGAGAAACTTTCTTAATAATCCTTAGAGGGTCAAATAGAAGTAAAAAATTAGCACAAAAGAAAGAAAAACACGTCAAAACAAAAAGATAAAGGAAAATAGAAAAGTGAAAAAGAAAAGACTGACAAAACAAAATAAAACTAGTAACAAGAACAAGAAATAATGGAGGACTAGGACCAAAAGTTCAGTACCCTACTGGGGATGTATCCAGTTATGTGTATCTTGTGAGTATTTATGTGTAGGTGCCGTTTAGCACTCTCCTCAACAAAAAGATCCTGGAAGTTCACTTCGGAACGATGATGCCACTGGGAAAGAATTTTCTTTTTTTTTTTTTTGTACTTCTATTCCTCCACCCGAAAGAATGCTGACACGTTCAAGGAGACCTTACTAGAAAATTGTTGACCGAAAAGGAGGGAGTGGTGCGCTGTGAGCGGGTCCTTAGAAAACAACGGCGAATCGATATTGTTTAAGAAATTTAATGCGACCTTGCAGCAATATGTACGATGGAATCGATATAAATCCGCCAGTTGGTGGTTGGGTGCAGAGCGGGCATTTCGGCCCGTCAACAGGTCCTGGCGGCCATAACATCTGGGAAATGACCTTTGAAAGGATGATGTTCTTGCTGTTTTTTTTTATCTGCTATCTTGTTTCGAGAGACTTAAGTGAATAGGAAGAAAGAATTATAACCATTTTACCAGGATGGTGGCGAGAAGTTTTGAAGCGGCACTTTTTTGACTTTCGAAAGGATGCAATCAAGATGAAGCGGGTGTGAAAAGTCATGTCAGCCAAATATGAGTGGCAGAAGACCACAAGCTTAAATTGATTTGCCTGTAGATTATGAATGTTAGAGTGGAAATTTGTTTCGAAGGGCAAGATAGTGTGAAGTATCATAACCTTACAAATACTTTGAAAACGAATCGGATTTTGAGTCTTCCCGTCGGAAAGAGGGTATTCGGTTAAAACGGTGGCCGTAGTAATTTAGAGGAGGTTTATGAGGCCATTTAATAAGTCGTTTATGGGTAGTGGTAGAGTCAGCGCATGGGTTCCGTTTTGTAATGACCGGATTAGTAAGTTGGTGTTCATTATTTCAGTCTTTCAGGCATATGCAAATTTCAGGCAAGCAACTTTATAGTTAAAGTCTCAGATGTAATAGAACAGTTTGATGTACCATTTGTCGTTCTGCCACATCATATGCTTTACAACCACCCCTTATTCAAACAAACTTGTGTTCTCGTTTTATTTTTGTTCGCGTAATAATTCATCCGACGAGTTGTGTAATGATAATGTTTGACATATACCAGCTTCTATGCCATATTTTTATCACTGTTTTGAATCTGTGTGTCTTCCGATTTCTGATATGATACCGTATGTTCTCTTTTCCGGTCGATGCATTTGGAGTAAGACAATCGTTTTAATCGTATCACATCAGGTATTTTCAACCATACAATAGGTCCAACTAAAGCTTTCATTTAAACGAAGATTAGCATATCTCTAAGACGGCATTCTGGTATCTTAGTGGTATTTTTCGTAAACATAGGGTTTAGTTCACGAGATCATAGTTCTAAGATCACAAACTTTATTTTATTCAAATGGCTGTCCTTGACGAACTAAGTCACGAAGCAACGTGACAGTCTGAATGTTGTTAAAGATTCTAAATTTTTAAATACTAGTATCGTCATCTCATCTCTACCGTATGCCAGGTACTTATCATACACCTTTAAATATTGATGCCAAAGTTTTTGCTTTTTTATAATAATCGCATACAAAAGAATTTTTGGATAGTCCTAAATGTCAATGCAGAGTAGGCGAACAATGAGGAAAAAAATTGGCATCCGTGGACATTGGTGTTAAATGATTTTAGGTTGTAACCATTGTTACACATAACATGGCACCTTGCTGTAAGAAAACTGCCAATACCCTCCATATAAATCTGTTAGAGATGACATTGCATTTTGCTGTACGCAAACTGCCAATACCCTCCTCCAAATCTAACAAATGCTCTATCATTTATTCTGCGGAAGAACTATAAAATTTCATGCATTAATAAAAATATTAAAACCGAAAGCAATTCTCTAAGTGTAGCATCAATAAATTCTTGCTACAATCCATAGAATCCTTTCGGTGTATCATGTGAAACCTTATCATATGTCTACACATTGCTGAACGCATTCCATACCCCATACAAAAAATGCAATCTTGCATTTTCCCACATTTTTCGTATTCCAAACGAATAACCTTGTAATGCATTTATTTTCATACTCCCACTTGAATTGTAATTCTGCAATTCCCAACGTACTCATCGCCTGGACGATCGCATCCGACACCCCATCAGCACTCAGGTAATTCTACCTGCACACTATGAAACAATCATATTCACGTCACCGTGAATCGAAATGTTTTCATGTCCTTGGGGAAAGAATTTTCGCAACGCTGCGATTCTCACCGTCGTTGGCCTGGCCTTCGACTGCGACTGGCGTCAGGTGACTGTCTGGAGGACAGCCGTGACCGTGGGAATGCACGTGGGGTTTTTTGTTTCTTTTACCTTAAGTTAATTGCTATAAAAAAGCGGAGCTCCGTTAGGAGAAAATTAATTAGTAACAGACAGCCAAGTGTGGCACTTTATCATAATTAAATAGTTAAAATTAAATTAAACGAAATAATATATTATAAAGTAATAATAAACAAAACAAAACAAATAGTGGGCCTTGTTATTTAAAACACCATCGGTTTAGCGGGGTCCTAACAATGCGTCCCAAAGGAGAAGACTCCGGACAAGGTCCCTCAGCCGAGGAAGGCCAACCTCAGGGGGAGCCCCGGAAGTTCCAGAACCCCTACCTTCACAAGGAGCCCAACCAGCCAGGTGGCAAGTAGGTAAGCCAATTATAACACGTTTGAAATAAGCGCCGCTGAGCACACGGGCTTGACGCACCAAGGAGTTGACAGACGTTCCCACATCCAAAGAGGTTGGAACCACCACAAAATAAAGAACAACACAAAACCCCCGGGTGGAACACCCCATTCCAAAAGCCTTTCGGTAAGCATACAACGCATAGCCAGGGTAGAACTATATAATGCCATGAGAGAGTTCGACATTCCAAATAAATTGATACGACTTTGTAGGTTGACCATGACCAACGTAACTAGTCAAGCAAAAGTACCGGGATTGCTGTCCAAACCAATAAACATCTATAATGGACTCCGACAAAGGGACGGTCTGGCCTGCCTCCTCTTCAACCTGGCGTTGAAGAAAGCAATCCGTGACTCTGGCGTTACAACAAGAGGGACTATTGTCACCAAGTCCAGCCAGATACTTGTCTACGCAGATGACATCGACATCATCGGTAGAACCGAATCGGCGGTACAGGAATCCTTCACCCAGATCGAGCAGGCGGCACAAAAACTGGGACTGCACATTAATGAGGGAAAAACCAAGTACATGGTGGCAACTTCTGCGAAGAGAAGACCTAACGTCGGTCAAACTATCAGGGTAGTGGAGCACGAATTTGAAGTAGTGCAATCCTTTAACTACTCTGGGTCAATAGTATCAGCCGATAACAATATGGAAGAAGAAATACGCGAACGGCTGATTAAATCCAACAAAGCCTACTATGGTCTATCAAGGCTCTTTAAATCCCGAAATTTATCCAGACCTCCAAGCTACTACTGTACAAGACCATGGTCTTACCAGTACTCATGTATGGATCCGAGACCTGGGTGCTTAATAAAAGGCACTCTGAACTCTTGGCCGCGTTCGAGAGAAAGGTCTTAAGGAGAATTGTTGGCCCCGTATGTGAGGGAGGACGATTCCGGAGACGCTACAACCATGAGTTTTACGCAATCTACCTTGAAGCTCATATTGTAAGAAAAATCAAGCTCGGTAGACTCCGGTGGGCGGAACACCTAGCTCGAATGAGCGAAGAGGAGCCTGCCCGGAAGGTCCTTTGTGGCAGGATGTATGGAAGGAGACAGCGCGACAGACCTTGTCTGCGATGGAGGGATGGCGTAGACCAGGACGCCCAGAGCCTGGGAGTGCTAAACTGGATGACATCGGCTCGAAATCGGGACCGGTGGAGAGATTTGTTAAATAAGGCCAAGACCGGATCCCGGTTGTAGTGCCGATGATGATGATGATGAAGCATACAATATTTTGTGCACCAGCCCGAAGGAACACCAAGGTGCCAAGGGAACCCAAGGGGGGCTCAAAGTGGCACAGTGACGGCCTCTCAAGAAGACAGGGTCCACACCATCAACCGGTCGAGGACCAAAGCTGGAGCAGGGAAGCAATCCCCTGGCCAGACCCCACGCCATCCAAGGAGGCAGTACACACCCTCGCCTAATCTCTCTCGCCCCACCAACGGGGACATCACAATTTACGGACTCCACAAGTCGGAAGCCGCTGGACAAACTTCCAGCGAAGAGGACGATCTACGGACGAATAAGCCGTAAGCCACAGAACACGGGCTAGCCAGCCGGAAGCCGGTAAGTCGTGTGAGTGTGTTTAAATGTTTATACAACACCATGAAGAAACAATTGGTCAGGCAGCACTTTCCACGTTCACATCAAATTCAACGTTAGTGTTAACCGGCTTGCGCGTTATGTATGGCGACTTTCGGTGGCGAATACTTCTGAATTCACAATTTATTAATTGTGGAGAGAGAAGGTTGTCATGACAGCACAGCTCTAAGCATGGAAAAATTATTTGAGTGCGTTTGTAATTTGATAATTGATGAAAGCTGAAAGGATAACACAACTTCCTAGAGGCGGGCCTGGGGATGTTCGCTATGTGTTCATGAAACGATACATTCTGACAGACCGTGATGCCGAGCAAATTCATACTTTCCTTAGATTTAATGAGCTGGTCATTTGTCAACAATTGGGGACTCATTTTTTTCTTGTGAGCGTTGTATATTGCGTCCTCGTTACATTGAGATCGACGAAGGTGTCCATTCTCTATTGTAGAATTTTATTTAGATCCCGCTTCAGAGAGAGAATCAGGATATATCTCAGCTGGTACGACGTTGATTCGTTAATCGGCCGATTCGAAAATGGGGAAATAATAGTACTATCATCCACAAAACTGATTATTTTGTTACCCTTTGATTCTAATAAATCAATAATTTTACTATTTCTGTTTTATTATTTATTGTATTGTAGGAAGCCGGAGGTTCGTGGCCTTGTGAGCGTTTTCACAGCTGCGTCGGCACGGACGCGGGTTAGGCAAAACTCCACCGATGAATCCTTCACTAAAATAGTTCGCCAAAGGAAGGAGAAAATAACCGAAACACATAATCTTGTCGGAAATAGCTTTTTGTTTTTATTTTATGTTTTTTTCTATTTATTCATCGAACACTTTATGCGCCGAGTTTTGAATTAAAAATAGTTCTACTTGTAAAATAACTTGTTATAAGTGTTAAATATATATAGGTTTCACACAAACTGTCCGTTGATTTTTAATGGTCGTCGGAACCGATTTATTCAATTTGTTCACAGCGTTCATTGTTCCCGGACAATGGTTCTTAAATAACCTTCACACCTGACACAAGGACTACTCTCGTGAACGACCAACGCGACTAAATATTTCTACTGACTACCGGACCCTTCCGCACTGTTCGGTGGCTAACATCTAACTCCTCGATGACCGTTTCACTCCACATCCGCTAGCGGCCATCGTGATGGAATTTTCTATCGACCGCGTGATAGCCAATCCGACATTCTCCTTGGTAATCACCAATGGCGATTGAACTGGAGTTTCTACCAGCGGAATTTTTCCGGCGAATGTACAGGTCAGGATGAAAATCCATTCGTTGGACATCTTGACAATGCAGTCGCGAAGGGTGCATGAAAGAAGTTCGGATACGCCGGCTGATCGAATAAAAGATCGAATACCGAGGCTGGCTGACTATGCCATCATAAACCAAGGGTATCGATACGATTGTTTAGGTAACAATCATGGATCGTAAGGAATCCGGCCTGCAGATGTGCAAGCATACGGTTTACCCAGTAGCCATGGGCCAACGGATGATAGATAAAGTAAACACAGCAAGGCTACTGTGTGTTCGGTTTAGCCAGTACGACATGGGAACCTTGTGGTGTTTACTTAATCGCTCACAATCGTGTCGTTGTAGGCTATAGATTATTCGGTGACGATAGGTCAACCGAAAATTTGTTTATCATGGCTGCGGCTAGGGTAGCTATTGTTTAGGCAAAAGCAATGGTACATGGGTACGATCATGAGGTATTATTGTTTAAATAACAATCATGTTCATGTATAATTAGATAATCGGTTGATGGCAGATAAAGGGGAATTGGTTGCTACTGTTGCGAACCTAATGGATATGGGGCAATGTTTGGCTAGGAATTGGTAGAAGGGATACGATCATGGGTATGGTTGTTGGAATAGCAATCATAATCGTGTCCGATTCAATGGTAGGAAAATTATCGGCTGCAGCTGTGTCAACAAGTACGCAGGTCGGCGTGTATTCTTGGACCAACAGATTGTTGAAAAAAAGAACATGTTGCTAGATTGGCATGCGTTTACCAATCGATATTGCTGATGAGCTGAGCCGATTGGGTTGGTAAAGTTCATGTAATATGAACAAAATGGTGGTGATATGCTGGGGTTTAACTTTCAGGTGAGAAATGGTTGGAAAAGAGCTTTGTGCTGCTCGTATGCAGGTAAGTAGGAAGACTTGAGGTGAGTTGAGACAGAGTAATTTAAAAGGAATGGGTGGTTCTTTGGAAATGGCTTAAAGAACCGCCACAACCTCACCGACTCGACTCTGCCATCGTTCCCTGTCCTGTGCGCTCTCCTTCCACGCTTGACCAGCCGATCCGATCTCCCCTAGGTCAAACCTAACATTATCCTCCCATCAACGTCGCGGCCGTGCTGACGGTCTCTTTCCCGTTGGTCTTCCGTTAGAAATTCTACGCACAGTTCTATCGTAGCCGCTTCGTAGTCTTCGCGGCTGGATTACTATCACTACTGTAGGTTTGCGGTAAAGCTCTTACAATTCGTGGTTGTGAAGTTGCCTCCATACCGCCAAAGATACTCCTTAAAACTTTATTCTCAAACATGCGATATTTGTTTTCTTAGCGTTTTGTGAGAGCCCATGTTTCGCGTCCGTATAATATGAGGCAAAAACAAGATTGGAGTCAAAATAGAATCCTGAGGCATCGCGAAATTAATAGAATACAGATACGAAGACACGCCGTCTACAACAACCCGAATCGATCGATTTTCGAGGAAACTCTTCGTCTCGTCACAAAGTTGTTGGAAAGGTCCATATGAATGAAGCTTACTTAATGCTTTGTGCCAGACGCGGTTAAAAGCCTAGGAGATATCTAAGGCGACTGTCCTTGGTCTACCACGTTTTTCAATTATAGATGTCCAGGTGTCAATTTTGAAGGTCAGATAGTCCCATGGGCCTCCTGTTACGGAAGCCGTGTTGGCGATAATTTAGAAGTCCGTTGCGTTCCAAGTATTTAATCAAGTCAGCATTGATGACTGTTTCCATAACTTTGGATAACATAAACAGTAATGTTATCGACCGGTAATTTTGCGGGAGACATTTTCCTTTCCTTTGGGATTAGTTGAATTCGAGCGTTTTTCCAACAGTTTGGAACGCTCCTCTATAACATAAGCGAAAGAGTTTGCTAAGAACCAGCGACTGTTCTAGAGCACCATTGTTAATGGCTATTTCATCTGGGCCGTTTACTTTTTTAGTCCAGTCCATGTAGAATGAGTTGGATAGAACGTGGGCGGAACATGTAACATGGAAGATTGTTCAGGCACGACTGTAGTGCTCCAAGAAGCCCTACCATTTTTCTCCCACATACATTTCTACCCACCTACTTTATCATTAATCCATATCTCCAAACTAACATTCAATCCAATGTTTGACAAATTGAATTGTTCAATTACCATACTCATATTCCCAAATCCTTCCCAAAAACTAAACACCATAATGCATATCTTCATATGCAAACAAATACACATTAAAAGATATCCATTTCGTTCCCATACACTCAATTCTAAAATCCTTATCTCCATCTAGATTGCAGCCAGATGTGTATATTCTAAAAATAGATATTCCATTCCTTTTCTCCAATTTTTCACATACAAATCTCAATGAAGATTTATATAAAAGGGCGATGAATTTCAGATTCGAGGAGCAGTCTCAATTGGCACCCGAAGTGGTAGGACGCCAATAAATTAAGTTAAATAAAATAAATTAAGTTAAATAAAATAAATAATAAATTAAATAACTATAGAATAAAAAAAAAGTAAAAATGGTTGACTCGGATTTTTTTATTGAGCCGACCCGATTCCTAGGAACCAATCAAACAATCGGTTGTCACTCTTCCCGGAGGCCCCGGAAGCACGGTGGCGACCGCAACGGGTCCCCTCAGGAACGGTCTATAGAGATCCCTCATCCTTTTTAGGACAAGGAGATACGCTCCCTGAGAGAAGGACCACAACACGACCACAGATCAGCACCGGGTTGAATTCCTAGAAAGTAAATCCGCGAAAACATTGGTTTTATCTTTTGAATTCGTGGCTAGGAGCTCTGTCGTCTCCAACTAACTGAGAAAAAGAGGAGGAATCGAAATTACTGCTGCCAACATTTAACATTGATCACGAGGATCGCGAACCAGTTGGGTACTCAAGCAGTTTGTTCGTCGCTTTGTTGTTATGAATCTTATTCGCGGCATCAAATCCCCAAGTTGCGTTTGTAATTCTAAAAGTGGCTCTATTTTTTGTCTCTGTAACCTGTTTGCAGTTTTTATCAAATCGAAGTTTATCGAATGAAGCTGGTTCGATGGTTCGCTGATTGCGAAGTTCTACATCGTGTCGAATAATCTCCGCTACTGACTCTGTGCAGGCGTTAACGGTGGAGTTCTCAAAGCAGACCTCTAACCATAGAAAGGATATGAGCAAATCCGGCACATCGTACCTCCATACTTGGCGGGGCTGCTGTAGCATCCCACTACATAACCTCATTTACTATAATTCAATTAAAGCACAAAATGCGCTCTTAATTAATTCATAATATCGCACACTATGCAATTTTTCAAACACAATCAATTAACATAATTGATTCCACAATCAATTAACTCATTTCATTAATTACGCACCCAATGACGCATTCTCACTTCCCAAGCTATACCCTATCAAAATACAACTGAATTTTTTGCCTCGTATCCCAAAAACAAGTGTCAGACCTGGCATGGGACACCGCCGGCGTCTTCAAAGACAATTATATATCATAATACCGATTAATGACGTCTCCGCAAAAATGCCGAGGTCTGCGAAAGACAGACATATGACAATGAAACGCCAATCAATTAAATGATACGAATGGCTTGAACAGTGGCCATTGTACTTTAAATGGATCGATCAAGTGCGAGTATCAATTAAGCGATGCGATTGTTTAAGCCAAAGTCCTTGCGCACCGCAAGCGGCGTCACAACTCTGTTTGAGTTATTCATTTGAGACCTAACTGAGCGAATTTGGAATGAAACAGTGGTCTGAATTTCCCAATGGTGCAGTCATTTCTACATCATAAATGGTTGACTCGGATGACGGACATTGCTCCAGAGTGTGTACAGAATCACCTCGACTATCCGGTACTCGCGGTTTGTCCTGCATCACTTGGGTCATATTGCGGTGAACAGCGAATATCTCGGCTAGCCTCCCAGCCTCGTCAGTTCTATTAGAATGTTGTACCTACTTGAACGACCGTTTCAGAAGGTGGTTGGTTGGTTTGTATCTAGTCGATGGTACGTGAAATATATGCGAAGAGTGCCCCTGATCGATCGTCACCGTGGAGGGGTATAGAAAACAAAGAAATTTGACAGAAATCTTCAGCACGATTTTCATCCAAATGATGTTTAAGTTATTGAATTCTAAAGGTTCTTCTCTTTGGTAAGCTAAAATGGATCGAGTGAAGATGCAGACCACTTTCTAAGTCGTACCTTGCGCAACGCAGATATGTCGATTTAATCCTTACAAGTATCAATAGACGTAAAAAATAAATGATCGTGTCGGCCTCTCGGCTTCCACGTATCTGACTTTATTTAAAATACGTAATACAATGTTTATATTAAATTAAAATCGTTCGAGCGGTCACGTATGTAGCTTACTCTACTTCACAATTATCTGTCCTTGGTGATTGGTTGTTGCTTCCTCTTATACCATCGATTTATCAGTTACCAAATACAATGATAAAGGTTTGTGTGTCTATTCACGAGTTATATGCAGTTTTAGATGATTTTTGCTCTTAATATTATCTTGAGTAATTTACATAGAGTTCATGGGTCATAAGCAGTTCTGTTATCTGTATATTTCATGCGTTAATTCGCGTGAATCCGATTACGTGGAGACATTTACATTTCGGATTCTTATCAAAACATTTAAATGGTGTTCTTCCTGACATAATCCACCAGAGGTCGGATGAGGAACAAGATTACCCTTGGATTTTTTATCTCAGAAAGTAAAATCATGTCTTATTTCAAATACCGCCTGTGGCATCAGCCAACATTTCGGAATATAGTCGAAGATTTCTCCCAACTATTTCACATAGCCTATAGCTTGATAGGGTGGTGTTTACCGGTAGACAGGGTGTTGCGACCCCACCTCACATTTGACCTATAGTCGCCTTTTACGAGAAGGCGACCTAGCTATGAGTATATTCTAAGGCGCCTCTTACAGGGCTCTTTCCTATCTAAACATTTGTAACGCTTCACGATTTTACGTGTGATCCTTGCACGAGGCTCATGCTAATATTCTCTGTATCGTTACAATTTCAGTGTACGTTCTGCCGAAGCAAGAATGTATTACGGTTAATACAATGCGGAATATATAGTTTCTTGTCGAGATGAATAATGCCCATATTTGATTATGTACCCGCATTAACGTAAGAGTTTCTAAAGCAAATTTCTGTATATGAAAAGCACGCAAATAAATTCTGTATGGAATTTTGAATGGAAACTCAAAAAACTTTGATAAGTTTGTATGTAATTGTACTTTTTTCAACTTTAATGTTGCAGGAAGCTGTTTGAGGGAAAGACGTGCATTTGAAATCTCATGATCATCCCTTTATAAAGCTTCATCATGTTACACTTATTGTAATATGCTACTGTAGCGATTCTAACAGATACACACAATTCACAAGCAAAAATAGTGAAGAACACCGAACGAAAAAAATCGAATAAGAAAAATACATCAGAACCGTATACCAAGCGATAAATAAAAAAAAAAAAATTATTCACACCAGTGGAATATACTCGAGTTTGGAAATGAAATTCTAAACACGGTCAGTAGCCTCGTGTGTAACGCTTAGGTAAAACTTTTTTCGTGATTCGAGCTGTCATAGCGTCAGTTCGAATCACACGATCTTCTTCAATATTATTTCAAACGCTATACTACCACGCAGCTTAAATAGTCATTTTTGCTTGCCTACATTTTAAACACGATAAATCCAAACAAAAGGCATCATCTCATCTTAACACGATCGAAGAAATAGTTTTTCGCTCACTCTTCATGCAACATCAACAAAATCAACCGACCGCTATGTACTCACGAGGTGGTGCAGGTTTGACTTAATATGATTTGCTAGAAGATGTATGGTAGCACACGATGCGCAACAGCAGCAATATCAGCGATACTGACAACCGAATGGGACTCTCATCAACTGGTCGTATGATCTTGTAATTCGAACCACCTGAGGTCCTTTCGTTCGCACACTCAATGTGAAGCATTTATATCATAGCATGGTGGATTCCCGTCTTATGAACGGGAAACCGATGCGAGCCGCGTGTGTATTGTTTCTAAAATATCGACAGTTTAATGCACGCAGCGAAGCGAGTAAGAAGTGTACGGCGTTTAGTGCTTGAGGTTAACGTAATGACAATTTTTGTGATTAAATCTGATTGTTGGAGTTTTTTTCTATCGGCTAGAATGCGATTGTGACTAATAATTTTCTAGTTAGGACTTCCGATTCGACAAAGAGTTCTTTGGTTTGTTACAAGCAATTACGTGTTCCACAGTTCGAGGGGGCAGCACGAATTAAGGTGGTATTCTGGTCTAGAATTTTGAAAAAATCGAATTTTTTCTTTTTATATTTTCTTATAGTCTATACTTTTAAGAATATGCTGTCCAAAGGTTTTTTAAAATTCCAATAATTGGCGAAGTTACAGCTGCTTTAGTAATATTATGTCACTTGAACCTGTAGCGTTCTACGAACGCACAATTCCCCGCAGGTAAAGTTCCTACCTTCAAAGAACTTACTTACCTGATAACGCAGCGCACGTGCCCACAGACAGCGGCCAATCGTCATTACAATACCTGTAAAAAAGGTCATAAGAGGCTGCAAAATGCAAACCGATATAAAAAGAAGCAAGGAACTGAACGTCCCAAAGCTTTCAATATCAAGCAACAAGCCGAGTGTAGCATACCTGAAACAAATGTAATAGCATTCATTCATCTTATCCATAAAGATTGAAATGCGCCGCACTCCAACACTGCACAATCGAAAATCCTGAACATCTACACGATGTTACAAGGATTCGCTATCACCAGCAAATTCTCCGAATAACGGACGCACGTGCGGGTGGTCTACCACAAAGACGACCAAATCTATCACCCAACAAAAGAAACGGCAACCGTAATTATCTCAACAAAATAATTCAAAATGTATGAGGTTTAAAACCTACAAGGGAACTACTCCTATCCCACGGTGTCTGTTTGTATTTCACGCCCATTAGAACGATCTAATGGATTTCGGGTGTATTGACAAAAGTCAAACAAAACCCATGAACCATACATCCATGCAAATTGCAGGATATATTTCGGCCGCGCGCCAGATGTGCTATGCAAATAGAAGCGGCACACAATCGACAACTGTCGATGGATGTATGCGTCGATGGACTTTCTTCTTTTCAGGCACCTAAATTACCCATGGGCATTAATAACATGCCGCTAACAGATGCTGTGGAAAATTCTGTTAGTGGATGAAATGAAAGATTTCTTCTGGGAGACATAGGTAAAATCAGTAGCAGGATATTGTTGGGGGTTGAGATAGGAAGTCTGAATGTATTCGTCAACGAGACGACAGTCCGCACGAAGAGGAAGAAACGAATTAATTTGAGTAGCTGGTGTTCCGAACGCGTATCGTAAATTAATGTAACTTGACCGAGTAACTCGTACTTCGTTCGCGTGGCTTATTGCGTTTGCTTAGAACATTGTTGTGACATTCACCACCGAATTTATCATATAGTGTAAATATAAACAATTAGTGTCATTAAAATAAAAGATTAAATCCCAAACCAATCTTCGTGTTTCATTGTGCTATTCGCGTTGTGGATTCTCTTGTGTGCTAGCAGTGTTCGGCGGAACGCTGCCACCAAAGCCTTCAACAGAAGGCCGACAAACTTCTGCTAAAAGTGTCAACCGGCCAATTAAAATCCAACATCCGCCAAAAACCTCCTATGCCCTGAAATTTTTAAACGCGTCTTTTTTTGAAACAATACCCGCGATTTTTCAAGTTATACTGAACCAACCGATTTACTTCAAATTGAGTATATGTCTTCTTTATAGGCTTTTCTATTGCATGAACTATCCTCATCCCCAAATTTCAATGTTAACTATTTTTAAAAAATTCGAAAAACTAAAAAAAAATTGTACAAAAATAATTTTTTTTCAAGCAGTCGCCAGCTGGTTAAAAAAAATTTTTTTTCAACCTTTTTTTTTTTTTAGATAGAGCCATTTCTGTAAATCAATAATCTTTTTTTTCAGATTGCTAGGAGGGTTGACAACTTTTTGAGATACCCCACTTCATCAGCTGCTAACTTTTTGAATTTTGAATTTTTTACTTTCAATTTTTTTTACTGTATTCTTGAAATATTAATAAACGTCCTATAAAAAATGAATAGTAAAAATATTGATTGCCTTTTTTTACAGCACTTAAAAAATTGCGTTAAATTCGTGCGTCTAGACCAGAATACCCCCTAAAAACATTTTTCCATCACTTAGTTAACTGTTCGGCTTTCCGGTGGCAGTGTTTTATAAGATATATTTTGGTGCCGCGTTATACAATGACACTTGTTTAATATAATTTTTGGAACGTAACTGAGAAATTTTATTAACTGAAGACTGAAATATAGCTAAACTTCAAGCGGATCCCGATCGCGCAGTGTTGTTGGAGTCAGCATCGTCGCTGACATAAAGAAGCGCTTCAATCGCCACCGGAATTACATGCTGGTTAACAACCGAAATGCGCACTCCAGGGATTACTAGTTCGCGTTCGCGAACACGATTAAGGGTAATATGATGTCTAAGTGGATACGAACCCAACAACACTGCTATGAATGGGATTCTAAGGAAGAAGATTTGAATCTGTGATTTCGATACATTTGGACTCAACACAAAAGGATACAAGAGAGCAGCAACCAAGCATAAATGCCGTTGTATGTGCCAGGGCAGGGCGACGGACAGTGCTGTGAGCTCATCATCCAGTCAATCACCGAATTCAATTTCGTCAGCTTCCCAAACACCACTCTAGAGTCTTGCCAATGGAGAACATTCGGTGATGGCTTTCTGTGAAGCTCTCTTCAGTTTCTATTAATTATTGTGGTTTTCTTGCTGATCGTCCATCCGAGTACTGGGAAACGCAAGTATCTCAACGAGATACGACGTGAATTTGTACGAGGGTAAAAATAACAAAAGGAACTACTTCAGTTCCACGGTCCTTACCATATTTTCACACCATTAGAAAGATCTAAAGGATTGTTGATATTACCCTACAGAAGTTAAACAACTCACGGACTTTACGTCTATACAAATTGCAGGATACCCTTCGGCCTGTGTGCCAGATGTCTTATGCAAATAGAGGCGGCATTCGATCGACGGCCGTCGAAATGAAATTCTGTCACCACCACCGAGGGTGGTAATGATGATGAGCGAGTTTCTCCTCGCAGGAAAATAGGAAATTATCCCTGGGATAAAATAACATGCTGCTAACAGAAATTCGAAAATTCTGTTAGCAGAGCGCATAGGAAATTTCTCTGTGCAGATGTAGATACGATCTGTATCAGGTTTTGTTTTTGGATGGAGATAATTCATTCTTGGTTAGATCGTCAACGAGACGAGATATATTGGTTGAAGGTCATCGCGCGAAGGTTTCACTATCGAGCAGAAGGACAAGAACCCCAGAGAGAGGTGACGGCGACTTTAAGTTCGAATTAATAGAAAGACGAGTTGACGTGTGTTTTGTACTTATTTCGGCTAATGGGAGTTAACGAGAGTACCGTCCGTGTGGTTCGCCGCGTTGTAATTATTGTTAGTAAATAGTGTTCGCGTCGTTTTACTTTATGTTGTTCAATAGTGTGAGACACGTAACCGTAGACGCAAAACCGAATACATTAAGTAGAACAATTATTGACGAAAAATAAAAAAGAAAAGATTTTTTTTAATCGAATAAAATAATCCTCAGTGTTTGATTTTTCTTGGACAATTGTTTTCGCTCCATTGGTGCCCCGGTGTGGATATTACTTTGGACAGTGATTGGCGGATCACTCACGACATACCCGAAACACACCGCCGAACTAATACAACATATAATCCGCCAAAGGCACCCCGAGATGCCATCAAATAACTGTTGCAGTTCTTTTTGAACAGTTGCAGGTTGTAACGCTCCGGGAACACTCGCGTGGGAAGGCAGTTCCACAGCTTCCCCGCTCTGTAACGGAACGAGTTCTGATACAGGGATGTTCGCGCCGTCGGGAGATGAACCATGAACACTCTTAGCACATAGAGTGGCAGTTCTGATAGTGATAGAGGGGCCAGTAGCAGTATCTGAAGTATAAGTCTCAGTCTCACTATGCTGCTTACTCCCTTGGACTCCAGCTAACTCCGAACATTTAATATGATTTTTTAGTGTGTAACCCACCTCATGCCTTATTTCGGGTTCTTCTTCATGAAAATTTTGCACCTAACTGTCGACCTATTGCGTGTTTGGGGTTCACCAGATATTGAAATATCTCGCGGAAAACATACACATCATAGAAGGACAATCGTTATATAAAAAAAAAATCCTCAGAAATATACATACTGCCATCATCACTAAAATGTATGACTGCAGATTTTTCAGGAAATTAATTGCTTATTAGTTTAAAGGATGCTTTGAGCCTTTTGGGATATGGAGCAAACACTAAAATTTCCAATCGGAGGGTTGGACTGTTCCGATATGATTACTTCCATCAGTAGAATCCTGTTGAGAATATACTCGTACCACAATTATATCCTATCTTTTGGTTCCTAACTTCTGTGATATTCAATAGATGTCGCTAGGGAGTGTTGACATTCAGTTAGAAGTAATGTTAAGCTTCCCCGTAAATCGTTGGTACTAGTTGGCGTATGGATTCGTGCCGAAGTGGACTTGGACGCACATCTGGTCTTGACGGCGTCAGGTGTTTCGGTCCGTTGCGCGAGCACGAATTATCTATTCGCCCGCCGGCATTCGGCTGCGAGCCGTCTTCTGGTCGGTTCTGGCTAGCATATCTGATATTTGGCCGCTTGTTACGTGCGTCCGCCACCCCATCAATTAATCATTTTTGTAATTTTAATATAATTTGTTTTAAGGTGGTATGATGGTAAGGAGGAATTGCACGATCCAGAAGTGAGTTTTCGAACACGCCCCGATTCGGGTGTGGATCGTGCAGTTCTTCGAGTTCGAATTCGGTTGTCGAAGTGGACGTGAATGGGGAGCGAAAGAGAGAAAGGGTTAATGTTTTTTTTTTATGTACGGGTTTTTTGTTGACGTTCCGTTGTCGACGGGTTTTTTTTGGAGACAGATAGGAAAACGTTGTTAACGGTAGCAAGGAAAAAAAGGCAGAAGTAAAAAGAAATTGTCCGGTGTGACAAATTCACTTAACAGCGGTTGTTCGGCAAGCTAAAAGTAACTAATCAGTGCCGCATCGGGAGAACATCCAGAGGAGCCGACACTGGATAATCTACAAACTACATTGCTGGATTTGAACTAGAAGACATTTAACGTTGTGTTACCTATTGGGCGATCTTAGTGGATATACAACTCAGTGTTTACGAGATTGTGTTGCAAATGGTGTTGCAAATTCAACAAAGGGGAAACTAGAACATATTTCGGAAATAAAGGACGGCACATAAGGATCCCTCTACAGCAAAAGCAAGAGCCCTCTGAACCGGTTGGAGCCGTGGCTCGGCATCGGGACGTCGTGATGAATAGCGAGGTAAAAAAAAAAAATCTAACATTTTCACACTAAATCCCCACAGCGGAAGTGCAAGGCACGTACTATAATATTACACACTGGCTTTTAACAAATTATCATACTACACGCTCCTAATCTTAGATTAGCGTGTCCTTTAGTGGCGGCGACTAGTATCGGAGAGAGTTACTCACCTCGTGCAACATTGGCGGGAAACATCCCGCGCCGTGTGTTATTCTACGAGTCGAAAGTAAATAATATCCACGCGTGAATTGGCGGATTTTGTGCCAATTGGTGATTTTTAACAGTCTATGTGAAATCTCAGTGTTGTTTTCTATTCGAGTGAGGGACCAAATATGATACCCACGTAAGAAAGCTACGAATGCAATAAAAAATCAAGCGGCGTTGGGGCAATCGTCATCGGGAGGACCATTAAATATGTTTGAGGTAGGGTGTGACTCGAAAAAGGACTCGGTGCTTCTGTCGGCACGGGAAAATATTTTAATGTTAATTACCAAATCAGCTACAGGTCTATTAAAAAATCTGTCCTTACATATGAAGTGCAAATGAGGCATCTCATTATTTGAGAGAGCAAACATATCGGCTTCAAAAGTTACCACTCCATGCAGTAATTATATTCATAAGGATGTTCGTATAACATTAATCATTATATACTTTTAGAGCCGACTGAGTTTAATTTTGTTGGGTAGGTTAGCTAAGAAGTAAAACAGACATGATCCAGTGAAGCATAGGATCAGGCATGCTTTGACCGATGAGTAGCTCTTTTTTATTTAAATAAGATTGGGCAAAAAGTCCCCGGTCACAAATCTCTGCCGGACTCCCAATAATGGAAATTTGTGGGATAAATGGGAGACAAACGGAGCGAGATATAGAAAAGAATAAAAATGGACCATAGGTAAAGAGCCGGCAGATAGAGAAAGATAATAATAATGTAAATAAAGACGAGGAGAGCAAAAAAGAAACACACCAAGAGTATGTCATAGATGAAAATCTCTCCAGAAAAAGTATAATAAATGGGCGACTGAGGCAATCATACATTGTAAAATATAGAACACATTAAATTGTATCGTATAAAACCATTGCACATTTAAAAATCTCTCATCCGATCTACATTTTCTCCTTCTCGTTGTAATGCATCTCAAGGCAGACATTAACAACATCACACTCCAATAATTCTTTCTCTTGGAAAACCATTTAACAACTTCTTCTGGAAAATATTTTTAACAGCAAAATATAAACCTTCCATCACTGTCAGTATGTCCAGTATGTCAGCCGTTTTGAGCAATTTAAGGATGTTCGCATCAATTAAACTATCGCCCAATACACAGCTAAGAGCTTTCGTAGACTATTTTTTCGGTTGCGTTCTATTTGAAGTTTTATCTACAAGCACAATGGGTATAGTACAAATAATAGTAAAACCTGGATGCAGCTCTCAAAGGAAGACAAATCACATCACGCTGCAGGTTTTACGTATTTTTACGTATGCAACCCATAAATCCAAAGGCAACAAAGTCGCTAGACATTTTGCTGCAATAAAAGTCCGATTTATTGCATCAGATACAAAATGTTTATGCGATTGGACGGCAGGATGAAAAGGGCATAACAAAAAAGAATGAAATCCTCAACAGGAGTTCAATGTTTGTTTTTAGACAGGGATCATAAATAACGGCAATTTTCTCCTACGGTGGGCTTAGTGCAGACTAAGGACAATCCTTTCTTTTCCTGTGATGCATAGTTACGGTCAATTTGATTGGAACGTTAGCAGATGAAGTGCATCTACCTTGCGTTCACAATATCTGCATCAAATTGGGACTGGAGAATAATATTCGGGAGTGCTTTATATTAGGTCATTAAATATATCAATAGAACTCTTCGAGTGAGTTATTAATTACAAATATACATTTAAAGATGATTCGTTTGGCATTGAAATTGATTTGGTAATATTTCTCCACTGAATGCTATTTTTTTAGCTGATGGATATAGAAACACACAAGACGACAACTCGATTGAGCTAAATCAGTCAGTTAACCTAAACATATCGTTTATATGGGGGGGGGGGGGGGGGGGGGGGGGGGGTAAGTCCTGGGGCCAGAATGCCGGGCGTAGAAGAGAAATGGACACGCCTTAAGAATACTGTCATTAGTACTGCCAACTTCATCTCAGGCAGTAGTCGTAGAGATCGGAGCGACTGGTTTGATGAAACTAGCGACTGAACCTAAGAATGCTGCATACCGGGCAATGCAGCAGTCTCATAGGACGCGGGTACGCGAGGAGAGATACAAAGAGTTCAGGTGATCTGAAAAAAGACTTCACAGACAAAAGAAAAGTGCCTGGGAAAAAACTTTGTCTGTGAAGTAGAGAAAAGTAGAGAGCGAGGTCCGCACCAGGCGCGGAAGTTCTACCAAATAATCCGCAGTATGACGCGGTACACACCACGCTGCACTTACTGCAAGGATAAAGAGGGTAATCTGATCACCGATCCTGAAGGTATTCTGGAGCGATGGGAAGTGCACTTCAATGAATTGCTAAATGGTCAGCTCACAGAAGAATTGGAGCCTCTACCAAGCATTGAGGAAACATGCCGCCACCAAGCATTGAGGAAACATTAAAAGCCATAAAACAGCTTAAATCAAATAAAGCCCCCGGAGCTGATGGCATACCAGCTAAGCTGATCAAACAAGGATGGACAGCGTTACATCACGCAATTCATCATTCATGATTGCACGGGAGCAAGAGGAGATGCCGGAAGATTGGCGTCGTGGTATAATTTGCACCATAGATAAGAAGGGAGATATCACACTGTGCAGCAACCATAGGGGTATTACATTGCTGAGCACCGCCTATAGGGTACTCTCCGCTATCGTACAAGATCGGATAGCCCCATACGCGAAAGTCATCATTGGTCAATATCAGTGTGGCTTCATCCCAGGCAAATGAGCGATTGATCAGATATTCTGCCTTAGGCAGGCGATGGAAAAATATCTGGAATTTAAGATTCCAGTATAACATCCATTTATAGACTTTAAGGCCGCCTACGACAGCATAGCCAGGGTAGAACTATATAATGCCATGAGAGAATTCGGCATTCCAAGAAAATTGATACGACTTTGTAGGTTGACCATAACCAACGTAACTAGTCAAGTAAAAGTAGCGGTATTGCTGTCCAAACCAATAAACATCTATAATGGGCACCGACAAGGGGGCGGTCTGGCCTGCCTCTTCAGCCTGGCGTTGAAGAAAGCAATCCGTGACTCTTGCGTCACAACTAGAGAGACTATTATCACCAAGTCCAGCCAGATACTTGCCTACGCGGGTGACATCGACATCATCGGTAGAACCGAATCGGCTGTACAGAACTCCTTCACTCAGATCGAACAAGCCGCACAAAAACTGGAACTGCACATTAATGAGGGAAAAACCAAGTACATGGTGGCAACTTCTGCGAAGAGAAGACCTAACGTTGGTCAAACTATCAGGGTAGTGGAGCACGAATTTGAAGTAGTGCAATCCTTTAACTACCTTGGGTCAATAGTATCAGCCGATAACAATATGGAAGAAGAAATACGCGAACGGCTGATTAAATCCAACACAGCCTACTATGGTCTATCAATGCTCTTTAAATCCCGAAATTTATCCAGAACATCCAAGCTACTACTGTACAAGACCATGGTCTTGTAGGTTTTTGGTTTCTGTTATGTGCCAGCATGGGAACAGGTTCACACAAACTTTCGTAGCCTGTTCCGCTTCACTGTGTGTTCGATAATGTAGGACTGTTTTGATTTATTGATTTGTCCAAGAGATTTCCCTAGGCTCACTTTCCGCAAAGAACTAGGAGCCTTCTGGCTTCGAATTCAACGAACGAATATTATATTAGGATGTAACAATAGGCCTTCTTTATTTATTAAACACAAAACTTAAAAGTAACAATAGGTTTGTGGCGATTCCGCCAGATCCCACGGCTCGCCTTCCTGAAAAAACCCCCATAACCATAACCCGGGTCTGCACCAGCTTTCGCTAATGCAATTCGCATTAGCATCTTAGATGCTTCACGCATCAAACAGACCCAATTATTATAACCCTAAAATCCCTATAAAGAAAACTTACCTTCATGCATCCCTTCGCATACAATTTTTCATAAGATTTCTTTGTTTTCCTATTTGGTATTCTGAACCAATTCGGCACCAGACAAATTCCTGTAAACAAAATAATTCGGATTGCAATCAATGTAACCGTCATGACAGGGACCATAAATATCGCGCCGTCTATTTTCCCAGCCGCGTCATATACCATACATACACATTGCCTGGCAACCTTTTTTGTTTATCTTACCAACAAACAACCCAAGCAGCTGCATATAATTAGCGCAATAGACGCTGAAACCAAATTCTCCAGCATTTTCTAATGCAAATATGAACCCGGTTTCTATTGCAGCCAGAGATGCCATAAACATCCATATTGCTTTTAGCACCTTTTTCTCCTAACGTCGAAAATAGCGACGAGGCATCGTATAAACATGACCCTCATTAAAGAGCGAACCATTTGGTCGCCTTTTCTTTTGTCTTTGCCGCCTGCCTGTTTCGCTGTTCCACTGCACGTGTAAATAGCATTGATCTCAATGATCCCACACATACCACCATGACCTGTATTACAAGATCTGGTTTCCTATACCACCAAGAGAGACTTTACGTTTCCCTGGTGGTAGGTAAAAAACGATATCCTTATTGGTGAGGATATCGTTTGAGTTTTATTCCATCCTCCGACCACGCTGGTCGCACGGTGAAACTCCCACTCTCCGCGCCACCAGCGGAGAAGCGTAAACAGTAACACGCGAATATATACCCGGAGTCGTGTGTGTTTTATTTTTCAACTCTAGGAAGTTTTAGTTTATTTTTCCACGTAAATTTATCCGTGAATCTATGAAATAACGTAAATTTATTGATCCCAAATTGTTTATTATTGAAAACATATAGTGCGGCAAAAAAAAAAAAAAAAAAAATTGGTATACAATAGTCTCTTTGATAAAACAATATCCTTAAGTTCATACGAAGTGTTCAATAGTTTTTGTGAAAACGTATAAATCATACAAAAATGTAACAGACAAACAATAAACAATTTATAAATTTCATTTAACTGTCTTGTGGCGGAGTTTTACTTCTTGTGTGTGACCATTTTTCGATTTGTTAACTGGTGGACTTTGTATCGGTGAGGATGGGGAGTGAAGTGAACCGTGTGCCCGTGTCCGGCATCAATACTTCTCCTCCCCACAGGTTCTTAATTCTTTATATATTAAACTTACGTTTAAATGTAATCACCATCATCATCATCGGCACTACAACCAGGAACCGGTCTTGGCCTTATTTAGCAAGTCCTGGGGCTTGTTAAATTTTCCATAATGATTTTTATTTTTTCTGGGCAGGGTCATTAGTCTTGCGCCAGGGGCTCCCCGACGGGGAATCGAACCCCGGTCTCCCGGGTGACAGGCGGGTATACTAACCACTATACTATCGAGGAGCTCGTTTAAATGTAATAGTAGGTCTTTAATTCCTTATTTATTTAACACAAAACTTAAAGGTAACAATAGGTCTTTCATTCTTTATTAATTCAACACGACATTTAAATTGTATGATAGGTCTTTAATTCTTTATTTATTTAACACAAAACTTAAGAGTAACAATAGGTCTTTAATTCTTTATTTATTTAACACAACATTCAAATGTAACGATATGTCTTTAATTTTTTTTTATTTAACACAAAACTTAAAGGTAACAATAGGTCTTTAATTCTTTACTTATTTCTGTAAGACTGAACTTTTCGTTGCCCGGATGACACTTGACAAAGGACGAAAGACGCTACACCGTTGACCGCTCGATTCAGGCCGCTGCACTGGTGCTATTACATTAAGAGGTGATTCGTTTTTCCTCGGCAACCAACCGCGAGTTATTCTATGCTTGTCTTTCGGACTGCCGACCGACGTGCCCGTAAAAATAAGAAAGTAGTAATATCCCCGGCATCTATTCGGCGGAATTCGTTAGGAGATACGAGCACCGAAATGGTTCGAGTGTATGTCGGTTGCAAGGTGCTGCAACCGAATTGCGAACCATGCCACCATGTTCCTGGGGAATATGTTTGTTTGGTGTTAATGCAATTGTAGTGCTCCGAAAAACCCTACCATTTTTCTCCCACATTACATTGTTCTCCCACATTACACTTTCCTCCCACATATACACAAATCCTACCTATAACAAAATCCATTTGCTATTCCCAACATAACATTGTCAAACCAAATATAACTAAACGTTCAAATTCTCATTTATTGAATTCAAATTCGTTTATTCAATTCAATGCATTTGTTCGATTCTATTTTTGCTAAAAGCAATTAGCATCTAAAAAACCTACAAGATCCAAAACCTAAAAGTGCACAAAGGCATATCTATCCGATACGCCGGCACACAATTCTTGCAATCATAAAATCCAAACCCAAACCAGATGTTTTATGATTTGCTAATAGACACGGACTCCCAGATCCTAAACCAACAACCAATTTCCACGGGTCTTGTGGCCATATGGCTAACATAAACAAAAACCCCAAGAAAGGATGAAACGATAAGTGGCGATGTGTTTTGACCTTCGAAAGAAGATAAAGAAATGAGGATTTGAATTCTCGTGAGAAGATGATTTGAATTCACAGAGTTGGAAAAGTGACTTGACTGGAGTAGCTTGGAAGAGTCTGTGTGTAGTGCGCGTGAGGAGAAGACCTCCTCCAAACTTATGGATGATCAAGAAAATAATCAATCCTTTAGAAATTATCAGTCTGTCTTTTACTTTACGGCTCAACAAAAAGTTTCTTTGTCGCTACAGCGTTTTTCGAATCGCGATTTGATCGTTTCCTCCCCAGCTAACAAAAGTGATTTTCATCGATAATGTTTACGTCGCTAGTGAAACGGTATCAGGGACAACAACGGTAGCCCACTCTCCCGAGGAACCGGAAGCACGGTGGTGCACCAAAAAATATTATACAATTGCATTAGCGAAAATTATAGATTTAGGTACTTTAAGAGAAAGTTTTTACGTAATTAATAGAAAGGTTAGAAATGGCGTTCAAATGGAACCGCCGCGATATATTGTTTTTAGGGTTTCAGGTGTTCTGGCTGCTCCAGGAAAAGATTTTCGTGGTGAGCGAAGAAAAGGTAGACGTTGGCGTTAGGTGGAAACGCCACTTCTTCCCAGTACTGATGTATTGATCCGAGACCCGAGTGCTCAATAAAAGACACTCTGAACTCTTAGCCGCGTTTAAGTGGAAGGTCTTAAGGAGAATTGTTGGTCCCGTATGTGAGGGAGGCCGATTCCGGAGACGCTACAACCATTAGTTGTACGCAAAGTACCTTGAAGCTAATGTTGTAAGAAAAATCAAGCTTGGTAGGGCGGGACATCTAGCTCGAATGAGCGAAGAGAAGCCTGCCCGGAAAGACCTTTGTGGCAGGATGTATGGAAGGAGACAGTGCGGCATACCTTGTCTGTGATGGAGCAATAGCGTAGACCGGGACGCTCAGACCCTGGGAGTGCCAAACTGGATGACATCGGCTCGAAATCGGGACCTGTGCGGAGATTTATTAAATAAGGCCAAGACCGGATCTTGGTTGTAGTGCTGATGATGATGATGAAATCATTAAAGGCTTTTATGACCTCTGCTCGGTTCCGGAAGACCTTCTGCCGGCAAAATTAATCCAGAATGCGGAAAAGATGGTAGTCTGCTGGGGAAATGTCAGGAGAGTACCGTGGATCCGGAAGAATTTCAAATCCCAACTGCAAGCGTTACTTGTGAGGTATGGGGTCTAGCATTGTCATGCAAAAGGATCGGGCCGTGACTATTGACGAACCCAGGTTGCTTTTCAGCCAATTTGGGATGCAATATGTCGATTTCCCCACAGTATTTGATAGTGTTTGTCGTTTCTCCTGATTGAAGAAATGAAAAGTGGATTGGTTCTTTCGATGTCCACCAAATTGTCACCATAACCTTTTTTGGGTGAAGAACGTGCTTGGTGGTGTGTTTTGGTTTTTCACCTGCATCCAACCACTGCCCAGGTTTTTACGGTATCATACAAAATGCCCTTTTCATCACAGGCGACTATCCGGTGCAAAAATAGTTCAGTTTGGTTTCTTAATCTAAGCAATGCGCAGATTTCCTTAATTCGCCTTAATTTTTGGCACTCGTTCAGTTCATGTGGTACCTACTTATCGAGTTTCTTTACCTTCCCTATGAGAGAAATGTGTCAACTTATTATTATTGGGGATACTCCCATGCTTTGGGCAATCTCTCGAACCGATTTTGTTGGGTCCGCATCCACCCTTGATCTTAAAACATCGTCGTTAATTAACGTTTCCGTTACTGCTACATCCCCAAAAGCGTCATTAATATTTTTCATTGCCAATGGGGCATTATGTCCCGTTTTAAATTCATAAAGGAAGAGGGTTCCAATTTGAACTGTCGACAGGATGGTAAGCAATTCTTAAAAAAAAAAAAACTGTACTTGTAAGGAACCCTAAAATTCACACACGTACCACTTTACCTTATAAAAAAAGAAAATTGTTGGGCGGATTTTGCCTATTGGCAGGTTCGTCACGAGAAGGCCGTGGAGGTGGTCGACGAAAAGAAGTCCGCTGGGATGTATTTTGTGGAGGTTACCGTCGGTTCATTGGGCGGTTCTGCACCCTTCGTTGTGTGTTTTGGAACCTCGCACAAACTTGATCCAATTCACGGCGGAATGAGGCCTGAAGCGCGAGTAGGTCAGCCGTAGTGACCTGAGTAGGAGGGTTGTCTGGCTGAGTATCGCCGATAATACGGTCGAGGGTTTGTTGGGTTAGGTTCGGATTAAGGCCAGTGTGCCTTCTAGAGGATGAGGAGGGTAGCTGGGTCGAAGCTACCAGAGCGGTTCGAGGTGCTGTTTGAGACGACTGAGGGTGTCGTGTAGGCAGTGCGGCGTGTTGACTAACCGCCGCGACTTGATATGGTAATGGCTCAGACTGTGGGTCCAAGGTTTCCATAATCGAATCAGCCACCTTTGATAAATAGCCCAAACTTTGATTAGGTTGGGCCATTAATGCCGAGCGGGCATGTTGAGGTAAACTCCTCAGAAAATGTGGCCTAATTAGACCATCCGAGATCCTGGTCCTCGCTCCCGAGCGTAAATGGGTCAGGAAAAGGGATGGTCTAATACCTGAAAAATTGGTCTCGCTCGCCAATCGCTGTAGTCTGATGCTGGTGGGTTGGCCCAAAGCGTTAAGGAGACTCTCCCGCATGCTGCTGTAGGGATCAGGGGCCGATGACCTGATCACCTGCGCAACATGCATTCGCTGTGTCCCATCCAGAACCCGCCATAATTCTACAGCACGATGTTCTTCATCGTGGATGTTAGCGAACCGGAAAAAACGGTCGGCTATGGCGAACCAAAGCACTGGATCCTCCTCGTCGAACGGAGGGAGCTTTGCGCTCTGGGTAAGGGATGGCAATTGGTCGCTAGAAGCGTCGTGGAAAGCGGGGGATTGAGGTCGGGCTTGCGCCTGCTGGGATGTACCGGCTCGTGTGGTGGACATTGTGGTGCCGAAGGTGAAAAGGGGAAACCGGTAATTTGGAGGTTCTAGAAGAGACAAGGTGTGTCAGTGGAAGTAGAAAAAGGTCTAGTGAAAGGAGTCGTAAGCGGACGCGAAAGTCGAGAAGAGTCACCAGAGAGTCGTGTCGAGTGGAATAAAGTCGTGTTGCGCGCAGATTGTACCCAGAAGGGGCTTACAAAAATTAATAACTTTAATTAGGTAAAATTATTTCGCTGTAGTATTTTTGATTTAGTCTTAATATTTACGCCTCAAATACTTTTTAGTGAAACGAAATTGTGTCTTTTGTTTTTCAATTGATTAATTTTAAAATTTCGTTTTGGTTTTGGGGATAGCTTATCTATGTGGTTTAATCAATAAGAACTTGGTTCTTTAACCTATTTTAACTTTTTTCGGCCTAAAGGTTCACAACTACAACACTTTTCGAAAAACTTTCTAAAATTTTATGTTTGGCGGCTCAGAAGAAGCTCACCGTAAAAGAAAAAATAACCACTTTGTATAAATAAAGAAAAGGAAAAGAAAAACCTGTGGTCCAACGCTGGGTGTTTGATGATGTCAAAACTGCTGCTGTTGTCCAAAGGTGGGCGGTATTTGTTGCGTCGCCGTGGTGTTACAGATGAGATGGTTTGTTTAGGATGTTTTAGCTGGTGGTCAACTGGACGTGTTACAGCTGTGTTGGGGTTCTACTCACCCTTTAAAATGTCTTTAAAAATTATTTTCCACTTTAATTTTTTTTTGAAATTTTTTACTTGATTTTGATTTTTTGTTTAAAAATTTTCCTTTTTGGCACTGTCTATTGATTTCTGTTGAACTTTCTACTATTTTTGAACTGTTTTTTATTTTTGATGTATTATTTTTAGTTGAAGGTGCGTGTTGTTTTTATTAATTGGAGATTCATTTTGAATTACTTTAGATTTTTAATTTTTTATCACTGTTTTTACCGGTGTTCATTGTTTTTTGTTGAAGGTTGCGTGTTGTTTTCTGTCGCGTCAGCAATGTGGGGGTTGGAAAAGGTATGATTGCCAACGTATGGCACAGATTCATTTTTAACCCACAAGCAATGATTCAACCGAAGGAAATGAAAACACTTTTTATATGTTTTTTTTTTTGTTTTGTCCTTTATTATTTTTTTTTTTTGCACAATATTTAATTCGGTTTATCCTAGGTTTATACACCTGTAAATTTTTTTTTAATAGTTCAGCAACAATACGATCACTCAACCGAGAACTTTTTTCTTACTGCCCTGTAAGCAATGAATTTAAGTAACAAAAGGCGTAACATCCGACAGCAGTGGTTGAATAGATACTTTGGACACTTGTGCATCGTATGGTGGATGATTAGTGATTTTAGCGCGAGCGGCGGCGTGACTACTTATGACAGTGGTTGGATTGTGACTGTTTCTCCTATAGGCTAGAGAAACCCCTACAATACTACTAAGTTATATAAGGTCATCGAGTCACCACTTGATTCTGCAATGCTGTAATCAGACCATGACAACTTATCGACTTAGTGTGGAAAAACTGCTTTGTACTTCCCCTTACCGATCCCTTTACCTTACTTTCGTCCGTCTGATGCTAGAATGCGCTAGCGAGTTATGGTCCGCTTTCCACAAGACTCATATCCGTGGGATTGAAAGTGTTCAACGTCGCTTCCTACGGTTTGCTCGCCGTGGACTAGGATGGGAAAACCCTTCTGTAACCCTGGCAATCGCGTGTCGAAAGAAATTAAAAGCGATTGACGAAACAGCTGCATTAGCCACCTCAGACGGCAGCCTGATCTAGTTGCGCATATAGAAGGACATCGTATCACACACATATAAGCCTACATTGAAACACGGCAAAGATGTCAAATGCTTGAACTCTAAACTGTTAAAGTTGTACAATTAGTCATAATCTCTATTTTAATTTCAATCTTAAATTTAAGGAATTCCTGCGATCTAGGCAGATCTTCTTTTCGCCCATTTAACATAAATCCCCTGTCGAGCCCAATTGGTAAACTTCCTGGTTCAGCTACTCAAGTCCCTACTCTCACCTTATTTAGTATTTGGAAACATATGCATTTATGAAATTTCATTTCTCCAACTTTTGCAATCGCCAGCCCACAGTCTAGTCATTATAACCGCTCTTCAGGGATTTCATATTAATTGCCTATTCTACCCCCACCATTCATCACTGTGCTGTTCCACTGTGATTCAACCTCTAACACATCCTGTGCCTCATCATAACAAATGTAGTAGGTACCGGAAAGATGGTGAGTAGATGAGATGAGTATCCAAGGTATAGATATTGCTCTGGGAGTCATCTGTAACCACTCATCGTCAACCTTTGTTCGTTTTTCTTCATATTTTTTTGTGTGTGTTTTTTTTACTTTGTCCTTTGCCTCCCTTTGCCCTCGTTGAGGAAACTTTCATAATTGTAGTCTTGAGCAAACATCGACGTTGATATTCGGACCAACACACAGTTAAGAGTGAAATGTCTGTTTACCTTGTATAAATCCGAAGCACTTAGGTCCATATCCAATCCTTGGTGTTTGCACTTGTACTCATAATGAAAATAGAAAGCTTTTTATGCCAACAATTGTGTATATGTGTGTGTTTATGTGCACATTTGACCGCCAGACAATCAGTATCCCTACTACCCGAGGCCAACCGCATCCTTTAGTTGACCATCGCGCCTGTCGCACTCGTTAGTTATGCTAGCAAGCAATAGTGTCGGATATTCAGGACTGAATAAGGACTAAAAGTGAGTTCAGGTTGTTCTGATGGAATGTAGAATGTTTAAGTAAAAGATTTCTACAATTTTTTCCTCATCTTCTTCCGCTTCTACTCCTTCTGCTGTTTATTCTTCTTCTACTTCTTCATCTTCCTGCCACTACCGTTTCTGCCTTTGGTTCAATTTTCCCGCTGTGCAGATACGGATGTGGGATTTTTGTGACTGCAGGGACATTTTATCAATGTCTACTTTCCGTTGGCACCGGTAATATTGTATAAGATGGTATTCTGAAGAGTCCTGGCTGGTCATCAGTTGTAGTTATAAGCTTACTTCACTTATCGAGCAAGTGGGTGGCGGAAATGGGCGAAAAGGTCATAATGGTGTTCCTGAACACACTAGCACTCAACTTTTTGATGTAATTTATTGTTAACAAAGGATTGCTCTAAAGGATAATGTAGGGGGCTTCTTTGGTGTGTGTTGTAAAAGAAAAATCTCAGTAAGAACAGTAGGCAGAGGCAGCTGTCGGTTGGAATTGACTTGCAGGAAGTCAGACGAAGTTTGAACTCAAATAAAACAAGATATTGAATGAAAAGTAAAGGGGCTTGAGGGATTTACACCGTTTATGATATTATGAGATCCTGTCAAAAGGTTACGAACATCAAAAGCAGAGTCTGTTGCATTTATGGGTGTTACGCAAAGATATCAATTGATCATTTTAATTCAAATGAACTCTTGTAAATTATGGCCTGGGTTTGCTGACGGTGTATACGTTTGCCATGTATGTGTTATTCTTTAACCATTTGTCGTACATGGGTCTAAAATATTCGTTTATTTCATATACAAATTGTTATCGTGAGCAGGAGAACATCAGCGGGCGAAAAAGTGTAGTGTTGCGAACGCAAGTCAATTTGTTCATAATACAAATATATAATAATCCAACTTGTTTCTTTCCAATGTTTTATTCATTGTCTACACTTCTCCTCTACCATCATACTATTCTATGTAAATTCTGTACATTCATATCACTCAACTGTAGGTATATGTGATCTCAGATTAATTTCGCTATTTACTGATCCTGGCCATTTACTGAAGTTGGGACATTTGAATTGAGATGTCAACGTTGTATTTGGGCGGAAGACTAATAACCTTGCCCGGAAAAACTAATTATTATGGACAATTTAAGAAGTCTCGGATAAGGACCGGATACCGGTGGAGAGACTTGCTAAATAAGGCCAAGACTGGATACCGGTTGTAGTTCCGATGATGATGTCTGCGTGGTATTAGTAAATCATTGTAATACTAATTAAAATTTTCTAGATGAGCCGTGATTCTAATTGACCAGTTAAATTGACGACTTCCATCATTTCCCTTTCGAAATAAATGTATCAATTTCGTACTAAATGTATCAATCGATTTGTAACGATGTAAGAACGCGAAACATTGCTCACCTGTTTTGGCATAACAGATTATACCATAGACCACAAACGATCTAACGATTAACTTGTGTAAATATTTATTTGATGAAAGTTGCCGTTTACAAGAAAAATTAAAAACACGTTTCCGTCATTTTTGTTGTTGTCATCTTCCTGTTGTGCTCAAAACACCGATTCTGTGGTGAGCGCGATCTCAGAATCATGCCTTCATCGGTATGCCATCCGCTTTACTGTAGATGAGTATCTGTTCACAGCGATTCGGCAGGAACTGAACCTTATACCGAACACATTATTTTAAACTTTTCATTCGCGAAATAATTGGGGGGTGGTTAAATTTTTTTAAGGATATAGAGTTGTTGGTCTGGACCATAGTATGAACTGAATCAATTTCAAAGTATGTATCCTGGTTTAGCCGTTATGAAATGTTGCCTATAGGCAACATTGAGTAATCGTGGAAACATTTTAAAACACACATATTTTAATTTCTGTTTCTTATTGATATTTTTATAATTTTTTATTAAAATAACTTTTTGTGGGCTTGAACACAAATAAACCTTGCATTTAGAGCACTTTGAGCGGGGATACCCAGTGTGACATAGCCTGCATCTGCCTTTCGATACCCATTCAATCCAGTGACATTCAACAATACCTTTAAAAACTTCTTCTCTTTTCGAAACCATCGTTTGCACTTACTGACTGGGTTTTTACCTATATAATTCGAAACTAGTTGCACACTTTTGTTGTCATACCTCGACAAGCAATTAAATTATTTGTTCATTCATATTTAAATCGTTTGATCCTCGTCCTTTTCTAAGAAGATCCTTTTCGTCGGTTAGAGCACAATTTTTTAATCGGTTGTTTCGAATGGTTTCTACGGCTAATATACTCTTTTGTTTCAAACCAATCATCGGGCTTATGGAAGTAAACTACAGGTCAATGCACGCTGAGGTCACCACATTCGCCGAATTGGGTCAGAGGGCTACCCTCAGAGCTGCATTGATTCATGCACACACAACCAAACCCACCCCGAGATCCTAGTACTTTGTGTGTCAGTTCTCTCATTCTTCCATGTTCGTCGACTACCGAATCAAACGATGTATTCACCATACCTCGACGGGCGTGGCAATGAGAGTGCAGAAGCATGATCTCTATTGGTTGTCCTGGGTGCAAAAATTGAATCCAAAATTTTATTCCTAATTGAGATAAGTCGCTTGCCATTTATCATCGCGGTATAAACAGCCACTAATCATCCACCATACGGTGCACAAGTGACCGGAGTCGCTATTCAATCATTACAGTGCGCGCACGTTCCGAGTCAACTTGCTGTTGGGAATTAGTTGTGTTGGGTATTTTCGCCTTAAAGTAACTTCGTGATTACTAAAGTTATCTATTAAATTGTGTATTACAAAAATAAGTTTTCTTGTAACAAAAATAAACTGGTATCTCCACCAAATCTAATTAAAAGGATATCCCGGTTAAAACCCAACAAAAACATTAACTATAAAAAAACAACCCAGTGCGTTCCATTAATTTAATTTTCCTCCTAGTGAACATTAATTCTCTTTCCTCTGTGAACAATTTTTGACGACGTAAGTGTTGACGGGTGAAGTGAATCCATGCCCGTGTCAGGCATCAATACCTCGAACCCCCATAGATATTGCTTCAAAGTGTGCCGGCCTAATAAAATATAAATATTTACTAGACATTATTCGATTATACCACAAGACAGTTACTGTTGTGGGAAATCATTTGCTCGTCCACTCCTTGGTATTCCTCCTGTGCTAGGAGGGTGGACTGGAAAGTTTCCGACCTCAATGTGAAGATACCAGCCCTCGTAAATAAAAGGTAGTAAATGTAGTTGTGCATCTTTTGACAGTTACTCAACAACATTTCAGGTACTTTGGATGCGTAGTTTTTATTTCACAGTCGTTTGAGTGAGTCGATGTGAGTGTTTTTGTGAAAATGGACAAAATCAAGTATCGAGCTGTCATTAAATTGTTGTTTTTGAAACGTAATACGCCTACGCAGATCAAAGATGAGTTCGACTCTGTGTATGGGGCTACTGTACCATCATTTACCACAGTGAAAATTTGGGCAGCTAAATTTAAACGTGGCCGTGAGAGCTTGGGACACGATGAACGTTCGGGACGACCAAAAACTGCAACAACCGACGATAACATCGCTAAAGTTCACCAAACGGTGCTGGACGACCGCCGAATTAAAGTGAGAGAGATGGCAGACGCTATGAAAATGTTCAAAGAACGTGTTTGTCATATACTAAATCAAGATTTAGGCATGAGAAAGCTGTCCACGCATTAGGTGCCGCGTTTGCTCACGTTAGACCAAAAACATGTTCGGATGAACATTTCCAACGCTTTGTTGGGGCAGTTTAGTCCCAATAAATCCGAGGTTTGGCGCCGATTAATTACTGTCGATGAAACTTGGATGCAATATTGTACGCCCGAAACAAAAATACAGTCAAAACAAGGGACTGCAAAGGGGGAATCGGCTCCAAAAAAAAAACAAAAACTGCTTTTTGGGCTGGGAAAGTGATGGCGACTGTTTTTTGGGTTAACATTGGAGTTATCTTAATCGATTATTTTCAAGAGGAAATCCGTTACAGGCAATACTACGCATCATTACTTGACCAACTGGAGGTAGAAACTGCGGAACAACGGCCACATTTGCAGAAAAATAAAATCCTGTTTCACCGAGACAACGGGCCGTCTCACACCTCAGTGTTTGCCATGGCGAAAATCCACGAATCACGATTTGAACTGCTTGACCATCCTGTTACGTACCAAGACCATCCACCCGAACATTCATACCGGGGGATGCCCCATTCAATTTCGGATCACATAAGGTGAATCCCCTGCGGATTGATTAATGTATCAATCTGCTGAGAAACATTTTTTACCGACATCGCTAAACCAAAGAGCCTAGACGTACACCTGAGAACAAAACTCAATGGCGAGACGTTCTCTTAATACCTTGTCAGGGTACGTTTCCTAAACGGAACAAAGAGCGATGCCTGTGAATAAGATTGCTGGAAAACAATACCATTAACGTATACAAAATATCTTTGACACCGTTGTCCAATTCGCTGGACAACAGTACCATTAGGATATACAAAGTATCGTTGGCACCCTTGTCCATTAAAATGTAATTGCCAAAAACACCCGTGGTAAATACCAATCCTATACATTTCTAAAAAACTCTAGCAATGTTTAATGGCTTATGGTAATTGTCGATCCTAGGAAAATTACCGAAGGATCAAACAAAAGATCGCTGGCTCACAGCAGAGATCCGGATTTTGTTAGGTCCAAAACCACCCACCCGTTAATACATACTTCTTTGGAGCCAGTCTCCACCAATCAAATTGTTTAAAGTTATCAGTTAATTGGTGGAGACTGGCTCCAAAGAGGTATGTATTGACGGGTGGGTGGTTTTGGACCTAACAATTTTATGTGAGGTTAGCGAAGAAAAGGAAAAAGGAATATAACACGTGCCTTTGGTTAACGTGGGAAAAAGTTTTCCTCCGATCGAACGATCGCAATAGATGTTCGTTGGTTGCGAGAATTCGGACGAAACGGACTTCCGGAGTTCGGATCGGAGATGTGTATTAAGGTGTTTAAGTTGTGACATGTATGAAGGTGTTTAAGTTGTGACATGTGTGAAGGTCTTTAAGTTGTGACATGTATGAAGGTGTTTAAGTTGTGACATGCATGAAGTCTTTAAGTTGTGACATGCATGAAGGTGTTTAAGTTGTGACATGTATTAAGGTGTTTAAGGTTGTGACATTATAAAATAAAATGTATACTTACTCCCAGAAAAGACGAGCGACTTTTAATTTCAAGAATCATTTAGGACGGCCATCATAGTTAAGGAGTTTCGCCAAACAACTACGGATTCGCATCCCTAAGGTAAGGTAATACCTATAAGACAAAAAATTAAAAAACAATCCTAACGTTATACATTATATAACCACTACAATCCGCCTTACTCACCAGATCTAGCCGCAAGCGATTTCTTTTTGTTCCCTAATCTAAAAATTGCGCTTGGAGAACCGAGATTTGCGTCAAATGAGGAGGCAATCACCTTCGTGAACAGTTATTTTGCAGAGAAAAACGCCGAGTACTATTTGGACGGGTTACAAGGAGACCATGTAGAAAAATAAAAATAAATTTTAAGAAAAAATGTCTTGTATCTTTGTTAGGTCGGAAACTTTTCAGTCCACCCATGTATTCCGTTAAATTTTTGTTTGATTTTCTTCAATAATGGATGTAGTTTGTATAATTTGTCGTACGTAGGTTCTGCTTTTTGGGATTGTTTAAAGCTATCATTTATATGACAATTTTCCTTAATATTTTCGAAACGATTTCGTGATAATGCATCCGCTACTGGTGACAATTTGAAATTTGGGCCCATGTCATTCGCATATTTGGATATCTATTACGCCAAGGTATAGTAATACACCTATAAATCGTTTTATTTCGGTGGTTTCACTTTTTAATTCTGTGCCACTGGTTTGTAATGCGTATAAATTAGTTTCGTCGCAGATCTTTTGTAATATCTCATCATCAAAGAACTGAGTAAAATATTCTATTGTTTGTTTGACTTGGCCGAAACTCACTTCGCTTTTCCAGGTCGTATCGCATTCCCCTATCTCTGCACTCCTCCATCTTAAACTTTCTAAATTGATATTTTCAAAACCTCTTGTACCGTTTCTTCACCTTGAATTTCATTTTCAACTTCATTGTCTTCGCCACCAATCCTCTCAATCAAACCAACCTCAGTACCTTCACCTCTTTCAATTCCACTTTGTAGGGTTCCTTCAATAATATTTTCCAGAATCGTGGTAATTTTTTCCTCTTCTTCTCCATTGTCCACATCAACAGAATCATCTCAATGGAATTCGCAAATTTTTGAATTTCTTGCTGAGTCAAACCTTTCGGACGCATCTCTAACGCATAAAAGAGCATTACATGATTTATAACCATTATGGACCAATGCTGGCTATGAGCACCATTGTGTCGGACATATTACTGACTACAAACTAAAGGTTTTTTCGAATTATTTACTTTTTATTTCTAATTTTCTTACCTGTGTTTAATTATTTTATACACTTTCTTTTGTACACTTAAATTTCTATATATATATTTTTTAATTATTCATACACTAACTTTTTGAATAAAAGCACTTAACGCAGTTCAGCTACAAAATGATTGTGGCGTTTCTAACAGATACACACACAATACACAAGCAAATAGTGAAGAACACTGAACGAAAATCGAATAAGAAAATGCATCAGAGCCGTATACCATAGCGATAACATCACAATCCCACATCAGTTGAGTGTACTTGACTTTAGAAATCGAATTCGTACACGCAGCCAGTAGCCTGATGTGTAAAGCATTGGTTCAATTTTTGGTGATTCTAACTGTTATAGCGTCAGTTTGAATCACACGTTCTTCACTATCATCACAAATGCTATGTGATCACTAGCAATACTTATAATAAAATATTCGCTAACAAGCTTGCACAACAGAATCGAGCTTCACCATTTGTGGTGCTATCCGTATGAGATAGCCACACGGAAACTTTCGGGCAAATTCGTTTTCAGAGAACGCTGACTTCCACTTGGATTCGTCAGAAAGCAAAATTGTCGCATCGGCAGCAACCTTCAAACAAGTGTGGTTTCCCAACTAGTTGCGAAATAGCTCTCCAATTAATGAACGAATTTGGAGTTAGCACCAAAAACGGCCGTTAGTTAGCGGAGATCGTTTGGTTGACTTCGGACATTTGAAGAGTGTGGTGTCGTATTTCGTGACTAAATGTTTTTTCTGGACATCGTATTCTTTTCAAGTGATTTAATTTATCATAAGTAGAAAAATTAGTTTTCGTGTATCGTGCCGCTTTTGTACCGGAATTTTTGTTTTGCTATTATTAGCACTAAATTATTATTTTGCTACTATTAGCACTAAAGAATGGAAAGAATCCATCATGAAGATAAACATTATTTTCCATTCGATAAATGTCTGTTTTGCCACTACCCAGAACCAGACTGCGGCGGTTCCGGCAAACCCCACTGTCTACTTACCGTAAAACCCCCATAACATTCAGCGAATTTTCTAACTTCGCCAATGCAACAGCATTAACACCTGAAAATGCTTCACGCATTATATAGATCAAATCTATAATCTTAAAGTCCCTGTAAAGAAAACTTACCTTTTCATGCATCGCTTCGCATACAATTTTCCGTAAGATTTCTTGCTTTACTTATCTGGAATTCCAAACCCATTCGGCACCTTCGGTACCAGACAAATTCCTGTAAACAGAATGATTCGGTTTGTATACAATGTAACCGTCATGACAGGGACTATAAATATTGCGCCGTCTATTTTCCCAGCCGCGCCATGTGTACAACAATGTTCCCTACATACACAATGGCTGGCGACTTACACCCAAGGGACCAAAGCAAATACGCATTCCGCGTCTCTTGGCATCAATTGAATCCTACAGCATAAACAAATGCAAATAGGAATTCAATACCTACCCTTGCTAGCGATGCATTAAACACCATTTGCCAGCAACCTAGCTAAAACCAATTAGCACATTTCCACATCGCATCGTCGTCTCTTTGTTAAGCCGCGACGCACATTTCCAACAAAGATCCCATTAGCATCCGACGAGTTCGGTTTTATTTGCTTTACTGAAATCATATCCCATGAATGCACTTTCTTTGTTCTAGGGCCGTTCTTATCCATGAAAGAACTGCGGCGTTTCTACTAACACCACTGCTACCTTTTCAACCTACCTCCAAATCTTCCTCCCTAAAGCTCCAGTAATTTCATCATTTTTGCGTATGCCAGCGCAATAACTTCCCCAAGCATTCTCCCACCGATTGCATTACCTTTCCATTATGCAAATCGCATCCAAACATCAAGCATCTGCCCATCAAGGACATTCACGCAATTAACGCGTTATATAAATTTTCCCTAGAAGAAATTCGGTACGCCAGTACCGCATACATCAATGCATCTCAGCATTGTTCTAAAAAGAAAACATTTCGGTTGCCATACTAGATAGCCGAAGTGGATTATGAAAACAATCAGCAGAACCCCTGTCTGCCTGCATTTACTGTCAAACAACGTGCGCAACAGATTTTCATGTTGCACCAGTACTCACGGCGGCTTTTATGCAATCTTCAAAGCACCGGCGCAATTCGCGCCTAGCTGCCAAGAGCCGAATTCAATGCCAGTGTAAATACTCACACTGGAATTCGACCCACGACTTAGGAATGCAATACGCAATTAACATGGTTGTAAACACAACCATCATTGTGTAATTATCCCAAATGCATCCTAATCCCTAGCGTAGTATTTGGACAACTGCAAATACTTATCCAAAAAGATGCTTTTTCATTCACACGGTTCGACCACCCATGAGCTCGCATCACGAGCCAACAAGGTGATCCGCGCGCAAAAGTAGTTCAGTCGATTAAATAGTGCTAAAGGAGTCGAGTTTCCTGGAGTGCGCCCGGAAAGTCGAGTTTGATACAGGGTGCAGTTCGCCTACGCAAGTAAAAAGGATTCGAGGTCATTATAAAGTTTAAATAGAGAGTCGATGTGAGTGTTTCAAAGCGGATGGATGTCTAATAATTTAAAACATTCAAAATCACTTGTGTAGTTACAACGTAAAACAGTCAAATCACTTGTGTAGTTAAAACTCAAAAACCAAAAAAGTGTAAAGTGTTGGACAATTATTTTTGTTCTCGCAACGTTTAATGGAAGTGTAGTGGAGGTGTTGCTGAACCCACGCCGATGAAGGCGTACGAGCAACATAAAACCTACAGAACCATGCACACATACCACCATGATCACGATCAGCGAGTGAGCTCTGCACGAGCAAGATATCGCTGAGTCTTATTCCATCCGATGACCGCCACGGTCACGCGTCACTCCCACTCTCGCCGGCAGCGGAGACGCGTAAATACATACGCGGAGTCGTGTGGGTATTAGTTTTAAAGTATTTTCGTAAAGTTGCAATTGTAACGAACTGCAGACGTTACGGCGATCGTGTCAAAGTTGGTGAAAGTATTAATTAAAATTTTGTCATTTTTATGTTTTGTTCGATTTTGATATACATTCAAAAATAAAGAATAAATTTAAGTGAAAGCTTAAACGCAACATCAAATGTTAGTATCCAATAAGAAAATAGAACTACAATAAAAGAACCCTTAATAATAGAAGAAAAGTGTGTTATATCTTTACTGGTCCGGTGTTTGTGCTTTTCCCTCGGTGTTGTACTGGTCGGAACATTTAGAGGAAGTTGTGGGGACGAGGTAGAACTCTCGCCGACGCTGGCGTCGCGAACTCGTACCACCACAAGATCACTTCGTATTTTCAAGGGCCATGGAAATTTTTGGGTATATGTAATGAATATTAATAACATTGTGACGTCATCCCCCCTATCACTCATAGTTGATGATAATCTAAGCATCAAGGCAATTGGGAATCTTAAGCAGATTTTATCGGTTCCCTACGGTAGGAAAGGAAAGTTAAAATCACCTTTTAATTTAAATAATGTATTCTGTTGTGTGAGTCCGTGTTGGTTCGTAATTTCGTTGGCATTTATCACAATAAATACACAAACCTAAAGCATGACAACGCACAAGTGTCGAGAGTTTTTATGTCGATATTTTATTGCGTTTTTCGTTACTTAGGTATTTGTATTTACCACTTTGGGCATGGTAGTGCTAACTCTATGCTGTTGCACACCTGCCAGGATCCGTATACTAACACTTAATCACGCACGATCCTGGCGACCGAAACTCGTTTGCTCTTGTTGTCTATATTCACCGGTGTCGACAGGACGATAAGAGCACGTGCGGCTTTCTCTTCCTTGTTCTCGTGGGTATTAATTTCAAAGGCGCGCTCACAATGTAAACCTCAATGTTTGTATATCATAATCATCATCGGCACTACAACCGGGAACCGGTGTTGGCCTTATTTAGCAAGTCCTGAGGCTTGTTAAATTTTCAATTTGTTTTTTCCGGGCAAGGTCATTAGTCTTGCACCAGATGTTTGTATATAGTCCCCTTTTTATTATCTAATTTCGAAATAAAAAGACCCAGAAGGGGCATGACAAAGCGTGGATTACATCGTATACATTTTAAATAAAAAATTCATGTTGTTATTTTATCGCTCAGCTTACTAGAACGAAGCTCTCCGCGTCGCGTCAACTGACGATCGGGACATTATAAAAATTATATTGGATTGTTCGATAGCATTTTACGACTTTTACGGCCGTTCAGCCACGGAGAGGTTCCCGAGCTTATGAATTTTACTTGTTTATCCAGTACATTCTAAGGCATTATCTTACCTAGATTTTTTGATTTTTGTTTTTCTCAGAGTCGTAACACCTTCTGTCAAAAAAGTAGGAGGAATTGATTATGTAAAAAGCTCGTTTAAAGGGATAGTTAAAATGTTCTCTATCCTGACGTAAAGCGCGATTTCTCCTTTAGTTTGTTTACAGTGTGCATTTTCAAGAATCGACTTCAGTTCTCGCCGCGTGAAATTGAAAAAAAAAATTGTACAACTCACACTTCCAAAAGGTAGATCTGTAAGTTCAATAGATGTATAATGTCGAAGCATATACCTTTGAAGCTTTTCACCAACTGGATTACTAATATGTTTTATATGTGATATGTCTTTGTTTTGAGCGAGAAGTAGGTAGGCTTCCAAAGCCAAGCCGCCCGGTGAAAAACCCCACCATTAAGCTATAGGCTCCATGAAAAGGATGCGGGAAATCCTTGAGCATCTTTCGGAACTCGGCTGATGGACCCGGTTGAGAAAAACATATTGCGTCTTAGGGTGCTGACTCAGCGTTATAGGTTCGCCTTTCCTGGGAGAAGTAGAATAATACTTGAATTAATATTTATGTGCGCTCTCTTACACCTTAATAGCACTAAAGCAGAGTACACTAACATGAAAACGATTTCATTGGCACGACCGCCCTTAGAAGAGTAAATGTGTCATTTTATATGACGTTTCATCATCATCATCGGCACTACAACCGGGAACCGGTCTTGGCCTTATTTAGCAAGTCCTGAGGCTTGTTAAATTTTCCATAATGATTTATTTTGTCTGGGCAAGGTCATTAGTCTTATATGACGTTTAGTTTTATTAATTTCTTACTTCAATACCTTGCATATCTGGCACTAGGACTATCAATCAGCAGAATACTTCAATACTTTTTCGCAATCCAGTATATATGACAATCTTAATCTAAGGACTCCTGTAGTTCTCCCCACTGAATCAGTTCTTCGCTTTTCTAATACTCTTTAAATCATCTCGTCTGAATCTATCTCTAAACATCGAATCCTCCATGAAATATTGCTCGCCACAATCGGTCACAGAGTCCTTCAATCCTTTTCTATTCGCTTCCATCAGTTACCAGACTCCTGTGTGTCCGAACAATTCACCTCATAAGCCACCTATGGTCAAAATCCATTAACGCTTCCTTTCCACTTTAAAACGTGTGCCACCCCAGATCCTGTGGATACTAAAGAATACCCCCGTTGTGTTTGCTTTCAAAAGAAAGGACATAGTGTTGACCTGGCTTCCTTATCTATTTTTACCATGACTGAGTCCTTCAAGAGGGTTTTACCCTTTTCACAGAGAAACGAGTTTAATTTTGCAAGTGAAAATCTTTCTATTGTCCTCAGCCGTGTTCACCTAAGTGTCACAATACACATAAGTGGGACACATCCTTCCAACATATATGAGAATAGAACAAATTTTCTTGTTCATGACTAAGTGCACCTGCTGCTGTAGCTTTTGTAAATATACATATTGAACTCTACGCGCTACTACATTAAAGGTGTTCTTTGTTCACGTGGTGTATAGTAAATCGAGTGAAAAATTCATATCCTGCGACATATGACTTAAGGAGGTGTAGTTCCTTAGTTGTTTTGAAATTGAAATTCTCCCGCAAAGTAGCTAATTGAAGCATCAGGTTTCAGGTCACGTTCGAATGAGACGATCTATCTCGTTCCCTTTCCAGGGCGGGAGGGCCACAAGTATTTTGTACTAATCCTTGTTGGCAGAGAACATCCTGTTCCTTCCCGTAATTCGTGTAAATTTTCCGTAAATTACAATGTAATTGAGTAAAGTGCCATCGCCAATGGAGTCGGGTTGTTACAGGAGAGTATCTTATCAGACATATCGTCAGCTAAAATTCATTTATCTGGATGGGTATCGGTTTGGGGTGGAAGTTTGAATATTCAATGAGGACACGTAGCAAAAGTGGGTAAATACATGTATCCGTGTCGAAGGATAATGCAGTAATTGACGGGTTTTGAGGCGACATCGACTGGGTAGAGGCAAGGACTGAGATAAGAGGATCGCCGGATGACTGGGGGTTTTAAATGACAGGTAAATGAAGTGGTCTATGACTAGTGGCGGAATGGGTGGTGACAAGAAGCGAAAGTTGAAAATCGTATTTCGACTTTCAGAGTTTTACTCTTTGAATAATCCGCCATTTGAAAAACTGTTGACAATAACAATTAGTGTTTGAGATTTTTTTTGTAAGAGTTCTACAAAAACTGTTTTCTCGTTTTTTACTTTACTGATATTTGATGTTAGAGTGTATCAATAACTTTCTAGGACAATTTTGGGTGATATCTGAAATAAATTAGTGATTATACTAGCACCAGATCAAAAGCTTGTTTTTTATTGTGTAACTTACATTCAAACTTATCCACTCAACGAACGGAATAGATACCAGTATTTTATTATATAAAAAGCTTATATTTACAGACTTCATAAAAATCGACTGCAATACGCAGTATTAATTTGAGTTGCACTATCAAGCATTTTGGCTAACACTAGTGGCTGATTATGATGCGGCTTGATAGAGTTGAGAAGACACAAACAGTTATCTGCTAAGATCCCACGAACGCAAAAATGATAAACATTTATATCTTAAGACAGTGGAGATTTTAAATATGGTATACCTTGTCGCTTGTTGTTAATGGCTCCAAAAATATTCCATTAAGTCTTTTTTTTTTTGTAGTTCTTTATTGCACATCCGAAAACCCTAAAAATCTTCTGATGAATTCACAGTTATCAGTTTACCCTGTCGTTAAGTATATTGTGGGTCCCTGAACGCTTTATTTTCTTAGCCATTCATAGACCTTCAGATCGTTTTTCCTCGTGCCACAACATTTAGGTTATTAGATGTGGACGTTTTGACGAGCTCATCTTCAATTTCGTGAAATTTTCACAATATAATACCACGAGTTCCGAATCTTCATCTCTATCCCGACAGTCCGTACAGAATGGGGACCTATATCTGACAACAAACATTCGGGGTCCACCATGATCAGTCAAGAGCTTTATATAATGTTTGTCGAGGTCGCATTTGAATCTGTTGTAATGTTAAGGATCAGTCTGTAAGTTAAGTTGTCCTTAGTTGTTTCGTTGCATCTAGATTGACCTACCCTTTTTTCTTCCTGTTTGATTCATGTACTATCACTGGTTTTCTTGCGATTTGAAACAATCTTTCAATTTGATTCGGGCCAGTGACAGCCGAAACCAAATTCCAGTGAATTAATAAATGGTAAGATGGGGGCAAATTGTGTCCTCGTATATAAGGACCCGAATGCGCGATTTTCCCTTGGTGTGATTTAAAAATTCGTGACCTCAGTTGTTAATTGAAAATAGAGCCGTGTACTTAAAACCGTCGTGGGCTCGTTGTTTTGGAAATAGAGCAGTGTACCTAAAACCGTCGTGGGCTCGTTGTTTTGGAAATTAGCGACACGTTAGTTTTTATTAAAAAATTCGTCGTGAAAATCGTGGTGCGACGCTGGTGGTGTTAAGCATGTTCCTAAATAGTAATTTTTTCGTATCTACTTGATTGTACCGGCAGTGTAAAATAAATAAATAACATAAGGTTGTGCAATGTAAAAAAAAATAAAGAAATAAAAAAGACTCTTGTGTTTTTAAAATTCGTGATGCGACTCGAACGACGGACAATTCAAGTGGCAAATTAGTATATTCTATGGTGGGACATTTAGAACCTGTGACTAGTTTAGCTGTGGATTCGCATGGATTTTATTTAATATCTTGTTCGCATGGTTGTTCAATACGACGTGGAAACTAGATGTTAAAAATTCAAAAGGGCGGCGATGATTTACATCTGACGAGAGCATATTTGCCGTGACCTCCCATCCCACGAAACCATATATAGCGGGTCCAGGAGCAGATGGTCTAGCTAAGAACAACTGTATAAATTAAAACAGTAGTAGCAGCAATAACAATCAGAACTGTAAGTACGATTCATATACTTTAACATTTATAGTTTGTGTTCAAACATATTTTGGAACAACACAAGAAATAAATATAATTAAAAGGAGCAAGGTACTCAGGGTTCTCCTGTGGGGAAGGAGTATTGTGCCGAGAATGGGCACTCCGTTCACTTCCTCATCATCATCATCAGCACTACAACCGGGAACCGGTCTTGGCCTTATTTAGCAAGTCCTGAGGCTTGTTAAATTTTCCATAATGATTTATTTTTTCTGGGCAAGGTCATTAGTCTTGCGCCAGGGGCTCCCCGACGGGGAAACGAACCCCGGTCTCCTGGGTGACAGGCGGGTATACTAACCACTATACTATCGAGGAGCCCGTTCACTTCCTCCTCCATCATAAAGGCAAAGTTCCAACGTGCACCAAAGAAAAGCACAAACAGGAGAAATAAAACGGAAAAATTAAACACAGGATTTCTTTTGTTTAATTTTATTTCTATATTAAAAGAAAAACACTATTATTGGAATAATTTGTTTGAATTCATGGATTATTGTTTCCGTTTCATTTTCTTATTGGATACTAACATTTTACGGTAACACTGCGTGAAAGTTACAATGAGAAGTCAATAAAAACACAGTCTTCGAAAACTGCAGCAATATAATATTCGACATGGCGGCAAGCACTACTTGTACGACTTTTTACTTTTTTAGCGCGGTGACGAGGGGGAGCGACAAGGACCACGACCTGCTCGGTCGGTGGGTGTAAAAGGACTCAGCGATAACCATCTCGTGCAGAGATGATTCGCTTATGGGGTGAGTTTCTGGTATCGTGGTAGGTATCCTCTCCACTAAGGATATCGTTTTTACTTACCAGCAGAGAAACGTACAGTCTCTTTTAGTGGAATAGGAAACCAGATCTTGTTATGAAGATCATGGTGGTATGTGTGCGATCGTTCAGATCTGAGTTATTAACATGTGCTCGAGGGCAATTGGTAAACGAAGGAGACAGGCGGCAAACACAAAAGGGAGATATGACCAAATGCTCCGTTGGTAATGCGTTTCATTATTTACGCGATGCGTCGTCGCTATTACCGACGTTGGGAAAAAAATGTGGTAACCGAACGAATCCTTTGCACGCCTTTGTATATGCCGGGTAATTAGTTGCGGCAGGGAAAGAAATTGAAGATTGTTTGTAAGTGGGAAAACAAACGATGAGTGGAATCCTATGCATGTTTACATGCGTAGAAATATGGTTTATGGCATCTGTAAAAACAAGCTGTCCGACATTTTAACACAGACCAAGGGTGTCGACCGGCTCGGGATTCATGATGCCATATGCACTTTAAAGAATTATTTCTAGGAATTTTATCTAACGCGTTGCATGCATTAAATGTCCCTGCAAAAGGAAATGTTTCAGGTATGCTGGGGGGAATTGCGGTGCAGGTGTGGGAAATAGGAATTTGCCTGGGAACCGAAGGCACCGAATAGGTTTTGGGATACCTGAAAAGGTACAAAAGAAATCTTACAGGAAATTATATGCGAAGAGATGCATGAAGGTAAGTTTTCTTTTACAGGGACTTTTTAGATTATATCTTAGATAATCTTAGACGCGTAAAGCATTTAAGGTGGTAATGCGATCGCATTAGCGAAATTATATGATTGGATAGAGTTATAGGTGTTTTTCAGGAAGGCGAACCGAGGGGTTTGGCGGAACTGCCACACTGCCACGGGCTTTTGATGCGGCAAAGGTTGTTGTTGCTGCTGACGGTACTTTTTGCGCTCCTCGTGCGGGGGCGATGGATGTTGCTACCGGGGTTCCGAGGTCAGCTGAGGCCATATTTCTTGCGGTGATGGTTGCTGTCGCTGAAGTAGCTGTTTTTGAATAGGTTTTTCCTTTTTACTGGATTAACTGCAATCTTTTCTTTTGCCACTTCACAATCAATTCAATTCTAGTCAACACAATCCAACATTGTTTTATTAATATAATGTAATATATAATTCTCAAATCAGTACCTGGCTGATTTTCAAACAGACAACTTGTCTCACAGTTTTGCTCGTGCTAGTTATCTTAATCAACCGTTATTTTCACAATAATTTTCACAATTTAATTATCATTATCTTGTTTTCTTTGCCTCGTTTTCCGCATACAAAAATTTGAACAAGTGTTATAACCGTTAAGTTATGGCCCCTGGGCCACGTGTATTAAATAAAATCAAGCGCAAACGGTTGCGTTACGACCCCGTTATTGGAGGCCAAACACCTCCCGATAAACTTTCAAAAGTGAACAATAAAGTTCTAGAAAAACCTAAAATGTGTTCAAACACTAACTTTTTTCAACCACTTCAAAGTCTGATGGAAGACTCTCCTGAAATGGATCCGACCAATGACGAACAGTGCGCAGAACTTCCTAAAGAAACCGTTCCGCCAATTGTGGTATTAAAAACAACTAGTGCTCAAGTGCGTGATATTTTGAGCAACATTAAGATAGACAAATACTTAATCAAAAACATTTCGCTTGGGCAAAAAATATGTGCCCCAACAATGGACATATATAATAAAATCAGAACCGAACTCTTACGGTTAAAATGTGAGTTTTTCACCCACTCACGTAAGGAAAATCGTCCATTAAAGGTAGTGTTATCCGGGCTAGACTTAATAAGCAACGATATAGTGAAAAATGAGTTAATTGCACTCGGGATTAAGTGCCTAGATGTTAAAACCATCACATTAAATCCGTCAACAAAAGCCCTGTACAAACACTACTTGTACATCGTCTACATTCAACGCGGTACAGTTAAATTAAACGAACTAAAACGGAACTACTCCACCTTGTTCAAAACCATCGTTCGCTGGGACTTTAAAAAACATAATCCAGGTAAGGTCACACAATGTCACAATTGCCAGCTTTATGGTCACGGCTCGATGCATTGTCATATAAATAGCTTCTGTGCAATATGTTCGGGAAACCATAAAACATCCGACTGCAAAACAAATGAGGTCATCAAGTGTGCAAATTGTAGTGGGCCACATAAATCCACCGATCCAGAATGCATAAGCCGAAAGCAGTACATAGACATTCGCCGCAAATTATCCCCACGCGGACGTGGTACAGGAAATACAACCTTCCTACAGCCTCCGAGTGACAAACAGCAGACAGTGCCCGACCGATTATCCATTGATAATTTTCCTCCACTACCCCGATCTGTGCGTCAACCTTCACTTCCTTCATCCACCTGGGCTTCTGGCCACCATCAAACCCAGCAACCTTCCAATAGTGATACGACACACACGAAGAAAAATCCGTCAGAAACTTTAACTAATGATAACCTGTTCTCATTTAGCGAGATAAACTCTCTTCTTAATGAAGTTGTAACCAAGCTTAGTGCTTGTCAAACCAAAGCTGACCAATTTAACGTCATTACTTCATTAGCTATTAAGTACATATACTCGGAAAAAACATGTTAAGAAATTCTCTTAGCATCATAACTTGGAATGCGAGAAGCATCAAAAACAAAAAGCATGAATTTTTTAGTTTCTTGATAAATTTTAATATTGACATTGCACTTGTTTCAGAAACCTGGCTCAAACAAGACATTTCTTTCTCACATCAAAATTACATATGTTATCGCCTAGACAGGGTACATGCTAGTGGTGGAGGTGTCGCCATTGTTGTGAAAAAATGTATAGAACATTCCTTGCGTCCTTCATTGCGCCTTAAGTTAATTGAGGAAATTAGTATAGAGGTAACATTAAGTGACAATTCCAAGGTGAGTCTTTTTTCGGTCTATTTCCCTGGAGGAAATATAAACCTAGAGAAATCTACTTACTTTAAGCGGGATCTGCAAAAATTGTATAGAGTCAACACTCGAAACAAGGTAATTATTGGTGGTGATCTAAACTGCAGACATCAGTCGTGGAATTGTCTTAGGGCAAACAGCTGGGGTAACATTTTACTAGATGTTGCTGAATCCAGCCCAAGTTTTTCCATACTTTATCCACTTCTTCCCACCTATATCCCAGCGAGTGCTAACAAGAACCCCTCAACTCTTGATCTATATATCACTAATATTCCAAATTACTGCACAGTACCATTAACTCTAAATGCGTTAAGTTCAGACCACCTTCCGATCAGCCTCACAGTGAATCATACAGTAGTTGTAAATCGTACCAGTTTATACCACAACTATTCCGCCGCCAACTGGAATTGTTATAAATCATATATAAACACGAACTTGGTTCTAGGTGATACCAGCCTAAATTCTATAACCTGCAGCGAGCACATTGATATCCTATGCAACAATTTTGTTTCTATTATCAATAGAGCGGCCGATCTTGCGATACCTAAATGTTCCACTGCTCCAGTTGATAAGGCACCGCTTCCTGAAAATATCTTACATCTGATTAGGCTACGAAACTCAGAAAGAAGAAAATGGCTGCGTTATAGAATCGATTGTTTTCTAGTTAATGTTAAAGTCTTAAATAATATCATTAAAAACGAAATCTCAACATATAGGAACAAGTGTTGGAATAAACACCTTTCCTCTCTTGACAAAGCAAGCAAACCGTTCTGGAAAATATCAAAAATTATGAAAAAGAGAGGGTCAAGTATTCCTCCGTTTAAAGTTCACGACAAGTTGTTTATTTCTTCAGTGGAGAAATCGAACCTACTTGCTAACACGTTTAGTAAGAACCACTCCATATCTATGCATCTAAGCGACGCGTATACTGAAGCTGAAGTTGCTAACACTATCTATGTACTTTCTCAAACACCAGCTGAAAGTACTTACGCAACTAATATCAGCAAAGTTAAAGAATTGATAAAAAAATCGAAATCAAAAAAGGCCGCGGGTCTCGATAATATTAACAACAAATTAATCAAAGCACTTCCACCTGCTGCAAGTAACTATTTAACATTCATTTTCAACGCTTGTCTTAAGAATTGTTATTTTCCGGACTGTTGGAAAACAGCAAAAGTAATACCTATCCCGAAACTCGGCAAACCGAAGAACAGCCCCGAAAGCTACAGACCTATTAGTCTACTTAGCTGTCTAAGTAAGCTCTTAGAAAAAATCATTAAGGAAAGGATTGATCGTTTTGTGGAAGACAATAACATCTTACCAAACTTTCAGTTCGGTTTCCGTAGTGGTCACAGCACAATCCACCAAGTCTTGCGCATTAAAAACCACATAGCTGGTAAATTCATCGACAAGGAGTCAACGGGACTAGTTCTTCTAGACATCGAAAAAGCTTTTGATACGGTATGGCACGATGCCTTGATCTATAAGCTACTAAAACTTAAGCTGCCAATACCGCTTATCAAAATTATCCAGAGCTTTCTTCGTTCTAGAAAATATGTTGTGAGTTTAGGAACCGACATATCCTCTACTCACCAAATCCACCATGGTGTTCCCCAGGGCTCGGTCCTTGGTCCCATATTATTCATATTGTTTGTCGCAGATTTACCATATCTAGGTGAAAACATTCAGGTAGCTATGTTTGCCGATGATACGGCCATTTTCTCTTCGCGTGCTTTATTCACTAATGTCTACAACTCTTTGCAAGCAGCTCTTGACAAGCTAGCAGTATATTACAGGAAATGGAAAATAAAAATAAATGGTAATAAAACACAAGCTGTCTGGTTTTCGAGATGTAGGAAACACTGTTACCTACCAAATGGCACTAAACTCAGTATGTGTGCAGTTGATATTGATTGGTCCGAAGAGTGTAGATATCTAGGTATTATTCTAGATAAAAAACTCATCTTTCAAAAACACATCACTACCACAATTGACAAAATAAACAAAGTCGTAAGAGTTATGTATCCATTAGTGTGTAGAAAATCAAAGCTTAGCATCGAAAATAAAATTATAATATTTAAAACCATTTTTCAAGCGATACTCCTGTATGGTGTAATTGTGCTCGCACACACAAAATAAAATTGCAAAGGTGTGAAAATAAAATATTGAAAATTTTGCTGAATTTGCCATGGCATTATTCGACACATGAACTACATGAAAACGCTAACGTTAAACCGGTAGAGTTCCTTATTGGCGAAATCAATCGAAACTTCTTCGTCAATTGTTCTTTTTCTGACAATGTTCTCGTTTCCCGTCTTGCGTTATCCTAAATCACTACATATGTACTCTGTCTATGAAAATTATATCGAGGTCATTACTACATAAAATAACCGGAAGCTCGTGCAATATTAGTCTTAAGATTCATATAAGGGTTTTTTATTGTAGTTTTCCCTTAATTTATTATTTGTTATTCATTAAAATTGTGCTATTGTCGTTATATAGATTTAAGATTATAGTTGTAAAGGAATTGCTATCCTAAATCTCTTAAGTACTAGTTGTAAAATATACCATAAATGTAATTATCTACTAAATAAAAATTGAATTGAATTGAAAAATATAATTCTCAAATATAATTCAATTAGAAACACAAATATAAATCCAGTTTTTTTGGATCCTGATTGGTCCTTGGTTTTGCTTAAAAACGTTTCTTTTTTTTCATTTTAATTTCGTGCTCACACAATCGCTATCACACACATAGCTTTTTCTCTCCTAATGTCACGCTGTCGATCTATATTAGAATTCTCCTCATGACTACTCAATGATATTGACTCATTTGGCGCGATGCGAAACCACCGGTTTTACGTCATTTTTTTACAGTAATTCCGCTGAGAAACCAAATCATACCATCTAACCGTTGGATGGTATATTTTACTTCAATCAGTATGGTTTTGTTTTAATTTTAAGAATGTGAAAATGAAAATTGACGTTTGCATGCGTAAATGCATAGGGTATTGTATTTAAGTTAGGAATACTTGTTTTATATTTGTTATGTGTATAATATGAAAATGTGAATAAATATTTTATATTTTAATATTATGTTTTATATTTTAAATGGTGGCGCAAGGCTAATAACCTTGCCCGGAAAAACAGATTCTTATGGACAATTTAACAAGTCTCGGATAAGGACCGGATACCGGTGGAGAGATTTGCCAAAATAGGCCAAGACAGGATCCCGCTTGTAGTGCCGATGATGATGATGATATTTTAAATGTGTTTAATATATACTGTCAGGCGGAAGACTGGGGTTCGATTCCCCATCGGGGGGCTTCTGGCGCAAGACTAAATGACCTTGCCCGGAAAAAAACAAATCGTTATGGAAAATTTAACAAGTCTCAGGACTTGCTAAATAAGGCCAAGACCGGATCCCGGTTGTAGTGCCGATGATGTTGTTGTTAATTTAAAAAAATGTAAATGTACGTTTTGTGTTGCGTTTATGTAAATGAATGTTTCATGTTTTGATTATGTATACTTGTGTTATATATGTATCCTTATGTAATGTTATGGTTTTTCATCGGGGCAAAGGTGGCGGGGGTGTTACTATGTGACACTTACAACAACACCTTGATAACTTAAAATAAATTAAAATGGTCAAGGCGGGACCTAAAGACATCTATAAAAAATAGCAAGGCAAGTTGCTCCGAAAAACGTCTGTGCAGAGGTAGACTTAAACCTCTGCCGCACCACCTACAGTCATGGTCATGGCAAGACTAAAGGGACATATAACTTCACATATGATTTGTCCCATTTGTTGCGTTCAATGGGAGAACTTCTCTTTCCTCGAAAACTCAGCAGGAAGTGGAACGTTCTAATAAATTCTGACACCGAGGCCATCCTAGGGCTATAGACGAGATGCAGAGGGCATGTAGGGGAATATGTGACAAAAAACGTTCGGCCTTGACAGGGGTCCAAACAAAGCTGTCAAAACGGTACTTAAAAAGAGATCAGAGGTATTCCAAACCGCGATGCAGAAATGCCTAGAAGAATAAAGTCGTACTATGTCGTGGTAACGTCTGATATCAAAAATGCCTCGGACAGCTGCTTGTCCATCAGAAGAGCCGTTAACCGAATGGGCTCTCCGCCCTACCTCCTCAAAATCGTTACAAGTTACTTAACCAACAAAAAGATGATGTACGATATGGACCAGGGGGGATCCTCAAGATAACATTGTTAACCATGGAATTTTATAAATAAAACTAACACAAGGAGTGCAAATTATTGGTTTCGCAGAAGACATCGCGGTTCTAACAATTGCCAAGTATATTAACGAGGTGGCATTGGACACTAATGAACCAATTCCACTGATTAAAGGCTGGCTACAATCGACCGGATTAAAACTAGTCGACCACAAGACGGAGGCAGTTTTAATAACTGGACGAAGTGGGCGAGTGGAATGTGCTAACTTCCAGATCGGAAGTCAACACATTCGATCAAATGTTCAATACTTGGGAGGTATGGTCGACAATCGACTAAATTTAAGTCTCATGTCCAAAACACAAGTAAAAACGGCGCAGACATATAGGCAGCCCTATTCGATTTATTGGCAAATATCGGTGGACCAGGATATAATAAGATAAGAGTGTATTAGCCTATGCTGCACCTAACACATTATATATCGTATATATAATGTACTGAAATTACAGCAGATTCCATAATACGCCGTCGACAAGCCATAGGAATCAAGGCCAATCTAAGACCAATGGGCATCCCAAAAATATATTGAGGTTCCATAATTTGGTGTTATTCTCACGGGTAAAGAGACGAACTACTATACAACCTATAAACTAAAACCGACAAATTAAAGCCGACGAACTGTAACCGATAAACTAAAGCCGACAAACTACAAGCGACAAATTAAAACCGACAAACTATAACCGATAAACCATAGCCGACTAATTACAAGCGACAAATTACAACTGACAAACTTCAAATGACAACACGTTACGAAACAAAGTAGCGAGGTGTGAAACATTAAATGACAAATGACAAATGACAATTGACAACTGATAAAGAGCAAACGATCAACGACAAACGACAAGCCACAAACCACACATTGCTGACATTAGAGCCAACCCATACTGAAATATAAATCATGTTCATTAACTTGGTATCATTCTATGGAAATAAAATGCCGAATGACAAACAACATATAGAACAAACGATAATTGAACAAATGAGTCGACAGTTGATGTACACATAATCGAATATAGCCCTATTGTAAAATATCTGGTGGTGACATTGGATCACTATATTTTAAGAACCACATGTTATATGCCGCAAAAAGGGCAGCAACTTCAAACGTATCACTGGGGAGGCTCAGGACAAATTTAGGCGAGACCCAAAGCTCGCACTATGCTTTCATATTTAAGGGTATTTTACGTCAGTGTTAAAAAAAAATCAACAATTTATCCGCTGCTTCTAAGATGAATACTGAAAGCAACAGAAAAAAAATAAGTAAATATTAAGTATGATTGATTGGACGTAGTTAGTAATAATTTCTTTAATTTTTAAATCCATAAAGCAGAAACGCAGCATCAACTGAAGTGCAAACAAAACGACTTCCTAATCAAGACCTGGACAAAGTCTTTCATGGGGAAAGACGTACATAATTTTCACTAATTGCACAAGTCAGCAAGATGCTGAAATTTTGATGAGTCGCATGGCACTAGGAATGTCCCAGGAACTATCTTCTTTAAATGCTGCGTTTCCTAAGTTACCGAGGGCAATAATAATAGCTTTAGGAGAAATCATTTCACAGTCTTATATTGCAGTAAAATTAAGTCATTTTAATTTTATTTAACTAATTTTTAATTATTCCTGTATTGTAAATTTCGTGGGTCTATCTGTTCAAACTCTGAGAACTCAAATGAATTTAATTAATGGGAAGAACTGACTACTTTAGGACTGTGACGTTATATATCCAATATATCCGATATATCCAATTATCGTCCCATTGCTAAGCTTTTGCACATTCCCAAACTGTGCGAAGGCCTTCTATATGATGCCTTATGTTTTCGCTGCACACCCATCATCTCTCCTAACCAGCACGGCTTCCTCTCCGGCAGGTCCAATACTACCAACCTTGTCGAATTCACATCCCACACACTCCTTGCCCTAGAAAACGGCGATGAGGTCGATGTAGTTGCTACCGACTTTAGGAAGGCCTTCAACAAAATCTCCCATAACCTCATTCTCTTTAAATTATCTTCTCTTGGTTTTGAACCCCTGTTGATTAAGTGGATCTCATCCTATCTCAACACTCGAACCTGCCGTGTGCGATTTAGATCCACCCGATCCTTTTCTTCCAACCTCAGGTGTCCCCCAGTCATCTCGGCCCCCTCCTCTTTATCCTAATCACTCCCCCATCTCGCTTTAGGCGGATGATTCCAAAATTTTCAAGACAATCCGCTCTCCCCTTGACTCCTCACTTTTCCAATTGGATCTTGACAGCTTTTCGATCTGGTGCCAAAATAACTGCCTAGAACTGAATATCGCCAAATGTCACACAATCACCTTCTCTCGGAAACGCTCCCCCACCCAGCCACGTTCCTATCTCTTGCTAGTTCAGTTGAATCGATTCGTGACCTGGGCGTCCTATGTGACAAGGAACTTAGCCTTACCGCACATATCAATGACATAATCCTTAAGGCCAACGCCGCCCTTGGCTTTGTAAAACGCTGGTCGAAGGAATTCCTAAACCCCTACGTCACCCGATCACTCTACACAACTTTTGTCCGGCCACCACTCAAATGTGCTAGTCAGGTCTGGTCCCCGTATCAGCTATCTCACACTCGTAGGATCGGGGGTGTTCAACGTCGTTTCTTGCGCTTTGCCCTCCGTGGACTAAATTGGGAAAATGCACTCATTCTACGACCATAAATAGGCCGACTCCTTCTAATCAATCTCAACACACTTGAGGAGCGCAGAATCCATGCTGACATCATCTTTGTCCATCGCCTTCTGTCAGGCTCAATCAATTGCTCAAACTCGCTCTCCAATTTAACATTTCATACAAACCCCTGTAATGTGCGGAGCCCTCGTCTGTTTTACGTGCCCGCTCATCACACTTCTTACGGCGCTAACAAGCCCATCTCGCGTATGATACGACAGGCCAACTCTTTCCCCCCCTCCTTCGATTTCAACCTCTCCACTCCTGCCCTCAAAACACGTCTCAGAAGAAACTCGTGCTAACCCCCCCCCCCCCCAATTTCAACCTTTCCCCACAGCTCACCAACCCCGGCCTCATACCATTACGTAGACGTGCTCTTCACCGTCACTGTCTCACAAATGCCGAATTTGCCTCCCCCACATACACTTGCGCTTCCCTAGCCTCCTACCCCCCCTATCACCAAGTCATATTCACCTCCTGGTTTTTCTTTTTTCTTTTTTTTTCTCCTTTTTACTCTAGATTTAAGATAGTGTGTAAGGTTTTTTTTTATATATTAATTAATTTAAGTTTAATTTAAACTTGCATTAAGCAAAACAAATGAGGGTTCTGCGCTCACTAAACTTTAAACTTTACGAACTACAGTGTACAACATTTACTCCAATAATTAGGTTTCGTTAATTAGCCCTTCTTTAAACTCACTAAAGAGCTACTTCCCCCGCCAAGGAAAGGGATCATTCTCTCACATGTTTTACGCCTGTATAATCAACCGAAATTAATAGCTAAATATACTATCACCAGCAAATAGTGCGATTCTCCTTTGGATGCCACGCCGAGTGGCACGTGGCACCGCTACATTGTTGAGCGACGCCTGTATTCTTATATTGGACAATATGCTAGAACAACTGAAATCACAACAAAAGAAACAAAATATGTGAAAATCTAAAATGATCCTCATCGCGGACGAAAATGGTTTGAGGCTGTGTGTATCCAATGCATCCTCATCCTATCAGCGGAAGGGGGTTGGATGGGATAAAAAGAAAATTAGGAGAACAGTTATGAAAAGACGGATACGAGGTTTGGACGAGCCAGATGGTGGATCTCCACCAGAAGTCATTGAACCAAGTGCGCACTAAATAAGCTGGTGTAAGTAAATTAGAAAAGAGCATCTTAACTTTATGTTTGGTCGAAACGGCAGCCAAACCTCATCCCGAACTTTCCAACAAGGTCTTTAGTGGGTTGCGGGCCGTCCCCAAGTGTCTCAAGAGTAAATAAAAAAAAACTCCATATTCCCAAAAACGTTACAACATTTTCAATAATTCTATTTATAATATAGGATTTCTTTTCTATGTTTTGTGCCATTTAATTTTGTGTACTCCTTTTTAAGCTCTCTTGGGATTCTGCTATGGAATTTACTTCTCGACAATTAAGCTTGATAGAGAAACGAACATTTTCTCACACTAAGTAAACTTCGGTTGGAAAATTTCTACAATGTCAAGGATTTGTACTAAAATCAATGTAGAGTGTATCTACAGTAACCCAGGAACTGATTGTGAGTTTCATGCTGTAGAGCTGCCAGAGATATGCCAGTATCAATATTTTTGGTCGTTATGGCTGAGTCTGATCATTTCATTGGGGCATGCTTTTATTCACTTGTGTTACGGACTTTGCTAGGACAAATTTTATTTCTGCACTGCACTCTTACATCGTTTGAGACACATTTCACTGATACGTCCAGAATCCTACTCTGTCGTGTTTGCACTGAGCCATTGTTCAAAATTAATTGTCTGGCGTTTCATGTATCCAAGAAAACTGTTAAACTTTCTTTTACAAGCAATAATAGTATGTAACGAGGTTTTCTTCCCTATAATTAATTGCTCTTAGAATACCTTTATTAAGCGACATCAGACTTTTTTGTTGCAATTCAGAATGACCTTAAGCTAGCATTTTTTACGCTATTTCGTATTTTACAATCTATGCATCGATGTCGCCGTGAATCTCCTTAAAATTTCATTGATTTTCATTTATAACTGAACAGGTCCTCCAAATTTGATGACCGCAGCGCAGGTCAAGCATAAATAAATATATTACCACGTATCCAGATTCATCCACTTCCTCCCCCGCCCATTTGCGTTCATAAATCCCACTGTCCGCACTCTACACATGTTCTGCATACGCCTGCTACCCACATCGAATCACCGTTTCACGTGGGTCGCTGTGAAAGTATAGGCCCTTTCGGTATGTCTGTATGAATAGTTGTAATTTATGACTTCACATAAAATTGCCAACGCTTCAAGGAAGATGTTCGCTCGTCCTTCTCCGGCCCTGCGACATGTTTCTTGTACGTTTTCTTATGTTATTTTTTTTTTCTTTTTAAGTAAATTTCCTTTACAGTGTTTAGAGTCCTTTTGTACCCTCAACCACGAAGTTGTGACCATTGAATGGAATACGTAAAATATGCTTCGTCCCCTCGTTGTAACAAATCAAGATTGTGACTGTGTCCTGCAAGGGGATGACCGTATTCATTTCCATATTTCCAGATTATGTTTTCACCTTTTTATGGATTTTTGTCGGACATTTTGTTATTTCAGCAGGTCCTGTGTACGCAATTTATTTATTTTTTATTTATTGGTAAACCGCCTGGGCAATGCTCCCCGTTACCGGTACAGTTGAGCTTTGATTTGTGCGCCAGTAACCCCTTTGGCAAGAGTCAGAATTTGGACTATTGCTAGTCAGGATCAAAGAAAATTGCTTTAATTAGATTGTATTCAAGAGTGGAACCTGAACACAGGTGCCTCAGTTATGGTTAGGGTAGAAACAGATGCTGGGGTACATAATTGCCCTGATGGAGAGTCCTTAATTTAATCACGACTGGCTGTGATGACTATTGCTGATTACTCCCTTGGGGGTATTGTATATTGCCAGTGGAAGGTGAAGGAGTGAATAGAAAATTCGAAGAGGGTAATACGGCAAAGCCGTGCTAATTTGTTATTGTCATTTGACGGTTGGAGGTCGCATAATTGTAGTGACTGAATATTCTCATGCAAGTGATTTCGCAGAAAGGATTGAATGAAAACTGTTTGAAATATTTGCCAACATAGGAAAACACATCTCTATTTTCCAATTAAATTTTCACCGGGCGACAAAAAACAAAAGCGGTGTAGTTGGAACAAGTAATTGTGTCATTGGGACATTTGTCACAGGCTTTGTATCAGCTGACTGTGAACAATAAAACATACTACAAAACTTATTGCGAGATCATATTGCGAACGCACGAAAGTAATTGAGGCTGATGCCGTATTAAGTAACCAAATAAAGGACCGTACAAGCTTCGTGCACCAAATGAATAGAGGGCAGACCCCTCAGTTTATTTCGCTTAGTACAAGTCGTATAAGCATATAAACTTATAAATAGACTTACGAACTTGGGGGTGGTGGATTAACTTTAAAGTAACTTAAAAATGGGATGGGGAACTAAACAAAGATGGACAAAATAATAGTCTAAGTCGTAGGACAGGGGAAACGATGGTCCGGAGAATTCCCCATGCCCCATGTCACCCGATCCCTATACATTTCTTCTGTCCAGGTTCACGTTCGTATAAAGGAGTTCAGTCGATCTCGCTTCTTGCGTTTCACTCTCCGTGGATTGGGGTGGGAGAACTCTGCGATCAAGCTCCCATACACTAGGGAAGAAATTGGAATTCTGCCGATGTTTTCTTGATTCTCTGACTTCTTTCTGGGTAAGTCGACAGCCCCAATGTTCTTAATTTAATCTGTGGTGGTATGAAGTCGCGACGCCGCGCCGCACGGACGAGAGTTCTACCTCGTCCTCACAAACACTCCGATGTTTATCAAGGGGAAACGTCACACACAGGAGAAGGAAGTAAAACGTACGCAGTTCTCAATTAATTTTTATTTTATTCCACTTCACGATAGAACACTGGACTCATTAATTTATACCTGACAGTCAATTTATTCAATTATTAGAAGAAAAAGTTCGCTTGCCGTCTATTTAATCCCGAACACTTTAGTCTCCACTATAGCTTTAAATTTGAGACGAGCTATCAAGTCAACCAGCACTTCACACACGACTCGTTATAAACGCATCTCCGCAGACGACGGAGAGCGGGAGTGAACCGACCGTCACGAACGGTGGTTGTAGTAAGAGTCAACGACATTTAATCGTTTTGGGGAAGTGTTTCTCTGTGGTGGAAACAAGGAAGAAAGACTTGGCAATGTATATGTATGTGTGAGTGAAGATCACATTGGTTTTTCTCATACACAAGGCGATGGGAATGAAGCTGAAAACTCGAAAAACAAGGGGATCATATAGATCATTGTTTAACCTTTGCATTGTAGCTATAATAGGCAGCAAGGACAAAGGGATCGAGAAGATCGTTGTCTAACCTATACACTGCAGCTGTAACGATAGCCGCAATGCCCATGCACATGATGCTGATTGGTTCTAGCTTATTTACAGGGAATTGGTCTCAACGTCTATGGTGCTAATTACATGCAGCTGCGTTGGACCATTTATCGTTGGTTAAACTGGTCGCCAGCCAATGTGTATATTTGGTGATTTATGATACACTTGGTGAGGACGGGAAATAGGCGACGCAATGTGTATGGTCCCTGTTAAGATGGTTACATCATATGTAAACCAAATCATCTTGTTTTCAGGAATTCGTCTAAGGGGATTTGCTTGGCACTGAAGGTGCCGAATTGATTGAGATTCCTGATAAGGTAAGAAAGAAATCTTACAGAGAATTGGTATGCGTAGGGAATGCATGAAAGGTAAGTTTTCTTTACAGGGACTTAAAGATCATAGATTTGATCTCTTTAATGCGTGAAGCATTTTCAGGTGCCTAATGCGATTGCATTGGCGAAAACGTATGCCTTTTGGGATGAGGTAATGGGAGTATTTAGGTAAGTGTACCGTGGGATTTGGCGGCACCGCCACAAATCCTATTCTAAACAAACTCCAACAACATAGGAAATCGTCGCCTGGTCAAAACGCCCCAGCCCCCAGCCCCCCAGCCACCCCAAATCTTTTGTAAGGTTGCTCTAAGCTAATAAAGGGTGTGGTAGCCCCACTAAATTTCCAACATCGAAAAGTTTTAGTTGTATTTAATGCGTCATGCATAAAAAAAACCCTAATCACTTTTTAAGCCCGTGCGATACCTTTATGATAATATATTGAACCGGATTTAGAACACCAAAATGTGTTATAATTGTTGTGAATACAACTATATACTAAACCTATTAAACTTCATAATACGACCCCTTTTTTTACTTTTTATTTTTATAGTTTGCCCCAAAAATGTGTGACCTTTCCTTAAAAATCTATATTGAACAATAAAACATGGTTTTCAGGTTTAGTGTCTAGTATAAAGTCTTATGACATCGACATCATCGGTAGACCCGATTTGGCTGTACAGGACTCCTTCACCCAGATCGGGCAGTCGGCACAAAAACTGGGACTGCACATTAACGAGGGAAAAACTAAGTAGATGGTGGCAACTTCTGCGACGAGAAGACCTAGAGTTGGTCAAATTATCAGGGTAGCGGAGCACGAATTTGAAGTAGTGCAATCCTTTAACTACCTTGGGTCACTAGTAACAGCCGATAACAATATGGAAGAGGAAATACGCGAACGGCCGAATAAATCCAACAAAGCCTATCAAAGGTCTATCAAGGCTATTCAAATCCCGACATTTATCCAGAATATCCCAGCTACTACTCTACAAGACCATCGTCTTACCACTACTCATGTATGGATCCAAGACCCGGGTGCACAATAAAAGGCACTCTGAACTCTTAGCCGCGTTCGAGAGGAATGTCTTAAGGAGAATTGTTGGCCCCGTATGTGAGGGAGGACGATTCCGGAGACACTACCACCATGAGTTGTACGCGATCTACCTTGAAGCTAACGTTCTAAGACAAATTAAGCTCGGTAGACACCGGTGGGTGACACATTTAGCTAGAATAAGTGAAGAGGAACCTGCCCGGAATGTCATTTGTGGCAGAATGTATGGAAGGAGACAGCGCAGTAGACCTTGTCTGCGATGGAGGGATGGTGTAGACCAGGACGCCCGGGTGTGCCAAACTGGATGACATTGCCCCGAAATCGAGACCGGTGGAGAGACTTGCTAAATAAGGCCAAGACCAGATCCTGGTTGTAGTGCCGATGATGATGATGATGATAAAGTCTTATGACTAGAATTCACCTTGATTTTTTACCGAATTGGTTACAAAGGTCTGCAAAGACGCAGCGATTAAAAAAGCTTATTGGAAAACGTTCTCTACAGCGGTAAATAAGATATAAAAGTACTAACAACATCTTTTTTTTATGTTGGTGATCTTATGTCTAACAATGCGCACAATAAATTATTGGAATACGTGTAATATATACTCCTTACATAAAAAAAAAACGTCCTAACGTCCTCTTAACTTAATATCCAATCTTTTTCCCACTTCGACTGGCATCAACCTGACTGTGGTGTCAAGGAGCAAGTCTTTTCAATGTTAAATGAATGGAACAATTCAACTTCCTTCTTTCAAAAACTGCATTAAAGGTATTCGGATTCTCATCCTTTAGGCAAAGTATTGTTGCAAACTATATACCTGACTAGAACTACGACAAATGTAAGATGTGGAGGTTGGATTAAGTTTGATAATCATTATAAATAAATATAATTAAAAATATTAAGTCTTACTATAAAAAAAATGATATAAATGTCTCTGAAACGAACGAATATCCCCTTAATATGATCTTCGATTATATTCATAACCAGACCAGCTTTTGTCATGACCATTATTTCGGTTATCATCGATATTCATATCCATTTCATGCACAAAGTTATTGCACGATCAAAAATTAAGATAAAAAAATACGTAGAAGAAAGATTTCGGTATTTACGAGCACCAACAATTGAATGTCCTCACCTACCATATTACTTCGCCTACAGACGAATTTACTGCCCATTTATCAGTCAACTCAAAACAGCCTGGTACTACATTTTCAGCGAAAGCAGCACACTATGCACCAGATTCACTTCCAAACTTTACTGTTGGCTGAATACTCAACGAGTTGAATACTAACAAATCTGTTGGTTTCGATGGCGGTCCCGATATTCTTTTGAAGAGATATTTCTCTTTGCTCGCTAAATCACTGGGAAAGCTGTTCCCTATCAAATACTTATTTTGAGAGTGAATGAAAATCACTTAATACCCAGCCCATTCCCAAGAAATACGATATATCATTACTATTTTCCTGCACAGACTTAGCACTAACTTGAAGTTTACTGATTTGTGGCGGCTCTGAACGACGCCACTTTGGAAGTTTTGTATCAAGCGTTCAAACTTGCGCGACCGAACTTCGGAAGAAAAAAAGGTGAAAACAAACAAAAGGAATTTGACAATATTCTAGAATTTTTTAATGGATGACAAGTAGTGGTATAAAAAATTAAAAAGTAGAACATCGTGGTTCGGTTCCTTGCGATATGTAATCGAAACGGTCAAGGTCACACAAAGTTAACATTTTCAATTGTACATAGTTCAAATTGAACCCAATTGTGACTAGAACCTTATAAGGACAACGATGCAAGTCCAAATACAAAACAAGCCAAAAGACATGCTTAGAGTTTGATATTGGCGAGGAATCGATTAATTTGGGCTTTCTGCCACTTTGCAGTGACTGCAATTCTAACATGTTATCCGGTTATATGATCCGAACTGTAAAAGGAAAACCTTAATTTGAACTTTGTCAAATTTGACAGCTGTCAGAATTACAGAGCTAAATTGACCGATGATTAAAGTGAATATCTCAGCTTGTGCAGACCATAAATATAAGTAGATTTCGGCGACATAAATTTGATGTTGATGAACAGCTATTCACAATACCACCTAAAATTGTCCACCACTAGTCGTCTAGCACAATTCAAATCTGTTAGCACTTTGGTCCTAGATCGGCCTTACCTCCACATAGACGTTAAATTAATGGCTCGATGATAGAAAACAAATTATGTTCACACATTTCCCTTGTACACTAGCACAGACTTTTCATTCATTATTATCAGCCACGGTGCAGAAAACTCCCACATACATACTACAGTGTTGATAACTCCAACCATCCAGAAACTAAGGTCTGGTTGTATTGAAAGGAAGCGTGGCGCGTTACAAATAATTTTAACAGGTAAAATTTATCGAAAAGCACATTATGCCGTTAATGTTGCACATAATGGACTCCCATTAAAGTGACTTATGATCGCAGATGCCAGGACACATTTGGTAATGTCCTGCATTCATGGAATAAGCGTCCTCCCCTCGTGTTGGGGGCGAATTTTTCTTATCGGAAGTTGCATAATGAGCACCGAAGTGCATTATTGTCACGCAGTAATATTCCGGTTGTGGAAATGTTCGATTGCGCTGGGTAGTTAAATGTGCATTCGGTGTGTAAGTGGTTAGCAAGGATCTAGAGGAACTTCAACTAGGATGGATGGTTGTAATGTTACCGAGGCAACAGATGCTGAACAAGCAGCAACTAATTGTCATCGATTAATAGTGTTTGGGAAAGTGCTCAAGCCGCGATTTACGGCCAGATGGGTCAGGAGCATAAGCGTTAGCTAGACAATATTAGAAGCACATTCTAGTCGGATATTTATTGTATGGCCAAGATAATTGATACTCGAGGTAACACGATGTAAAATGGTGATTATTTCGTACAAGCACATCGTGATTTTTTCTTTCATACAATCGTTTATTTTCTGAACACAGAATAGTTGCACTTTTTTTTATTGCGGTTGTGTTAACTAAAGTCAATTCACATAGTACTTAGTGATCTGCCGATTGGACCTGATCTGAATCTACAGATCTTTCTTTTTTTTTGTTTTTGTTTAGAGTGCGCCAGGCTTGTTGACCTGATTATCCTTTTGTGCACCCTTAAATGATTAACTGCGGTTTTTTCTTACCTCAATATTGTACAAAAATTTCTTTTGTCAAAGCTGGTGCCTCTGAGGAAAAATAGGATACGTTTTCTGCGGATTAGTACTCTCGTCTATAATTGGTCAGGAATTGATTTAATAAACTCACTGCGTGCACAATGTTGAGTTTCACTGCGCTGGCCAGTGTCTACATGTCACAAAACTGCTCTTTGACGAAGTTTGGTTTTATTGATCACACCGAGTTATGTAAAGGTTATTGCTCAACTGATATGGAATTGCAATGTTAATTGTTATGGTGTACGGTTCCGATGTTTTGATTACTCGATTTGCTTTCGTTGTTATTGTTCCCTATTTGCTTGTGATTGTGTGTATCTGTTAGGAACGCCATAGTCCGACTAGATCAGAACACCCATCTACTCACCGTATGACATCTCGGTGTGCTCCTTTCTCATGAATCATTCGGGGCATATCAGATTAGCCCCCATGTTCTTGGCGTAAATACGGATTTCGAAGCAGTTATTCCAAATCTTCTTAAGGTGTTTAATGCATGCTCTCTTTGGTAGATTGAGAAGCAGTTTCAGTCCTCACCAATATTTACCCTCGCCTTTATCTTGAATGTCGGACTGCCGAGTCAGGAATTCCTCGAAATCGTCAATCTCCTCGATGTTGTTGGGGACAATTGGAATACATGCAACTTAGATCAGAATGTTCCCACATTCTATTCGAAAGGCACAAGGGTCAGTTTCGGTTAAGATTCCTTTGTATTCCCTGGTGGCCCTGCTGATCGCGTTGTTCCAACGCCGCACTGCTTGGTTGTTGGCCGAATCGGGATTTCTTCAAGACCTTATCGCCTGTCTTCATGTTGCCTAGCGTATCTTCGACTTTGTTCTTAATGGTTTATAATGTCACATTAGACTGCTTTAGTTCATGGTGATTGAGCATTTCCTTCGGCATGGGGCAGAATTATTCATCTCTCTATTCGCTCATTCCCGCCCTTTTTATCTGAGGAATACAAATTTGCCTTTTCAACTCTCTATTCGCTCATTCCCATCCTTTTGATCTGAGAAATAGAAATTTGCGCCCCCCCCCCCCCCCCCCCCACCAACAAATATTGGGTATAAGAAATGGTTTATCTCTCGCGAACTTGACCCCTTTCAGGGAATTCAGGTGTATAGGGGTAGAATAGCGGTAAATTTGCTGAGCATGATCATTGTACTTAAAATATTTGTGTAAGTATTCAAGGTCCTAGTTAAGAGAGTTTTGTAATTCGTTTGGATTTAAGAATTACGAAAATGCAAGATAGGGGACGAAAAGGGTCGAAAATGGTTATAAGTTACACACAATAGAAAATTTTGACCACGAGAATTGTTGTTGGGATCGGATTATGTTTTGTAAGGGGTGGTGAAAATGTAATTTCAATTAGAATTTGCGTAATTAATCTAGGTAGAGAGAGAGAGGGGGGGGGGGGGTGGTTCTAAGTCCCAAGAGGACTGAGTAGGGTATCGAACCAGTGGTTATCATCCTGGCACATAAATGTGGCTTTGATTGAATGGTGCAAGAGTTCTATTATCTGGTTGGATGTGGGGTGGTACACTGTGATGCAGGCTTTATGCCGGTCGACCAAGTCAGTGCTGCTTAAAAGTTGTTGCATCAAGCTGTGGTCCTAGATCTGGGTGGGGATACCGAAACATGCAAACCAAGTTGTGTAGAATACCTTTGCTACACTCTCTGGGAAATTCGTGCTGCACGCTCCCAATTTCCGCCTATCCCAAAACGATAGCCGGAGGCGGCTGACCTTACCGTCTGCGCCACCCCGAAATGGGGGTCGAGAGGGTCGCAACCCTCAGAAGCCGTCCCCAAAATTACCGAGATTTCATGTTCACGCCACGTTCGTCAACGAGGTATACGGTAGAGTATACGGCAAGGAATACCCAGGCGTTCTTAGGAATTACCAAGATCCAGCTACGTGCCACCCAAGCTTGTCGAAGTGGCCTTTGATTAGGGAGGTAGTTGGTTGTGGTGTTCACCTTGTCCCAAAACTGTGGATGATTCTGGTTGTGTCAGAAGAACCGCCCCCAAATATCATTTGTCATCAGGAATGCATCGCATACATATTCCGAGCCGTTAACTGTTTAAGTTTCCTTTAACTTTCCGGTGGAATTTTCTACGAATGCTTTAAATTCTTTGAAGCATTTGAGAACGTCGTTGTTCTTGCCAATAACTTTAATATAGCATCACTTAGAGTGGGCGTTTATGAAGTTATGAGATACTTATATTTGCCATTTGCTTACACTCGCACGACTACGTTGAAATGAAACAATACTAGTTAGTTGGTCTTTTGGTTTGAGTACTTCGGGGGAAGAATCCTACTCATTTTCGCGAATGTCTCACAGGCAAGCGGGCTATGGGGGTTTGAAGTCTTGTTGCTGTCGTTAGCTCGGTTCTACTCCTACCACCATAGTATCGCGCACTCTATTGTCAACAACTTGGGGAGTAAACGTTCGATTGTGGTTTCGTCTGGTAATTAAGCGGAAGATCGGTTCGTGGAATGCACTGTCGCGGATACAGTTCTATCCGTCAAAGGCTATTAAAACACATTCTTCGTTTCTGTTGTTTTCTTTAGTTTTATTACGCGCCGGATGATTAACGCTTCAAGCACTATATGACAATTTCCTTATACTTAGTTTATACTGTTGTTCAAAATTGGTTCAGACGCAAGCACAGTATTCCACTTATATGGTATTCGGTTAAAATAGTTTGCTTAACGTCTACTACAAAGTATGTGCAATATTCACTTTGATTAGGTTTTGTGTTTCACTTCAATGATAAAATAGTTCGCTTAATGTCTACTACTAGGTATGTACAATATTCACTTTAATTAGGTTTGGTAAAGTTAAAAATGAAATATAATTTGTACGACACATTTGGTCGGTTAAACGAATATAACTTAGTACAACACATAGGGTTCGGTTAAGTTAAAAATGAAATATAATTTGTATTATTTGACCAAAATTCAGTGTAATCTCCTTTGCTTCGTGAGTCCGCCCGCTATACAATTCAGATGAATATACTAAACAACCCGTGGTTCACCCAGACTGTTATTTTGGATATAAAGCTATATTATTTCCGCACGAAACAGCGCTACCGATACGACAATCCAGACATGGAATGTAATGAATTAACCGATCCCTTGGGACGGCCCAAGAGGGATGTAAATTAACGTGAGGGCGCGACCTGTCCTCACGGAATCCGAACCGAGATTAAATTATTTCATCGAAGCGATAGGATACCAAAATTCCATCATCGCTTCGATGACCAAATTTGGTAATATGTCCCTTTTGCGTTTGGTTCAACACAAAAGGGGTGGAAATACACACACGATGATTGCTCCTGCTGCTCATCGTGTGCGTCCGCAAGTATGCAGACGTTGCATAAGTCCCATCTACATGTTCGCACAGGTGCGACTATCTCAACGGCAAAAGGGTTGAAATGTTTACACGATCAACGACTGCGTAAAGCATTATTGCTGATCGTGTACATTTCGCTGGTATATTCTCGCAATCGAACTCTGATGGTAATTTTCCATTTGCGAATTCGACTGCCCGGGCGCCAGCCGGATGCCTTCATGTATCGGTCGCTCGGGTGATCGCTCGAGGTGGGCATGCTGTGCCAAGGCAAGATACCTTTTTCTGCTGGTGTGCAGCTGGCGCGCAAAAGAATATCGTGTAGATATTGCACAGGCAATATTGGTTGCTTGGTTGTTAAACCAAATTGCCTTGAAAAGATTGTATTTGTTGCCGCTGGAATTTCATATCAGCGAGAATTTATGTTTCATGGTTTTCCTTCGATTTTGCAGGTACAGCATGGAAGGTAAGTGCAGGCTTTTAGTGTATTTCAGGAAACTGTTACCTTTTGTACCTGTAAGGTAAGTAGTGGCGTTCAATGGAACTGCCACGGTCCTTGTTTTTCTTTTTGATTGCATGCCCTATTTGGGGGTTTTTACTTAGATTATGGGAAGATGTTTGTGGCGTTCGAGGGAACCGCCACAGGGCTGTCAAACTTTTGTAATCGCAGTCCTCTCACTTGGCTCTCGTGACCGCACTTCCTCGAGGTTCTGCAGCGACAAAATAGACTAGATCATTCACTCAGTAATATGCCCAATTTGAAAAGTAACCTATTGGGGGGTTGGAGCGAACATACAGGGCAAAGTCTCTGGTTTCAACCTGGCGAAAGCCAGGACGAACATTGCCCCCGTTCAGTCCAAGTTTACATGCAGTCTCTACGTGGCAACCTTGGGTAGCTACTTTGGCACCCGCCAGATAGTGAACCAATGCATGCAGCGAGGTACTGAGAAAGGTTGGCGCAAGGCTAATAATCTTGCCCGGAAAAGCGAATTATTATGGACAATTTAACAAGTCTCGGATATGGACCGGATACCGATGGAGAGACTTGGTAAATAAGGCAAAGACCGGATCCCGGTTGTAGTGAGGATGATGGTGATGATACGCCTATTTCCTCTGTTGAAATGTGATGCATTTAGAAGGATCCACTATTTAATGCATCGCGAACGAAGTGATACCTAATGTGTATAAGCTCTATCCTGGTATAGAATACCAGTTTCTCTGATAACATCGGGAAGTTTTTATTATCGCTGAAAACAAAGATCTTTAATGATTCACCAAGTTCGAAGCATTTCATCAGTCCTTTCGGATAAATGCTCTCTTTTTAAGTTCGGACAACTATCAGGGTTCAGAGCACTGTCCTCTGTTTTTTTTTTTTTTTTTTTTTTTTTTTGACTGTCAGAAGACGCTACGTTATATAAGAACATCTACGAGGTATGAGCGCGTGCCAGCAAGGCAATTTTCCCGATCTGAATCAGTGAAGTCGATGATTGAATTTCCGCCTGATTCCTAGTTGACTCTGACATCCGGCTTGCCTCTAAGGTAGTGCGTGTTGCTGCGGCACAGTGCTTTCGCTTGTAACTGATCTGGAATTTGGTCAACAAACTCACTGCGGGCGCAAGTTTGGGACTTGCGCAGGTGTCCACACTCTTCCTCATTTTTATAGACGATCTCTTGTCCATTACCCACAATCCAATTCACATGTTTGATGTTGAGTTTCTCAACACGATACGAATATTACCTATCAACCTCTGTGGTCCCCATCACCAATCAGCAGGTTAACATATTGAAATTCGATCTTTGCAATAAATACCAAAGGAGGATTACCTAACTAAGTAGAATCCAATACCCTAAAAGCCTGCCACTTGTTGTCAAAGATGAAGCCAATGCAAGTATATTATCGATTGACGGCACTTGCGTCATCGAAACCAAAGAACTACCAATCTTCGACTCTTAATTGGAACGACCATATAATTGAAGTTGTGAAATGTGCGGCCAAATGTATGGAGTTTATTAAGAGATGCAAAAACTACTTCACTCTATCCAACCTGACCACTCCTTACAAGGAATACCTTCATCCCAAAATAGAGTTCAACTTCCATATTTGGTCAGGGGCATCCAAAACTGCGCTACACGTGCTCAATAGGATACAAAACCGAACAGTGAAATCTATTGGGGACTCAGCCGTAAGACGATCAATTCCGTCGATAGAATTATCTTCTTATCTCTTTTCTGTAGGTATTATTATGGTCGTTGATCTACTGAACTTGGTGCATGTGTTCCGCGTCTTCATACATTTTCTCGCGACACCCGTCATTCTGAGAATGTGCATCAGTACACGTTGCCAACTTCATGCGCACAAATAAACATAGAGTCATTCTTTAGCCGAACGACACGAATGTCGAATGCTCAGCATGATCATGTGTTTCCTCGTCGTTGTAATGTCCATGCATTTAAGATCAACATCTTATCTTCTATCTCTTCCCCCGCTCGCACTAATCTTTGTCATTTAGGGGTCCTTCAAAATGCCGTTTTGTGCGTGCGTTAGTGTAAAAAATAAACCAGTTCCAGCCTTGAGTGCTAGCCTATGACGTCGTAAAGTACATATTTTTGCTCTTCGTTACCGCACGCATGAGCCGGCAAACGTCGCAATAGATCAATTCAAACAACTGCATGGTTTGTATTAGAAAAGTATCCCACAAACTTTTCCAAGTAGAATCCTTACATTCTGTTCTCGTGTTGCACTTATCTAAATCTTTGAAGTTCTAGTGTGTCTACACAGTAGAAAGCAGTATATATTCTGTAATACGTACAATATTAGAAGTAACCAGGCAAAACTTTGCCTCTATGGGGTGAAATGGAGAAGAGGGAGTTGGACATCCACAGCATAGATGGAGGACGCGAATCCGGTAACTATGGAGGCCACCAGATTAGAAAATTCACAATACCTTTCAGCCGAAAGAGAAAATAAAGGAAGTTCGTTTTAGCAACATTGATCTTCACGGCTGGCTCACGAGGATGGCGGACGGCATTCTAAGATATTTGACAACTTGGTCACAATAGACTTATATAGTGCCCCCGTATCATTAGAATTATATTGTATGCGCTTTATAAAGTGTTAAGGCTTAGAAAGCAATCGAAGAATGGGCAATGGTACATGAGTTCAATTGACAGAAGCCTCACTGCGCGGATTGGTTAAATTGAAGAAATTAGATTAATTTGAAGAAATTAGATTCTTTTTCACGAAATTCTATATGCAAGATTTATTCCTGTCATTGACTCTACACCTCCGCTCCAAGTAGCTATTTTCCTTGCCCCTGCCCACACCAACTTTTCACATGCACGTTTGGTCTCCTTGCAATTTTCTTTTCAATCATTTTTGAAATGCTCCGCCTGTTCGTTGTTCTACTTCGGAGATAATCAGGATCTCGTATTCGCATGCAATTGTTAGCGCAACTGTCAGAGTCGCTTCACCGTCAAAATGGAAACTGGGCAGGATATAGACAACTCCTCTATGTTGTCCGTTTAACCAGTCTCTATGCATATTTCCTCATTTTATCATTCGTCTCACTTTTAAACAACGTAATCCCGTTTGATTTGGAGAGAAAAATCTAACCACATAGAGTGCGATGTCCGCCGGTCGTTTCCGTTTATCACGCATTGTATGCGTGCATATGAAACTAACTCCGGATTAGTCCTTCGGTCATGAGTTCGCAGCTTCAACTCAGACTGACAGATGTCAACACCACAAACTTCGAAATGCAAGATCGTCCTTGGCAGATAAAAACCATTCGGAGGCATGGAATGCATGCGGTATCCGGGCATTTAGAGGATAACAGATTTCTTGTTTAAATAAGAAAAACGTATTTCCCGTGAGATCGTTTGCAACGTAATCCGAGCAGCCCAGTGTATGGGGCTTATCCTTAAGGATAAAATTAAAATAAATTACTTGCAATCCTTCCCAAGGAAGGTTGGTGACAAGTTTCAGCGTATGGAATTGGGGAGTTGAAAGAGGCGGAGACCAAACAAACGTAACACCTTTGCCAAGGATCTCGGTTAACCGAGTTCTCAATAAATCTCTTGAAAAATGATTCAAATTCTGAAACCGCGTAGAAGACGAACACACCGGATGGGGATGCTGGTGACATCCATTTATCTTCTTGAGTAATTTCACATTTGGGATAAGCTACATCGGCTGGTCTTGAATACAGCACGAATTGCTGGCATTGTCTGCACGGAGGGTATAAAATGCAAGTAACACTTGTGAGTACATGGAGAGTCGCTATCGCGTTCGCTTAATAAATGAACCCGTGTCATTAAAACTTACAATCCACAAAACATGAGGCGGTTTCGGCGACTCTCCATCTAACCCCACCTCATCCTCATACTACGTATCCTGTTATCAAAAGGTAGACCAACATGTGAGTACTGCGGCTATTCACCTATGGTTTCGTGTCCATTCTCAACCACCAGCAAGTGGTGTGTGGCACGTCTTCATTGGTCGAGCAAAGGACCAGCTACAGCCAGGATACGATAATTAATTTGAATTTCCTGCTGCAAATAAAGTTTCACTATGGCAAAAAATTAATCAAGGAAAAGAGCATTTTTCAATTAACGCTGGCGCTCTCTGCACACCAAATAGATACCAAGCAGAAAAAAAAGGAGAGGTAACTGAAAGGGCAGGAGGCGAACAAAATTGTTCACCACAGAATGTCGGCTCCTGTAATACTCATGCAAATTATGTCCTTTCAGCAAACGCGCCAGCCACGTGGTTGTGGTGGGAATGTCTCCGTTAGTACCTTAGTTCAATTTGTCATCTTTTGTTTTATCCGGTCCAAAGTCACGTTTTGTGGATTTAAAATGTTTGTGGGTTTTATTTAATTTTTTAGCGGTATTCCAGGACGCAAGGATAATGACATTAATTTGGGGGCTTCCGTCTAATTAGTGTACATTGTGAGCCGTTGCCTAATCGTGATGATATCACTGTCAGAGCAGGAGAATCCTTCGTTTGACGACTTCTTTTTAAACGACACATGGGGATTCTCGAGGGTTAACAAAATATCTGTCCGAGATTAAAGCTCATCTGTCATATGTATGAACACTGAACTCGGTGGCCTTATGAAGGGGGAAGTGATTGCAGAATTATGTTTGCCTTTTGTCAGATCATTATTTTTGCATATGAAATTCAGGGTGAATGGTGGGTGGTACCTAATTTACACTCTAAGATAGTTAGTCGTATGTTATTTGATGCTGAGCAAGATGTGAGTTTGGAGACTTGAGTTTATTGAAGGCTTTAATGTCAACTGCCACGGTATTGCTGAATGGCTGAATCAATGATGGAGATAGATGAAAATGCATATATAGATACCAAAGGCCTCATGATCATGAATGTAAACCGCGGAGGTATCCAAGGGGACTGGATTATCGTACAAGATGTGTGATGACTTAAAATGGTTAATCAAAATATATTCAAACTTGTCGTATTTATGACGCACTTATTTATATCTCAACTCCTACCATGTCTGTACAATGTGCTCTAGGACCAAACATATGAGTGACGAAGAAGTTTCCTGATGGGAGCTTCTGTTGGGGCTATTTACCTTAGCCTGCTGACAAGTTCAAGTTCAACCACTATCTGTAATGTTGTTAACCATGTGTGGGCAGTCAAATTTACGTTGAAAAGGTGCAGCAGTAGCTCATCCGCTTGGATGAGAGAGGTGATGATAAGTTCTGAAAACTGTTTTTCGAAACTGTTCTGAAACATAAGGACGAGCGATTCGCGTTGACCAGGAGGACGGCCGCCACTTAGATGGGAGGACAATGTAAGGTTTGACCTTGAGGAGATCGCATTAAATGGTCCAGCGTGGAAGGGGAGTGCAAAGGACAGGGAGCAATGGCGCAGCCGAATCAGTGAGGTCATGAACTTCCGGGTTGGTCTAGACTAATAAAAAGTAGTAGATTCCTGTTGAGAGATGTGGGGGATCTAAGTTTTGTGATATGCTATTGGTCAGGTAGTGTATTCAGTATCCTGTAGTCTGCACATTGTTGCCATTCTCTGTTGCTATTCTTATCCAGATGAAGAGGGCCTGTGGGGATATTAGTTAGTGCGTCAGCACGGGCGTGGGTTCCCTAATATTCCACCGAATGTTTACCAAATGACACACCTAGTTATTTTTTGTAATTTGTTTTTTTATTGTTACCCAGCAATTTTGTTTTATTAGTACATCAAATCGTTTTATTGGGCATCAACACAGGAAACACGCTTCAACAAGGAAATGTGTCTAGTTTGGAATTTAATTTACTTTTAAATTTTGAAAATCAAATAGTTACCGAAATTTATAAATTGTTTATTATTTGTTTTTTACTTTGCTGTATGATTTATCACCATCATCGGCACTCCAACCGGGGACCGGCCTTGGCCTTATTTAGCAAGTCCTGCGGCTTGTTAAATTTTCCATAATGATTTGTTTTTCCGGGCCAGGTCATTAGTCTTGGGCCGGAGGCTCCCCGACGGGGAATCGAACCCCGGTCTCCCACCTAACAGGCGGGTATACTAACCACTATACTATCGAGGAGCCTCATAGATAACTCATAGATAACTATGATTTATTGGTTTTCACAAAAACTATTGAACACCTTCGTATGAACTTAAGGTTTTTTTTTTTATCAAAAAGACTATTGCATATGGTTTTTGTGCCGCACTATATGTTTTCGATAATAACGATTTAGGATCAATAAATTTACGTTATTTCATAGATTTACGGACAAATTTACCTGGAAAAATAAACTCAAACTTCCCCGAGTTGGAAAATAAAACACATACAAACGCGCTTGACGTTACTCGTTCTTCGGCGCGCACCACTCTATTGGTAAAAGTCGCCTCCTCGACCCACGGCTGACTTTGTTCACGGCTACTACTCGACCCTGGTGGGCACTCGACTCCCTCTTCGTGCGCACTTTCTTGCGCACTCCACTTAGGTTAACCCTCGACTGGCTGACTCGTGCAGAGTCGACTCCCGGCTAGGGGTGAGTTTGGTTCTTAAAAGAAAGCCAAGTTTCTCTTTTGGTGACCATGGTGAAAAGATCTTATAGCGTTTGAAATAATAGTGAAGAAGATCGTGTGATTCGAACTGACGCTATGACAGCTCGAATCACGAAAAAAAATTTACCTAAGCGTTACACATCAGGCTATTGACCGTGTTTAGAATTTGATTTCCAAACTCGACTATATTCCACTGATGTGAATTATTTTTATTTGTCGCTTGGTATACGGTTCTGATGTATTTTTCTTATTCGATTTTTCGTTCGGTGTTCTTCACTATTTTTGCCTGTGAATTGTGTGTATCTGTTAGAGTTGCCACACCACCCCCTTCCCAGAAACTTCGTTACGATCAGATTCGGTGCGAGCGACGAGCGAGCGACGAGCGAGCGAACGAGAGAATGTCGGAGCAAGCCAAGCGAGTGTGCCTTGGTGCTCTATGCAGAAGTCATGATTGCGTATGTGAAGTTCTGTTTACTACGGGGAGTGTGTGTGTGCTGCGTCGTGTACAGATCACGCCGTAGTCACCAATCATAGTGTTTGAAATAATAGTGAAGAAGATCGTGTGATTCGAACTGACGCTATGACAAGTCGAATCACGAACAAAATTTTACCTAAGCGTTACACATTAGGCTACTGAGCGTGTTTAGAATTTGATTTCCAAACTCGACCATAGTATACCACTGATGTGAATTATTTTTATTTATCGCTTGGTATACGGTTCTGATGTATTTTTCTTATTCGATTTTTCGTTCGGTGGTCTTCGCTATTTTTGCTTGTGAATTGTGTGTATCTGTTAGAGTTGCCACAATCTCTCTGAGTAGTTAGTCGCGAGGGTGCGGCTGATCCCGCAGAGATTAACCCACGCAACAAGGTCATGGGTAAACGAAACCGGGAATAAAGGAGATAGAACAAAAGGCATGGTGTGGTAATGTGCATGCAGCTGTTTAAATATACTGCATGCCACTAGGAAAACTGGTGCTAAAAGCAATTTAGATACCCAATGGTGATTGTGCACGGTATCTGTTATGGTTTTGTAGGGGTTTGGTTTCAGGAAGCGTGTCTCCTAGTCCTTAAAGGAGAAGGGATCTCTTTGACCGCTCCTGAAAACCGCCCTACAAAGGGGCGTCGCCGTGCTTCCTCATATGCCTGAAGGAAGAGCAACGTCCTGTCGTCGGCTGTGGTTCTGGCTTTTCCAAGCCCTTGTCTCCGCTGGGATTTGCCTGAATATTTGGGGGTTTTCGAAAAATGAAAGATCAATTTTGCTTACTATAACCTTTTATTTGCCAGCTCCTCCTTGGCTTGAATATCAGTTGGAATTCCTATTGTGTACAATTTTATTTTTATAAGGCCTTCGGAATACTTAATACTGGATGCTGAGTGCGGGATACTGATGTGATTGAAGTGAATGAGTCGAATGATTTAATTGGAATGAATCTGGATACTGTGTACGGGATCCAGATGTGATTGAAGTGAATAATTTGAATGATTCAATTGGAATGAATGCTACCCAAGTGAGCACGGGTATTGAAGTGAATCTGGATATTACTTTACCATTCCTATATAAAGGAAAACAAATCGAGATTTGTATCCCGAAAATACACATTTTCGTACAATAATCTCGATTTTTGGGTATCCTCTTGTATTTACTTTAGATAAGAATTCAATTTGTTGAATTCTTACGAAACTATTTCGCAGATGTGGGAATGTATCTGGTTTTGGTTTTGTATTTGTTTTTCTCTTTGAATTTCGATGATGCCGTGGGGCAAATGTGAAACGAATAAATGAATATTAGGTTCGTTTATTGTGAATTTTGATTTTAATTTAAGTTTTAAATTAAATTATGCCGCGGGAGCAAATGTTAAGCGATAGACGAATGTTTGATTCGTTTATTGCGAATTTTGGATCATGCGTACGTTAATTCGGGTTTTGATAGGATTTTGGGTTTTAGGGTGATATAGCTGGGATTTGGATGTGGAAATGGGGGGAAAATGGTGGTAGGGCTTTTCAGAGCACTACATATCTATGCCCGCAGAAAGGATCGATTTCTTTTGTGTGCATATTTACATGTTGGTGAATTCGGTTATACCCGCCTGTCACGCGGGTGACCGGGGTTCGATATCTCATCGGGGAGCCTCTGGCGCAAGACTAATGACCTTGTCCGGAAAAAAACAAATCTTTATGGAAAATTTAACAACCCTCAGGACTTGTTAAATAAGGCCAAGACCGGTCCCGGTTGTAGTGCCGATGATGATGATAATAAATTCGGTTTTTGGCGGCTAGACGTGAGATGCGAAAACTGCTTTTGTCGGTTGGAGAAAAGGCTGCCGTGAATGTGAATAAGCCAGGAAAATCTGCTGCGCACGTGTGTGGCGGGATACGATGGCTGACAGGGGCGCCGATAATGTTTTCTGATTTATGTCGGTTACTTTGTAAGTTAACCGAATTATTTTCAGGAAAATTGGTGAGATGAATTAATGCACGGAACAATGCCCTTGGGGAGGAAATGTTTGCAGGTGACTGCGGGTTGGTGACGGGAGTTGGGGTTGTAACTGTGGGTGGTTCTTCGTGTATTTTGAGAGAACCCCCACAGGCCGCCATGAGCTGTTGGAAGCCTGACAAATTCCATGTTCGAGCATTGTAGTCGGATTTCGCGCGAGGTTCACGTAGTTCCTCGGGAGTTAAACTACACCGATGACTGTGTGTCTGAATATCATGAAAAAAACCGTCTTGGTGCGTTTAGATTTATTAAAAGCAATCACCACGTGTACAAATTTCTTAAAAATATGTCAGCGAACACAGAAACAGTGCTCGACAATATGTAAAGATCTCCTGCCTTTGAGTGTACTGGCCTGGGGACTAATGTTTACTGCTCCAATAATCTGTTATGCCCTAAATCTGTAAACAGGTTATAAGATTTTAATATCAATAACGAAGCTCCAACGAATTGTTCACCGAAGTCTAAATTGAGAGTAAGGGGCTTTGGTCCATACGTTGTTATCACTGAGTTCTTAGGCGCGGATAATTTTAAGTTGTCCGGAAGTCTAAAAGCAGACGCGAACGATCGTGGAAGGACGGTGGTATCCGTACCCGTGCCATTCATGAAATTTGTGTTCGACTTACATTCAGAGATCGGCAAGCGACCAAAGTGTGTGTTGCCGGTTGTTTGCGCCTTAACGACGGTCAGCGATCCTACTTTAAAGGATTCGCCTAAGGGAAAGCTGACTGAGGTCAATTACAGGGCTGTTCACACCGAAATACCTATGATAGAAACAAATCGCAACAAAATTAATTCTACCTCAAGCACGGGGACCAATTCGTCGTCGGTTTGAGGAATTCGCGTATTCTCTGATAACAACGATTTATTCTCGGAATCTTGGAATCGTGTAGTTTAACTCAATCTATCATCAAACGGGGTTGTTAAAGTTCAGGTCGCTTCCTGGTAATTTTGTCGTTCAAAAGAACCCTTGGCGTTTGTTGCGACGAAGATGTATTAGCCGCGCTGATTTGGAGTGGATAAGTCTGTGTTTGACTAGTTCCCGCATCTGCGCTCTGATCGATCTTACAAACATTCAAGTCTGTTCGGGACACGATAATATCTCGAATGTGCTATGGAAGATTCTCGCACAGCAAGGTCTCAATAAGACTTTTATCTGCTGTAGTCCCTGCTAAAGACCGTAACAGTAAGAAAAACGTGTGAAGTGTTCGGAGAGGGTACTAATAGTGAACGAACAGGTCGAAAGTGATTTCAGACCCTTTCGACTGGCGGTTAGATCCTTGAAGATACGCCTTGATCGGGTAGACCAAAATCTCTCGATGTCAACCAGTTAAAGACAGAAAATGAAAGGGATTCTAGCCAAGCATGTCAGGAACTTTTTCAATGGTGTGGGGTAAGCGATGAAAAATCGTGGAAGTGAACTGACTGCTGCGAAGCGGCTATATATTTGCTCTTCCTTTCTCATCTGAAACAAGAATTGTCAAATTTTGGAGCGAATTTTGACATCTGCAAAAGTGGACGATGATCTGGTTCGGGAAACGATGGTATCATTGGCTTTCATCACACGATCCAATGCCTTTGAGTGGTAAACGTGGACTTCTTCACGGCAAGGTGTGGTTGTGTGTTTGGTGGACTACTGCTGGGATTGTGTATTCTGAGTTTTTGGAAAGTGATAAAACCATTATCAGGTATGTTTAATCCCCACAATTGCACAGCGTAACTGAAGAACTCGCAAAAACCAAACAGCCAGTACTCACGAATGAGAAGAGTGTTCTTCTCCATCAAAACAACGCGAGGCCTCATATAGCTACGAGGACCTGTGGGTGATTTTTTCATCCGGCTGGGAACTTTTACTGCATCCTACATAGTCATCAGATGTTGCGCCGTCAGATTAGAATTCGTTTTTGGCCATGGACAATTATATGGGCGATGGGCGGTTCAAAACTCAACGAGAGGCTGAAAACGCATCAGCACGGTTTTTTAGTCTCGGGAACAAGATTTCTACAAGTTTGTGGATAGATGGGAGGCGGTTGTAGAGGCGAATGAAAGACATTTTGCAGAATAAACAATGTATAGACACATTGTTTCTACGACTTCTATTGTGAAACCGCACGAACTCTCTTGGTTAACGGGTGTAATAAAATGTAAATGATAATTTTACTTTTTTGCTTAGAAATAAATTGCGAGATAGACAATCTTGTGCGTGGCTGTTGTTTGGTTTATGAAGGCTAGGGGAACCCGCTTGGCTAGCGGTCGCCCTCGACTTTGTAATCTGAGAAGCCATGAGCGAGCAAAAGCTACATACGTCTGTTACGCAACGGATTATTATAAAATGTAAATTTAAAAGGCATTAAACTGCCGAAAACAGCCACACACGAGAACTGCTGGGAATACATTTCTAACCAAAAAAGTAAAAAACTGTTTATATTTGATTCACCCTCGTATAATAATTTGCGGAATTTCCTTTTTGTCTTCTGCTGTGAGATGAGTTTTTAATTCTTAATGGATATACAATAAAAGAGAATCACAGATTTCAATGATAATTCCCATCATCAAATGTATTCCAAGTATCGGACAACTTTCTTAAAATACGAGGCTAGGATGAAAAGTAATGCAGAACGCGAATTAATTGACCTTCAGAAGCGCTCTTAGCGGTAAATGGAAGTAACATGCACTCTTAATACGAATACACAGGCGCGAGGTCGAATGTACATCCGGTGTTTTTCGAGGGGGAGAAGTATGGCAGTGTGTTCTAGTGCTATGTCAACGCGACTCAAAAAGCGTGCTGTTATCGAATTTTTAACTGCTGAAAAAGTGACTTGTATTGAAATTTATCATCGTTCGAAACCTTTTTATGGTAACGATGCTGTTGATGGATCTACTGCCAATCGATGGATAATACAATTTCGTGTTTGCGAGCCGGAAAAGGCCACAATTGATGATGGAACACGTAGCGAACGTCCTATTTCTGCCACTTGTCGCACTCTGGAAATTTTCGCCATGTGGGGGATTAGTTATCCCGTTCTGGAACGATGAATGACCTTAATAGAGTTATGTACGAATCGTTGAGAGATGAACCACAAATCGATGAGATTGCCCAAATTTCAAATAAAAGGGAACTAAGTAACGCGGTTCGCTGTCAATACTACATTTCTATATTTTCGGTATATTTGGTTTCGGGCCAAGCTAATCAAGTGGTTCAGAACACATTGCGAACTTATCCATTGACTGTGAGACCCAGGATTTTGGTATTGTGACGGGACTATGCGAGACAATTTGGTCTAATTTTGGTTCGTCGCGAATGTTTTTTCCAGGAATGATCTTATACCATGCGAATGCAGTCAGACCGTGGAAATGTGAAGTGGTTCCCGAGGTTGTGAATGCTATTAAGTTGGTCCACTTATTTTAGCACTGTCCTGGATTTAACCATATCTGTCTTAGAGAATGTTTGGTTCGAAGATTCGTCCCGATGTCAAGCGGTTTCCTTCGATAATACAAATATTTGTGGGACCTTTAGATACTGTTTAGAAGGAACTATATACTCTTAAGGATGACAGTCTGTATACCAAGTTTACTACCTCGTGTACGACTTCTATTGAGCAACAGCTACCGCTATGTGCACTGCGAATTTTAGTATTGAGGTATTGATGCTGATTATTTGCGTTATGCGTGAGGGGACAGTCCTCTAACCGTTGGTAACAGTCTCGCTCATATGTTGCATTCTCTTGCTGATTTTTTTTTGCAAATATTTGACGTTGAACCTGCTGCCGAGTGTAATATTTAGATAAGGCAGCTAGATATAGAAGAATTCGAGAAATGATGTTTTTGGCAGATTTTTTTACGTTCTTGTACAGTCGCCGAACACAGTCTAAATGAAAATCATCACTTTGTGCTTTATTTTTTGAAAAGGTTTTTATTTAACTTCACTTATAAATGTTTCTTTTTTTCGTTTTAATTTTTTCCCCCCACACACACTCGTCAACATCTGCTCGTGGAAGTTTTTATGTGCGTGACTGATAGCTGACTACTGAAAACTCTCATTCTCTAGGAGAGAAACTTACCCCAGTTGTTTTTCCTTTCTTCTTAATATCCTTTCCCCTCGAATCCCCCCACTTCCAGGGGATCACCGCATTCTCCTTTCGATCCACTTCGATCGTGCAGTTAAAGTGTAAATGTCCCTATACGTACAAACGCGAACGTTGCCGTCCGTATAGCCTAAGATAAGCCGAGAATTGTTAGGCTTTTCACACTTTTGCGGTATCCGCTTTACCCCATGTCATGTATTCTCCTTAGTGATTTCCTCGGCCGAAGTCATTATCATCGGCTGAGATATTTGGCTGCTTTGTGTCCCATTGTAGGAACAGTGTTAATTCGTTCATTGGTGTTTTCAATAAAGGAAAAAAACATTTCCAGCTGATCAAGAGGAGATGGTAAACATTGTATATTTTTTGACCATATTATTATCACATGGGATTTTTGGGTGTGGGCGTTTGGGGATGTCGCGCCTAGCTGCTTGTGTTTCATCAGCTAATCGGTTGTCAAACAAATTCGACTTTAGCACTGTGCCCTTCAATAGCCATGCAGGCATAATCGATTAGCAGGGGAATGTGGCCCACGTAAGTGTGGATACGTTGGTCTGCGGACACTATTATGCATAGTTCTTTTAGTTGGGCGATAAGGTATTTAACCTCCCAGGTGTACCATTCGATTTGTACGAAATTTGTTTTCTACCACAGGCTTTTGTCTCATTTGCAGCTACTTTTTGTCCGACCACATTCAACCTGGATCGCATGGGCCCACATATTTTTCAGGCCACTAGGGTATTTAGCTGCGGTCAGTATAACTAAATCATCTATATCTCTTAGTATTCGACCATAGTTAGCTGAATCAAATCCATTTTTGACCAACAGTATTTCTGGCACGGTGTTTTTTGGTTTCTGTTAGTCATTGGGTCCCAATATCGCATTTCGGGATTAGAGAACAAAAACAAATATTGATCATCGAAAATCACTTTATTGTTTTTCAAAATATTCCCCATGAAGTTCTATACACTTTTGCATGCGTTTGAACCAATTGTCGAAGCACTTTTGCCACTCTGATTGAGGTATCTCCAATACATGCATTCTGAATGCAGCAACCGTTTCTTCAGGTGTCGAAAAACGTTGATCTCTCAGTTTGTTTTTTACGTACGGGAATAAAAAGAAGTCGTTCGGTCCCAAGTCAGGACTATACGGCGGATGACCCATCAAATCGATGTTTTGCGTGCTCAAAAATGCAGTTATCGCAGCCGATGTGTGAGAGCTCGCATTGTCGTGGTGAAGAGTGATCCGTCTTCGGCGGTTGGTTTTCCTGATTTCTTGGAAGACAACTGGCAAACAAATGGTTGTGTACCACTCAGAATTGACTGTTCTGCGTTGTTCTAGTGGTACGGTTGCGACATGTCGAGTTTTTCCGAAAAAACAGGCGACTATTTGCTTGGAAGTGCATCGTGCGCGAACAACTTTTGTTGGATTTGGCTCATCTTGAAACACCCAGACAGTCGACTGCTGTTTACTTTCGGGCTCATACGCGTAAATCCACGATTCATCACCTGTCACGATGTCATAGACGTGTTTCGAAGCACCGCGACCGTATTTTTTGAGCACAAATTGTGTGGGATCCAACGCGAACAAATTTTTTTGACAGTCATATGTTAATGCAATATTGAATGTATGCTGGTCCCACTAACGCCTAAGGTTGTTTCAATCTCACGATAGGTCACATGACGATCTTCCAATATCAGTTCGCGCACAGCATCAATGGTTTTCGGAACAACAACTGATTTTGGACGACCTTCACGAAATTCATCTTGGAGTGAACTACGACCACGATTTAATTCACCATACCATCGATAAACACTGGTCCTTGATGGAGCTTCATCGCCAAAAATTGAATTAAGTTCATCCATGCACTGTTGCTGAGTTAATCCACGCCGAAAGTTGTAAAAAATAATCGCACGAAAATGTTAACGATTTAATTCCATTTTTGGGCCCAGATGAATCTTTTAAGTTACTGTAAACAACACAAATAGCGCTCGTATGTCAAAACGTTCTGAGTGCGTATAACCTCAAAAATGTCCAACTTTACGACAGAGCTGTCAATTGCCGGATTGCAATACTAGGGTTGCCAAATCCCGAAACATAAGAGGCAATCCTCGTATACATGGCACGAGGTACAAGAAATAGAGTTTAATCAGTTGTTCTGCTTTACCTAATATTATATTGAAATTGTGGTAATCCTGGTGTTACCTCTGTCAACTGATTCATGCACTTATTCCTTCAAGCAATAATCTCTGTGCGGTAGCATCTTCTATATGTATACATGTGATATCCTCTGTTCGATAGCATCTTCTATATATTTCACCAACGTGTATGAAGTTAGCCAGTGCAGGTTTAAGTGAATCTTATTATTATTGCGGACGGCACCATAACCTAAGTGTTTGGGTATGGCAATTTTTGCGTATAACATCGACACACATGCATTTAATTTTAAGGCTCTTCTGGTAATCAATCGCACGAGACAGTATTGATTAGTGCTAGCCGATCAGTAGTAGCTTTCGAATAAAAAAACTCAGTGTTCTATTTATTTGGTTGTTGTGGTCAAGTTACCCTGAAATTACGCCTTTTTGATATATAATACAATAAAACAAAGTTTCTTTAAGCATTGGCCGCCAAAAATGCTACTAAACATTGCAATACACATAGATACCAAAAATATACTTGCGAATACCACTTTGTCGAACTCTCGTATGTTATAAAGTCAGTAGATGAATTGCCATCCCAGTGACTTTTTAATATCCAACCAGATTTACCGCAAAAACAAATGAAGATTGAAAACCAAAGTCCACGTCCATTGTCGAGTGGATGAGCCACCAATCCACCTCCATCTTTTACACGTTCGATCTGCAGCATCTGGCAAATGCTACATCAGCAATAAACGACCTGAAATTACAGCCGTATTGTCAGCATTGTAGTCAGCTTTCATCACTTTGCACTCTCACTCCTTCCTGTATATCTTTCCTAGTCCTCGTTTGACCGATTGGACAGCATATCACACCTTGAAGGTTTGCAGCACCATCCACTGTGTCCATGTAGTACGTGGAAACAGAGTCATCTGTGACCAATCAATAATCGATTAGCAGCTGGATAAAAGGACCAAAGGACGAACGATGGAGTAGAAGAATAAAAACGAAATACAGGAACCGAATCCCAATAGGAAAAACTTTACCATCTCGGTAAGTTGGGTAATAAATTAATAACCGGAACGAGCCAACAAGACATGCCGCCACTGTAGTTGATCACAGTTGGTCAAGGATGCGACGTTTACATTCCTGGGTATCCTTTTGTTTTTGTTTTATTTTTTCTATCTCCTCTAGTCATCGTCCCCGTAGAACTCCGAACACCCTAAGATGGAGTTTGTAAAATTGCATTACCTTCAGAGGATGGACATTTACCAGGATTACGGATATTGCCCAAGCCGGCTATCGGTGGCAAACCTCGTCTACATGGCGATAAAGTTCGAACCAACAGTTTTCCAATATGTGGATGACACAGGAGGTAACACATGTGAACACGGGAAGCAATTTGTCATTTCGAGACAAAGCTGGTCAGCTTCTAGTTGAAGAGCAGGTAGAAGGGCTAGGGGAGTGAACGAATCTCCGGGATTATCGGAGGATGGACATGAGATTAACAAATATTGATGCCCGGTAAAGACTAATAAACGAACGCTACGAGGAATTAAGCCCCAAATCTTAGAGCTTAGTTCAGGCATCCGCTCCGGAAGTGAAACAATGCGGGGATTATTTGTGAATGAACAGTCGATGGGACGGAAACATTCGGTGGGAAATATTACGATACTCTTAATTCGAGTAATGAATTTCATTCAATGCATTGCGGATTGAGTACTTGAATGTCTAGGAAATAGAGGAGTATAAATCGAAGTGTTGCCCGTTGGCATGCTACACATGATACAGATATTGTGGGTAGGTTTCATGGTTTTGTCAATTGAAGTGGATTGGACAACAAACTTACTATTTATTTTAGTAAAAGTAGTTATTGTGATATATGTACAATCTTGTTATTTACAAACTTTGCACTGTGAGGAATATCGGAATGTGGAATTAATTTTAAATCGATCTTATTTAGGCTGTTATGTTTCAAGCACATATGCTAAAAAATTGCGAAAAATAACGGCTTGTTCTTTAAGTTCATAAAAATTATAGAAAATTACAATTTTTACATGTCTCAAGGAAAGGGTTTTTTCCTTGTTTAGTTTGGCGTTGGCCGTTTTCTTCATATTCGTCGTTCATCATGATGCTGAAATTAAAATTTGTGGCGTCTACTACTGATGATGAGAGACGGCTGACATAATTTCGAATATATATCAAAACTTGTTTTGCCAAATTTCACCGTTTTTTTTACCAAATATTCCGCCGCTGAGCCTTCCTCTTAGCATTAGAAAAAATATTACCATTTAGCTTAACATGCAGAAGAATCATTGATCATGAACTCAAATGATGGTGGCTTCTGAAATCTATTCTTGTGGGATTAAGATTGGGGACTTGAGCGCACTTCTGTTTTTAGTTTAGATTCGCGCTTTGTTTTCAATAAGGGAAGGCTATTCATTGGATATTATTTCTCTGTTATTAAAAAAACCTCGAACGTAATTGTCCGAATCAATTTTTATTTCAGTTTGAGATAAATGTAAAATTTTTCCCTGAGGTAGTAATAAAGAGATGCAACTTGGGCTAGAAAACTAGTTATGGATACTGAAGATACAAAAGGTACAAAATGAAAATAGAAAAGAAATCTTATATGTTCCCAACTGGTTGCTCGGCGAAAGCGATGGTGTATTATAAATTATATTTGGAGATAGCTACTGGGAAAATCAATCACCCGCGCCCCTTGTCATTCCCACACTGCAATAGCATTGCACACGCATGCTGCGCCAGCATAACAAAAACCAATTTTCACATATTTTTTTGCCACGTATACCCATTTTTTTCATTTTCATTTTTCAAAAATTTTTTTTATTTTCTTTTTATAATCTTAATTTCTAAATTATATGCTAGACAAAAAATGCTTAAATTCTAGCTTAATTATCTTATATTATAACCTACTGGTTCTACGCTGACGCTCTAAGCTAAACATTACATAAATATTGTATAATTTGCCTTTCGGGACAGAACTTTGTTTGTGACAATAGTTATAATTATTTAAATGACAAAGAAAAATTTGGAAAAGTTTGTGTCTAACTTTTTTTTTTTTCTTAAAATTTAACCAAATTTTTTTTTTTTTTTAATTTTATTTAAAAGAACTTAACTTAAATCTTATATTACCCTAATTCTAGCAAAGCTAAGTCTATGTAAGCTGGCTGATGAGACTGTTATTCTATACCGACATTGGTATCCAGGTCTTTTTATGCCATTCAACCACCAGAACTGTTGACGCTGTCCAATACTATCGTCCCGGTCTCTGTGGGAGATAGCCCTACTGAAGCGCAAGAGCTCTTCTTCGGTGCGCGTTTCTTCCCGGTCATAGCACAATCGCCCGTCTACGGATGATCTACTTACATGATAGATCGGCGGAATTCCGGATCTATGCTGTATGAGCCTTTCATGTCCTAATCTAGGAACGCCTCTGGTTGAACAAAACCGTTGCGACGCACGTTTTCATAGTACAGGGTATTTGGATAATAAGCCCCGAAAATTAGGTAATTGGACGAGCTTATTGCTCTCGCAATATGTCCTCTGATTAATTTGATCATAAAGTTATCCACCCTATGTATGCAGGCTTCATAAATAGTCTCCTTTGAGTAGTACTTTGATCTAATCTGAGACAAGTTCTGAGACACTTCCTTCCGAACACCCGAATCTTTTCCATCAAATTTGGACCTATCTTAAACCATACCCATCATCATCATCGGCACTACAACCGGGAACTGGTCTTGGCCTTATTTAGCAAGTCCTGAGGCTTGTTGAATTTTCCATAATGATTTTTTTTTCCGGGCAAGGTCATTAGTTTTGCGCCAGAGGCTCCCCGACGGGGAATCGAACCCCGGTCTCCCACGTGACAGGTGGGTATACTAACCGTTATATTATGGAGGAGCCATGTTAAACCATACTGGACAACCATATATGAGCATTGGCCTGATTAGCGTGATGTAGCATATGGCTTTTACCCTACTGTAAAGTTGGCTACAGTGAAGTAGCCTCCCTGTCATCGCAAACGTTTTTTTAGCCTTGACCAAAGCAGCCTCTACAAGGCTGTTGGAATACAGATATTTATCTAGCCAGATGCTCAGATATTTAATTAAACTCGTGGTTTCCAGTTTATCTTCATGCGGTCCCACGATAACTAACTTCCGGCAGTTTTTCCTTGTGTCGTTAATGGGGTTCTAAATAGGATGGCTTCACATTTCTGGAAGTTGATCTTAAGCCTCCAGGATCGCAATAGCGCTGCACGTTGCTGAAGTCTCGCTGTATTAAACTATTTATGATCGCAACTTTCGGAGCTGTTCTGTAAATTATGAGATCGTCTGCGTACGCAATAGCCTGCGGGAGTGCATCTAATAAGTCGCTAATGTAAATGTTAAAAAGAATCGGAGAGAGTACCGCACCCTGTTGCAACCCATTCTTGATATTATACGTTTTATTAGAGGTCACATTACCACTTTTGACCACGAACCTCCTGTCCTTTAACATATCGTAAAGTACATATAGTAAAGGCTTATGTCTGACCAGTTTGTAATACAACCCTTCGATCCAGACGGTATCAAAGGCTTTTTCCAAGTCGATCAGACAGGCACCTGTGCATTGGTTCCTACATTTATTCCATTGTATGTCGGAGACCAGTTTAGCTGCGGCATGTGTGGTTTCATGACCCGCCCTAAAGCCAAACTGGTTGTTTGGAATAATGCTATTGTCGTCTACCCATTTTACCAGAGCTTTGTTAATTTTTTCAAATACTTTACTGATGCTTGGGAGTAAACTTATCGATCGCATGTTCATTGGGTTTGTACAGTCTTTGCCCTTTTTTGCGATGGGCTGAATGATAGCCGTTTTCCAACGCGCGGGATAATATGCATTATTCAACGCGTTGTTAAACAGGACCGTGTATATATCTATTGCCTTTGGGGGCAGGTTCTTGAGTACGAAGTTAGGTACTCCATCTATTCCCATCGATTTTTTGCTTCTTAATGAGCTGAAGATACTCTGGATTCCTTCCACCTTGTACATTTCCTGAAAGACAGCTCCCACAGCGTTCACCTTTTCCAAAGGATCTTCAATCACGAAGAGCTCACTATTGAGGATCGCGTTCTCTGTATATATGCCAATGTTGGTTAGCAGCTCCTTGTTTACATCAGTACGTTGAATTTGGAGACACTGAATCACGTTTTGATTATTTCTCCTGAATATTTTATTTATTTGTGGGAACATATTCGGGTTATTAGTTTTTATAGCTCGAATTCTGTTGTTCCAATACAAATTTGTTGCTAATCTATAATTAGCTTTAAGTAATTGTTGGAGGTTTTTTAATCGAGATTTCGGTGATATTATCTCCTGGTCTTGTCCGTCTGTAAACTGTCTGTGTAATTGTTTTAGTTTCGATAGCAGTCTGCTCTTTTACTTGTGGAGTGCGTTTATTGTTGTGTTTCTGCACATGTTTATGTGATCTGTAACTGTTGTTTTGGGAACTGTTTTGTCCATTGTTCGTTTTACGGTTTCGTCTATTTGTTGGATGTATTTGTCGATTTCGTCATTTGTCAGGTTTCTGTTTACTGCCAGATTAAAGTCGTTCGAACGAAGTCCTCTTGTTAATGATCTGGTGAACCGCGGCTATCGCATTGCCCCGTAGTTGTACGGTTGCGGGATCACGAATTCCTCCAGATCTGCGAGATCGTTCGGAAGCTCTATTACTGCCGTGAATGCACAGAGGTCACTGTCGTATTCAATCCTCCGTAAACACTTTGTGTTTCGTCTGTTGGCGTTAAGTAGTCTCAATCGTAAGTCAATTACCAAGAAATCTAAGAATGATCTACCTCTAGGGAACGATGGATATTCCGTAGCTAGCAGGTCAGTTCTATATTCAATATGATACTGATCTAACCAGCCAGCCAACTGATTTCCTCTGGCATTAGATATATAATTTCCCCAATTTCTATGCTTGGCGTTCATATCTCCCCCTAGGATAAAGTAGTTTTTGTCCAGGTGCAATTGTAAGCATCGAAAGAGTATCTAGCTCTGCTATAAATTGGTTATGTTGGTGCTCCTCAGGTGCATAGACCGCAATCGCATACAAACCCCTTCTTTGGGGAAGTGGTATGCGTATGATACAGGCTTCCAGCACCGGGAACTTGCGCACTTCTCCACTATATATTACTTTATGATTGATCCCTTTTCTAATATAGATTGCTAATCAGAGCGTTACCAACTTTTTCACACATTTCTTTAGCAAACCCTTTCCAGACGAAAAGCTAATCCCAAACATCATACAAACCTATATTACGGGCAAAGATCTGTCCATAATAACAATCGATACCGCTAATATTACACAAAAAGCCAACATTGTCAAGAATATCTACAACAAAAGACGTTTGACGGAGCAGTGAAACATGTGATTCGAAAAATGCTAGAAACGGTAAGAACTTTGTACCAGAGCAAACCACGGTTGCTACGTTAACTACGTTAATGCCTTGATATAAGGCGCTGATAATGTTTTCGATCTCCTTTTGGTATTGTTTTCGTTTTGTTGAAACTTCTAAAACATAACGAGGACCCAGTCATTGTTTTTAAAAACCAAGCCTTGCACTTAGCCCAACCAATCACCTGCTTTCAGTTTTCATAAGGCCAACAAACTGTTGTAATTATTTAGAAACATTTCTATATCAGGTCTATACGTAAAAAAGGTAAAGAATGAAATAAGCAATTGTTACCAATCTGTCTTCCATACCCAACCTATGTGAGACTGTCGCATGCAAGACTTAGTCAATTCACAGCAAGTCCATTTCCTCGCCTCTGCTGAATGGTTTCCATACTTCAAGATAAACAACTTCAAAATGAGTGGAGTTCATTTGGAGAATGGTAGATCATCAGAGGCTTCTGATGTAGAAGATATAAATGTCATTGAATTCTCCATGGCTCTCTATAGAGTCTCCTATAAAATAATTAATAATCGGCTTCAAATATGAAATTTTAGCTTTCCCGAGGTAAATCATACCTAGATTGTGTGCATCAGGTACGATCCGATATCCACTTTTCTGGCGATCCTGAGTCCCCAAATTTACATAAAATCCTCCATTGATGTTGACTAGGTTTTCAAAAAGGTCGGGATTTTCTTATTACAGAGATGGCATAGTGTTTCCCAGTTCCTCTTCCTCCTCCTTTTATAGAGATCCTATCCCTTTAGTTCGTGTATTTAACGACTTAGATGACAAGAAGCTGAACTTGGGTGAAGAAAAATCAAATATTTGGTTGCATACGTCGTCGCCCTAAAATGTCCCTTCAGCAGCAATTTCTTCCACCTGACATTCCTTAGGCCAATCCTCGAGTATGTAAATAAAGTATGGTACTCATACCATGATTATAATCTTCGCAGGGTAGAATCTATCCAACATAGATTTATTCGATTTTTTCTGCATGAATTCCGTTGTTGTGATGTCACTTCCTCCATAGCAAAACCCCTTGTTCGCTCATGGCTGTACTGACTACAAAGTCGAGCGCAACTAGCTAGGCGGGTTCACCTACTCTTCATAAACCAAACAATAGCCACGCACACGGTTGTCTAGTCGGCATCTTGTTGCTAAGCGAAAAAGTAAAATTACTCTTTATATTTGATTCACCTTCGTATTATTAATGGAAATGCCAAGACACACTAGCTAGTACACGAGATATTTTCTGAATGTTATTCTTACACCAATCAGTGAAAGGAAACATTGACTGTCCGATACGAGTATTACATAATTCAAGCTATTTGTCTTAATCTCATTTTCGCAACCTCATAATTACTACTATGTTTCACTTGATTGGCATCAAGCTGACTACGGGCTCTCGTATCATTTTGCTTGGCACGAACATCCACAAAAAATACCGTTTTGAAGCATCCATAAATGTCGATGGAGGGTGTAAGAGAAAAGGCTGTTAGTAAATGTAAAGACTCAGTGGTTGAAAAAAAAAATCATTAAAAACGTCATTTTCATCCCACACAACCATTTCTATATTAAAAGGTAGGTAAGTAGTAAGTAGTAGTAAGACTAAAAATCTGAGATATGGAAAGTGCACTTCAATGAATTGCTAAATGGTCAGCTCACAGAAAAATTGGAGGCACCACCAATGCAAAATAAAGATCAAATCCTGCCGCCATCAAGCATTGAGGAAACAGTAAAAGCCATAAGACAGCTCAAATCAAATAAAGCCTCCGGAGCTGTTGGTATACCAGCTGAGCTGATAAACAAGGAGGGACAGCGTTATATCACGCAATTCATGAGATTGTGGTGCACGTACGGGAGTAAGAGGAGATGTCGGAAGATTGGCGTCGCGGAATAATTTGCCCCATTTTTTATTTTTTTATTTTTTTTATTACACTTCTCTCGGGAGAGGCGAACCTATAGCGTCAAGTGGGCGCCCCGAGATGCCATCAAATAACTGTTTCAGTTCTTTTTGAACAGTTGCAGGTTGTAACGCTCCGGGAACACTCGCGTGGGAAGGGAGTTCCACAGCTTCTCCGCTCTGTAACGCAACGAGTTCTGATACAGGGATGTTCGCGCCGTCGGGAGATGAACCACAAACGGGTGCGATCCGTCGAATTGTCTTGTGGAGCGCATATAGACCGAATTGCGTGGAACGATGCCAAGAATCTCCGAAGAACAGCACCCGTGATAATATCTGTAAAACAGACAGAGGTCGGCCACATGCCTTCGATGTGATAGCGACTGTAGTCCCGAAGTCAGCGCCGAGTGCCCTATCAGGCGGATCGCTCGTCTTTGCACGCTCTCAAGTAGGCCGAGGGTATGTTTAGGAGCCGAGCTCCAAACATGAGAGCAATATTCGAGCGCGGGTCTAATTTGGGATTTATATAGGAGAAGAAGTTGGGCCGGAGTAAAGTATTTCTTGGCTCTAAAAAGATAACTCAGTTTTCCTGAGGCTGATCTGGCGATACCCGATACGTGTTTATGCCATGATACATTCCCACAGACCGTGACGCCGAGCAATTTCAAACTTTCCCCAGCCTCGAGGGCCCGGCCACTCATCATCAGCTGTGGAACCGATGATCCAGTTTTCTTTGTGAATGTTGTATACTGGGTCTTCGTTGCGTTGAAGTCGACAAGATTGGCCTTTCCCCACTGCAGGACTTTACCCAGATCCTGGTTCAGAGAGTCAATCTGTCTACATCTCAGCTGGTGCGACGTTGATGCACCAATCGGCCGATCACTCGAAAAGGAGGAAACAAGCGTACTATCATCCGCAAAACTGAACACTTTGTTATCCGTTCTCTCCAACAAATCATTTATGTGAAGCAAGAACAAGGTTGGAGCTAAAATAGAACCCTGGGGCACCCCCGAATTAACAGGATACAGATCCGAACACTCGCCGTCCACAACAACCCGGATCGATCGATTCTCGAGGAAGCTCCTCGTCCAGTCGCAAAGCTGTTGGGAAAGTCCATATGAACGAAGTTTGCTCAGCAATGCCCCGTGCCAGACGCGGTCAAAAGCCTTGGAGTTATCTAATGCGACCGCCCTTGACTCACCGTGTCGTTCAATCGCAGATGTCCACATATCGGTTATAAGTGTCAAAAAGTCTCCTGTGGACCGCCTGCCACGGAATCCGTATTGACGATCATTCAGAAGTCCGTTGCACTCCAAATACTTAACCAATTCTGTATTGATGACTTTTTCCATTACCTTAGATATAATAGACAGTAATGCTATCGGATGGTAATTTTGTGGGAGATATCCAATGCGACCGCCCTTAACTCACTATGCCGTTCAATCGCAGATGTGTATATATCGGTTATAAGTGTCAAGAGGTCTCCCGTGGACCGCCTGCCACGGAATCCGTATTGACGATCCATAAGAACGGAGATATCACACTGTGCATTAACTATACGGGTACAACATTCCTGAGCACCGCCTATAAGATACTCCCCACTATCCTACAAGATCGGATAGCCCCATTCGCTAAAGTCATCATTGGTCAATATCAGTGTGGCTTCTTCCCAGGCAAATTAGCGATTGATCAGATATTCACCCTTACGCAGGCGAAGGAAAAAGGTCGGGAATTTAAAATTCCATTATAACATCTATTCATTGACTTTAAGGCCGCCAACAAGAGCATAGCCAGGGTAGACCTATATAATGCCATGAGATAGTTCGGCATTCCAAACAAATTGATATGACTTTGTACGTTGACCATGACCAACGCAACTAGTCAAGTAAAAATAGCGGGATTGCTGTCGAAACCAATAAACATCTTTAATGGACTCGGGCAAGGGGACTGTCTGGTCTGCCCCCTTTTCAACCTGGCGTTGGAGAAAGCAATCCGTGACTCTGGCATCACAACTAGAAGGACTATTGTCACCAAGTCCAGCCAGGTACTTACGTACGCAGATGACATCGACATCATCGGTAGATCCGATTCCCGGGACACTACAACCATGAGTTATACGTGATCTACCTTGAAGCTAATGTTGTAAGAAAAATCAAGGTCGGTAGACTCCGCTGAGTGGGACAGCTAGCTCGAATGAGCGAAGAGCAGCCTGCCGGGAAATTCCTTGGTGGCGGGATGTATGGAAGGAGACAGCACGGCAAACCTTGTCTGCGATGGAGGGATGGCGTATACCAGGACGCCCAGAGGCGGGGAGTGATAAACTGCATGACATCGGCTCGAAATCGAGACCGGTGGAGAGACCTGTTAAATAAGGCCAAGACCGGATCCCGGATGTAGTGCCGATGATGATGGTGATGATTCCCCTACCACCATAACATTTTCCTCTATTTCCGCACGTCCTGCCCACTTCATCTTTTCTCCTTTTCGTCAATTCCTTCTTTTATTCGCCTATCCTTTTTTCTCTTTCCTCCACCTTCCCTGCATGCTTTCCTCTTCCTCTCATTTTCCACCATCTTTCACTCCTTTTCCACAGCTCTTTCTCCAATCCTAATTTCATATTTCTTTCCACTTCCTAACTCCGGTCTCTCGTTTTCCTCTCCCTATCCTTTCCCCAAGTACTCGTCTTCCTCTCTTCTTCTACTCGTCGACATTAAGAAACTATACCTTCGCAACCGCATTCCCTTCGCTCTTTTGTATACTCCTTCTTTCACCTGGCCTTCTATTCATTACGTTGCTCTTCCTTATACATTTTAATTGTCGCTTTATATCAACAGCCTTCACATTCATGCGAATAACTTGTGAAAGTCCGGACATGTTCACAACCCTGTGAGTAGGGTGTTAGAATATACTCACAGCTAGGCCAGCTTGTCGTAAGAGGCGACTAAAGGCCGAGTGGTAGCCGGGGTCCCAACGCCCTGTGCGCCTGGTGATATACCACCCCATGAAGGGTTAGGCTCTGTGAAATGCTCGGGAGAAATCCCTGGCCATCTTTCGGAGCTTGGTTGATGGACCGGTTCGAGAAAAGGTTGGTTAGGTGGTAGTCGGTCCCAAGGTGACATACCACCCCGTCATGCTGTACATTCCGCGATATCGCCGAGAGAAATCTTCGACGATGTTTCGGATGTGTGGCTGATGGCCCGGACTGACGCGGGGATAAGTCATGATGGTGTCTATTGATATAAAGAATTCCGGAGGTAAACTAATCTCTCATTCGGATCTCCGGGGGGAACTATTTCAGGGGGAATGATAAATAATGGAACTTTGAGAGATTCGTCATCGCATAACCGGGCTAGCTCTCGAGGCTCAGCCCACGCTCGACTGGTGACGGCGTTTTGTAACATCAGGGGCATCGGTTTCACCAATACTAATGTAAACACCGTCCACCAATATTTGCAAACAACGAAACCGGATATCCTTGCCCTAACTGAGACTCAGGTCGATTCGCCAACTGATTCGAGATATCTTCGTTGCCCAGGATATGACTTATATTCGAGATTCCGTTTTAAGGGCGGAGTCGGCGTCTTCGTGCGGTCCGATCTGGCTTGCCAGAGGATGGAGGCGTTGGAACCCAATAATATGGACATCATATGGTTGAGGGTCGTGCTGAGGAATTCCGTTAAATTTCTTTGTTGTCTTTACCGCTCCCCGAATGACGATCGACCGGCGACATTTTTCGAACATCTTTCTCATACCATCGACTGGATACAGATCAACCACTCAGCTTCTGAAATTGTTGTCCTTGGTGATTTTAATGTGCACAATTCCGGCTGGTTGTTACATTCTAACAGAACCGACGAGGCTGGGAGGCTGGCTGAGATGTTTGCTGTAAGCCACAACTTGACTCAACTCGTGGGGGAGCCAACGCGAGTGCCGGATGCCCGAGGCGATTATGCGAACACCCTGGATCTGTTTTTGACATCCGAACCGAGTATTTATACCGTAGAGGTTTCTGCGCCACTGGGAAACTCAGATCACTGCTTGGTATCTGTCGCGCAAGCACTTGCATATCAAGCGAATAACCGGGCTAGGCAGCTTCGCCATGTATGGAAGTATGGGGCTGCTAACTGGGACGATATGCCAGATTTCTTCGCATCCTTTCCATGGTTGGATGTGTGATTCGGAAACTCCGATGTTAACGCTTGCGCGGAGTCGGTATCAGAGATTATTCTTCTGGGGATGGAGATGTATATTCAACATTCCATCACAGGAAGCTCGTCTGATAAACCTTGGTTTGACAAAAAATGCGAGCTGATTACAGCGGCAAAAATAGAGCTTTTAAGCAATGGCACTCCAATCCCACCGATGTTAACAAAGCAAATTCTGTTTGAATCAGAAACGCGTGCAACCAGGCGATTGATACCGCGCAGAAGGCTCACAACGACAGGGTGATCAATAAGCTCCTTCGGTGCCCAACTGGTTCGCGCTCTTTCTGGTCAATGGCAAAGGCTGTCAGCGGTAACTTCGCATCCTCCTCTTTCCCTCCGTTGGTGACAGACAGCAGGACGTTAGTCACGAATCCAAAGGATAAAGCTAATGTGTTCGCGAATTTATTTTCGGCGAATTCAAACCTCGATGCCGGCCTTTTGGAGCCACCTGTGATCTCACCGTTACAGTCTTCCATGCGGGATGTGAGATTTCGTCCGAGCACTATTCAACGCATTCTACGTGAACTGGATTGTAGGAGGGTAACCGGCCCGGACAGAATACCAGCAATAGTCCTTAAGAACTGTGTTCCAAAACTATCGCCGGTTCTTGGCAGACTCTTCCGCTTATCTTATGCACGGAGGACCTTTCCTGCCTGCTGGAAAATCGCTCAAGTTCAAAAAGTGTCTCCCACAAAATTACCGTCCGATAGCATTACTGTCTATTTTATCTAAGGTAATGGAAAAAGTCATCAATACAGAGTTAGATAAGTATTTGGAGTGCAACGGACTTCTGAATGATCGTCAATACGGATTCCGTGGCAGGCGGTCCACGGGAGTCCTTTTGGTACTTATAACCGATATATGGACATCTGCGATTGAACGGCATAGTGAGTCAAGGGCGGTCGCATTGGATATCTCCCACAAAATTACCATCCGATAGCATTACTGTCTATTATATCTAAGGTAATGGAAAAAGTCATCAATACAGAATTGGTTAAGTATTTGGAATGCAACGGACTTTCGAATGATCGTCAATACGGATTCCGTGGCAGGCGGTCCACAGGAGACTTTTTGACACTTATAACCGATATGTGGACATCTGCGATTGAACGGCATGGTGAGTCAAGGGCGGTCGCATTAGATATCTCCAAGGCTTTTGACCGCGTCTGGCACGGGGCATTGCTTAGCAAACTCTGTTCATATGGACTTTCCCAACAGCTTTGCGACTGGACGAGGAGCTTCCTCGAGAATCGATCGATCCGGCTTGGTGTGGACGGGGAGTATTCGGATCTGTATCCTGTTAATTCGGGGGTGCCCCAAGGTTCTATTTTGGCTCCAACCTTGTTCTTGCTTCACATAAATGATTTGTTGGAGACAACGGATAACAAAGTGTTCAGTTTTGCGGACGATAGTACGCTTGTTTCCTCTTTTTCGAGTGATCGGCCGATTGGTGCATCAACGTCGCATCAGCTGAGATGTAGACAGATTGACTCTCTGAATCAGGATCTAGATAAAGTCCTGCAGAGGGGAAAGGCCAATCTTGTCGACTTCAACGCAACGAAGAACCAGTATACAACATTCACAAAGAAAACTGGATCATCCGTTCCACAGCTGATGATGAATGGCCAGGCCCTCGAGGCTGGGGAAAGTTTGAAATTGCTCGGCGTCACGGTCTGTGGGAATGTATCATGGCATAAACACGTATCGGGTATCGCCAGATCAGCCTCAGGAAAACTGAGTTATCTTTTTAGAGCCAAGAAATATATTATCAGAAATCGTTCCGTTACAGAGCAGGGAAGCTGTGGAACTCCCTTCCCACGCGAGTGTTCCCGGAGCGTTACAACCTGCAACTGTTCAAAAAGAACTGCAACAGTTATTTGATGGCATCTCGGGGCGCCCACTCGACGCTATAGGTTCGCCTCTCCCGAGAGAAGTCTATTAAAAAAAAAAAAAAAAAAAAAAAAACAAAAAAAAAAAAAAGTCGAATGACTATTTTGTCTTCCGTATAGTTTCAATTTGCTGTCATTCTGACTCAATACTGATTTAGTTTCCAACTACATTTACGGTGATTAACGGACCATCTTCATGCCACGTGCCAACATCCTGAGTTTTATGTTCACCTCAATAAAAACTCTACAATTGAACATTTTCTTTGGCTCTAGCTTGTATGGTCCAAGAAAATCCATTCACATATCCTTGAACTTTGTCAAAGGAACCAAATCACGCCATGAGCATGTCATCCTGTTAATAAGAAGTATGCATTTGAAATGCAACAACAAAAACGAAACGACAACCAAATTGAATGCAGTTCTTTTGTGTGCAAGGACATTTTTCAGATTATTAGCTATCTTCCTGTGGTACACACATGTGTCAGGATATAAAAAGGAATCTTCTGCCGCTGGCAGTCATTGAAAATGAGATCTCGGTCTGAGATTTTAATTTTCTGAGGTAGGACATGACTCTGAAGTCGGATAGTATTGTGTTCACAATATCAACAGAACGTCTTATGCCGGAAAACGATGTCAGAAAGATCAGAAATCGCATCAGTATTATAAACCACAAAACAGGATAAAATTTCAGTAACACCTGTTCCTCGAAACTCCGAGAGAGAATTGTGTTGCAGGACGCATCCTTTGTTCAGTACGTGCCGATGGTTGTGGCTTTGATTTATAGCCGCGACAATGTTTTCCATTCGAGTCGCGCACAAGTCATAAAGTAGCACTGTACTCCGGGACACCTTTTTGACCAAGGACATCCGACTGTTACCCTGGCTGCCTTATTATTGGATTTTTAACCGCGAATGCTAATTAGCAGATGTGCGATAGGAGGATAACAATAAATAATTTTTTTTATCAAGCGTTGGTGGTGTTGCTTGTTGTTGGTATCGCTTGTACGGTCTGATGCTCGGGCTCCAGTTGACGTGGTTAAGGTAACTTGACAAAGGGATTTGTGTTTGAAGAATAAATTATATTATCTCGTTCCGTTGAATGGAAGCTGCCGTCTGAAAACCGTGTATACATGTAGTTACTTTAAAGTTAAACCTGATTTGAAAGAGAAGCCCTTGGTATTAGCGGCTTAATATTAACTAGGTGTAGACTGGTAAACCGCGCAAAACTATCTACTTCCGTCAACGTCATGGACTGCTTTTATTAGAAAAGTGTAGAAGAAATGTTCAGAGGATAAACTACACCACTTAAAGAGAAAATGCTGATGTGTCAAAGTATGACCCGACACGTCCCCATTAAGTTGTAGACTCCGCGAAATTGTTAGGTGAAATGCTTGCTCATCTTTCGGAGCTTGGCAGACGGACCCAATAAAAAAATTCCATCTCAGGGCCCCAGCATTTTCCGCTGAATAATAATTTTAATGTTTATGTTCCGTACAGATTATTGTATTTAAAGTGCGTGTGTAACAGACCGGGTCCTTCAGCGAAGCTCCAAAAGATGGTTAAGCATTTCTTGTAACCATTTGACCGAACCTATAGTTCATCATCATCATCGGCACTACAACCGGGAACCGGTCTTGGCCTTATTTAGCAAGTCCTGAGGCTTGTTAAATTTTCCATAATGATTTGTTTTTTTTTTTTCGGGCAAGGTCATTAGTCTTGCGCCAGAACCTATAGTTCAGTGGGGTAGTATTGCATGGGGCGGCCGAGCATTGGTACTTGACCTATTACTCAGTAATTGTATCGAACTGCCGAGCTGAATAGCAATCGTCAGTTGAACTTATGTTTGCACAATCAAACGTATTGCACAACCTGCTTACCAACCCAGCTATTCCCGGGACACTTCTAACCAAAGTATTGCCCTCCCGCTGTTTTTCCAGCTTAACTTTTTTTTTGTCTTTATAAGGTTGCAACTGTCCGAAGGCTAATACTATATGTTTTTTGTAGTACAATAGCTTGCCGTCGGCAAAATGTGTCATGAAATTACATTCTTCGTTTGTTTGCCGTTTATAAGGAATTAATGTAATTATACACACATCCGGTTGATGTATGAGACATTGTGATTCAAGGACAGTAAATTCATTGACACATTTATTTCTTGTTGGGAAGACGCCACAATAACTTCGTTTTATTTCAAAGAAATCTGTTTTAAACTTCTCTCAGGAAAGGCTGTGACGACCTGAGATGGTTTTTAAAAAATGCATTTCTAAAATGCATTTCAAAAATGTCCATACATGTTTACTAATTCGTTTGTTGTTCTTAAAAATGCTTTTAAATTGTATTTTAAAATTGTTTTTAAGAAATGCTTAACAAAATGTTTGTCGAAGCCATATTTTGAAAATGTTTTCTAAGAACGGTTTGCAAGAATGTTTATCAAACATACTTTTCAGAGGAAATATTTAAAAAAAGTTTAAACGAAGTTCTTCAAACTTAAAAATGCTTTTCAAAATTATATTTCAATATCTTAAAAATTTTTTCCAAACATTATATTTTTTAAAAATGCAATTTAAAAATGTCTTTTTTTTAAAATATTTTTCAAAAGTAGTATTCGAACAAATCCCTTAACAATGTTTTTCAAAAATGTTTCCAAAAATGGTTCTTAGATATGGTTTTCAAGAGTGTTTACAAATATTCGTTATTCTTATTTTTTTAAGCAAACATTTTTGAACAACGTTTCCATAAAAAGTTTTCAAAGTTGATTTTTCAAAAGGGATTGCAAGCAAATTTTTCAGAAGTACTTTTCAAATATGTCTGTTGGTGGCGAGCGAACGGCCACCGACTAATGTATTGCGCTGTAAATGGAAGTGTTGTTATTTAATTCAAACAAATAAATAAAGAGATAACCCGTTCCCAGAGGGTTGTTGCCAAGTTGTAAAAAAACTCGACGACCAGTGTGCAACAGTTGCTTTTGAGGTCCGCTATAGATGCTCCGCCACGCGGCTGGTAAACTAGTGGTCTCGCACTCTAGAGAATTGTGCACCTGGATGCTCGACTAAGCACCACCGCTGTGTCCGCGTAAACAGGACGACTCGCATGGAACGACGAAGTCACGGCACTCTAAACGAAACGAAATAGAACCGACGCAACACCAAGCAGCATGAGCCGCAGCACGAGCTGTATGCGAACCAGTAAAACGTATTTGATGAATTGGTTGCACAGTATTTTATTGTTGACAGAAACTAAGGTCACGGGCACTGAATATAACTACAAGTGGGAATGCTTCCCATAAGAATATAAATAATACATTGAGATCCAACTGATGTGATCGGATGACATTTAGAAACAGAAGAAAACGCCAAACACACGAGAAACGAACGTTAACAACATTACAAATTATTGACAGGTCGACGATGAAGCTGCACTGTCAGCTGGTTGCTGACAGTTGTCATGTGTGTCTGTTGGGGAGAGTACTAGACGATAAACGTACTAGATTCTCCCCACTGCATGTAACCGCGAATCCGCAACAATGTCTTTCCAATACATTCTTTTCAAAAATGTTTTTTAAAATATTTCAAAAATTAATTTTAAACAACATTGAAAACAGGGACAGGGATTGAAAACATACAACAGCACTTTTCAAATATGATTATCAGAAATTGCTTTGAAAATGTGTTTCAAACTTTGTTCAAACAAGTTTTGTTTGTATACACTTCTTTTGTGAGAGACGAACCTGTAGCGCTCAGTTAACGTCTTAAACTACTATTAAATAACTGTTGGAGATATTTTTGAACAGCTGCAGGTTGTAATGCTCCAGAAACATTCGCACCGGAGTTTGAGATTAAAGTTTCGAGTTCATTGCCTTTTAATAGGTAACACAGTTAAAGAATAGCAAGAAACATATCAAAATGCAAATGTCCTCACCAACACCTCAACAGAGTCATCCCGTTCCATTGTTTTCCCATTCTGTAGCGAAACAAGTTTCAATACGAGGATGTATGTGCTATTGAAAGATGAACCGCAAATGAGTGGAATCTGTCGGATTGTTTTGTGGGGCACAAATTTGTGGGGCTTTTCAGGGCCCGAAGAGCCATACATCGCTCGATCCCCACCTTTCCAGGCGAACGACTTACCTCTCGGTCGAACTTCAGCAAGGTTGCGTAACCTTGCTACGGCATTTACCCTCAGCCAAATCGCCGGAATTAATACGGTTACCCAATCGGATAACCGTTTTGAATTTATGTTAGGCAGCTTACTTATTCTGTAGGGGATTTCCTTCCAAACCCCTTTTTCTCCAGCATCACCACTGAAAACATTAAATCCACGGCAAAGCTTATCACCTTGCCGTGGCATCGAAAACTCACCCTCGGCCAGACCATATTCCCTAAAAAACATTAAACCCACGGCAAAGCTTATCACCTTGCCGTGGCATCGAAAACTTACCCTCGGCCAGACCAATATTCCCTAAAAAACATTAAGCCCACGGCAAAGCTTATCACCTTGCCGTGGCATCGAAAATTTACCCCCGAGGCGTACATTATTTCCTGAAAAGAACATAAGTCCATGGCAAAATCATCACATTGCCATGGCATCTGAAATCTTATCTTTAGGCATACATTCTGCCAGGGCATCTCGTTTCCATAGCCTTAAGCTATGGAAACAACAATCAACAAGAGTTCCTTGTGACTCGTTGTATTTGTTTACCCCCGGCATAACATGCATACGGCTATTGCCCCTATTGATTTCCTACCGCCGACAAGGTTTCTGTTGACGCAAATCAAACATATCCCTGTTTACCAGCAATCGCTGGCTTCCAATTATCGTCCCCCATGTTCAGAGACCGTAATCGCGCAGCGACCAGGATGCAGCCAGAAAATGTTTACTTTCAACATCTGGCAACGGCTGCACCCTATGTTCGTTGCAATGTAATCATCGACATCCGAAATGATGATTTATGGCCTTCCATTAGGATGACCAAATTATCGGTTTCAGTTTTTCACACCTCATATGCTAGTGTTTGCATTCCTAGAAAATGCACTAGCGATGTTGCCCGCCATCCACGGTCGCTGAACGATCGTATGCATGGCATACGCACACATGCGTAATGTATACCTATTCCGTCAGGTCCAATCACGATTAACTACATCAAGTTAATCGTGTAACTCCGCCTCCTTTCCAGTTTCTTTCAGGATTCTTTCACTTTAATGATTTCCAATGGGATTAGTCAGATCTCATTTTTCGTGGAGTGCGTTTCGGTGTCGAAGCTCCGAGCTGTGCCTTATCTTTCTTTGCACTTTAGTACAAATCGAGTTTTCCAGTGATTGCAAATCGTGTGATGTCCCATTAATATTAAAGCCATCGTGTGATGTTCTAGTAATAGTAAAGCCGGGCAATAGTAAGAATTAAAGCAATTAACAATCATTAGTCATTCAAGTGGTGATAACTTAAAGGACATAGTGTGATCAAAAGTACAAGAATCAAGATCAATAAAGTACCAAAATTATATCAGTGTGTTTTATTTGGAGAGCTATTGTGTTCGCTTTTGTGCTCTACTCCTTCGGAATAACAACATCCGCGCTTTTAATCTCCACTCACCGACGACCAGTTTTCTCCATCGAACCAAAACGTGGACTGGAGGTAGAACCAGCGTCCATGTCGACGCACTGACCCACCAGGACCTACCACAAATTAACCCTGAGTTCCGCTAGACAACACCATGAATCTCCGAGGAACAGTCGCCGCGATATTATCTGCAAAATAGATAGAGGTCCGCTACGCGCCTTCAATGTGATAGTGGCAGCACTCCAAATGTCAGCGTTGCGTTTTCGATCAGGCGGATTGCCCGTTTCTGTACGTTATCAAGTACGTCAAGGGTATGTTTATGATCACAGCTCCAAAGGTGTATCTGAGTCCGCGTCTAATTTAAGATTTCTAGAGCAGAATACGCTGGGCCGAAATAAAGTTTTTCTGGTGGTAAAAAGATAATTCAAGACTGTGACTCTGAGCAAACACATGTTTTTCTTAAATTTAATGGCCTATCCGTCATCATCTGTGGGACCGACGATCCTTCTTTCCTTGTGACGACGTATATTGTACCTTCGATGCATTGAAGTCGACGGGATTGGTTTTTCTTCATATTAAATCAGAGAATCAATATGGTTACAGCTCAGTTGGTGAGACGTTGCTGCTTGAATCGGTTGGCATATCGAAAATAAGGAGATCAGCCTAATATCGTCCCCGTTTTGAAAATCATATTTGAGCTGTTATGAATTGAAGTAGCGTTGAGGCCAAATTAAGAGCAATTAAATTAAAAGCCTTGGAGATGGATTCACAATATTTTCCAATTGTAGATGTTCGAATGCCAGTTACAAAGGTCAGGAAGTCTCCCATGAACCGCCTGCTACGGATGCCATAATGGCGATCATTAAGAGGTCCGTTCCATTCCAAGTATTTAAGTAAGTGGGCATTGATGACCTTTTCCGTCACCTTTGTATAACATACACGTTAAGGCTATTTGCTGTTTATATTGTGGGAGACAATCTTTCTGAGATCGATTGAATTTGAGTGGTTTGCCAGCAGGTAGGAAAGATAGCTGTGTATAAAATAGGCGAAAGAGTTTGGTAAGAATCGGCGACAGTTCCACTGTTGCCTCCCAGCCTCGTCTTTGCTAACTAGTTGAAGCTATATAAGTTAAAGCAGCCAAAAACGACAATCTCAGAAGCTGGGTGGTTGCTAATATCAAGTCGATGGTATGGGAAACATGTGCGATAAGTGTTGCTGGTTGATCGTATTTCGTGGAGCGGCAGAAACAACAAAGAAATTTGACAGAACTCTGCCACCTCAATGGCTGAGTTGGTAAGGGGTTGGCTCTTGCGTTTGATTATGCAGACCTAGGGTCAACTGACGACTCTCGCTATTGTGTAGGTCGTCACAATAACTGAGTGGTAGGTAGAGTCCCAAAGCGCAGCCACCCAGTGAAATATGCCCACATTATGTTATAGGCTTCGTGAAATGGGCGGGGAGAAATCCTTGACCATCTTTCAAAGTTTAGCTGATGGAGCCAGTCGAGAAAAATTTGCATCCCAGGGCACTGACTGAGCGCCATAGGTTTGCCTTTCCTGGGAGAAGTAAAATAAAAAAAAAAAGATATTAGGTTCTAATAGTTCTTCCCTTCGGCAAACCAAATTGGATCGGGTGAAGACGCAAACTCCACCCTTAAAAAGAATTGTCGAATGTAAGTCGTATCTTGGCTAATGAAGATATGCCGAGTCAGTGGACGAGTTGATCAAAGTTTCAGTTAGCGTTCGGATATCAGGTTTCGTTGTTTGGAAATATTTGTGGACGTCGTTTACATTCGCATTGGGGAAGCCAATGGATCCGGTGATATTAGTTAAATATTGACAGTGTTTCGCAGTTCGAATTCTTATCAAAACATTTGCGTGATGTTCCCAACCGAGATCCTATTGGGGCACTAGCTTACCAACGGAATCCTTTATCTCAGAAGGTACCATCATGTTTCATCTCAACTTCGGCCCGGGTCATCAGGCAAACATTCAGACCATAGTCGAAAATATTTCTCGCACCGTTTTACCGCCTATACAAACTTTTTGTCGAACCGGACCACCAGCCAAGCACCGAAGGATGACGAATTATTTCTTCTAACCGTTCACAGAGTCTATAGTTTGATGCAGTGTGCTAAACCACACGCCGTTGGTTCTTTGGTTGCTTCTCATATTGAGCACTTCATCATCATCATCATCGGCACTACAACCGGGAACCGGTCTTGGCCTTATTTAGCAAGTCCTGAGGCTTGTTAAATTTTCCATAATGATTTATTTTGTCTGGGCAAGGTCATTAGTCTTGCGCCAGGGGCTCCCCGGCGGGGAAACGAACCGCGGTCTCCCGGGTGACAGGCGGGTATACTAAGCACTATACTATCGAGGAGCCTATTGAGCACTTCACTTATATGAACAATTCGTCGTTTTTTATTCTGGTGGTTTTTTTTTGTTTTGCCATCCCATCTCATGTACTTATTTACTTGGGATACCCACACATCCAACAAGACGAGCATTGTATCCACATGCATTTGCCACAACAGCAACTCCGGTGCCAATTGATAAACCAGAACCGGCAACCAAATACCCTATTGAGATTAGAGATCTAGTCAAAGACAGGCGCAAGCTAGACGAACCTGGCACAGATCCAGACACCCTAATGATACAAAAATATTCAACAAGGTGAGCAATCTAGTTAACAAATTAATTAAAGACCATAAACTGAGTTGGATAAATGAGTATCTAAGTGAAGTAAGTCCATCAGCGGATACGGATTACTCTCTCTGGAAGGCAACACGTAAATTTAAACGATCCAAGTGCCACCTATAATAGATACGCAGGGACAGTGGGTACGCAGAACTGGAGATAAAGTTGGAATATTTGCACAACACCAGGCTTCAGTGTTCAAGCCACACAACATCCACAGTAGTATTGATCCTTCACCCAGGTATCAAACTGAGCAAACAATCAAACCAGTGCCCAAGAAATCGACAAAAGTTTGAATCACAAAAAAACACCAGGCATCGATGAAATATCACCTGGTGTGTACAAGGAATTACCTCGAAAAGCTGGCATTATGCTAACATATCTGTTAATGCTTGGTTTCGACTAAGATACATTCCAAATCCATTCAAAACAGCCCAGATAATACTGCTCAAGAAACCAGAGAAACCGTCAGACCTGTGGGGGTTCTTTAAGGCTCGCTCGAAGAACCACCCATTATCCTAACCCAACTCTATTCCCAACCTGCAATACATTACCAATTATAGCCTCCTACCTGCAGTTCAAAGCTCTCCTTCATCATTTCTAACCTGAAATATATACCCACGGCAAGATCACCATCTTCCCATGCCATCAAACGATATCAAGTCATCCAAAACCATTCCGATTCATCTTTACGAACCATTTAGGAACACAGTCGGTCCCTCTGGTCGGCAACATGTGCATCAAACACACAGCAATCCTCCTGTGTTTACTTGTTCCAACAATCCATTGGTCCAAAAGACAAGCCGGGCAAGTTGGTTGCTTGCACATCTGCAAGCCAAATTTCCCATGATCGATTGCCTAAACCGACAACTGATCATCGGGATGGACACGACCATAATTGTTATCCAACCAATCATATCAGCGGCCGTATCCCACGATCCGTTTTTCTAAAGCAAACAAATCTCCATTCTAGCTCTTGCAATCGTGAACAGATTTTCTGTTGACTCAACATCACAGAAAAATCCATTTCTATCTTCGGCAGTATCTTCCGTTGTTTACAATGGCATGGCTTTATCCGTCGTGCATGTTCATGTATTTGAATAGCTGCATGTTCGATTCCCTTCTTCACACCCAACCGCCCGTGCATTATCGTTTGTCCTCACTTCCAGTGTATGGACATCCCACCAGATCTGCACGATCTCAGTGGAAGCCTTTCCAATATAACCGAACCGATTTCTCATTGGTCGCCGCCAGAATGAAATATCGGATTTGCTTCTCACAACAGCTGTGGGAATCCACCCCAGTGCGACTGACGATATGATTCGTCCCATGGCTCACAGAGTCAGGTTGTAGCTAGAGAGTCAGAGTTCATCAGGGGAAGTGTGTGCGTGTGCCATAGAGTCGAAGCGAGTTTGTCCTTTTTTATTTTAATCAATCGGCGGTCAATAGTTCGAGTGTGTTCACGCGAAGGAGTCAGATATTCTAGTTGGCCTCATTGCTAATGTCTATCAACTGTTACTTACTGCATATACTAAATCCACACCCAATCGATGTATAAAGACAAAATAGAACTAAATAAAGGATATACTAGTGTACCTCATTAGCAACCTAAGATTGTGTAAATCGTATTAAGGAGAAATAAAAATAAAGGATTCAACAAAACTGATCATTGTTGTGCGTTTTATTAGTGACAATCAGTGGAGGTTTAGTTAACTCAGCGTCCGTGGCGGCGCATCGACTAAATAATACCCACAGACCCATATCGCTATTGTCATCCATTTTAAAACTGTTTGAGAAAATACTCCTCAAGCGATTCAAGCCACTCATCAATATGCCGGATTTTCAATTTGGCTTTAGGAATAAACACTCAACTATTGAACAGATTCACCATGTGACCATAGTAATAGAAAAGGCTTTCGAAGAAAAGAAATATTACCCAGCAGTCTTTCTTGATGTCTCCCAAGCATTCGACAGAGTATGGCATGAAGATCTTATATATAAAATGAGTAAACTGTTTCCAGAAAACTATTGCCATCTACTGGAATCATACTTGTCTGACAGAACGTTCAAAGTAACACACGAAGGAGCTCACTCTAGTTTCTATCTAATAGAAGCAGGCGTACCACAAGGAAGTGTCCTGGGACCTTTCCTCTACTTACTATGCACAGCAGACATCCCAACAACCAAGAACACATTCATGGGCACATTTGCTGATGATACAGTTATAATATCAGCTAACAATAATCAAAAAAAAAAAAACACTACACAACAATTGCAACAGGCACTCAACGAAATTAGCCAATGGACCACTGATTGGAAAATTAAACTCAACGACATGAACTCTATTCACGTAACATTTACATTACGACGATCAGATAGCAATATTTCTACATATCTCAACGGAATTTCAGTTCCCAAAGCAGATTCAGCGAAATACCTAGGTATACACTTGGATAGCAGACTAAACTGGTGACATCATGTGAAGCAAAAAGATGAACAAATAGAGCTGAAACGCAGACAGACGTATTGGTTAATCGGGAATCACTCTTAACTCTTAAACCATAGTCTAGCTCCCCCACCCTTCCCCCAATGACGTCGGCCACCTTCACTATGGACATGTAATAAAGCCCCCATAAAAATAGCAAATATGCTCGCACCACACGACCCCCGCCCCCTATCTCCAATTCCATCCCCCTCTTCGATCTCAAAACAAGCGCGAAGTATTCCAACTTCCACAGGTCATACGCTCTCAATCCCCCCGCCCCCGCCCCCTCCCATCTGTCTCCCATGTGTCTCACTCATCCACAGAACCTAACTCGAAGCCGCCCCCCGCACCAGCCCCTTACACCAACTTCTCGTCCCCGCCCATCTCGCCCCCCACTAGACCTGTAATCGACCGACTGATACCCCCACCTGTCAAACTCACTCAGCAAACCATTCATTCTTCTGACAATCGGTGTGCCTAGCCTAAATTTAGGAACAAAACGACCTACGAGAATGTCCACCTCTATTTTTCATACCTCCATGACAAATCTGACTCTGTCTGTTATGAAGGTAAAACGAAAACCAGCGTAACGGCCTCCAACCAAGAGGAAGGTTTACCCACCGACTTTCCTAGCCTCAGCAGCATGTTCGTTAAGGTTCATAAAAATCTCGATATCCTCCCTATTAAGATGCTAAAAGATTTCTCGGCATTTCGACAATATATCGACAACAAAATGACCTATCCCAATAATGGCAAGCACTTTTGACCCTAATCAGACGCCCTATTATCCCCCCTCTCATGTTAATACGCCTCTAATGCTCCCCACAACCGTCTACTATCAGAATGTTAGAGGTCTTCGCTCCAAAACACACTCGACTCTGGAAAAGGCACATTCCCTCCCCTTCGACATATACGGACTGACTGAGACCAACCTTATCCCTAGTATTAATAGTCTTGAACTATTCCCCCCCCCCCCCCCCCTTCAAAGTTTTCGGCGATGATAACGCTCATCGAGAAGATCCCAACTCCCCTTGGCGTGGAGTGCTGCTTGCCACTCATAACAAACTCGCATCGTCTCTAATTGCCACCTTTTCTTCTCCGGATCTTGACTACGTCGCAATAAAAATCGAAAAGCGCCCTAAGTGTCTTTTCATTATCTGCCTCTATATATCTCCTTCGCGACCCAGCGTGTCATGCGAACTCGCAATAGAAGCGGCAGATAACCTAACCGAGTTAAACACCTCAATAGACGATATCGTCGTTCTTGGCGATTTTAACCTCCCCCATCTCCATTGGACATTGGCTGACGAACAAGCCTTCTACGACTCAAACCCCACTAGCTCCAAGGAACGTATTTTTATAAACGGTCTCACCGACTCATGCATCCATCAAGTAAGCAATGTCCCAAATCATATGGGGAGACAACTGGACCTTGTTTAGTTTAGTTTAGTTTAGTTTAGTGTGAGGGCAGAACCCTCATTTATTTAGCTTAATGCAAGCTTTCATTAACTTAAATTAAATTGAAAAAGGTCTTACAGACTATCTTAAAACTAGAGTAAGTTGTGTTCACAACGGACCCACAAAAGTCCTCAGTTGCCCCTAGTCCACACGCCCTCTCCACCATTGATAATTACCACCTCCGCTACTCTTATCCATATATCCTGATCATGAAACCCAGCCTTCTCTACCTCATGACAGCTTTTCCTACAACTTCCACAAAGCTAAATTCCGCCTTTTAAATGAGCATCTTAGCAAAACAGCGTTTCCCTTTGATCATTTGGGGGTAGAAGAAGCTACTGTCACTCTCTATAAGGAGATCTACTATGCCGTCCCCTTATATGTCCCCTATTCTTGTCACAGGTCATCGGTTTCATCGCCATGGTGCAACCGCACACTCCGCGCTCTTAGGAACAAGAGAAATAACTTGTGGAACATTTTCCTCAAAACGCGTTCCTTCCAAAACTACTCCAACTATCAGGGTTCCTTTTATACATTTTCCGAGCTCTACAACTCCCTCTACACCAGCTACCTTACAAAAATACAATCTAATTTGATCAATGACCCCAAATCGTTTTTCCACTTCATAAACTACAAACGTAAATCCGACGCCTATCCTAACTCCCTTTCTTATGGCGCGACTACTTCAGCCGACCGTCTAATTACTGCCAATCTATTCGCTTCGTTTTTCAATAAATCCTTCACAGACCTCTCCTTCGAACACAATCCGTCTACCTTCAAAGACTTGCCCGAATTCTCCCTCGGCCCCTTCACCGCTCAAATTATTCAGCGTCACGTAGTTGAGGAGAAATTAAACTTACTCAAAGACGAGTTCAGCTCTGGGCCTGATGGACTTGCGGCTGTATTTTTAAAGAAATGTTCCACTTCTCTTTCCCTCCCGATATCAAAGATATTCAATCTATCCCTTTCACAAGGGATCTTCCCTAGTGTTTGGAAATCCGCCTATGTCACCCCATATATAAAAAGGGACCTTAAAACGATATAAGCAACTACCGTCCCATCGCCAAACTGTCTCATATCTCCAAACAGTTCGAAGGAATTCTTTACAACGCGTTATCTTTCCGTTGTAAATCCATCATCTCATCCAACCAGCATGGTTTCCCTTCGGGTAGGTCGACCACAACGAATCTGATCGAGTTCTCATCCCACACTCTCCGTGCCTTAGAGAATGGCAACGAAGTCGATGTAATCACCACCGATTTCAGCAAGGCCTTTGACAAAATCTCCCATAATCTCATCCTTTTTAAGGGGTCCTCCCTAGGTTTCGAACCCCTATTGATCAAGTGGTTATCTTCTTTTCTAAAAGATCGATCCTACCGTGTCAAATTCAGATCCTCGCTGTCCAATCATTTTCTTTCCTCGTCAGGGGTTCCGCGAGGCAGCCATCTAGGTCCCCTCCTATTTATTCTTACCATCAATGATGTTGACTCCATTATTAAATAGTCATCCATCTCCCTCTATGCGGACGACGCCAAACTCTACAAAACGACCAACTCTCCTCTCGACTCCCCACTTCTCCAAGCGGACCCCGACAACTTCTCAACTTGGTGCCGTAATAACTGCCTTTAACGCTGTCAAATGTCACTCCATCACCTTCTCCCGCAAACGTACCCCTGCCCCCAAACGCTCCTACTTCCTGCTAAACCAAAAAATATCATCTGATCCCTCGATACGCGACTTTGGGATATTATTTGACAGGGAGCTTAGCTTCATCCCGCATATTGATGATATTATTCCTAAGGCCAACTCTGTCCTTATGTTTGTGAAACGCTGGTCTAAAGAATTCTCTAATACCCACGTTTCCCGTTCTCTCTACATAGCCTTCGTCCGCCCCCTTCTTGAATACGCCAGCCAGGTCTGGTCCCAACACTACTCGTCCCATGTACGCAGAATCAAAAGCGTGCAATGTCGTTTTCTGCGTTTTGCCCTCCACGGACTGAACTGGGTGAATCCTCGGATTCTCCCCCCATACACAAGCCGACTCCACCTGATCAACTTCAACACACTTGAGGAGCGCAGAACTCATGCCGATATCCTTTTCGTCCACCGTCTCCTTTCAGGCACAATCAACTGCCACAAATTTGCTCTCCATCATTCCACTTCACACTAACCCCCGTAACATGCGAAACCCTTATCTCTTCTATCAGCCCACCCACCACACTTCTTACGGCTCTAATGAACCCATTTCGCGAATGCTGCGGCGGGCAAACTCCTACCTTACCTCCTTCGATCTCAACTTTACCTCTACTGCTCTCAAACTTCATCTCCTCTCCCCCCCCCCCCCCTGACCGCGCCCACTCCCGGTCTACACTCTTACATCCTGTTCCAAGCGAGGTGAATGAATGAGTGATAATTGATGGATAAACCCAGTAACCAACTCGCCAAATATACCCCCCCACCCCCTCTTTTTTTTTTTTTTTAATCATACTTTATATATATAAGAATAGTTTTAAGATAGTTGTTAAGTTTTATCGCTTGTACTAAGCTGAATATATGAGGGTTCTGCTCTCACTAAACTAAACACAGGTCCAGTAAACCCTTACACGTTTTACTTAATTAAATTAAATTAAGTACAATTTAAACCTATAATAGTATTAAATCTAATTGTTAAGATTGTACTACTCATATCCAGTAAAGGATGTTATTAAAAAAAAAATACTCGTGCCAAAAACCTTTTTCTTTTAAATGTATGCCACAAATATTTGACAAGAAACTTGCCAAAAATATTTTGCAAAATTGTCCTATAAGCTGCTTTTAAAAACATCTATCAAAACTGTTTTTGAAAAACGGTTTTTAAAAGTGTTTTTCGCAAATATTGCCCAAAAACTTTATCAAAAATATTTGTGAAAAATATTAGGAAAAGGCTTTCTAAAAAATATTTTCCAACAAAATTTTCAAAACTACATGCAAGAATAGAAAAGTTTTCATCAAATCAATTTAAAAACTACACGTGTTTTTAAAAGCACAATCAAAAGTGGTCATAAGCCTTCGCAATTATACCTTCGCGACATCTACTAGAAAGGAAAAACACTTCCACCCAAGACACCAGCTTAATATAGAGAGATTTTATAATTCTTTCGCATTTAATTTGCCAGGAATTAAGCTTCTTGTTAATCAACCTCAGACTGCGTTCTTATAAACATATTCCTCCTGTACTTTTCATCACAATAATTGTATCCTTCCAACGGAATTCACAGCCAAACAATTGTCGAAAATTCTCTCTGTTGTTATTCTATGATTATGATCCTGGCGTACATTGTAATTATTCCCTATTGTTCAACACTTAATCAACGCAATTCCTGTTCTTGTCGTTAGAGTTATCCTTGAACAGCGCCAAAAGTTATTTTTACATTCAAAATTCACATGTTTATATAACCGTACGGATGACGGTATCCTTACACGTCTGAGCACGTGTAAAAATAATTACCTCCAGCTATGTCGTTGCTTTTAATTACTTCACCAAGGATTTTATTGAGGAAACTCTTGGCGTTCTGCCGCGTCTTTATTTAAAGGATATCCTTTCACTTCAGCCTAAAGGCAAACGTATCCTTTAGTAGATGTGGAGTCGATGTTATTGTAAGGAGGTCTTATTGTTGGAGATAAGGGGGATTATAACAGGCTAGAGGTAAGTTTTAAATGAAATGTATATGTAGGAGGATAATGACGTTGGTACTAGAAATGAGTGAATAACAATATGTTTCGAGAGATTAGTACAACGAGAAAATAAGGAAAAAAAATATATGGAGGACAGAGCGATTCAAATCAGAATAGTACTGGATAGTTGGGGCTTACAAGGTATGTAGTTTACACGGAGGTTTAGAGTCTCCTCTAAAACCTCATTCAGTGAATCGCTTCTTCAGTCCCTCTGGTGAATCTATTTGAATCCCCCATATAGATTCTAGCATTTGAAAACGACTTTTGATTGTACAATTATTCATAATCATACTTTAGGAAGTTTTCTGTAGACTTATGACGTGGGAGTTTTTATATTCGTCTTGCTGAAGAAAGATGCAACATTTAGAGGTTCTTCGTCTTCTCCTCATTACTGTTTGTTATAAAATTAGTAAGATTTGAACTTTATTACGTGACTACAACATCTGTCACAATCTTTTGTCAATCAAAATTTATTGTTAAAGACTAATTTCTTAGAAATTGTAATAGCAAATTCCATTCTTTGGTTATTTCGTAGTTGGAAAACCTGTGGTAACAATATTTAAAAATAATCACAACAATAATAGTAAGATAAAAACTCATTCAATAAACTCAGAGTTTGAAAGGGATCACATAAAGCGTTCAACCACAACGAAAGTAGATACAGTTTCTACGGGTTCCCTTAATACACCAAACAATGCTTAAGAATCCCGCCTTAACCACAACACCATATACCATTAAAATAATTCAAACCTTGTCCATTTCACATAGCCGTTGAAATCTCTATCCAACAGATCTTTAACGAGTACAACGTCCAAGGAATTTTGATAACAAGCTCTTCTACCCTTTTGATGGTAAAAGATAATAACATTAAAAAGGAAAATCCTTTCTTCACGTCCACCATTCCATCCCTTAACTGGCAATTTCTGCTTAGTTTGACTACTCAACGGTCCTTTTTAGTCTTCAATTTAAAATACTCAAAGCCCGACAATAAGCAATTAGATTATCCGGAGAATTATTTTTCTTTAATTTCAAAATTGTTTTCGTTTTATTAAATTATATTCGACTGGCAACCCGCGCTTTGCTGAGATGATCCGCAAGACCCAAACCGACGAAGATGAAGAATAACAGATCCTTAGAAGTTTTCAATTTTAATTTTCTCTTAAGCTTCAGTCCACGGCATTCTAGGATCTCGGTAAAAGAACCTTCATGTTTGTATGCGTTTGAGCCGCTTCCATTGCTTTCACTTTTTTTATAGATTGTTTTTTCTAGTACTAATCATAATAGAATCGTTTTTTTTAAATTCTTCATCCTTATAAGGAAGGTAATAAGTCCCTTCTAGTGGAAAAGGGGTAATATCTTACAAAGTGGCGGTGGTTGTTCCCCGGTAGTGAAAGACTATCTGTATCTCTGGTATCAAAGTGCACACTTAATGATACCAATTAAAGAGTTAAGGGATGCTTTTAAAAATAATGCATAAATCATTGGAGTTCGGAAGATGACATTCGTGATGAAATATGAAAACTTTCTAGATTGATATAAGTTGATTATACTGAGACGAGAAATGAACTGTGAATGTCTACTAAAGAAATTTGTATTATCAGAAAATTACTCACTGTCTTTATGTACTACTAGAAAAAGGAAATTATTGTCAGTAAACTTGACAGTTTGTGAGGGCGCGTTCTGTGTCACCTTATCATTCTTCCACATTTAGATTTATAATACTCAAAAAGTATAAACTTATATTGCTTGAATTAAGCCACTAAATGGGGTGGTAGTCCCACTAAACTGAGCAACTAAAGACCGAAGTAAGGTATCAGTGAAATCACAACGACTTTGAGACCAAAGTCAGCAAATCTGTGAACATTTTTCTCGGTTTCATGACCCTCTGATTCCATACACATCCGTAAGTTGGTCGCAATGCCCTCTAAAATATATGCCCATTATATAAAAAAAAATTATATTCGGTCGATAAAAACGATATCCGCTAGTACAGAACTCGAACTATGCATTGATGTATAGGGTGGGCCATACATTTTTGCAAATGGCAACACTTGATTTCTTAAAACCATTAGAGGGAGGGGCGTCCGAGTTGCAGGAAATTGTTCGTCGCTTCATGCAATTTTATTCACGATGGAGCGCTTCACGGGACAACAGCGTGCTTTTTGTGTAAAATAATTTTACACAAACAATGATTCCGACGTTACTGTACGACGGCTTAAGATTGAATACGGATTACGCCGTGTAAGTGATTGTCCATGTGTTAATTTATTCAAAGCTTGGGTTAAGGGATACTTGAAAAGTCGAGTGTACCTTAATAGACCGACGACCATATCCCAATTAAAAGAAAACACCCAGGAGGAGATAGGCGCGATACCTCGCAGCATATCTCAGAGTTTTCCAAATTTTGCGTACTCTATTGCAGGAGTGCCAACGACGAGACGGGGCATATCTCGATGATGTAATTAAAAAAAAAAATTGAATAAATAATCAACAAAATAACATTTGTAGTTTTATTTCTATTCATGTTTCAAATGTGCACAAATTTATGGCCCAACCTATATTAGTTACACGCTTTTAATCTAGTAACTGTGAATTATAAAGCAAGAAAAAAATATTGACACGTTTCTAAAAGCTGACCCAAGGTAATTAATGATCTCATCCGCAAGTGTTTCTCTTGCACAGCATTAACTATTAAAACTTATTGTGGGCTATTTAACAACGTCCGAGTTAACTTTGGGTATAATGAATGACACATTGTTAAGGAAAATAGAATGAATGTAAATATATAGGTGATGCGGTTAGGGCTTATAATTATTGAAATGTTTGCATGTTTCTGTAGCTGGTGCGGAAGTTGGAATTTGAAAAGTAACTATCGAATTACGCGCGATCGTATTGCGCAAGTACCGAAGCAATCGACACTAAAGTAGGACTAATATTGACGCAGAGTGGGCGCAGCTTGGTGGTAGCTTCTGATATATTAAGTATTTGACGATAGTTGAGAAGTTTTAAAATTTGAATCAAGATAATAACAAAAGAAATAATATAGAGATCAACAATTGAGTATTAGGAATTTCTCAAGCTATCTATTGTTATGTTAATTGCTTGTTAATTTCTTTATTTTTTTTCATTTGTTTTTTCTCCTTTCTTTTTTAAATTGAGAAGTATCTTATAACAGCAACAAACAATAAAATAATCCACAGTAGCCTTGAAGTTAAAGATGATACAAGTCTCCATTTTCTGTGCGTTGTCTCCAGTATTGGTGCATGTAATTATCACTACCAGCGACAAATCTTTTCGTCATTTATAATTCATAATTAGTTCATGCAAAAAGTGCTATATACTCATGAGAGTTCTTGGTTAGCTTCGTGCACTCAAATATAATTTTGGAGCTCCAGATAGAGTGGATACATTATTTTATCACTCTAAGCACTCTTTTTGATCTCCAGGCGGATTGAAATTTATTTTCGCAGGCGTGCGAAAGTGCCAGCGGTATCGTCGGACGTACCTGTCCGTGATATTCGCAATGCAGACGTTCACAGCAGAGCAGCGTTTGTTTTTTATTCGCTCGAAATAGGTAAACTATTATTCCGGTGATTTCGAAACGAATGTACCATGTCAATTTTGGCTGACGAAACATCAAGCACCAAGGGCAAAGTCTATCCTTAAATAGACTACACGTTTGAGACACGCGCATTAATAGTAAGAATAATGAGTAAAGTCCGCTCAAACTCACCGAAGTCACCAGATGTTATACACCATGTTAGCGAACCGGTAGGAAAAAATCCACAACAATTGTTTTTTCAGTGTGATTTTGCGCTGCTTGTGGAGTATATTGATCGGTTGGGTTAAACTCCCAATGGCTTACATCAAAGGCGGAGGTGCTTTTTGTTTTATATTAATTCTTTTATTTCTTGTCTGTTAATATTTGGTTATTTATAATACACATATCTTTTGTTTCAATATTTACGTAGCATTAGCTTTAAATTAATTCGATATTTATAATTCTGAAGGGTTAATTTGGCTTTAACTTGAACGCAATTTTACCCTTGTTTATTTTTTAGTACAATTCAATGTTACTGTGTTAATTTACTCACTGTTTACTTCCTTTGTCGTGTAAATTTGGTGGTGGTGACCGTGTTGATGTTCCAGTTGCTGTTGTTCCTTTCCACTCGCCTTTCGATTTTGTCCACTTTATTTGGAATCTTGTGATGAACTTGTTTTTAATATTACACACTTTTTCTGCACCTACTTATATCCCTTTCAATCCTTTAACGATATAACACTGATTCTTATAGCAACTTGGCTTTCACAATTTATTTTTCTGTTTTCTCTTATTTCCGCTTTGCTTTAATTTCTAATTAGACAAAATTGCATAATTTGGTAAAACCGAAATGATAAATCACCCTGTCACCTTTCCATCAAAAGCAGTACGGTTGTACCATTCTCTTGAATTCGCCCCGGTGTTTCTTGTGTCATAGCTCAATGTAATCGAAACTGAGCACAGCGGTTAGGACATACACTAACGCTCCAACGTAGAGGATGGAGAGTTATTTTTAAACACGTTATTATGAAGCACCCTCATCTCCATTAGTTGCAATGTGCAACAACATTCGATTTCCAAGAAAAGCCAAGCCCTAAGCATTATAAAAAATGTGTGTTCTAAATTGTATACAACTTTTTATAAAAAATTCAAAATTACAATTTGCATCCCAAAAAGGAAACATGGTAAAACCACCGACAACACACGCCATTCAGTGAGTTTCATTCCTCTTCTAAGAATGAAATTCCATTTTTAATAAAGTGGGGAGAAATTGTTACATAATTAACATTAATAATTTCCACCGTTCCCCATAAGTAAATACACAAATTCGGGCCCTTATTCCGAAATTATACACATTTCATATCAAAAACAACATTTTCCACGCTTCAAATATCATATTTTTCATTCCCCATCCAAAATATCGCATTTTCATTTTCCTAACAAAATACAATTCCATTCCAAAAGCCGTTTCAAGGCCAAACTTTCCCCTGTATATGGCGTGTACAGTTTATTCAATTTTGAATAGTCACAATTTTATTGGAAAATGTACATAGAAATATTTTTCACACCGTTCATCCTCCACCTGCCAAATGTCGTAATTCATACCCCAAAAGAATTACAAAATTCTCTAAACGAGGCCTTTGAATAATAAACACACACACATATTTATGTACAATGACCCTTCACACCAAATTTGCCTTTACCTTACTATTATATACTTATGCACCTGACAATTCTTTGAAGCGGGTTTAGGTTTGCGAGGGCCGAAACCAAATTCAGTGAATCGGTAATCGGTAAGATTGAACGCATTTTCAAACGTGTTTAAAATTCAATTGGCACAACATGCCACAAATAGGAGGCATCGAGAATTAATGTTGATGCCATAGATGCTCCTTGGTCAGGAATTTCCACCGAGGTTGATGTAGCAAAATAGTGGCATTAATCAAAACCCATGTTACACGATGCGAAAAATTGCAGAAACATTATTGATCGGTCAAAAAAGTATTCACTTCCACATAAAGTGCGATATTTGGATTCCTTATGAACTCAAAGGAGTTCATTTGACAGCGTGTACAAACATCTGCTGAAACGTGAATGATACGATCCGTTTTTAAAAAGATTGATAACTGGGACGAAAATGGATTGTTTGCAATAATGTGGAATAAACAACCATATAGTGGTATATCATTTCAAAGTGGTATATCATTTTCAAAAGAAGCTCTCAGTGTAGTGAGATTTAACGCATGTGGTGTTTTGTTGAGTTCCTACCAAAAAATTGAGCAAATGATTCGGATGAGTACTGCCGGAAATTGGACAGTTTAAACAAATCCGTCATCTTGAAATGTCCAGAACTCGTCACTCGTAAAGGAGTTATGTTCCATCACGACAACGCGAGACCACATTATTGGAGCCTGAGTGGGATGGGTTGCCTCACCCAATGTCTGACCTTGCGTCGTAAGAATTACACTTGTTTGCTCTTTCTAAAACGCCTTACGTGAAATAATGTTACGTCAGATTAGTCGGTAAATCAGCACGTTGGTGTTTTTTTTTTTTTAACAAAACGGAAGATACATCTCTGATTATTTTCTGCCCAACATTTATATATATATAAATATATATATATATATATATATATATATATATATATATATATATATATATATATATATATATATATGGGGGCGGGGGTGAGGACGAACAGACCGGCCTGACTGAGTCTATGTAGAGTTTTATTCAGCAGTTATACTTTGTCTCCATTCATCAACTTTGTGAGCATTTCACTCGCACTATTTACGTTCTTCTCCTCTCCGGATTTGATGATTCTATAAAAATGGAACTTCTATAAAAATGTTCTCGTTGAATTTGCCATCGTCACTGCACATCTGAGGTGCACCTTTGGTGGTTTTTTGTCTTTGGTCGAATGTGTTCCGCTGAACGCTGTCCACAAACCGAACACAGAGCGAATGCAGCTACAAATAAAACAAGGCGAGATTGTTTTCAGACACGTTTTATTAATTCTCCTATATTTTGTTTACACTACAGTTCGGTAAGACTTTACAATATTTTACTTTTCGTTTATATTTAACACAAAGAAACAAATGGTGAATTAAAATAGACAATAGCAACTGCACACGTTAGGATGCAATGAAAGTGTCACTATGAGGCTAACTGTCTCGGTCTCCGTATTTACTGTCCGCACTTCCTTTAATTATTTTTGAGAACAATGTCATCAACCGATAGACACATTTCCGATGTTCCTAGTGAGGATCACAGGTCTGTGCGCGTTGAATTGCTTTGCGTTGAACGTCGAATATATACGTTTATGGCGTTTGCCTTTGGTGGCAGTTCGGTCAATGTACTCCGGTTAACTCGCGTATTTTAAAAGGTTTAAAATTTCGGGTCGAAACGTTACTTTCCCGTTTTATCGCGTTGAGCAGTTCCACCTCCTTAGGGTTCTCTATGTCGAATGATTCATTTTTCTTCTGGGGATGATTCTATTCACTCCATAGCTTTCGTTTTCCTTGTCCTGGCGATTCTCTCTCAATCGAGAATCTCTCCACCAGGGAAGATCGCACTCACACATACAGACGTGGAGGTTGCCGTCTGTGGGATCGCCAGAATTTTCACACTTCTGTTGCGTTGCTTATGCAAAGATTCGAGTGTGTTGTTTATTTTTGGCGATCCTGGGATCGTGGTAATTATCGTTATGGTATACGGCTGATGCTTTGCTCATTTGAATTTCCTTTCGGCGTTCTTCACTATTTGCTAGCATATTGTGTGTGTATCTGTTAGAAACGCCACACGTCCACTATCGTGCATCTACTATCACTCTATTTTATATCGCGTGGATTGGAGTGCTTCCACCCCGTGCTGCGCCAGTTATGTGTGTTCGAGAGTGCATGGTTAACATTCTCCTTCGTGCAGTTTTTCCATTCTGTCTTGATGCCTGAATAGCAGTTGGCGGCTTCGTGTCCAATCTCGTTTCACTGACGGCATTTGATAGGAGGTTTGCTTGCTGTGGCGACACCAATGCGCTCACCTTGGCCATCATCCGTTTTTCACAGCTTTTGTTGATCATTGCCCCTTGTTCGATATGTTCGACATAGTTTACGCCCGGTGCGTTTACCGTGCACATCGACAAAATGTTTGGATAACGATCGATACGAAATAATGAAATTTACACGCATTTTATTTAACGACACTTTATTTGTTCGTATTCAAACGACGACACTATTATAAATATTCGATAACGAAACGAGATTATAAACGAATCGACTGCTTTCACAATGGTATATTTTGAATATAAAGCGAAAAAATCGAAGTTACATATTTTATGACAGAAAACAAAATAACAATGCTGGCAGTAACAAAAACCAAAAAGGTGCTGCCAAACATGCAGGTATTATTATAAAAACTATTAGAAAGAAATTAATAACAAATTATAACAATCAAGAATTATAAATAAATTATATTATTTAGGACATTTAGATTAGATTACTTAGAATGCTAATAAAGACTCAAGCATGCTGCGACAGACATTGTTTCCGGGGTCGTTTTCTTCCACAATTTCGAGGATTTGAGGATCGAACGCTATAGCACCACTATATAAAGCAAATATTTATTTATAGCCACGTCCATGTTGATCAGTTTATCCACAGATTATTTTTTTTTCTTGCTTTCGGTAGGAAGGTGGAAATCTTCAAAACATACCTCTGGACCGATCCAAAGGCATTTACCGACTAAAACCACCTCCCGCCACGCACATATTCCCGTTGAACCCCACGGAAAACTCTTTTAGATATTCTACCGTTCTACGTTTTTGCCTTTCGATCGTACACAATCTACCTATTGATCTTGCTTTCCCTTCCTTCGGCGTGTTCAGGGTGAATCTTCTCGTCGCTTACGTAACACCGAACATGACGAGAATGGCTTCCATTTGAGTTGTAGTTGTCCTTTTGCAAAAGGACACATTTGTAGTGTGTGTGTATCTGTTAAAAATGCCACAGGCCCATTAATGATATTGAGGTGGTGGAGACAAGAAAAAGCACCCCAAGTTTGCAAACAAAAGAAGAAAAACAAAACAGCAGAGTAAATACAGTGCGATACCACGTGGAATAGGCTTTATTTAAATAAATGTGTTAATTGCAAAACGGAAAATATCTGTGAAAAAAAAAATTGGTGGTTTAGTATAAATTACGACATTGGTCCTTGAAGGTCCTTGCTCGATGAAGACGTTAAGAAAGAGTGACGTCCATCCATATGTTATCTATGTGAAACTGAACGAAATGACAACTGGAGTTCGATACGTTCAATTGTAATAAACGCGCAGATGTCGCGCGACAGTCGGAAGTACACTGACAAGAATAAGACTTCAAACAATTCGTTGGTTCCTATTTTATAGTAGTTTCTTTCTTACATAACAATAACGACAAATATCTTCCACCACTGGTGGGTGTCGACGCTAACTGATCACACGGAGAATAGGAAGAAAAACCGACGCTATTGAATTTTTCTACGAGTTTCTGATGAATGGCGCGCTCTGTTGTTATTTTCTGTGGCTTTCTCAGGTTACTAGGTGAACTATAGAGAAACTATGAACGCAACCGTCCAGAGAGTGCTTTCTGACATTTCAGTCTCGCAAAATAAAAACGAAAATGGAGAAGCAGCTCCTTACATCATGTGCCTACTTTATGTGCGTGTGCACGTTTTTTTTTGCATTATTTTTATTTATTTAACTAATTGTAATTAATTTATACTAATTTTTAAACTTTTCTGCACGTTAACTTGCGGCAAGCGCGCAATCTGCAAGCTTAAGCGTCTTGGTGTCTCACTCTCGGAAAAAGAGAGCATCGCCTAAATAGAAAATCCGATTAGAACGAAAAAATGATTAATAAGACATAATATGGATGTGCGTGAACTGCTTTTCTAAAATCTCATTAATAACTACAAATCCTGGAATTAATTGTATATATACAAATAGATTTTGGCGCAAGGCTAATAACCTTGCCCGGAAAGACAAATTATTATGGATAATTTAACAAGTCTCGGATATGGACCGGATACCGATGGAGAGAGTTGCTAAATTAAGCCAACCGGATCCCGGTTGTAGTGCCGATGATGATGATGATACAAATACGTGCTAGTAGGATTTTTAATATTAACCATGGTTCTAAGTATCAAATTTCTGGCTTCACATTATTAATGTAATTAGTCAGAATTCGTCGTTATTAGTTCAATATAAAATTGGATAAGGAAATGGAATCGGCTTACCAATCAAAGTGTCATTTGCATTAAAAATGCACCTGTGGTATATTAGTATAATAGAATGTTGTTATTTGAACTTTTGCATCAGTATAACGAAAAACAGTTGGTATTGTCGAAAAGGCGATAGGATTGGGGGGGGGGGGGGGGGGGGGAGTGGTTCTTTAAGTGTTTCCTAAGAACCACCCATTTCCGTCAGTCATCTGTTTGCTACTTACCTGCAAATGAGCAGTGTAAGCTACTCCGCATTACCTCCCATAGGAAAACATAAGTCCACGGCAAGACTATCATCTGGCCGTGACATCAAACGTTCACCTGGGGGCAGGCTTGCATCCAACGCATCATGCCCCCAAAACCTAATTTGGTTACCTTGTGGGGGTTCCACCAAACCCCACGGCCCACTTACCTGAAAAACTCCCCATATCCGCAACTCAACTCCCATTGTTTCCCGCCAATGCCATAGCATTGGCACCTGAAAATATTTCCTTCTCCAAGGACAGTAATGCATACAAGCACTACAAAGAATTCTTAAAAAGAAATGCGTCTACAAGGGCATTCATACATTACCAAGCATCTCTACATTAGCGACCCAAAAACCGAATTTCCAATTATTGTAGATATTCATACTATAATTCGATCCAGCCGTCGCCATAGATGCCATGCATAATTGACGCAGATCGTACACACAACCGTCATTGTGTACCCATCTAAATTGCTTTTATGGAATATTCAAACAATCACCGACGCCAAGTGTTGCTGAAACGAAAAGAGAAAACCGAAACAACAAACGGCGCTTCGCTAGCGCTGCCTCAGTCTCTCTCCGAGTGGACTGTATTTTCCGGCACAGGCCGGCCAACGATGCTCTTGTCAATTCGAGGGATTGTACCTCCAGAGCCGGACTCTTCTCTGGATTGGCGGGCGTTTAAGTCTTCCCCAGTACAAAATCCTGAAATTTACCGACAGTGGAAACGACCAAACGAAAGAAGACAAACCGACCGACCAAGGAAAATTTCAACGAAGCGAAAAAAACAGGTTGCAATAATATCTAGGGAATACTTTGCTTATTTCCTATAGTTTATTTGCTGAATATTTTAAATGGAATATCTGTTTTTCTGTTCGATGTCTTATATGTGGTCTTTAACAAGACCTTTTGCTTGGGAGCTCTTTCGACGACTCCCACCGCTTCCGTTTTTTTTTTTTTTATAAAACGCTGTCTTTATTGACCATTAAAAGTTTAGTTACATAAGTTTACAGCTAACTTAACTAAGTTGTGACAATTTTACTTACAATGTCTAGAACATTTTTCCAAGTAATATTTAATTTGAGGTCTTACGTCTAAGGAGGTCTATTCCAGATACAATTTATTAGTAGGACTCCTGGAAAGGTCATGAAAACCAGGATGGATTGTCAATGTTTACAATAAATATTCTTAAAACTACTTATCTCTATTTAAATCTAGCTTATATCTAAGGTAGTTAAATAAATTCACATATAGTCATTTAGAACAAATTAGCCTTGTCTTAAGCTTAAGTTGAGATTTCGTACTGTACATACCCTAAGGAGGGAAGGGAGCGGCAGAGGGAGGTCTCTCCACCGACTGCTCGTTAAAGGAAAGAACCCGAGAAAAGGGTTGAATGTTTGAGTATTTGAAGTGGTTAGGATCGGTTACCCTGTTATGGTAGATGATTTCGTTCGCATCATTTACTAATCTTCCTGCGTAGAAGAGAGCCTTTAAATGGAGTGCATGAAGATAGGGATTTGATGCATTGTGGCTGGGGAGGCTAAGGGAATTGATGAGAGGGTTTGGATTGGCTGACAGGTTTTCAATGAATCTTATCGACAATTCCAGGAACCTTCTATCCAATCTCTCCAGGCCGACGGAGTGGTATAGCGTAAGGCTTCCGATATATTTGTGGGAGTCGCGCTGTCGACGTAGCCCTGTGATTAGTCTGAAACACTTCCTTTCGAAGATACGAAGTTTTTCCATTTGAGAGGGAGATATATGGAACCAGATGGGACAAGCGTAAGTAAGTGTGGGCCTGATGATTTGTTTATAAAGTAGAAGTTTGACTTGTTGAGAGAGACCATCTGCCTTCCACATTACTTTCCGACAAAGGTTCAGCTGTATCCCCGCTTTGCGGATGACATTGTTTATGTGAGTCGTGAAAGAGAGATTATTTTCGAAAGTAATGCCCAAGTATTTTAGTGATTTAGATGGTTTTATGAGGGTGTTGCAGAGGTTCAGTTGGATTTTTGAATGGTTACGTACCGTGTTATTGGTACAGTGAACGTTTCTACCTTTAAATACAGTCATCTGAGTTTTGTTGGGGTTTAAGCGGATCTTCCATTTAAGGAAGTAGGAGGAAAGAATTTGGAGGAATTCATTTACGCGGTTTCTGGCAGATAATACGAGCCTGCTGCTGGAGTAGACAAGGGTATCGTCTGCGTAGTTGAGGATTCGAGTATTCGGTGAGACGGGTTGAGGAATATCAGATGTGTATAGTAAATATAAGAGGGGGCCCAGAATGGATCCTTGGGGGACTCCTGCTGTTATTGAGTACGTCTGGGAAAGGGTGGAATTTATCTTGACCATGAATTTCCTATTTGATAGGTACGAGTAGAGAAACTTGGAAGTGTGATTGTTGAGACGATACGTGGAATGTAATTTGTACAGAAGACCCGCAGTCCACACGCAGTCGAAAGCCTTGGATATGTCAAGGGAGATACACACAGTGGGGCACTGGTCGTTAAGAGCCATAGTGATGTCGTGAGTAAACTTGAGGAGAGCGTGACATGTTGAGTGCTGTGCACGAAAACCGAATTGAAAATCAGGGAGTAATGAGTTAGTTTCCGCGAAGGAGAGTAGGTAATGGTGAATTTTTAATTCAAGTAATTTGCTTAAATTATTAAGTAGTGAGATGGGTCGAAAATTGGCCGCCATCAGGGATGCGCCTGATTTTTTAATGGGGATGACTATGGCAGTTTTCCAAGACTCCGGTATGTGACCAGCATTTATTATGTGGTTTAGCAGGGTCATGATGTATAGTCGATTTGAAGGGTTGAGGTTTTTGAAAAGCACATGTGGAATTTTGTCCAAGCCGGTAGAGTTTTTACTGCTACGAGAAGATATCATTTGGTTAAATTCCTGTGGTTGTAAAAAGAAGTTTGTATCGGTGGGTTGAGATGCTCTATTGTCATTATTAAATTCAGTTATGAATGGAGTGAATGAGGAGATTAGTTCATGGGATGTATAACGGTTGACCACTTCCTCAAACTCGGAGTTGCCTAGGCTATCATTTTGCCTATGCACTTGGGAGAAGTGTTCCGCTAAATAGTTTGCTATTTCAGAATCAGAGTAAAGAATATTATTTCTGGGACCAATTAGTCTGTCTATTGAGGTGTGTATTTTTCGTCCTGTAAGGCGATTGATATTTTTGTAAAGATTACGGTCGGGTCTGATACTATTTAAAGTGGAGATGTAGTTCTGCTCTACGAAAGCATTTAACTGCTGGTTAATGAGGGTAGACAATAATTGAACCTGTACTTTCAGGAGGGGACAAAATCTTCGAAATAGTTTTCGGCGGAGCTTTTTTTTTAATGAGATGAGTTTGAGGGTGAGATATGGAAGTGGTTTACCTACGAAGGAGTGTGGCATCCTTGAAGGGGTATTAGCATACAGAGCTTGCTGTAAGATCCCTTCCATCTTACAAGCTGCTTCTTCAATTTCGTTAGGATCCAAGTTATTCGTCTCTGTGATGGGAAGCGTTTGAAACATATCGCCAACGGATTTGTTGACCTTTCTCCAGTTAGTTCTGGAGAAATTATGGACTGGGTTGAGAGATTGAAGCGGATTTAAGGGGCCAAGGTCAATTACCGAGTGGATGGAGGCATGATCAGAGGGGAAGAAGTGCGACACAGTAGGGGGAGATACAGAGCGTAGGATCGCAGATTTTAAGAAGAAGTCTATAGTTGATTGAGTAGAGCTGGAGCAATGAGTAGGTTCCGTAGGGGAGTCGATATAGACGTAGGGGTGGAGAGGTAGGAAAGCAAGCAATTGTTTGCCAAATTTATTGCAAGCGGTGTCGTTGAAGGCGGTATGACGGGCATTCCAGTCGCCTCCGATGATGAATGAGTGGGGGTGGGATTGACGGAATATTTCATCGAAGTCTGAAGATGGGAAGTTAGGGTACCTCTTGGGTTATAAATAGATGGCTACTATAACCAAGACTTTGTTGTTGTCACAAAGCAGTTTGACAGCGGTGTATTCGACACAGGAGATGTTTCTAAATTTGACTTCACTGAATTGGAATCTTTTATGAATAAGGATACCGGTACCTCCTCTTGCACCGTCAATTCGAGGAGTTGAAACAAGTTGGTAATTTGGAATAGAAATGCGAGAGTTGGGTTTGAGCCAGGTTTCACAAAGAAGGAGGACGTCTGGAGAAAACTCCTTCACTAGCAGTCGGAGGTGATGCCTCCGTATGTTTGACGAAATGGAATCTACATTGAGGGCAACTACACTTAACTTAGACATTTTGGGATAATATATGTGAGGTTATAAGAGAAAGTATCTGACCTTTTTTTCGAAGTTACTTAATCCATTTAGCGTCGGTAAGAGAGCTTGCAACTCTCGGATGTATCCCATGATGTCGAGTCCTAGGTTTGTTCCTGGTTGTGATGAGGGTGCGTTGTTTCCTCTGGTAATTTCCGCATAGGATTTCGATTTCGTTGTTGTAGTAACTGTTGCTGTTGGTTGCTTAAGTTGGCCAGTGATGTTTTTGGTTGGAGGCACTCTCTGCTTCAGTAAGCGTAGCTTGTGCGGGCATTTTGTGAAGTTTGCAGGATGCGGTCCACCACAATTGCAGCATTCAACTGACACTTCCTTTACAGAAATGGAGCCATCCGGATTTTCCGTGTGTACCACCGCTTCAGCGCCGCGCTCGCCTTTTATTGCCAGCAGCTGACTCCTCGTTCTCTTGGTTTCGATAAATCACTCGTTTCCTGTTGAGTGATTTATCGCGACTGCTATACAGCTGTCTGCCATGCTCCTCCTTCTTGAGTGCCTGTGCGCCGACGTCGAGTGCTTGTGCGCTGGTGCCCAGTGGTTGTGTATCGATGCTGAGTGCTTGTGCGCTGGTGTCGAGTGCTTGTGCGCCGGGAAATATGCATCGCCAACACCAAGTTTCGCCGTCAGATCGGATTAAATAGCATAAACATATGTATATCAAAAGAATCCGATTCTCCCAGTCGGCAGAGAGACGATATACGATCTCTATTGTATGAAATATCGCAATCCCTTTTAGCATCTAATGAGTGGCTGCTATTTAGACAGCTAACCCTCATTACCGAAAGATGCCGTTGGTCGTTTCACCATTGTTCTTTTTTTCCTCGTTTCAGGCAAAACGCATCGATGAACACGGCGATGTGTACGAACACACTGGTCAACGGAAATTTCAGTTCCTTTTCACCACACCACCAAACTCACCCCAAACGAGGACTGAATCCCTGAGTCGTTTTCCATCCGTTGACCACGCTGGTCGCATCACTCCCGCTCCCCGTATCGCCGGGATGCGTAAATACCGTCGAGTGTCGTGATCGGGTTGCCTCCTATAGCTAATCTTTCAGTCTTTGTTAGTGCGAATGTCGTGAATTGAAATAATATGCCAATATATATATCGGACGTATATACGTCAGTTCTAATATACATCTCGCCTTTAATTTGTATTATCACCGGTATTAAATAAAATCAAAAACCATCTGTCATTAATAAACAACACCTAACCTATACATTTTTATTCCTGGATATCTTGGTGAACAACTTCCCTATTTCGGACAGCTTGCGGTGAACTGTGTTTTTCTTTCGGTCTACGGCAGACACTTTTCGAACTGGTGGAGACGAGGTAGAACTCTCGCCTATGCTGGCGTCGCGACTTCGTACCCCACAACCTCATCAGACCACATGTCAATGCGCAATGCTAAAAAGCATTTTCTCATACATGTGCATGACATGTTCATCCTCACCACTGCTAACCATCGGTCGATCGTCCAAACAATAGCCTACAGCGCAGCCCATTGCTGGCCGCCCACAGGAATTTCAAGTGTTGTTTTAATACAAACACACACCCGAGACATCGACCGATGGGACGTTGGCAATTTGCGTACAATCTAAGTGATGCTGTACGCAGTGGCCAATGAGTAAACATACATTACTCCCACACCCTTAGGTTCGCAACACTTGCGACCAATTCCATATTATCGGCTATCAACCGATCATGGGATTTGGGCATGAATATGATCGTTGTTTAGGCAATGATACCCACGTTCATGCTCTATGATGACCCTCCTGAAAACCAAAGTAAACACACAGTATCTCACTCTGTTTGATTTGCTTACCAACCCTAGTCCATGGTTCCTCTGGGTGGCAAATTCCTCACCACCATGTCCATGTACCAGTACATTAATCCAAATAGATAACCGTCCAGCCTGACCCTTTGCCACCGTCGGCAAGATTTCTGTTGACTTAATGTCAACAAAATATCTTCCCTTCTAGTGCACCCGACCCATACGGCTAAATCAAACAAACCCCAAATCGTCACCGAAGAATGTATCGCCTACAACGGCATTACCATGAACGCCTGAGTAAACACTATGGCGACCCAATGTAACATCGGCAAAACCACGAACGATGTGCATCTCATCGTTTGACCCTTGAAATAGCGTTTCTGTTTACTTAGGATGCAGAAACCTATTTCGTTCTCAGGCGTGCATCGACGATTCATGAACAGAATGCCTGCAGCCCCTTTTGCTCGTCCATTTGTTTGAACAGGTGCAGGACCGATCGTTGTCGGTATTGCCGGTTAAGGGGCATCATACTTATCCTATACGGGCATATGGGAAATCCTCCCATTTAACTCCTTTTCGATCGCTCATTGGCCGTCGCCAAGTTGAGCCGGTTCTCTCCTCCCACATCGATGTGATCCACCACTGTTGAATCTGACGGACGTGTATTGCATCGACGAGTCAATATTCATCCTTCGAGGAGAGAAGTCGAGTCTCTGCTGTCGTGCTATTCATTTTTTTCAATTCTAAATTAATAGAGTCAGATTTCTACACGCGAGGAGAGTAGTCAAGAGACGTAACTTTAAGCGTTACATGTTTTAACACCTTTATACAATTGTCCCTCTCACAAAAGTGGTTTTAGTCGTGAAATGTGGTATAACTAATAACTAACGTGTCGCTGTGGAAAATCATGGTCGCACGCGCAGGCAAAGATAGTTCATTTGTAAAACCAGCGTTAGGGTCAGAACCAAAAACTAATTGATGTCACAGTGTAATATTTATGACCTAGTATCAATAAGGTGCAACAGTAAGTACAACTAAATAACAGTGTGTTTCTTTACTTTTGGAATACATCGGAGTGTTTTGCTGGAGGATCTATTCAGTGTGCACAATAGAGTTGTGGCGTATTGCGCTGCACCTGCGTCCATGTCGACGTCATAGACAAAACTTCAACAGGATAATATAATAAAAAATACTTACAATAGACAACGAAGTTCTTTACAACCTTTTTGATTATGTAGATCGCCCGCTAAAGCGCCCCAACATATGTGACCTTTACCTTATTTGAGACTGTGGGAAAAAAATGGTGCATTGTCGCGACAAACTGACATGAACTAAAAGCTCTAACGCGCTGGCTTTGTATATGTGTCTTAACTGTGAATATATACAACTTAATTTAGAAGAATTTACGTTTCATCTTACCAACAAAAATTTAAATATTTATCAAGCCATCAACCAAACATTGTTATCCTCTTGAATCCCTTCCTAGATCAGAATCAATTAGGTTTCCAGAAGGTCGATTCAACACGTGACCGAAGCATATAAGCATTCCTGTAAATTGTGCCTTCTTTAGAATTTAATTAAACTCTTGAAATTTACGAGGAAAAAAGCAAAACTTTTTCAAATAATTAATCCCAATTAACATTTGCCCAAACGTGAATTACATCCGCACGCACATAATCCTTAATATTAACAATTCATTATACATCCCCTCAGTATTTCCACTCCATATCCAAACAACTCAAACGCTTATGAATGGGGGTGACTGTAGTGAAATGGAAAGGTCAGCTGATGGGAGAGTCAGATAACAACTTGGCAAAGTGATTAAGCTTCAAGGATATCAAACCGAACCCATTCGATACATGAGCCACATGGCCGAAGTAAAGAGCAATTTAAACTCTAGAGAACTTGGTGATTACACGTGTTGTGAGGTGATTACAGAAGATCTACTTGACTCTCATTCAATTATCCTTGACCAAACGGAGTATATCCTAATTGCTTGTAGTCGGGTTATCTTAGTTGAATTGAAATTTTATGCAAGATATTTATCTGTGCTACTGAATTGACCATCGTTGAGGTTAAATTTGCAACTTTAAGTGCGAGACGTCGGCACCGTGCCTGCAAAGCTATGTACGTAAATGTTCACAACGGAGACAGGGAATATCTTGTCTTGTGTTTGGTTTTATTGTTTTGCAGTAGAAAATTTACCTTACGGCGTCCTGACTTCCAGGAGCAGATTATGTTCTTGTTACCTTGCCAAATACGTTCTTCACTTGACCGGAACTAAGTTATATCCTGGAAAATAGCCAAACGGCTTTCAATTGAAACAAGTGAAGGGAGCGAATATCCAAATGTTTTAACAAAAGGATACCTTTCAGTCGAACTGAATCCGTTGCGTTGTTAGGATTTTTACAGTTTCAAATTTTATCATTGAAATCGGAGGTTTGGTTTGTGCATATATTGAATACCTTTGATGCAAATCCAAAGGATATGATGTGCATCCGTGAGTTCAATCGGAATTCGGGGTTGAAGAACTCGAATTTCTATTCAATGCTAGTATTCTCTTTTTATTTTCTCGGGAAAGACTGAATGTTGAATATGATTTAAAAATTCACGAATTTGGTGTATCAGTAAAATCTGTCTGGAGCAGAGTATTGCAGTCCTTAAGGACATATAATTCAAGAAAAGTTGAATGTACATTTAAATTATGCTATGATACAGGAAAAACATCTCGAATTGGTTCCAATTTCCAAAGATAAATCGCACGAACGCCTTTCCAATGAATCCCAAATCATGTGATCCAGAAATGGGTAAAGTCCTGTTGCGAACTGTTTGGTTTTTAACATAATTTCCAAATAAAAATATTATTCTTAAAACATCTTTAAATACTAAAAACGAAAAAAAAAATCAAACAAAAATAACAGTTAGAAGTCAGATTGATCAAAATTTGATTCTCGAAATATTTTTTTATTAAAAAAAATAAATCGAATACGTTGATTGATCAAAATTTTAATTTCAATAAGATAATTGGTAAAACATCTAAAGATTAAAAAACGAAGAAAAAAAATATTAATAGTGAGAAGTCAGATTGATCAAAATTTGTTTCTCGCAATATTTTTATTCCACGAAACGGAACGAATACGCAGCGCATTGATTGATTAAAATCGTGTTCTTAAAATATCTTCATTTAAAAAAAAAATAAATCCAAAAACTTTGATTTATCAAAATTTTATTCCTGAAATATCTTTATTCAGTAATAAAATGGTGGATGGTCGTTATTCCTAACACTTTTCCCCCTTCAATGGCTCAGTTTGTAAGGAGTTTGTGTCTTGCGTTTGATTATGCAAATTTGGTTCAACTGACAACTCTAGCTATTGTGAGGTCGGCACAACTACAGAGTGGCAGGTAGAGTCCCAAAGCTCATCCGCCTGGTGAAATACCACCCCATTAAGGTACAGGCTTCCTGAAATGGTTGGAGACATTTTTGAGCATCTTTCGGAGCTTGGCTGATGGACCCGATCGAGAAAAGCTAGCATCTCAGAACGCTGACTCAAATTTAAAAAAAATCTTCATTTGACAAAAAAGAAAAAAGAAAGATATGCAACACTTTCATTGTGCAGAATTAATTTACTTCTTTATAAATCTCTAGCAAAGGTGGATGAACTTGAAGACTAAATAATCCAAGCTACCCCAACTTTAGTATCAATTTTAAGCATGTAAATGTCTTTATGAACAACACTGATCCGTACCGCAAATATAAGTATCTAAGATGGAGAGCCAAGTCGTACGACTTTCCATATATGTTTGAACTTCCAAAAATTGCTACCATCCTCTTTTAGTGGTAAAATGCGCACACATTTTCTACCCTAGATTGGTAGTCACCTCACGTTTGAACAAAGCTAAATTGTCAATTTAAGGTGGACTAAACTATTCCAGGACTCCACTGTGTAAATCTTCTTCCCCATAGTTGTTTTTCGACTATTATCTTGACAAATTCTTTTCAATGTTTTCATATCCTGCCGATATGTTTTCCAAGACGAATTCCCTGGCCAAACAATTTGCTATGCAACGGGAAAGGTTATGTGAATTACGGACATTTGTCTCATCCTCAGGACATGTTATAAATTCAGACCGAAGGACAATCCTCGGAACGATACCTTTTATTTTTGTGATTCTCTGCTTAGAATTTTAGAGTCCCTGTGGTTTGTCACAAAAATCCTTTGCTTTATTGTCTTTTCATTTTTTTTTCTTCTTGTGTTTTGTTTTCTTGGTCAGCCAAGTGTAACGGTGAAGAGCTTTTGGTGTTCCATGCACATACACGCATGGCAGGACGACAAATCCTTTTTGGCTAAGGTGAACGCAATATGAGAAGTATCTGCAGTTGCCCTTTCTCTTGATTGATGGTCCTTTCAGTTAACATAATTTGGCAATTTTCTACTGCATTAATTTCTTGTATGTGACTGTTTAGTTTGGGTTTTTCTTTTCGTTTCAAATATGCGATCGCCACAGAACAGGAATGGAGTAGTGTGTGGACAGGTTACAAATATCGTGTAGTCGATGGATTTCTAAAACTTTGAAGATATGCTTTTTCATCGTCCTAGGTTTGACTTGCTGGAAGATTTCTTGTGAGATCTCAGACCCACAATGTTTAAGATGATTCAGTAATCTTACTTCATAAATTTAGTCTGCTTCTTAATGTTAAAAGGTACCTCCAGGTTTCCAGGCACTGTTTTCTAAAGGGTTATAGCGAATGGAATTAATGTCAAGTTTTAGTGCAAAAATGTCCCAGATTTGGTAAACCCTTGAATAATGGAAGACCCATCATTTTTAGAAATATGACCGTTTGTAAACGATGATGTGTTGTAAGGGGCTACGCAATTTTCAAAACAGTTTGGTTCAACATTTTATGGGAGGGATGTTCATAAGAAGACGTTCAATATAGTTCAAAAATTGGCCAAAATAAACGGATCTTGTGTTACCCATCTGAAGTGCACGAAAACTCCTGTTGTTATAAGCCAGGTGGATAACACAAACAAAACCCCAAGAGAGGATCAAGAGATAAGTGGCGATGCGTCTGGATCTTCGAAGGAAGATAAAGATAGGAGTAGAATTTGGAATTGAGAAGGGAATACTTTAGTACAGTCGCCACAGAGAATCCCAACGGGGGAGTTGACGAACAAAACAAACGAACAAAATTGAAAGATATTCGTTTTCGTGTATCTGTTAACAATAGAAACAAAGCAGTGCGATTCAAATCCGAAACACATTCGTGTTCGATTATGTACAGTAACAATAGAAGCAAAACGAGAATTAAATGTAATTAATTATTAACTACCTTGTGCTCCGAAGTAATTAAGTTAAGTGATAGACTATGTATAATTTAACCACCTACATCTAACGTTACAACACAAAACAACAATAAAACAAAATTTAAAGTAAAAACAATTGTCCGCGTTTTATTTGTGCTGTTTCGCTGCGTAGTGTTCTTTGTGTTAGCAGTGTTCGGCGGAACACTTACGACCTAATAGACCATATCCGCCAAACCTTTCCCACGAATAGCCGTAATTTTAAATGGTGAGAAACATTTCTGTTCAGTGTAACCCCGACTCTGGCGCGGCTGACGTTTACTTGTGCTCTCAGGAACTGAATGAACGGCAACTTCACTGTTCGTCGAGTATGCAGTACAAAAAGAGCGTATAGCGGGCACTCGCTCACTCTTCTTCCTGTGTTGGGTGTCAGGGTTATTAATAGAGATACGAGATCCTTTGTTAATATTATTAAAGTCAATAAAGAAAACTAACCTTTTACAAGCAAACTCCACAACTACGAATTGGAGGAGCTATACCGCAAACCTACAATAGTGAGAGTAATCAAGTCGCGAAGGTTAAGATGAGCTGGACACGAGGCGCAAATGGGCAACGATAGGACCGTGCATAGAATTCTTGGCGGTAAGCCAACGGGAAAGAGACCGATAGGACGGCCGCGACGGAGATGTGAGCACAATGTTAGGTTTGACTTCGGGGAGATCGGATCAGGTGGTCGAACGTGGAAGGAGAGCGCTCATGACAGAGAACAATGGCCGAGTCGAGTCGGTGAGGTCATGAACTTCCGGGTTCCTACAGATCAATAAATAATAATAATAACCTTTTACAATATTGATTCTGTGAAATGGAAAATAAACCATAATAAACATTGCATGTATTACTTCACAATTTGGGTAACGAATTGAGGAGTTTTACATGTATTAGGATATAAAATCAGGGACAATATGATCAGAGCTCTTTCATTAAGAAATTTTCACCAATGTTTTGCTGGTACAATTCATTCCCACGCCACTTCTTCCTAAAATTCGGTTTCGGTTTATATCTACTTATATAAATTGATCATTGGTGGGATATGACGACATTTCGAAGAATGGTTCGTAAAAAGACTCAGGGTTTAGGAAAAGTAGGGCAGGCTAATGACATCTACTTAGTCATGAAAAACTTAGGCGCATCAGTGGCGGTTCATTCGAACGCCACTAACCAATCTTCCAATAAACCGAAGTAAAACCTCCCAAATAGGGCATACAACAAAAGAGAAACAAGTACCGTGGCAGTTCCATTGAACGCCACCATTTACCTTACAGGTACAAAAGGTAACAGTTCCCTGAAATACATTAAAAGCCTGTACTTACCTTCTGTACTGTACCTGCAAAATCGAAGCAAAACCGTGAAACATAAATTCTCGCTGATATGAAATTACAGCCGCAACTAATATAATATCTTCAAGGCAATTTGGTTAACCAACCAACCAATATTGCCTGTGCAAATATCTACACGATATCCTTTTGTACGCCAGCTGCACACAGCAGAAAAAGGTATTTTGCCTTGGCACAGCATGCCCACATCGAGCGACCGATACATGAGGGCATCCGGCTGACGCCCCGGCAGTCGAATTCGCAAATGGAAAATTACCATCAGAGTTCGAGTGCGAGGATACACCAACAACACGCACACGATCAGCATCACGCTACTCGTAGCCACTGATCGTGTAAACATTTCAACCCTTTTGTCGTTGAGATACTCGCACCTGCTGCGAACTTTGAAGGGGACTTATGCTATGTTTGCATACTTACGGACGCACACGATGAGCAGCAGAGGCAATTATCGTGTGTGTATTTCAACCCCTTTTGAGTTTAACCTAACGCAAAAAGAATATATATTACCAAATATGGTCATCGAAGCGATGATGGGATTTTGGTATCCTATCGCTTCGATGAAATAATTTAATCTCGGTTCGGATTCCGTAAGGGCAGGTCGCGCCCTCACGTTAATTTACATCCCTCTTGGGCCGTCCCAAGGGATCGTTAACTTTACATGTAGTCGTTGTAGTAGTAGCCGGTCCTGTTTTAAGGTTGTGTATGGAGCGTTCGTTTTCTGTTACTTGAACGAAAACCTATCATTGCTTGTGAAATATCTAAACACTTGGTCTCATCTTTGAGTTTTGTGAAATAATTAAAGACTTAGTCTAGCATTTAAGTTTTGTGAAATAATTAAAGACTTAGTCTAGCATTTAAGTTTTGTGAAATAAGTAAAGACTTCGTCTCATCTTTGAGTTTTGTGAAATAATTAAAGACTTAGTCTAGCATTTAAGTTTTGTGAAATAAGTAAAGACTTAGTCTCATCTTTGAGTTTTGTGAAATAAATAAAGACGTATCCTCACCTTTTTGTGAATAAGTAAAGACCTTTTATACATTTAAGTTTAGTGTGATTGAAGAAAGAAGCAATAAATATATAAAAACAAATTCATTCTTGTAAGCCCGGCATACGCTACTACGGTGTTTCAATCTGTGGGAGTTTTGGAGCAGTGACTATTAGCTTGGTGGCTTTAGAAAACCAGTGCACCTGCCTGCACATAGCTAAGAAAACTAAACATAACCACCCTACATCTATAACGGAACCAGTAAGCGATTAAAAATCTAATTACACCAAAAACACAATTAGACAAAGACTGCTTATATATTACAAATGTAACCAAAAAAATGGAAACCTAAATCTGTGTTCTTAAATGCTAAATTGAGAGCTGTTATCTACGAGGGTGGACTAAAAAGTTTCCGACCTAACAAAGATACAAGACATCTATTTTTTATTTTATTTTTATTGTTCTACATAGTCTCCTTGTAACTCTACACACTTCTCCCAGCGATGCTACCATCTCTCTAACACGTCCAAATAGTACTCTGCAAAATAACTGTTCATGGAGGTGATTGCCTCCTCACTTGACGAAAATCTCTGTTCTCCGAGCGCAATGTTTAGATTAGGAAAAAAAAAGAAGTCGATTTGGGCTAGATCTGGTGAGTAAGGCAGATGGTCAAGCAGTTCAAACCGTGGGTCGTGGGTTTTCGCCATGGCAACCGCTGAAGTGTGAGACGGCGCGTTGTCTTGGTGAAACATAATTTTATTTTTCTGCAAATGTGGCCGTCTTTCCGCAATTTCTGCCTTCAATTGGTCCAGTAATGATGCGTAATATGCTCCTGTAATCGTTTTTCCTTTTTGAAGATAATCGATTAAGATAACTCCATGACCATCCCAAAACACAGTGGCCATCACTTTCCCAACCGGAAAAACAGTTTTTCCTTTTTTTTGGAGCCGTTTCCTCATTCGCAATCCTCTGTTTTGACTATATTTTTGTTTCGAGCGTATAACGGTGTATGCAAGTTTCAGCGACAGTAATTAATCGGCGCCAAAACTCGGATTTATTGTCCAAAACTGCGGCAAAAGAGCGTTGGCATTGTTCATTCGAACACGTTTTTGGTCTAATGTGAGCAAACGCGGCACCCGACATGCGGACAGCTTTTTCATGCCTAAATATTGATTTAATATGTGACAATCACGTTCTTTGGACATTTTCATCGCCTCTGGTATCTCTCTCACTTTAATTCGGCGGTCGTAGAGCACCATTTGATGAATTTTAGCTATGTTGTTGAAGCTTTTGGACGTCCCGAATGTTCATCGTCTCCCAAGCTCGACGCCTCGTTTAAACTCAGCTGCTCAAAATGTCAGCGTGGTAAATGATGGTGCAGAGTCCCCATACACAGAGTCCAACTCATCTTTGATTTGCGTAGGCGTATTGCCTTTCAAATCGGCGCAAGGCTAATAATCTTGCCCGTAAAAATAAATTATTATGGAAAATTTAACAAGCCTCGAGACTTGCTAAATAAGGCCAAGACCGGATCCCGGTTGTAGTGCCGATGATGATGATGATTGCCTTTCAAAAACAAAAATTTAATGACAGCTCGATACTCAATTTTGTCCATTTTCACAAACACACTCACATCGACTCACTCAAACGACTGTCAAATAAAAATTACGTATCCAAAATGGCTGAAATGTTGGCTAGTAACTGTCAATACATGCACAACTACATTCACTAGCTTTTATTAACGAGTGCTGTTATCTTCACGTTGAGGTCGGAAACTTTTCAGTACACTCTCTTATTACTGTCCATACAAGGACAGTTTGCTGCGTTTGATAAAAAGTTCGAAATGATCGAAAAAAAACGGAGCTCGGAAACTACTTTTCAGACCACCCTTGTGTTCTGTAACCACGATTTAGTCGTAATGCTCCGTAATATTTGTTTACTATTGCGGTTTCATTTCCACCTGCGACGAGAAATCCAAACAAATCAGTTAAACACCGACTCTTAAAGTTCATTCCAAAATAATATGTGTAATTCAAATAGTCACATAATAACCAAACATTTTTGAAAATCGACAGCCATGTGGAATACTTTGAAATTTTTAATCTTTGTTCAGTGTAAGACAGACACCTTGTAAGACCCAGTGACTGAGATCCTCATGGGTTTCCAGGTTTGCCTCGAATACAAGACCTACCCCCATGGCGTTTCGCCTTAATGATGTTGTATATACCGGTGCTCTAAATGTGTTCTATAAAAAAAAATAAAATAAAAGAAAACAAATGAATCGCGTTATATGATGAATAGAGTCCTTAAAGAATTTATGGAAAATGCTAATTACCTGCAACTTAAGACGGTGAACTTCAATTGGAATAACCGCAAGCAGAGGTATCTCCTCAACAAGAATTTTCGGACGGGACCGACCTAATTGATTAGATGGTATGTCCCATCTAGCTCCTTCAATGAATAATCCGTGTACGTAACATCCCTTTGAAAAAATTATAATACATTGATATATATATATATATATATACATATATATATATAGTTTTGATCCTATAAACTCACCGTTTCCGGTCGTTCTTCAACGTCGTCTTTATCAGTGAAGCGGGTTACATTGGTATACAAAGTGGACTTGTCTAAGGGCCAGGTGTGTTTCCTACATGCCATCTGCAATTTAGTTATTGAATTGATAATCAAGTTAACATAAATAAATTTTATTGTAATTGGTACAATATTCACAAGGTTGCACATATGAGTATATAGGCTGTGTGAGGTTATAGCGACCCAAACAGATACGACACGCGAACACGCAAACCATTGTACCCAAATAGAACAATAACATACATAGTACCAAATCATAATCGATGACGGACAATACTTTACATAAAATACGTTGTACTGTTGCATGCTGCTACATAAACCCCCTAACTCATTAACCAATTAAAGCACACGATGCAATCATCCTCAGCTCACAGTTAATTTGATTCTTCCCACGTTGCACATAATTCAATACCCTCATTAATTGCCCACCTATGACGCGTACTCAATACTCAACCTATACGCTATCATTCAATTGACGCAATACAATGCTCACAAACATCATGTTGCATGTGATGTAACTTCCTAGGCAGTTAACTGAAACCTGATATCGCACGCCATACAGCGTATTGTCGCGCTATCAAAATCCATACCTTTGGCTTCACGTCCAAAACCAGGAACCATGCTTGACCCAAGACACCTCCGGCGTTTTCATAGGCATTAGAAATGTCGTTTAAACGGAGTATCCGGCGAATGCCAGCCGACGTAGCGGCAATGCGCTCGTCAATCGAACATAACGACCAAGCGTCGACCGTTTTTTTTTTTTTTTTTTTTTTAGTTTTTAAACCACATTTATTTTCATAATTCTTTTTACATGTATAATATTAGGGGTAAAATGCGAGCTGATTACAGCGGCAAAAAATAGAGCTTTTAAGCAATGGCGCTCCAATCCCACCGATGTTAACAGAACGAATTTTGTTAGAATCAGAAACGCGTGCAACCAGGCGATTGATATCGCGAAGAAGGCTCACAACGACAGGGTGATCAATAAGCTCCTTCGGTGCCCAACTGGTTCGCGCTCCTTCTGGTCAATGGCAAAAGCTGTCAGCGGTAACTTCGCATCCTCCTCTTTCCCTCCGTTGGTGACAGACAGCGGGACGTTAGTCACGAATCCAAAGGATAAAGCTAATGTGTTCGCGAATTTATTTTCCGCGAATTCAAACGTCGATCCCGGCCTTTTGGAGCCACCCGTGATCTCGCCGGTACAGTCTTCCATGCGGGATGTGAGATTTCGTCCGCGCACTATTCAGCGCATTCTACGTGAACTGGATTGTAGGAAGGCAACCGGCCCGGACGGAATACCAGCAATGGTTCTTAAGAACTGTGCTCCAGAACTATCGCCGGTTCTTGCCAGACTCTTCCGCTTATCTTATGCACGGCGGACCTTTCCTGCCTGCTGGAAGATCGCTCGAGTTCAGCCAATCCCAAAGACAGGAAAAAAGTGTCTCCCACAAAATTACCGTCCGAATGCATTACTGTCTATTTTATCTAAGGTAATGGAAAAAGTCATCAATACAGAGTTGGTTAAGTATTTGGAGTGCAACGGTCTTCTGAATGATCGTCAATACGGATTCCGTGGCAGGCGGTCCACGGGAGACCTTTTGACACTTATAACCGATATATGGACATCTGCGATTGAACGGCATGGTGAGTCAAGGGCGGTCGCATTAGATATCTCCAAGGCTTTTGACCGCGTCTGGCACGGGGCATTGCTGAGCAAACTTCGTTCATATGGACTTTCTCAACAGCTTTGCGACTGGACGAGGAGTTTCCTCGAGAATCGATCGATCCGGGTTGTTGTGGACGGCGAGTGTTCGGATCTGTATCCTGTTAATTCGGGGGTGTCCCAGGGTTCTATTTTGGCTCCAACCTTGTTCTTGCTTCACATAAACGATTTGTTGGAGACAACGGATAACAAAGTGTTCAGTTTTGCGGATGATAGTACGCTTGTTTCCTCTTTTTCGAGTGATCGGGCGATTGGTGCATCTACGTCGCACCAGCTGAGATGTAGACAGATTGACTCTCTGAACCAGGATCTAGATAAAGTCCTGCAGAGGGGAAAGGCCAATCTTGTCGACTTCAACGCAACGAAGACCCAGTATACAACATTCACAAAGAAAACTGGATCATCGGTTCCACAGCTGATGATGAGTGGCCGCGCCCTCGAGGCTGGGGAAAGCTTGAAATTGCTCGGCGTCACGGTCTGTGGGAATGTATCATGGCATAAACACGTATCGGGTATCGCCAGATGAGCCTCAGGGAAACTGAGTTATCTTTTTAGAGCCAAGAAATACTTTACTCCGGCCCAACTTCTTCTCCTATATAAATCCCAAATTAGACCCGCGCTCGAATATTGCTCTCATGTTTGGAGCTCGGCTCCTAAACATACCCTCGACCTACTTGAGAGCGTACAAAGACGAGCGATCCGCCTGATAGGGGACTCGGCGCTGACGTCGGGACTATAGTCGCTATCACATCGAAGGCACGTGGCCGACCTCTGTCTGTTTTACAGATATTATCACGGGTGCTGTTCTTCGGAGATTCTTGGCATTGTTCCACACAATTCGGTCTATATGCGCTCCACAAGACAATCCGACGGATCGCACCCATTTGTGGTTCATCTCCCGACAGCGCGAACATCCCTGTATCAGAAGTCGTTCCGTTACAGAGCGGGGAAGCTGTGGAACTCCCTTCCCACGCGAGTGTTCCCGGAGCATTACAACCTGCAACTGTTCAAAAAGAACTGCAACAGTTATTTGATGGCATCTCGGGGCGCCCACTCGACGCTATAGGTTCGCCTCTCCCGAGAGAAGTTTAATAAAAAAAAAAATAAAAAAATGTTAAACCCTTTTCTACAATCACAGTCCTTAAATTAACTTACTGGCTCTCATCGCTCGCATCTCTCTACATTACACATTACAACTTGATTTTTACATATGCCTTTCGGCGTACATCTGTTTTTTTTTTTTTTGGTTTCTTATATATATATATATATATATATATATATATATATATATATATATATATATGAAATAAGTCATATATTAGAGGGACTCCTCGTTTACATCTATATGTAATATATGTAATATAATAAAACATAAAATAAGAAATAAAAAATAAAAATAAAAGTAATTGGGAAAGGAAGACGGCGGGGGGGGGGGGGGGGGGGGATAGCATTGCTCTTGAGAGGCATACTATATCTGAGGAAGTGAAGTCCTCTCCTCGTTGAGAAGCCACCACCATTTGGGAGATGTTCGGTCTTTGGCTGATTTATCTCTTTCACTGATCGCCGTGCTAAAACGCATGCGGTCTGGGGCATTGGAGATATCACTATCATGGAGAATTCGTTTGTCCCTGGCACCACGGAAAGCGTGGTAAATAATCGGGACTCCATGCACGTCTTGGATAAGGCCTTTTTGATCCAAGAAAGGAAACGCTTCTGGGGGAATAAACCCATTCTGGAGGGTCTTCTCCAGATACATATCATTGGGATAGAATGCTCCCGGGATAAGATTATTGTCACTGCACATTGCCCTTGCTGTGTGACCACGAATAATTTTAATTATGAAATTGTCTATCCTATTGAACCCTGATTTGTTACACAGGATTTTGTTGGGATCGAATTTTTTGTATTGCGACTCTGGTGTTCTATAAAGTCCGAGGCAGGAACGCCAACACTGCCGTTCGAGCACACGAAACTTCTCCATATAAAGTGGAGATATATTATACCATACTGGACAGCCATAAATCAAAACTGGTCGAGTACAAAATTATTTTGACTCTGGGGTCAAGAAGACTACTCCGGAATAGACTTCTTGTCATAGAATATGCGCTTTTAGCTGCGGAGAGGAACGCTGCTACGTGCTTGTCAAAATATAAATACTGGTCTAGCCAGATACCAAGGTATCTAACTACAGTTTTCACGTGTAGTGGAAGGTTATTGTTACCTACAATAGAGAAGTGTTTCCAGTTGTATTTTGTATCCCTCGAGGCCCTGGATAGGGGCGTTCTGAAAAGAATAGTCTCGGTTCTGGAAATTAATTTTTAATTTCCAGTCGTCGCAAAATTGTTTTATTTTGTTGAAGTCATCTTGAAGGTGCCTATTGATGTCGTCTATTTTTCCTCCTGTTCTGTACATCACTATGTCATCAGCGTACGCAATGGCGTTTTCGAGAGAGCTCACCAGATCACTAGTGTAAATCTTGAATAGAATGGGAGAATTCACAGCTCCCTGCTGTAAGCCATTTTTAATTTGGAAGGTCTTGTTGGAGAGTATGTCCCCGCATTTCACCACAAAATGTTTGTCCATTATCATACATGGGTTGCCTCTTATGTTTCGGGATTTGGCAACCCTAGTGTTGCAATCCGGCAATTGACAGCTCTGTCGTAAAGTTGGACATTTTTGAGGTTATACGCACTTAGAACGTTTTGACATTCGAGCGCTATTTGTGTTGTTTACAGTAACTTAAAAGATTCATCTCGGCCCAAAAATGGAATTAAATCGTCAACATTTTCGTGCGATTATTTTTTACAACTTTCGGCGTGGATTAACTCAGCAACAGTGCATGAATGAACTTAATTCAATTTTTGGCGATGAAGGTCGATCAAGGACCAGTGTTTATCGATGGTATGGTGAATTCAATCGTGGTCGTAGTTCACTCCAAGATGAATTTCGTGAAGGTCGTCCAAAATCAGTTGTTGTTCCGAAAACCATTGATGCTGTGCGTGAACTGATATTGGAAGATCGTCATGTGACCTATCGTGAGATTGAGACAACCTTAGGCGTTAGTGGGACCAGCATACATTCAATATTGCATAAACATTTGACTGTCAAAAAAACTTGTTCGCGTTGGATCCCACACAATTTGTCAATCGCAAAAAAAAGGCTCGTGTCAATTGGTCGAAAGAAATGATCAAAAAATACGGTCGCGGTGCTTCGAAACACGTCTATGACATCGTGACAGGTGATGAATCGTAGATTTACGCGTATGAGTCGACTGTCTGGGTGTTTCAAGATGAGCCAAATCCAACAAAAGGTGTTCGCGCACGAAGTACTTCCAAGCAAATGGTCGCCTGTTTTTTCGGAAAAACTGGACATGTCGCAACCGTACCACTAGAACAACGCAGAACAGTCAATTCTGAGTGGTACACAACCATTTGTTTGCCAGTTGCCTTCCAAGAAATCAGGAGAACCAACCGCCGAAGACGGATCACTCTTCACCACGACAATGCGAACTCTCACACATCGGCTGCGACGACTGCATTTTTGAGCACCCAAAACATCGATTTGATGGGTCATCCGCCGTATAGTCCTGACTTGGCACCGAATGACTTCTTTTTCCCGTACGTAAAAAACAAACTGAGTGGTCAACGTTTTTCGACACCTGAAGAAGCGGTTGCTGCATTCAGAATGCATGTGTTGGAGATACCTCAATCAGAGTGGCAAAAGTGCTTCGACAATTGGTTCAAACGCATGCAAAAGTGTATAGATCTTCATGGGGAATATTTTGAAAAACAATAAAGTGATTTTCGATGATCAATATTTGTTTTTGTTCTCTAATCCCGAAATATAAAAGGCAACCCTCGTATCATAAATAATGTATAGCAGATATTGTGGCATACCCAGGTGTCGAAAGCCTTTTCAAAGTCAACCAAGCAGGCGCCTGTACATTGTCGCTTTGCCTTGTTCCACTGTATATCGGAAACAAGTTTCGTCGCTGCATGAACTGTATCATGTCGCGCTCGAAAGCCAAACTGGTTGTTGGGGATGATATCGTTTTCATAACACCAACCTATCAGTGCTTTGTTTATAATTTTTTCGAATACCTTGCTGATGTTGGGAAGGAGGCTGATCGAGCGCAGATTAGCTGGATTGCTCTTCCCCTTACCCTTTTTGGGGCTAGGGTGGACTACTGCAGTCTTCCAATGGGTTGGATAATGTGCATTGTTTAGAGCGTTGTTAAACAAAGTAGTGTATATGTTCACTGCTTCGCAAGGCAAATGCCTTAGAACCACATTTGGAATGCTATCTATTCCAGATGATTTCTTATTTTTTATTGAGCTAAGTATGTTTCTAAGTTCATCCTTGCGCACAAACATATTTGTATTTTCATTTCTGACGGGAGAATCCGCCCTATTATTTTCGCCGAATGTGATGAAACTATGGTTTTCGGATCGCCAGTTGTGAAGTTGGTTGCGCAGGGAGCAATGTCTTTGACGGGCATTGCTTTCAATTTCATTGTTAGCATGAACTGATTCGTTAACTCTGTACACTGCTTCGAAACAGGCTCCAATTGAATTCGCTTTCTTTTGGGGATCTTCGACTACTATTACTTCATCATTGGAGTTGATGTGCTCTAAGGTGAGTCCTGCGTTCAGCATTATCTGACAATTCCCGGGAGTCCGTGGAATTCGGAGACAGGGAATGTCATTGTGATCTTTTCTTCGACATATTTTCTTGATTTGTGAAAACTTGTTCGGTCCGTTTGCTTGGACAGCTCGAATTCTGTTGCTCCACTCCTCATTTATTACTGCTCGGTAATTATCCCGGATCAGTTTCTGAAGATTTTTAATCAAGGACTTGATTGTTTTGATTTCATTGCTATTTGGGTCACTGAACTGCCTATAGCACAATTTCAGCTTTGAGAGCAGGGTGCTCTTTTGCCTATACAAAGCATCGATAGTTGCATTTCTGTATCGGTGGGTATAGCCATCCATATGAGCTACTTTGGGGATGGAACGATTCATTGTGTTAGTAACAATATCGTTCATAGTTAGGAGGTAATGATCGATTTCATCATTACGGAGGTTTCTATTAGTCGGTGGGTCTATACCAATGTTGCGTATTTCTCTTTTTACTATGCGATCGAAACGCGACCAATGTGCTTTTCGGAAATCGAAAGAGTGTACCTGGTCGTACTGCTCAAGTAGATGGTACTCGTTTGGCACGTGTATTACGGCTCCAAGTCCGTAATGATCGCTATCGTACTCAATTGTGCGAACACAATTTCGAGTAGTTACCTCGGTATCTGGTAACTGAATTCGATCATCTGTCATAAGTAAATCCAGGAAGGAATTACCTCTTGGATAAGACGGTGTACTTGTAGCGTACAATTCTAGTTCATGCTCCATCGCATTTGTTTGCCACCAATCAAACAAGGCATTGCCTCTGGTGTTCGAGGTCAGATTGCCCCAGGCACTGTTTGGCGTTAAAATCACCTGCCATTAAAAAGTAATTGTTTTCCAAATCTAACTTGAGACTTCGGAAAAGCGTATCGATTTCACTGATAAATTGGGTACCTTGAACAGATTCAGGAGCGTAAGCAGCGACTATATATAGATGCTTTAGACTTCTTAGCGGAATGTCTATAATGCACGCCTCTAGCACCTGGAATTTGTGTACTTCCGTGCTGTAAACGACCTTATGGTGAAGACCTTTCTTAACTAAGATAGCGACCCCACCCCCTCGAGTAGAGTGTGGTCGATCTCGTCTAATTATGTTATAATTTTTGTAGCCCATTTTGTGCCTTTGGTTTAGCTTAGTTTCGCTAGCCAAGAGCACATCTGGGCATTCAGCTTGGAGCAGATTGCCTAAATTATCCCTTCTTTCGATGTGGATTAGTGAATTTACATTCACAGCTATAATTTTTAGGATAAGTTCAGACGGAGGGTTGAAGATTTTGATGTGGAGAGTTATTTGAGAACAGGGTTGAATAGAGAGTATCTATTCGTGCTCTTTGTTCAGTCAGTGTTCTTTGAAATTCGGCAAATTGTCCTTGCATGGTTAATAACATTGTCATTATTTCTGAATGTGCCTCTGGTGCAGGCATTTTCCCATTATTATATGTATGTTCCATGGATGCTGGTTGCTTAGGAGCACCGGCCATTTGTGCATATGACACACAAGGAGCCACGAAATTGTTGTAAGAACGAGTTTTCATTTTTTTCTCTTCTTCAACTTGTTTCTTTTTGGATTCCAATTTTAATTTCATTTGTTGAAATTTAGGACATCCTTTAAAATTAGCAGTGTGACCTGTATTTTTACAGAGGACACAGGACAGTGTTTTCCTATCTGGAAGCAGTTCCTTGCCCAAGGGGCATTCACCAATGGTGTGGTCGGAGAGGCACTTTACGCACCTGAATTGCATGTGGCAGTTTGATGCCGCGTGCCCGAAACGTTGACAACGCATACACTGCAATACGCGATCGATTTTTCTAATTTTTTCCCAACTTATTGTTTGGCGGTTGAGGTGTTTGATGTATCGGAGAGCATCAACTTTACTGTTGGGACTCAGTGATACAATAAAGAAAGGCAATTTGCAATTGCGTTTTCTGGAGTTGGCGGTAGAGAAGGGTTTCACACCTGTAAATTTTAAAATGTCGGTTTCGACATTTTTTAATTCCTCTAATACCTCCTCAGGGGAAAAACATGGATCAACGCCTTTTAGGAGCATGGAGATTATTTTCTCCGATTTCGGGGTGTACGTGTAGTACTCGCTTTTTGTCCTACCCAAAGCAGTCATTACTTTGCGATAACCTTCAATATCATCGCACATTAATTTTATTTTAGAATTATTAATTTTTTTTTGTTTTGAAATTTTTGCAAGTTAACTCACCTAATTTTATAACGTCCTTTGTTTCCATGGACGTAAGTATTATAGGCGGCGCCTTTTCCTTTTTGTTGGTTACGATGTGCTGGATTGTTTGCTGCTTCTGCATCTCCTTTGTTTGCTGCCTTTTGTTTGCTTCCTGATGTTGTTCCTGATTTTTCCGTTGTGCTGTTGTATTTTCTTGGCTTTGTTGTTGCTGCACCAGGTCTTTTAATTTGAGGATTGCTTCTCTTTGTTTATTGAGTTCCTCTTTTTTTGTGTCAATATCCGCAAGGAGTTTTTCTAATTCCGCCGGATCTGTTGCAGTACCTGTGCTATTGTTTTTTTCCTCAGCAGGTAATTCGATTTCACTTGGGTCAAGGTCAACCAATTCGTTGCATTGGTTACCTGCGCCTGTGTATTCGTTTTTCTTTCCTTTTGCATTTTTTTCGCCGTCTGAATTTGGCTTGTGCCGCTTTGTTATAATACTCGGCTGTCGCTCGAGTCGGCTCCGTGTCATCGCTTTCAGGTCTGCCTGGCCCCTTTTCATGAAAGGCGACGAGCTCTTTAGCACTTTGTTTGTTTCCATAATTTTTAATTTTTTTATATTTTATTTTTTAAACAACCGCTCTCAGTGGCGGCCACACTGTGTAATCCACACTTGTTCACTTACACTCGCCCGACGAATTTATTTATTTATTATTATTTTTTCTTTTCTTTTGCTTTCTCCTGTTGTCAGGTATACGTCTTATCTCTTTGACGTGTTGGTAACCACTGTGAGCGTCGACCGGTTGAACGGTGCGAATGGCCCGAGCGAAAGTCATTTGGTCAAGTGCAATTAGCATTTGAGAGGTGCGAATGGCCCGGGTGGGGGTTATCGTATTTTTAATTGATTTTAGTGCAATTATCATTTGGACAATGCAGGCCGTTACAAATGATACTTCAGAAATGCGGATGAGTCGTGCCGGACATTCGGATTCAGTATGGGCCTTACGTTCGGGTTGACTGCGCCCAGACTTTGGGGAACATGAAGAGTGGTTGCAAACGGATTAATCGAAGAGTCAATCGATCAGAATAAAAGATCGCAGCGTTGCGTTGGAACAGCGGGCCTTTTACTCTGAATAAAATAATATAGTAAAATAACTTCTAAGAACAACAGGTCGCGGCTTTCGCAAAAGTACAGCGCGCCTCCGTTCCTTAAATAAAACAATAACAACAAGTAATATACTTTCATTTATTTGGACTCTCCACTTGGGACTCGGAACAGCAAGGGCGCACTTGCCCTCATCCAGTCAGGTAAAATTTTAAGCAAATAACCTTACTATTTGGCGTAGCCCTTGGGATACTGCCGGTGCCAAATAGGTCACTTATTATACTATATTTTTATGTTGATATCAGGATACGGAATCTAACCCTAACGGCGAGGTGCATAACTTTTGGTATTACAGTATCAATTTCTCCGAGTAAAGGTTCAAAGTTAAATTATTATGGAAAATTTAACAAGCCTCGGATATGGACCGGATACACGACGAAAATGGATAAACGATTTGAGTAAATTTCTCATGGAACGTCCGCTCACTATACAGAGCTCGAGCTGCACAGCAGCTAGCCGATGCCCCGTCCAAATATAGGGCTGACATAACAGCATTACAAGAAATAAGATGGACGGCGAGTGGTCATGAAAAACACCATGTGCTCGGGGTGGTAGGCTTTCTAGTCAGCCAAAACTGAAGCGTGCCATTACCGGCCTTAATGCAATAGACGAAAGGGTATGCACTCTTCGCGTACGGGGCAAGTTTAAGAAGTTAAGCCTCAAAAACGTTCACGGGCCTACAGAGGGGTCCCCTGACGAGCAAAAGGAGGAAATCTACGAGAACATCGAACGAGCCCTCAATGCCTACCCAAGGCACGATGTGAAAATCGTTCTTGGTGACTCGAACGCGAAAATAGGTCGGGAGCTGGTTTTCAGGCACTACGCAGGTTCCCATAGTTTGCATGAGAACACTAATGACAATGGACTACGAGTCATGGAACTGGCAGCAGCAAAGGGCTTGGTCGTTGCGAGTACCAGGTTTCCGCGTAAAGACATCCCCACAGCCACCTGGGTATCGCCTGATGAAGCCAATCGCAACCAAATAGATATGATAGATCGCCGCCACTCCTCGAGCCTGATGACGGTACGAACGTACCGAGGTGCCAACGTCGTCTCGGACCAATATCTTGTTGGTACAGTTTTCCGTGCGCGGATCGCGCGGATCAGGTTCGGATCAACACGGCTGCCTTACGCAATGAGAACACTAGCAACGCCTTCGTTCATGCGTTAAGACTCAGCCTCAAAGAGTTCGATGGGGGGACAGTTAGTTCTGGGGCCAGAATGCCGGGCGTAGAAGAGAAATGGACACGCCTTAAGAAAAGGAAGAAAGGACACACTTTAAGAATACTGTCATCAGTACTGCGACTCCATCTTTCACCATGAGTGCAAACAAGTGACTGAAAGTAAGAATGCTGCATACCCGGCACGTATGGGAGCAAGAGGAGATGCCGGAAGATTAGCGTCGTGAAATAATTTGCCTCATACACAAGAAGGGAGATATCACACTGTGCAGCAACTATACGGGTATAACATTGCTGAGTACCGCCTCTAAGATACTCTCCACTATCCTACAAGATCGGATAGCCCCATACGATAAAGTCATCATTGGTCAATATCAGTGTGGCTTCATCCCAGGCAAATCTGCGATTGATCAGATATTCACGCTTAGGCAGGCGATGGAAAAATGTCAGGAGTTTAAGATTCCATTATATCATCTATTTATAGACTTCAAGGCCGCCTACGACAGCATAGCCAGAGTAGAACTATATAATGCCATGGGAGTTCCGCATTCCAAAAAATTGATACGATTTTGTAGGTTGACCATGACCAACGCATCTAGTCAAGTAAAAATAGCGGGATTGTTGTCCAAACTAATAACCATATTTAATGGACACCGACAAGAGGACGGTCTGGCCTGCCTTCTCTTCAAACTGGCGTTGGAAAAAGCAATCCGTGACTCTGCGCAGATCACATCGACATCATCGGTAGATCCGAATCGGCTGTACAGGACTCCTTCACCTAGATCGAGCAGGCGGCACAAAAACTGGGACTACACATTAATGAGGGGAAAACTAAGTACATGGTGGCAACTTCTGCGAAGACAAGACCTAACATTGGTTAAACTATCAGGGTAGTGGATCACGAATTTGAAGTAGTGCATTCTTTAACTATCTTGGGTCAGTAGTATAAGCCGATAACAACACGGAAGAAGAAATATGCAAACGCCTGATCAAATCCAACAACGCCTACTATGGTCTATCAAGACTTTTTAAATCCCGAAATTTATCCAGAACATCCAAGCTGTTACTTTCCAAGACTCAATAGACTGGGTGCTCAATAGAAGGCACTCTGAACTCTTAGCCGCGTTCGAGAGGGAGGTCTTAAGGAGAATTGTTGGCCCCGTATGTGCGCGAGGACGATTCCCGAAACGCTACAACCTTGAGTTGTACGCGATCTACCTTGAAGCTAACGTTGTAGGAAAAATTAAGCTCGGTAGATTCCGGTGGGTGTGACACCTAGATCGAATGAACGAAGAGGAGGCCCGGAATGTCCTTTGTGACCACAGCGCGATGGAGGGATGGCGTAGACCAGGACGCCCAGAGCCTGGGAGTGCCAAACTGGGTGACATTGGCTCGAAATTGGGACCTCTGGAGGGATTTGTTAAATAAAGCCAAGACCGGATTCCGCTTGTAGTGCCGATGATGATGATGCTGAAAAGTTCAAAGTTGCAAAAAACAAAACCCTCCTTTCTCATATTTTAATCAGATTTCGTCAGTAGAAAAACCTCCTTTGAAAACAATGTTGAAATCTAACCCAATGTACAAGGTGCTTTTAATGATTCGGGACGATTTTGCTTGGTCACCACTTCGTTTTGCGCCATGCCTGTCAGTTGGCATTTAACAGCTGTAGAAAGCGTTCGATAACAATTTATCATGGAGTAGCTAACGTCACAACAACGCGCTCAAATTATTAAAGTATTATAATTAAATAATTGTTCAATTGGAAATACACACCGAAAAAATGTACCATGCGCGATGAACCATTTTTCGACTCGCCTGACTTTCTTAATATACAGAATAATCACATTCTTGTTAAACTGTAACTAGATGGCACGTTATTTGAGCCAGCTTAACCATTAAGCTATATTTCTTTGAGAATGGTAGAGGCACTGAGGTGACCGTTAATGGTGACGGCTATCGGGACATATTGAAAAGGACTTTATTGTGCTGGAATTGAATCAATTAGGCATTCTGATTTCAACAGACACATAGAAACATCGTGAAAAACATAATACGGAAAAGAAAATCTATATTACTATTACTATTTATTGGAAAAGAAAATCAGAAAAAGAAATCGTCAGGGCAGTATATCAGAGCATTAACGTATAATCTGTAGTTTAAGTAAAGAGTACACACGCCCCTGGTCTGATGCATCTACGCGTTAATTCGAGTTTTTTCTCGCGCGGGTTAGAATCACAACACTCACTAATGGTTGGCTGAACACATTAAGCACTTGTTAAGATATTTTAGAACCGGAAATATTTAGCAGTAGTCTCCCCAGGAGTATGTTTGTTATAGCCGAATTTTTCACTGTATACCGTACATGGTGTTGTAAGCGTATGCGATGATCCATTATGGCTCCCATTTATTTTAGTGGTGGACCTGATTTGTTGAGCCAGACGTGACCTAATGCACTTCAAGTCAACACAGCTTTACTAGTTTCAAACCATCATTAGAGAGCCTTTGTCGAATGGTTTATCGCTTGATTCTACTATTGGCGTTTTCCGAGAGAGCCGTGGTTGTTGTATCGTCCGCTTAAGTACGATTTTCATTTCTGATGGTCTGTCTCTATTTATGTCTCACACGAGTATAGGTGCGAACCACATTCTTCATCGTTTGTAAAACGCGAGTTTCAGAGCATGCATTTTCAAAAGACATAGCCACACCATACAAATCTGTGGAATTATTAAGAAAAATGTGCTCAAAAGAATTCGCTTTTGCGTTAGGGCCAGAAGCCATCACTTGTTCAAGATCGTATTGTATTCATGATGTTAATGCCCATGTATTCAACCAGTGAAATACAATTTATAAAAGTTCAGAACTCGTTCCGTCACAGAGCGAGGAAGCTGTGGAACTCCCTCACCGCGCGAGTGTTCCCGGAGCGTTACAACCTGCAACTGTTCAAAAATAACTGCAACAGTTATTTGGTGGTATGTTTGGGGCGCCCACTCAGCGTTCCCCTCTCTCGAGAGATGTGTAATAATAAAAAATAAATAAATAAATAAATAAAAGTTATTAAAACAAACCACGGCCTGGATCATAAAGAGCACTGTTTACTATCAATCCAAGTCGAGTACTCATCTAAATATATTGTGACGCATATGACAATCAGTACTGAAATCTTCGAGAAAGTCCGAAACAAGGTACTAGATTATTTTAGGAAGTACTGGAAAACTGGAATAGAACATTCAAGACTATGGAACGGACGGAAACGATACACCAAATCAGAATGAGGAAAAACGGTATAAATACGTCGCACGCAGATCGGGAGTTGCGTTATAAGTAAGACAGTGAAGCATGACGATAAGTGCGGAAGTAATAAGTAATAAGTAAGAAGTAGAAAGTGTTTACAAAGAAATCGTTATGTGTACGGTAAAAAGTAACGGTTGTATTACGCACTAATAAAGTGTTGTATTAATTCAAAATCGATTCAACGGCTCTTATTTATTAAAAATAATTAATCCAGCGAGCCCTAAGCTCGCTACAATATTTTATATTTTTGATATTATTCTGGGTTTCACCAGGCGCCAGAAGATCAACCTGGTGAACAAAGTCCAATTTTATATTATTACTTTTTTAGCATGCGTATTATCAATTACACCATTGATCGGGTAACATAACCTCATAACAAGTATCATGTATAGTAAATCATACTATTCCCTTCTCCGTGGTTCTGTATAAGTTTACAGCCCTTAATTTGGATATAATTTAAAACATTCTTCGATTAAAAAACTACATACTGTTCCAAAATAGTATACCCGCCTGTCACGTGAGAGACCGGGGTTCGATTCCCCGTCGGAGAGCCTCTGGCGCAAGACTAATGACCTTGCACTGAAAAAAACAAATCATTATGGAAAATTTAACAAGCCTCAGGGCTTGCTAAATAAGGCTGTGACCGGTTCCCGTTTGTAGTGCCGATGATGATGATTCTTCCAAAATAAGTCAACTTTAGTAAAACTATTGATTCCTTGATGTTAAAAAAAAGGACTTACTACAAAGGATACAAAACTACAACCGTCTCCAAACAGTTTTTGTTTTCTTCTTATTCTTCGCCGTATATGATTGTATGACTATGATCTACTTTCAGCCTCCCAGTGTCGTATCTTCCATATCTGGATCTTTGGGTATTCATTTAATTTGGTACCTCAAATTATTTTCCGTCATGGTCAACATTATCCCCGCAAGTGTTACTGTGGCTATTCGACCAGTTTACGCAAGAACTCAGTATCAAAAGAGAATAAAAAAAATCGTCATGGCCGTAGCGCATATCGAACTTAATTTCTCATCGTTCTAGTGGGTTCGTAATCGTGTTCGCTGATATGGCAAGATGCCTCATAAGGGGTTTTCCAATAGGAACTTGACACCCTTTCACTAATATGTTAATCAAACTGTTACTGTCAATTTATTCAGTAAACTCAACATTTTCATCATGGTTAAGTACACGAACGAACAACGTCTACAAATTAAAAAAATTTACTACCGAAATTTGGAGTCGGTGACCGCAACTTTAAGAGCGTTAACTCAAATTTTCAGTCGTAATTCTCGCCCTAGTAGACAGACAATAACAAGTTTAGTGCAAAAATTTGAGTCTACATATTCGTTTTGTGATGTTGCCGTGCCAGTGAGACAACGGGTTGGTCGAAGTGTCGAAAATATCGCTGCCGTTCAGGCGTCCGTAGCAAACGGATCCAACTCAGTCAATTCCACGGCGTTCTCAAGAATTGGGCATCGCCCAGACCACTTTATGGCGAATTTTGCGTAAGGATCTTGGTTTACACCCATACAAGATCAAGCTGACTCAAGAATTGAAGCCGATTGACCATTTTAAGCGACGTACGTTCTCCGATTGGGCTCTGGAAAACATGCGCCAAGATGATGAATTTCATCGCAAAATCATCTTCATTGACGAAGCTCATTTTTGGCTCAATGGGTTCGTCAATAAGCAAAACATGCGTTATTGGTCGGGTGAAAATCCGCATGTGCTTCATGAATCACCACTTCATCCACAAAAAATAACTGTTTGGTGCGGTTTGCATACCGGCGGCGTCATTGGACCATATTTTTTCGTCGACGATATCGATAGTCACGTTACTGTGAATGGCTATCGTTATCGCGCCATGATTACCGATTATTTTTGGCCCGAATTGGAAGATATCGACTTAGGCGACATGTGGTTTCAACAGGACGGTGCCACAAGCCACACAGCACACGATACAATCGATTTATTGAAGAGTAAGTTTGATGAGCGTGTTATCTCAAGAAATGGGCCAGACGGTTGGTCGCCTCGTTAGTGCGATTTAACGCCTCTAAACTATTTTCTTTGTGGCTATGTCAAGTCATTGGTATATGCCAACAAACCGATGACTTTGGAAGAGCTCAGAGCCAACATTGAATGCAAAATAGCGGCCGTTCGGCCGAAATGTGTGGCCAAGTCATCGAAAATTGGGTCCGACGAATCGACCGCTGCAAACGTGCCCGTCCTTCAAGCCGATAATGAAATATCTCAAATGGTTTGCGTTTTATTTTAAAAAAAAGTTGTCAGGTCCCTATTGGAAAACCCAATACTTGCAAATTAGTTAACGATACCCCGCTACCGCAGAGGTTTTGTAGTATTGCCTGCCAGTCAATAAGAAACATAATTTGGTCTATTTAATTGATTCATTCTTCAGTTCTAAGGTGAATAGCAACAGATATTCAAGCGCGCGACCCAGCATCTCGTTTTTTCTATCGATCCCTACCATTAACTTATATTCTGCCGAATCGTCGTTACTCAACCATTGACTTCTGAAACAATTTGATTACCGGCAAAGCAATTTTCACAGCCACAGATTCACATGAGATCTGTCAACCTGCCTTACAGAAAAGTAAAATTAGTTGATCTATCTCATGGGGCATTCGGTTTGACATCCAGTACTGCATTCCTATGGAATTGGGCTTACACTGATGCAATGGATGACAAAATACTGTCATGGCAATTCATTCAATGGATAAGAGATTGTCGCTCGTTCAATTCAACCGGCGGAGCGGGTTCATTCACTCTGAATCTTTAGAAATCAATGCAGGTGTGCCTCTGGGCTCTGTAATGTTACCTCTTCCATTCCTCGTTTCGATGACTTATTGTCTATTACGCACACCCTAATTTATTCCTTTGGCAACAAAGAATTCCTTTTACTCTCCTCAACGATCTCTTTCTCGACAGCAGGGTTGACTTATTGAATTTTGACAACGATGGGAGATATCAATTGGGATTATCTAACTACATAAAAACTATTTTCCTTTTACAAAAACAAACACAAGAATGGTTTTGAGGACCTCCAAATGTCAAACATGATACGGATGGCAGGAGAAGGACACGATAAGGAAGGTAAAGCCTTTTATCATCAATGTAGACCACCAGGAGGTAGTTAATATGGGTTCAGCCTTTAGCGAGTAAAATCTGTTCACCACAATTTACTGAGCTCAAGTTTTTCCGCAACATCAATTTCCTTCACAGAATCTTCCTTAATCAATCCTAACAGCACATTGCTTTTTGATTTTAATTATTTCCGTTACATTTTATCTACAGTAGGGGGAAATAAGGTAAAACAAATTCGTACGAAATGATTCACTTTATAGCGAATAGATAGAGCAGAAAATAGAGATGAAAAAAGCGGAAAAAATCACATTTTACCATATTTTTTAAAATTAAAATTATGAACGTTGGTTTGTGCATCCTTTGATGACAAGACTTCCTCTCGGAGTGCCATAAAACTTACCTGCACTACAGCTGTAAGGTAACTCTCCGGGATATGGAGACCTGATAACCAGATAACCAATGGTTCACCAGATTGAGCCCACGACACGTATTGAGCATTGCGTCTCTTATATAAAAATATACAGTTTTCGTTAAAATGAATTTTGTTATGTCTGAAAAAGCTTACAAATAGGTGTTCCAACCAGTCGCTGAGGCCCTTACAAGTGGCTGGAGCTAGTGCCGCCCAGTCCTCTGGCAGCTTTCCATTAAGTAAAGCAGTTCCAATGCTGTCAAGTAAGTTATCCATTCCAGTCTCACCAGCCAATGCCTAAGGGTACGAGACACACAATTATTATTCTAATTAGTCTTTAAAGTGCTTTAAAGATTTTGCGGATCGATAAATTGGTCATAGAAACGTCCTGTAGTCCAGCAAAATCCGAAAGTATAATTTTCGAAAAAATAATAAAAACTGTAAGAAAACTCAACAACATCTTTTTTCTTGTTGTTATTCTAATCTCGTATCCTTTTCTATTAAACAATGCCTATCAATATATATTTTTTTATAATTTTTATTTTACTTCTCTCAAGAAAGTAAAACGTATGTTATTGAGCCGAGACTTTGAGATGTTATGTATTGAAAGTCCATCAGCCAAGCACCGAACGATGGTCAAGCGTTTCTCCCAACCATTTCTCGGAACTTGTGCCTTAGCGTGGAAGTATTTTAACCGGCTGAGGGGTACTGGGAATTAAAACAACCATTCAGTAATTGTGTCGAACTGCCACTGATGCTAATCTGTCGCCACTTGAACCTACCTATGCACAATCAAACGCATCCCACGATTTCCGAATCAATTCCGGCATTGAGGTTGCGAATTAGTAATCGAAAAATACTTCACAAGTTATATTTGTTTATAAATACATATCCCAGGAGGCGCAGGAATGAAACCTTACCCATCCTGAGACAGCGGCTTGAGATCCTTTTTTTTGTTTTTTTATTTAGTAATTACGAATTGTAATAGTTGTGGTTACTCATGCTGGAAACTAGTTCCAAAATATAACCGCCATAACACGTTGGGAGATAAAAACGACGTCAGTTCTGGGGTGATATTTTTGGGAGTTAACTCCATTCCGTCGGGTGGCATTTTGCAGACCTTGTCCATTAATTTGTGAGCATACCTCTTCAATTCCGTAATACCTGAAATATATAAGCAGGCAAAAAACATAGAGCGCAGATCTCAACTTCTGGAAAAGCTTCTGTGATAGAAACCATACAATAATTAAAGACGTTGAAACGACACCAATGTTTGGAAACCGGTGTAAACGCAATTTGCTTAAGGATCGTGATATGTAAATTCCAAGCAACAAATTTTGGTTAAACAAGGAATGTCCTACGATGCATGAATCTTAAAGGATAGTTAGATTACAACCATAAATAGTTGTAGTGCTCCAAAAAGCCCTACTACCTTTTTCCCCCATTCCTACATCCAAATCCTAGCTATAATACGCTAAGACATAAATCCTATCAAAATCCTGAAAAACCAAAACTAAATCCAAAATTCGCAATAAACGAATTAAAATATTCGTTTATAGCTTTGCATTTGCCCCACGGCATAATCTCAATTCAAAATCCAGAAATACATTTCAATCTGGTAATTTCCCTAGAAAATTAAATAAACCATATCCATGGCAAATCGCACCAGATGTCCGAATTTGCCACAAGCAAACAATACCCAAATACCATTTCCAATTCTCATATGCAAATAGATTGATGAAGATTAAGAAAAATGAATCTTATCTAAAACAAACATTGAGTATCGCACGAAATGTAGCGAAAATCGAGATTGTTGCATGAAAATGTACATTTTTGAGATAGAAATCTCGATTTGATTTCGTTTAAAAGGTGATGTATCGTGATCTCGAGGAAGCATTCTGGTCATGTACCTAGTCCTCGGCGGAAGTGCTGAAGGACCACGATCAGAAGATAAAGCTAGGATCTTGGAGGTGGTGTCCCCAGGATAATCAATTGTTTCCCTATCTAATTAAATAAAAAATGCACCTATTATGACAAAATAAAAGGTATTTTTCATTGACGGGCTTTATGCATTCACTGAGGAACGTTGGCGGCTTTAGGACAGGAGGAGACTTCCAACCAGCAAAAAAGAACCGGTGAGTAAAGTGGTGGCAAGCCCACAAACTAAACCCTTGCAGCGTCCACGATTTCGGACATCACCCAAAGGCACCTGGTTCCACGGCACAGGGACGCAATTCCAAAACGACGTCCCTAGAACAATTGGAAGCTGCTTTTCCCTCGAGGTTCGAGAAAGCACGGCGGCTACCGGAACGGGTCCCCTCGGGAGCGGTCTTTAAGAGATCTTACGTCCTTTTCAGGATAAGAAGACACGCTACCTGAGAGAAGGACCACTACATAGTGAGTCCCGATTGCAGTGGGCCACAAAGAGAATATTTACCCATCGATCTGCACGACGATGAAGATTTTCAATCTGCATTATAGACAAAGACTGGCGCAAGGCTAATAACCTTGCCCAGAAAAACAAATTATTATGGAAAATTTTACAAGCCTCATACTTGTTAAATAAGGCCAAGACCGGATCCCGGTTGTAGTGCCGATGATGATGATGATGATGATGATGATGATGATGATGATTATAGACAAAGATGTCCTTTTTTTAAATAGAGGCAAAATTTAACCGACAAAAAAAAACGGACGTTGGCGAAGACGGTCAGGTATTTGGAAAAGGGCCCAACCAATTCATTGTGTTACGTACATATCATAACACAAAAGCATGTGGGTGTGTCTGTGTATTACACTAAGTTGAGACTTTCAAAGAGCGTTGCCGTGCGGTCATCGTTGGACGAACGTTAATGACTGTTAAATAGACTGACGGAGCCCGATAAAATGATTTTCAGATAAATGGCGTTCAAAATTGTCGGTTTAAATGCCTGTTGGCTTTTCCAAGCTAGATCGGACATGGCAGAAACACAGATTTCGCTTTTAAATTGGAACCTCACATGGAAATAAATTGAGTTGGTTGACAAATCATTTTTAGTCTGGGTTCAAACTAGAACATTGGTCTTGACTGCTTGTAAATGTTGTTTACGTTCACATTGGTGCAATTGAGCCCTTTGATAACATACTTCATTACTAGACCGGACTCCGTGCAGGAGAGTTGTATATAAAATTATTCAAATGTTGGTTTGACTAAGATAGTCCCCATGGAGACCATTTAGGTGACTATTTCATTAGGATAATGCCATGCCATTTTGTTTACCCTCAAACCAGAGCATTCATTAAGCTGAAACATACTCAAATATTTCCACAGAAAACATCGCGGAACTGTTAGTAAATGGTTTGTCCAGAAAGTAACGCAATTATTAAATAAATTGATTTATTATACATGTTGTTACAAACGTGTACAAATTTTCTAAGTAGTCCAATAGCGTTTGCAACGATGTAAAGAATGTGTGATTCGAACTGACGCTACGATGGTTCGAATCACTAAAAATGGAAGCAATGCTTAACAAATCAGGCCACTGCCATGTGTACGAATTCGATTTCTAAATTCAAACACACTCAACTGATGTGGAATTGTTATGTTATCGCTATGGTATATGGCTTTGATGCTTTTGTGGCGTCTCTAACAGATACACACACAATTCACAAGCAAAATAGTGAAGAACACCGAACGAAAATCGAATAAGAAAATACATCAGAGCCGTATACCTTTAGCGATAACATAACAATTCACGTCAGTGGAGTATAGTCGAGTTTAAAAATCTAATTCTAAACACGGCCAGTAGCCTGATGGGTAACGCTTAGGTTCAATTTTTGGTGATTCTAACTGTCATCGCGTCAGTTCGAATCACACGTTCTTCACTATCAATCTCAAACGCTATACTTTTGCTTATTCGAATTTCCTTTCGGCGTTCTTCACTATTTGCTTGCATATTGTGTGTATTTGTTAGAAACGCCACACTACTCCCTCCTCAGTAACTTTGTTACGATAAAATTCGTGTGCGAACGACGGAGCGAGGAACGAGCGAGCGAGAGGGCGTCGGAGCAGGCGAGTATGCCGGTGCTCTATGCGGAAGTCGTGATCGAGTAGTAAAGTTCTGTTTATCTATGGGAGATTGTCTGCTGTGTGTATACAGATCACGTCGGATTGTTGCGTTAAGCAAGGATAGTGAAGACGATGGTTTGAACATACGATGAAACGGGTGAGAAGCGAAGCAGTGATGCATCAGGCTACTGGCCGCGTGTGCGAATTCGATTTCTAACCCAAATAAACTCAACTGATGTGGAATTGTTATGTTATCTCCATGGTATACGGCTCTGATGCTTTTTTTTTTTTTTTGCTTATTCGAATTTCCTTTCGGTGTTCTTCATTGTGTGTGTATGTGTTAGAAACGCCACAGTTCCTTTGGGCTTAACAGCTACTATTTATTAGTCTAGAGGAACGCGGAAGTTCATGACCTCACTGACCCGGCTGCGCCATTCCTCCCTGAGCTGTTTACTCTTCTTCCACGCTTTACCATCTGATCCGATCTCCTTAAGGTCCAATCCTACATTGTCGGTATCTTCCCCGTTGGTCTTCCATCAAGAATTCTACACACGGTCTCATCGTTGCGCATTCGCGCCACATGTCCGGCCCATCTTAATCTTCGTGACCTGATTACTCTCACTATTGTAGGTTTGCGGTAAAGCTCTTCCAATTCGTGATTATGGAGTTCCTCCATTGCTCTGCTTCCACATCAAATTTACCGCCAAAGATACTCCTATCTACTCTCAAATACGTGGTATTTGTTTTCTTAGCGTTTTGCGAGAGGCCATGTTACGCATCTGTATAGAACAATCGGCATGATTATGGTTCTATAAACACGGAGGTTTATGGTATATAATGAGATAGCGGTTTGGATTGCAGCAATTTAGTGACTGCGTGCCGGCAACTAGCGTTGCCTTTAGTCTTATACAATCTTTTTCCACGGATTCTGCCATGCACAGTACGCCCTCTAGGGGGGCTCAACGGGGACCCCTTCAAAAGATGTAACGTTGGTTTGGATTTCTTTCATGGACTATCTCCTTTCACTGATTTTTTCATTTCGGGGAAGAGGAAAAAGTCTGGAGCGCCTGTGCAGCACCGCTACAACCATAATTGCATTACTTTTCATACAAACCATATATAATGGGGTGGTGAAGAGCAGATGTTGGAACCCAATTACTACATATCCCAACTTGTTCGACTAATACATCAGACAAGCTTACAGAGATGATCATGTATGTTTGCCGACCATATCACTGAAATCTATATCGAACCCGTGGCATTTCACTGGACCGACAGGCGTTGAGACTCGACCTACTAAATACGAACATATTTCTTCGTCTGCGGTCTTTAGTAATCAAAGATTTCAAAACAAAACCCTAATCGGCTCAGATGATTGTAGGCTTATATCTAATATAGACCAAATCGTCTGCGGTCTTTAGCAATCAAAGATGAACATATTTCACATCCCAGGGGAGAAGTGATTCTTCTGCTTACTAATGAAATAGACCCAGGATCCTAAAAACTTTGTGACAACGCTTACATTTTACAATATAATAGATGTAACTAAATGACATATATATTTGAAATAACGAATAACCTTTCGAAGCAACTCCAGGGTTCTCTTTATTCGCGCAAGCAGTATGTTGAATCGGTCGAGCTCCTGAAGTAGCACCACTCCAGTTGGTGTTATATTCATCTGGAATTGTTTCTTTACACGCCATATCTCAAATACCGGTGGCACCTTGGCTAAAATTGCCTTTGCTACATCATCAATGAAGTCGTCGCGACTTATGCCGCCCATTGCATCACCTAAAGTAGATAATTATATGGGTTAGAATAATTGTTTATAAATACTATAGTAAAATTAGTTAGAAACAATCTATATAAACTGCATTGTCTAATCAATTTAATCACATAGTTATCTGTGACTTATCAAAATATAAATGTGTCCTTAGTCGAGGAGGGATATTGTACTTTTATTTAACATTTATATATTCAAACTAATTTATTATAATTTTAATATTGTTATATTTTTGTTTTATCCGTATTTATTTATTACAATTGATGATTTGTACATTTTAATTTACCAGAATGTGTTTTTTGATATTTATTTATGAAGAAAAACCTGCTCAGCAACATATAGTTTCAAGGACGGTGGGGTAGTTTCAGTAATTGCAATTAAAGGCAAAGCAGAATAATACCCAATTGAAATATTACTAAAAAATTGTGAATTATGCACTTGAAAAATGGACGACGATTTCCTGCTTTTACACATACCCTTGAAATTATGAAAGCACATACTCTTCAAGTTATGAAAAATGGTCCATACACTCCAGTTAACTGCTATCGGGGATACAGGGTGTGCGATTTAAACCTTCGCTGTCTGACAACCTTGTATAGGGTGGGCCATACATTTCTGCAAATGGCAACACTTGACTTCTTAAAAACCGTTAGAGGGATAGGCGCGCGAGCGACGGGGAATTGTGCGTCGCTTCAGGCAATTTTAGTCACAATGGAGCACTTCACGGGACAACAGCGTGCTTTTTGTGTAAAACAATTTTACAATAACAACGATTCCTACGTTACTGTACGAAGCCTATTTAGAATTGAATACGGATTACGCCGTGTAATTGAGTGTCCAAGCGTTCATTTAAACAAAGCAAAGGGATCGACAACGAATATTAAACAAACAGGGCGACCACGCTCAAGAAGAAGCGATGAGAACATTCGGGAGGTTGAAATTCCCGTACCTCGCAGCATGTGTCAGCGAGTTTTCCAAAGTTTGCGTAGTCGATTGAAGGAGTGCCAGCGACGAGACGGGACACATCTCGACGATGTCATTTTAAAAAAAAAAGTTCAATAAACGTTTATTACGTTAAATAAATGATCAACAAAATAACATTTGTAGTTTTATTTCTATTCATGTTTTAAATGTGCAAACATTTATGGCATCCCATGTTCTAAGCTTCAGTTTAGGTGAATTTCTACCATGGAGCATAAAAACGCCACCACAGCGTTCTGTCATCGAAGAGTTTTACATTCAAAACATGTTCTTAATTCAAAAAACGCGACGAATTCTAAAAACGCAACGCATCTTGCCAAACATCCGGTGAAGAAACCGCCCTTAAACAGCACCATCAGCCATTTACACAAAAAATGTAACATCACCTGGATTGGTAATGCTGATCATCAAGGGAGACATAGCTTGAAGTGGTCTAATGAATCTTCACAGGCCAGCATTGAGAGATCACTGACAACTTTGAGTCGTCGCCGTTGTTCGCAGTTGAGCACCCTCTAGATGTACCTTCGACGCTGAGTTCGGGATGAATTCAAGTTATTTTCATATAAAATTCAATGAAGCCCGGAGTGGGCACATATTTTTACCGATTGACAAGTCGCTTGTATGATGAGAAGTAAACATTACTCAAACTGATGACTTTTGACAAACAATTATCACGAGCGCTGCAGCTTATTTTCTTCGAGTTGTACCGTAAAGAAGCAAAATTGTCGATTCTACACCAATGAAAACCCTAAATTAATTACCGAGGAATCTATTCAGCACTGAGGTGTATGTAAAGGATCATTGGACCGTAAATCTTCGAAGACGAGGCTGTAAAAGTCGTTATTGTCAACAAAGATCATTATCGTGTATTGCATTTTTTATGTCAATTCTGACTGTTAAAAACATCTATCTATTATTTTATTTATACGTCTGTAGGAGCCAAAAATTCACGATCTCACTAACTTGACAGCGCCGTTCAGTGGTATTTTTACTATTACTATTTATTGGCCTGTAGGAACACGGAAGTTTATGCCCTCGCCGACTCGACTCCGCCATCGTTCCCTGTCTTGTGCACTCTCCTTCCACGATTGACCATCCGATCCGATCTCCTCAAGTTCAAACCTAACATTGTCCTCCCATCTTCTTCGCGGCCTTCCTACCGCTCTTCCTCCCGTTGGTCTACCGTCAAGAATTCTACGCACGGTCCGATCGTTGCCCATACGCGCCACATGTCCGGCCCATCTGCATCTTCGCGATCTGATTACTCTCACTATTGTAGGTTTGCCGCATAGCTCTTGCCGTTCAATGGTATGCGTATGGAAAACGGTTTATTTTTTCAACAGAACAGTGCCCAAAAGTTACTCAAACCGAGTCAAAGCGCTTTATTGCGTATTTTGTACCTCGGTCCCTAATTTGAAAAAAAAACAAAATGGCGTTCACTAGCATTCGTGGTCGTCTGGTTCAACTCTTCCCGATATATTCCTGTTGGTTATTTAAGTTCCAAAGTTTATCTCGACAAACCACCGTCCTAGGATCTTTTAAAAACTATCTACAATAGGAGGCGAGAGCATTCTGTCTCTGTTCTGGTGGCAAACGTTTACGTGATATCATATTCAAAAGGTATTTGGGAAAAGGTTCCAAATAAGCGAAAAGGAAAAGAAACTTCACTTCACAGGAAATAGTTAGCGTTTTCGTTAGATCATTACTTGACAACCCTCCCAAGGTTTAAATGGTCCACCATGTGTTAGGAGTTATGAGGAATATTCGACTTCCTTTAGATTCCCTAAAGTTGAGGTTTTAGTTGCGGTTATGGTCTATCCCAAGTAACACTATACATATAACACTCTGGTTCCCAAGTTCTTTAGATTGGAAACGATTTGAAATTCACTCTTACCACCCGTTTTCTCTTTACAGTGCATTACTGGATTTTTATGACTTATTGGAGCCAACGGCTTGGATGGTTCTTGACTGATTAAATATAATCTGATTTGGAAAATGTAGATCACATCAAATAATAAAATTATTATTACAATATCTTCTACTGTTTTTAAAGGGCAAAGCTGACACGATGCTTCTGTTTACTATGTGATTTATCTGTGTAGAAAGTTCAGATGTGGTTTGCACAAAACGCAAAAATATATTTATTTAATTTCACTATGTGAAGTTACAATATGTTAGGGGAAATCATTTTATGTAAATTGTGTGATCAAGTAAATACTTTAACGGTAGTAGTTTCTATAAGGCCGACTAATTATAATTATTTTTAATTTTACAGAAGCTAATGCTACAAAGTCAATCATAAAAGACCTGTAAATCTACCACATCGTAACCCATACGAGAGAATTAAACATAAATTTAAAATAACCCTAATAGACCAGACTTAATAACATTACCAATTTGCACATGTGTGCATTTGTCAACTTACGGATGCGTGAAAGAAAGAACAAAATTAGCAGCGCCATGGATAGGAATGAGTACTAAGAGTAGATGTTTACTCACCAACTTGAGGCTGCAGGTCGATCAAATTACTCCAAATAGCTCTAGTTGCTTGAGTGTAATTTCCAATATCTGCATTTGGATGTAATCCAAACACTTCTGGTGTATTCACAAGGGGCAGATGGTCTACATGAGCTGTAAAATAAAAAGCAACGTTTGTTAAATAACACATATGAAAACACGAGTCGCTTGAGATCGTGACTTTCGCATCCCAAAATAATAAACAAGTGCAGGCGAACAATTCAAGACGCATTTAAACATTCAGCCGAAAATCATAAGTAAACAACGAATTTTACGCATGTGATGCATGCATAAACAGTTTTTTTATAAACAAATAAGAGAATATAATTTGGCATAATATTGACGATGAAATATAAATGGGAAAAAGTTTTATTATTGAAAAGATATCAAATGGCTACAAGTCTTCGAAAGTGGCTTGTGAACTTAGCTCGGGGGAATGCCCAGATGATTGAAAAAAGCTGAACGCAATGAACTAAGATTTTAATGTAACTTATGGTTCCTGCAATAGCCAATAAATCGACAAATATCTGTGCAAAATTTCAAGTCGATCGGATAATTACATCTTTAGTTACATTGACCCGGCACCTGTATTTATGTTTTGAGAAACACGCTTTTGAGGTTTTCAGTCTACTTGCGAATATGATCAATAATTGCAATTACACTTTAAACTAGGCCCATCAGTAGCAGAGAAAAAACGCACACCGTAAGCTGTTTCGAAGCTAAATAAGTTAAAACATAAAACAGAAAGCTTGCCACAAAATAGGAATGCGTATACGAGGTCTTGACAAATGACGAGGCTATATGACAACTCCACTGGACCTTATTCAAAACGTTTTGTTATTTGAGCCCGAATTTTTTTTTGTATAGATTTGCAGTTATAACCATCATCTCCTGGAATAAATTCACTAATCTGTTACTTAAACCGTGGCTCTGATGATTCCTTCTTCGCTTCTCTTTCGTGCTGCGTTCTTCACTACGGTTGTGTATTCATGTATGTGTATTATAATCGCCACACAGTTGCCATTGTATGGTAGGGATCATTTAACGTCTTAGAGTGGTTGAAGTTCTTACGAATGCACAATTTCGAACATAGCCAAGAACTTTGACGATGTTGTATCTATTACGGATGTTGCAAGACATGTGAAAGATCGGAGCATTCATTCGATGGAAAATATCGACTCCCGGAACGCAACCCTCCTACGGACAACAAAGGCGTGACTACAGACACCGAAAAGCGAGCTGAATTACTACTTGACTCAGCTAATATCAGGACATGGATGCTTTCGGCAATACTTGCACAAGTATAAGCATGAGAATCACCCATACTGCTTATATTGCGAAGGCAAAATAGAGAATGCGGAACACGTACTCACAGAGTGCGTGAGATTCGAGACCGCACGAACGATTTTGGAGAGACACACGAGACGGACAGTTACTCCGGCTGGAGTAATAGAATACATGCTTAGTTCAAAACAGGCATGGTCCGTAACCAGTGGTATTCTCTGTGAAATGACGCAGCAGTTGCGACGCGACGAGCGGAGTAACAGGTAAACTCCGTCCCGCCCCGCAATGGAATATCTAAAAGAAAGTTCCGCGGGGATCAACGGGAATATGAGCCTGGCGGGAGGTGGTTTTAGTCGGTAAAAATCCGGCATGCCCCTGGATCGGTCTAGAGGTATCTTTTGAAGAGCCACCTTCCTACCGAAACCAAAAAAAAAAAAAAAAAGACACCGAAAAGCCAGTCAAGGTGGGTGCTGCCGAAAGCAAGACAGCCAAAGGAGGAACGGTCGAGAAGAAAACTGATCCAAAACCTACAACTAACGCCGCCAAGGACATCAAGAAGGTTCCAGAGGCAGTGAAAGAAGTGAAAACTGCAGCAGCATCCTTTACCGCTAAAGCGACACCACAAAAGATTTCAGCAAGAAGGCACAAGTAGTTGCCAGTGCACTAGCAGCAGCGAAGAAAGATGCTAAGAAATCCGATGCACCGAGCCAATTAAAGAAGCCTGCTGCAGAGAAACCCACCGAGCAAGGCAATGATGTCCACCTACCGAGGCTGCTCGAGGCCCAGAACTGGGCAATTGCGACACAGACGGCCACCGGGAAATTGCGACACAGATAACACAAATTAGAACACCAAAAAAAGACGCGTCACTTGAATTTATTTAAATTATTTAACTATTGTATTTGGGAATATTCTATTGTAATGGGAAAGTGATGATTTGGAGGGCAGGGAAGGATATGCATTTTAATTATTCATAGGGGGGGGGGGGGGTGATAATTAAAGGAACTTAATTATATAACAGACCCAACCTCCCCAATTACGGCAAACAGCACCGATCAAGGCAAAGATGCCAAGAAATCTGATGTACCGAAAGGCAAGAAGCCTGCTGCAGAGAAACCCGCCGACCAAGGCAATGATACCAAATTACCGAGACTGCTCGAGGCCCAGTTCGCGCTCGATACAGCCTCCCCCCTACGGTGAACAGCGCCAAGCAAGGCAATATCCAACTATCGAGGCTGTTCGGGGCCCAGTTCGCGCTCGACCCAGCCCCCCCCTCCCGCTAAGGCGAACCGCGCCGATCAAGGCAGCAATGCCAAACCAACGAGATTGCTTGAAGCCCAGTTCGCGTTCGATCCAGTCTCCCCAAAGCTCAACCCGGCCCATGTCCCGATGCTCGGACCAACGTCGAAGCCCCAACGAAAACAGATGCCGCGCACGTGTTGTGGGGCACAACATCACATGGCCGTTCTTTGTGGGTTGCGAACTTCCAACTCCGACCCAGAGGAACTGGTCCGCATTGATCAATTGCAACAGCAACAACTACTTCAGCAGCAGCAGCAACATCCACCAGGAAATGGCCTAGGAGCAGGCCAAACGCAATTGTCATTCACCAACCTATCGGTGATCTCGATCAACATATTGGCCAATTGTAATTCGCTGCACATCTCGGATGCAAGTCTTCCATCAATCGGTGGTCTCTTAGCAACTGTCAGTAGTACAGGCAACCGACCAGAGACACCGGGTGGCCAAACTCCGGCCAATAACCGAAATCAATAAGGACGACCGCTACCACATGTAGTCTCCCCAATAGGGATAGGAGAGGGCAATGCGCCGCTTGGGCGCTCCCCAGCATCCAGGTATCAACCGCATCCCAGCCAACAAGCACGCCTCTCTGTAATTCAGGGGAGGCGGTACTTCACTCAGCCCAGTAGGCACTGGGTCCGCACCTGTCATTCCGCCAGAACCCGCGGACGGTGCCATGTAAGAAGCCGCACCAGACTCAGCGTTGCGGCTTCACATGACATAGGCCGCGTCCCATTGGTAGCTACCATCAGACGGGCGCCAATGGGCACAGCAATTCTCACCACTTGTGGTCTCAACGCAGTACTTATAACCACCAGCCATTACGTGGTCATTGATCGTGGGTTGCGAAATTACAACTCCAACCCAGATCACATGGTCAGTTCTGTGACCCAGAGTATCGGACACCAGCGACGGAACTCTCGGCGTCACCAATCCTTCGCCCGTCACCTTTTCAGACCGCCGCATCACTAGAAGACCACGGCCCTGGGCCTCCGCCCCCTGGAACAACAGGGTCCGCCAATGGCGGGTGGAATGTTGCGGATTCAACTGAATGCAGTCAGTGGATTCGCAACTGAATGCTGTCAACAGTAGTAACAACAGTCAGTAAATAGCTGTCGTGACAACGAATAAACAACTTACAAACAAACTGTCATCAAATCAATGACAATCTCCTTCTTCTTCGTAAACTGCTGGGCGACTCCAGTTCCCAATTCATTGTATTCGACAAAAATCTAAGGAATCATAAGAAATAAAGACGATATTTCTGATCTCAATAAAGATCCACATCAAGGTAATCATTTCAGTTTAACCAATTTATTAGCAGTTGATTCCAGCGGAGACCACATTGTTCCTGACGCCATTTCTTGGGCCTGTGGGGGTACGATGTAGATGCGCCAACGTATGGCACCGGTTCACTATCGCCCCAGTAGTTATTCCGCCGACGGCACGTCCACAACAAGCGAGCAAAATGGACAGGTGACGGGGCGAGAAATAAAACGCACTCATACCACATACGGGGTCACTTTTGTTTGTTTATTACACTAAAACGTCTTTGTTTGCACAGCCTACAATAACCGGCGGCTCCTCACGGGAATCTTTAATTTCATTAATATCCACGATTACAGTCGTTTTATTGTGGCCTTCTTTCGTTTTCCTCGCTATTGAGGGTGGCAAGGATCTGAACCATCACATGAGTTATCCATTCCACTGACAAGCACTCAACTGACACGATTGTACCGAATACCGGTTTTTGAATAAAATTAGGATTTTTCATAAGTTGTTTAGTTTGTTCGGCCCGACCCCACTCCAGTGAGACGCGATAGACTTGATTGTATACTCGGGAGTTTGCACCCCCCGAGTGCAGGTTACGAGGGACTGAGTCTTAAGCCGATGTGCGCGCGCCCACGGTAGGATGATCACTGACTACTGAAAGCAAAAGTTCATCGCGTCGTCGCAGAGTCGTCATAAACCCACTGCCACTTACTGAGAATTTAGTGAAGGAGTTGCTATGCCTGCATAAGAATTTAGTTCCAGCGAATCCTCGCCGTATAAGCTGAGTTGGATTCGTTGGTTGTGTGTACGGGGAAATTGGCTTTGGGAACACGAGCAAGTATGGGCATGCATTTTCGGGTGAAATTGGAATTGCTTGGGTGCAAGCAAGGAATATCATTTGGGGATATTGACCGAAGTAATTTCGGGGAAATGTATGCGACTTGGTATAGTTGGTGTCGATGGTTAATGTTCCGTTGCGGATTTGAATATGCGTTTGTTACGGCATATGAATTTCGGGGAAATTAAAATTGCTTGGTCGCAAAGAGGGAATATGGATTAAGTAGAGAATTGACCGAAGCAATTTTGGGAAAAATTATATGTGGGGTTATGTAAGAGATGATTTAGAATATATTCTATTGAATTGTATTCTGTTGGGAGTTTTGGGAAATGCCTTTCATTGCATATTGGGAGATGAATTCTTGCAAGTTCGGGCTGGATGCGCTTGCAGATTGGGATTTGTTTTTGCATGTTTATAGGTTAGGGTACGATGACGCGCTGTTAGCGGTCGAAGTTTGGTGGGAATTGTGGGTTGGTTCTCCATGTGGTATAGACCTCCCACAGGCCCACCCAAACTACACTTTGGCTGGTGGACAATTGCTAAAAGACCAATCATTGGTATCAACATCGCTGCAGGCCAGGAGACTACATTCCTGACGTCATTCCCCCGGCCCACCAACGCAACCCATTGGTTGGTGGACGATTTGCAGTACGCAAATCAAATAGTAAACAATTACATTTATCTCTAATACTTTATAACCACCCTAGTGCAGCCTCACACTAGGAAACAAAAGAAAGTCTTGCCAATGGTAAAAACTGTTTTGCTCGCAGGACCATTGTTTAAAACCTTATGTACACTTTGTACTTGGTATAAGAACTGAGACTATTAAATTTCTTTACTCTATTTATACTTAAAACTATTGCGGCTTACGTCGCTTGTTGATATTGTGACTGATTATTAAGTTATGTACTCTCGAATTGGCCAATAAACGACAATAAATAAGTTACCCAAATAAGCAAATCAATGACATCTATTGATAACAGTTAAATGATTATTGAATTTGCTGATTGGGCAGAATACCGTGTAATTCCCATAAACATCCTGAATGAGGCCAATCATAACTGGTAGAACAAATCCATCCAATACATCTTATAGTCTAGACATAGCGATTACGACTTTTTTTTTTTTTTTTTGAAGAGGATATTGGGCAAATGGCTTAGTCGAGTTGTTCTCAAGACTTTCAAGGCAGAGATATTATAAAGTCATCTTTAAAATAGAAAAACATTATACAACAAAACGGTTCATATTTAACCCACGTCGCATAATATGAGGCATGTTACTTGAAGTCTGGAAGTGAACGCAAGAATAATGGATTTCTTTTTCCCTAATATTATATTTACTGACACGAGTGTGCCTTAATCATTTCTATGATTACGTCTTATTTAATGCCAAGTCTCCAGATTTAATATCATACTCAACTTACCTGCAACGTCTTCTACGTGATCCATTTCAGACGGAATCGTGTACTCAAAGGTGTCATCATGGTAGAAAAAGAAGGGTTGGAAGGTGTCAAAAATGAAATCACCCATGTATTCATTCAGATAAGTCTGAATGATACGTCGATCGAAATCGTCTATTACACGTCCCCCGTACATCACCTATAATTATAACAAATTAATAGTGTAAGCTTCTGAACCTCCGTGGTGTACTGACTTCGCCAATTAAGTATTTAAGGGAGTCCCAAGGTATTCGAACGTCCTTAGCATGCAAAGCTTTATCCAAATACGTCTTGATAATGTTCAAGCAAACCGTAAAGTCGCATTCATTGAAGTCATAGGAGATGTTGAATCCTAGCTTGTCGTATCTTCGACGTTCCTAAGGAGAATTAGAAGTGAATCTTGTAGATTTGTCGGAGGATTGTAGTAGAGTTTAGGAATAATATTAAATCACAATTCAATTTATTTATTTTTTACTGTAAAGTGCACACAAATTTGTGCTTAAATGTCTAAACAGAGAGCAAGCGGATTAATTCAATTATAAAATTTCACGTTACCTGTACAACGCCATGGAAGAACGCCAATACGTAACCCAACGTCTTAAATGCAAAATGATTGCAGGAGTTAAATACTTCGTCTTCCAATTTGTAGAAAGTCGAATTAAGATTTAGCTTAAGACCTATCGGCGATTCTGTCACCACTTTAAAAAAAGATAAATGAATTTGAATTCGATAGTAAATCAATGTCGGAGGACAATACCCTTCAATGAACGCTGCAATATTCCTATAGGGAACGTTGGTGTGGGATCAGTTGTTATCCATAGTCGGAAGTCTGGATGTGGATGCTCCATTTTTTCGAGAACCTTTTCAACTTGTCGAATAAAGTCAACTAAGAGGTGACCATTCTGCAAAAGAAGCCATTGTCCTTGGCGACTTGACATATCTAGCAAGGCTAGAGCGGCCTAGCATTCAAAACAGTTAGTTGTTATGGAGCTCACATTTTTTATGTAGAGTGAATATTATACCTTTTCTTGTCCCTGTCCAAGGGAGATATGGCATAATTTATGATCGAATTTTGCGGCAAAGATCATCAAGTCATTAGTAGGGTCAGAGCCTGCGCTTAGTATGAAGCATACAGGTACTAAACATGATGATTGCTCGAAAATGAGAGGCAAGCTCACAACTGGCGGAGTGATGAAGTATTCGCCTAGTGTGTCAACAATGTACTGATTAAGGGCGAGGAAAACTCGATCTTCACGGAAACATCGGAGTAACATCAGTTTCTGCAATTGGAAAAAGTAATTAAGATGAAACACAAATATTGATAGAAATTAATATAAATAAAAGATAGTGGACATGATCGACAGTGCTGGTGTGAGCGTTTTAATCCATAGTTACCACATATCGTTTTTTGGCCATGTATGCAAACCAACCACATACAATGTAATGTCTGCTATTGCAACACACAATTTATTTAATTTTTAAAATTATTTCCTATAATTTACAAACTACCGAGTGCCCCAATTAAAACGTAATCGATTTCACTACGTCATTATTTTCAAACAGTCGTACTACTATTTATTTTGGATAATGACGGATATTTTTATTGTTTACATGCGTGTCAAACGATTTGCGTTAAGTTTTATCCGCAAGGAATTTTAAAAGTTATATTGCTGGCACCACATTTGGTTGAAAACCCATATGAGACAATTGTTAAAGTCCTACAGCACATTAATATGAATAAATGATTTGTGTCTCGAATCAGAACTCATTTTCGAGATAATAGTTACGTTGAGAACACTACTGGTCGAAAAAAAAAAAAATTCCGCACCATCGGCAAATGGTTTGCAAGGGAAGAAGCAGATTAAATGAAATCCGCGTCGTAGCTACAGACAAACGGTTTCTGATCTGCACTCATAGAAAACCTTAATGCAGCGGCCATTGAAAAATGAGGTCAAAATAAACCCCTATAAACATAAAACACTAGCTTTTATGCACACCCAAAACAAAGTTAAATTCGATAGATCGGTTGCTGCACTTGGCCGACAGCTCACAATTGACCGACAGTTCACAATTGGCACACATCGTTTTCTCTGAGGAGAGAAATTTCCCAATCGTGCAATTTGTGAATTTCCACTCATTAAAAAACTATATGGCTATTCGGCATTGTCACCAACATTTATTTTAATTGTGTAACATGCATCAGAGCCATACTATAGCTTGTAACATACCAATTACAATATTAGTTGATTGCACTCGAGAATAATGATCGAATTCGAAAACGCTGCTGTGGTCTGATGTGTTTAGGACTGGTTCATTCCATCTTTTAGTTATTCTAACTGTCATAGCATCGGTTTGTATCACACATTCTTCACTATCGTTCCAAATGCTATAGCTTTACCACCACACAACTAGCAGGCTCGACAGAAAATTGAATGCTCTAACACACAACAGGTACTACGTAAGGTGATAATCTACTATTTACCCATTTTTAGTGAGGAAGGCCGTTGGGTGTTATATCACGGTGTGTGACCACAATGCATTGGCATGCCTAACAATAAGTAAAATACTTTTGACACAACTCCTTTTCTGTTTTATGAATAGTCACGTTGGAATGTTTTTCAGCATGCAAGACCGAACGAGAAATAAAAGGTGTCTTAGATTACTTGCTTCCGGGCGTATATTTCGCCATCAATGTATACTGCTTGCAATTAACGCATAAGTACTTCGAAAGTAATAAAAACAGTAGGAGCCAACTCGTACGTGACTTTTAATTGTTGGGCATATCCCTCCTCCGATCCCTTCAATTACAGCTATCCCTTCTTAAATACTCTCAAACATAAAAACACCCCCACCAATTGTCTGCTCTGTAATAGAGGTTTTTTGGATTCATCTTATAAGGCGTACCACTGATTTAACACAAAATGCGAACTGTGCAATATAAAATAGGCACAAGCGCACACTGATCCCGTAACCTACGTGTATTAAGGTATGGTTTCCTTCTTATACTACACTTACATTTTTAGTTAGAGAATTGTTCTACACCACCGAAATAGAAACTACCAACACGTATAAATTTTAGCCCTTCCACATATCTCAAGACTGCGGCCAACCTTGTCATAGATCTGTATGGTTCCGATAATCTCAAAAGAACAATGAAGGGGACACACACTTGTCTTTGGGCCCAAAATCGCTTACAGCGCGCCCCACAAAAAATTATCAAGAATGGAAGAGGCATCAACCATGAACATATTTTTTGATGCTCTTTAAGTCAGAGCGAACTGGGGTTTCCTTCACGGAAATCTTGCAAATAGGAACTGTGGGGGTAAAAAGTCGGTGTACCGGCCCGGGCACAGGTTAACTAATATCCCACCGAATACTACAAATAAAACGCACTTTTGTAAATATGGTTTTTTATTTAGCACACCCAAGTTTACAAAAGAAAAGGCCTTAAATTTAGTTTATTGTAATGGATACTTTGATGAAACTAATTTTGACAGTCAATAACAAATTGTTCTTATCTTAACCACTCACGCGTTTAATTTAATAGTTTTGCATCAATTCACAGGAAAAAAAGATTTTAATGGGGTTGGTTTTATTAGACACTTTGTTGCACCGGCCAAAGAACTACACTTTATTATTATTATTTTATTATTTACTGGCCTGTAGGAACCCGGAAGTTCATGACCTCACCGACTCGGCTCCGCCATTGTTCCCTGTCCTGTGCGCTCTCCTTCCACGTTCGATCATCCGATCCGATCTCCTCGAGGTCCAATCTAACATTGTCCTCCCATCTCCGTCGCGGCCGTCCTATCGGTCTCTTTCCCGTTAGTTTACCGTCAAGAATTCTATGCACGGTCCTATCATCGCCCATTCGCGCCACGTGTCCGGCCTATCTTAATCTTCGCGACTTGATTACTCTCACTATTGTAGGTTTGCGGTATAGCTCTTCCAATTCGAGGTTGTGGAATTTCCTCCATTGTCCTGACTCCTCGTCATATTTACCTCCAAATATACCCCTTAAAACTTTATTCTCGAATACGCGGAATTTGTTCTCTTCCCGTTTTGTGAGAGCCCATGTTTCGCATCCGTATAGAGCAATCGGCATGATTATGGTTCTATAGACACGGAGCTTTATGTTACGTGATAGCAGTTTGGATTTTAATAGTTTACTGGCTGCATGCCAACTGGCGTTCCCGGAATGTAGTCTTTTGTTAATTTCCTTTGACATTTCGTTTCTGGTCGTCAGTATCGTTCCCAGATATTTAAATTCTTTGACATTTTCAAATATCTTGCCCCTGACGTTTATATGTGTTCTCTGAGGTCCACCTGCTCTCGTAGTAATCATGTATTTCGTTTTGTCTTCGTTTATTTCTAGGCCCACCTCTTCTGCTGCTTGCATGATGATTTCACAGTTTTTACTTATAGTTTCGAGATTATCGCCCAGAACGGCGATGTCATCCGCATACGCGAGCACTTGTGTGACCCCGTTCAGGTATGATCCGGTCGTGTTGTTGTCTTGTACCTTTCTGATAACATACTCGAGTACAAGGTTAAAAAGGCATGGTGGGAGTCCATCCCCCTGTTTTAGTCCGTCTCGGATTTCAAATGGTTCTGTGAGGTGGTTTTCTATTCTAACTCGCCCTTTGTGTTCGTTCATGCAGAGTTGAATGAGGGCAACATATTTTTCCGGGATCCCCAGCTCAACCACAATATGGTAGAGTCTTTGCCTTGCGACTGAGTCGTAGGCTTCTTTGAAGTCCACGAACAGTTGGTGAACCGTCTCTCCGTATTCCCACTTCTTTTCCAGCAGTTGCCTTATTGTGAACATCTGGTCGCTTGTTGACCGGTTCCGACGGAATCCGCATTGGTAGTCTCCCAATATTTCTTCTGCGTACGGCGTGATTCTCGCCAGTATGACATTTGTTAATATTTTGTATGTGATTGGGAGCAATGATATTCCTCTGTAATTTTCGCAGTCAGATCTGTCGCCTTTTTTGAAAATGGGGATGACTATTGAGGTTTTCCATTCTTCCAGAATGACTTCTTTGTCCCATATTATTTTAACCAGTTGGTGGATCTTTCGAGCGGTTGCCACTCCTCCATGCTTCACAAGCTCTGTCGGTATGCAATAGATTTCGGGGGCTTTGTTGTTTTTCTGTATGTACGTCTGGTGCGTTTATTTGTGGTTGATTGGTGCGCACATTGAGCAGGTTTTCAAAGTACTGCTTCCACCTTGTCACGATATTTTTTGTTTCTGTCACCAGACAACCGTTTGTGTCTCGGATTATTTTGGCTCTCCCTCGGTAGCCATTTCTAATTGAATTTATTCCGACATACATACCTCTGCTGTTCTTTGCTCTGGCATTTTCTATGATTTTTTCGATCCGAGTCTTCTCCCATTCGCGTTTTTTGCGTTTGAAAAGTCTAGTTGTTTCTTTCCGAATTGTCGCGTATCTTACTGCGTTGACTTCATCATATGCTTCTAAGTGGATCATTCAGAGGCGTTTACGTTCTTCGATCTTTGCCTCGCACTCATCGTCAAACCAAGGTTAGGACTTAGTTGTTTTCTTAAATCCTAATACCTCTTAGGCTGTTTGTTTGGTTGTGTCTCTGATCGATGCCCATTTAGTGTCCACACTATTGGCTTCCTCTTCCTCACTACTGTCATTCTCTAGGATGCTAAATCTATTCGTTAGTTCCTCTTGATATTCAGCCCTTTTGCGTAGGTCTTTTAGTTTATCAATCTAGAACTTTTTGCTGGTCTCCCGTGACTGTCCATGTGGGTTTGCTGCAAGCCGACTTCTAATTTTGTCCATCACTAGAAGGTGATCGGAGTCGCAATCTGCTTCTCTATATGATCTTACGTCAAGGATGTTCGAGTGGTGTCTTTTGTCTATGAGGAAGTGGTCTATTTGGTTACGCGTTACGCCGTCGGGTGATATCCATGTGGCTTTATGGATTTGCTTGTGCTTGAACATCGTACTTTTCACTACCAGATCTTTGGACGCTGCGAACGTGATAATTCTAATTCCATTATCATTTGAAAAGTCATGTAGGCTTTCTTTACCTATTGTTGGTTTGAAGATATCTTCCTTACCAATTTTTGCATTGAGGTCGCCGAGGAGGATTTTAACATTGGATGATGAGATCCCATCAAATACTTCCTCTAGGGTCTCGTAGAATGTGTCCTTCGTTTCTTCGTCGGTAGATTCTGTTGGGGCGTGTACGTTTATAAATACATAATTGTACCATGGGTCCTGTATTTTTAGCACCGACATTCGGTCATTAATGAATTGCACATCTTTTACATGGGGCGTAATCTTGTTGCTTATGATGAAGCCAGTTCCGAGGTTATGTGTATCGGTACCTCCACACGCCAGTGTAAACCCGTTGGTTTCGATTACTTGATGTGGGAGTCGAACTTCCTGAAGCGCGACGATGTCCATTTTATATTGTTTCGCGTTTTCTACGACCGTCTGTATCGCGCCTGGTTTATATAACGTTCGAACATTCCACGTGCCGACGCGTATATCCCGCTTTTTCAGTTTTTCCCTACGTCTTCTTTTTGCCGAGTCGGTGTTTTCTTGATGATTTTTTTCCTTATGGTAGTGTCGGCTCATCACACTTACGCCCACCGGGTTTTTCGTGGGATTGTTTTTTGTATATTGGTTATTCATTTTTGATCCCACGAGACTTGGGGTTTCTAATAGTCCGCCACATCAGAGCCCCGTTTTGATGTGGTAAGGTCTGCTTACTGCTCTGATTCGACACGGTGTCAGAGAGGCGCCGTTATAATACAGCCGGTATACCCCTGGCATCAAACTATCCAATGGGCACGGTGACGCGTAACACTCTGGATTAGGGGTGATAGATCTTTGTGTGTTACTCCTCGCCTGCCTGTCTGACATGGGTGACCCTACTGGAAGCATATGCTTCCGTCAGCATAGCCTGAGTGATTCATTGTAATTTAAGCCCCCGCACCACGTCAAGGTTTCTACCAAGCGCGGGGGGGGGGGGGGGGGGGGCGCCAAAGAACTACACAGAAACTAAAAGATTCTAACTCCGACTCCGGTTGATACTCGACGGTGGGTGAAATTCGACTGACTTCAATGGTGGTTGATTTCCGACTGTTCATGACTCGGGTTTCGTGCGTACTCCGGTGGGCACTTCCGCATCTTATGCCGGCGGGAAGGGTCGAATTCTTTGTGTGTAAATTTACATGCTGGAGAATTTGGTTTTTGACAGCTAGCCGCGAGATGCGTAAACTGCTTTTGTCGGTTAGACCAAAGGCTGCCGAGACTGTGGATAAGCCAGGAAAATGTGCGGCGCACATGTGTGGCAGGGTACGCTGGCTGACATGGGCGCCGATAAGGTTTCCTAATTATAATGATGCTTGTATGTAAAATGAATCCTTTTCATGGAATTTTGGGTGATGCATTAAATGCATGTATGATGTTCTGGGGTTGGTGAATGTTTGCAGGTAACTGCAGGTTTGCAAAGGGAGTTGGGGTTGGAATTGTGGGTGGTTCTTTGCGTAGCTTTAAAGAACCTCCACGGAACTACATAAAAAAAATCATGGGCTCTTGCCATCACATGCGAGACCCAAGTGGTTGCTTGGTTCTAGAAACAAACAGCTTGGTTGCAGGGTGGAAGCAATACTTTAAAAACCAGCTTAATATGAGTATCAACAGAATCAGAAATAAGTGTGCCAGACGTACATGCAGCTGATCTACAGATCCCAAAGCTCGCCTTTGACGATGTTGTAGATACAGTAAATCGACTGTTGAAAAACAAGGCTTCGGAGCCGATCAAGCACGGAGGAGAAGCAACCTCTCCACAGGTCCATCAGTTGATTAAAATAAGATGGAATAAGGACTTCACTCCGAGAAATGGAAACCCCCAATAAACATCCCTATTATCAAAAAAGGCAACAAATTTGACTGTGAAAACTACAGGGAAATATTACTGTTTCCAAGCACATGTACAACCAAATGTAATATTGGCAATAGTCACTCCATATGCAGAAGAAATACTGGGCGAAATCCAGTATGGATTTCGCAGGAACCGATCAGCGGTCGATTACATTTTTAGAGTAATGTAGTTGTTGGGAAAGAAGTGGGAATACGGAGGGACGGTTCAGCAGCTTTTTATAGACTTCAGAAAAGCCTGCGATTCAGTCACAAGACAAAGATTACACTATAATATCGTTTAAGCTGGGAATCCCGAAGCAATATGCCGTCCCATTTAAATCTGCATGAGCGAAAATAAAGGCCGAGTTAGAATAGAAAACCACTCTCGGAACCACTCGAAATCCGCGACGGATGGGCTCTCTCTACGTCTTTTTAAACTTGTGCTCGAGTATGTCCTCAAAAAGACGACAACATGGCCGGATGTGTTTGAATGACGTTACACAGGTGCCTGCTTATACAGATGACTGGAAACAGCAAGTGAAATCTGTGAAATCATCATGCAAGGGGCAGCATTTTTAGACCTGGAAATCAACGAATAAAAGACAAAATATCTGGTTATGGCGAGTGCAGGTGTACACACATGGCCGTCAGCGGAAAGATTTTTGAGAACGTTAAAGGGTTTAAAAATCTGGGAACAATACTGGCGGCCAGTAACGAAATACCAAAGGAAATCAGCAAAAGGCTGCACTGCGGCAACGCAAGTTAGTATGCTGCTGGCAAACTGCTAAAATCGAGACCACTCTCAAGTAATATAAAGCTCCATATTTATAAAACAATAATCATGCCGATTGTTCTATACGGACATGGGTGCTTACAAAATGTGTAGAGAACAGATTTCGCGTATTCGTGAATAAAGTTTTAAGGGTATGTTCGAAGAGATGGGGCAATGATAGAACAGTCCGTAGAATTCTTGATGGAAGACCAACGGTAAAGAGACCCGGGGGAGGTCGCGACAGAGGTGGGGGGATAATGTAAAGCGTCACCTTGAAGAAATTGGATCAGTTGGCGAAACGTGGAGGGAACGTGCACAGGACAGGGAACGGTGGCGTACTCGAGTTAGTAAAGTTAGGGACTTGCGGGCTCCTATAAACCAATAATTAGTAGTTGTAGTTAGTTTGCTTGCTTTTTATATGTTTACATTTTCTCGTTCGCGGATAGTTTTTCATATAAAAAGCTATGCCACTGAGAATAAAATGCGTACGTTTTGTGATTCACTGTTCTCTTATATGTTAGTATAAGTTTTCTTGTCATTTCTTGTCCAAAGTATTTCGAAAGCAAGCAGAACCTATTTATGCTCTCTATGCATACAACATTTGATAAAGTGTGGCACGAAGGCCTTATACTAAAACTGAGAAGGATGCTACCCAGATAGAAAGAAAGCATATAGAATTAGATATGAAGATGCCTGCTCCGAAATTAAAAATATTAAAGCTGGGATGATGGGGGATGGGAACGAACATACAGGGTAAAGTCTCTGCTTTCAAGCCGGCGAAGGCCAGGACGATCCTCGTCGCTGTTCAATCCAAGTTTACATGCAGTCTACACTGGATGGCTACTTTGGCACCCGCCAAGTAGTGAACCAATGCATGCAGCGACATCTTGAGAAAGGTTAGCGCAAGGCTAATAACCTTGCCCGGAAAAAACAAATTATTATGGACAATCTAACAAGTCTCGGATAAGAACCGGATACCGGTGGACTTGCTAAATAAGGCCAAGATTGGATCCAGCTTGTGGTGCCGATGATGATGAAAGCTGGAGTGCCACAAGGAAGCGTTTTAGGTCCGGTCCTGTACCTTTCATACATCAGTGACATGCCTAAATTAGAAAACACGGCCATTGTAACGTTTGCTGATGACACTGCTATGACGGCATTTGGAAACTCTCACGCAGAAGCAGCAGAAAAGGTCCAAGCAGCTGTTAATAAAATTCACAACTGGACAATAAAGTGGAGAGTATAGTTAAATGAGTCGAAATCAATTCATACAATCTTTACCAATAAAAAGGAAGAGTACTTTCCAGTATTCATTAGTAACAAGATATGAAAATACGGCAAAGTATTTGGGCATGACACTTGACGCGAAGTTACGCTGGAAAGCTCACGTTAAGAAGAAAATAGATGAGTTGGAACTACGGTACAAAAAGTTGTCTTGGCTGCTTGGAAAACATTCTACTCTAGCCATACACAACAAAATTTTATGATATAAACAAGTCCTAATGCCAGTGTGAACCTATGGTATACACGTCTGGGGCTGTACCAAAAAGAGTAATTTTCAAATCATCCAAAAATTACAAAATAAAGTGCTCAGAGGAATAGTAAATGCACCCTGGTACATAAGAAACACGATCTTCATCAGGACCTAAATGTAGAGTTTGTCGCAAAAGTTATAAAAAAATACGCAGAAGCTCACGAGCATAGACTTCGTCACCATATGAATGTTGAGGCTATCGAGCTCCTGGATACCACGGACATAGTGAGAAGGCTCAAAAGAATTAAACCTTTCGAGTTAGTGTAGTGTTAAGAATAGTGTAATGTAGTGAAAGTGAGAGTGCTACTAATATAAAACACAAGAACAAAGCGTCTTCGTCTTAATTAGAAACTGTAAGAAAAGTTTTATTGGACACATGCTTATTATAACATTAATTTATAAAACTAAGATACAGTTGAATTACTCATTAGCCTACTTGGCTAGATTCTAATAATATTGGGTACAATAAATAAAATTGATTACCCTTATAAAAAAAAAAAAAATAATAATAATAAATATATAAATAAAATAAAAATAAAAATCATACAACACTTGCCTATTTTACATATACCTGGATTCTGCCACATGAGGTATGGATTATGTCACGTGAGCTATCTTATGCCTCACATCTACACGGCTATCTCGTACCGCATGACTGTAAAACCAAACGTGTCTGGAAAGCCTCTGATTCGGTGATCACAATTGACTAAATGCGGCATCGTTATTTACTGTCAAGCCTTTAAATTCGCAGCTCATAAAAGCATAATAGAAAAGCCATTAAATATGAACCCATTTTTCGATCCTTTTTGAGCCAGAATCTACTGGGCTTTCCATAGCGGAAATATTTCCAGAAGCAGAATAAAAGGTATATAACTCGTACAACTCACAAAATAACTCTTTTCATTGAAAGATTGAATAAAAATACGCCCTCCTGGCCGAAGATAACAAACATAAAAGAAAGTTATCACGAGTTGTGAGTCATATATCAGGGCTATATTTTTCAAAAGTAACACAACCAGAGTCTACCAATAAAACATAATGTCTACTGCATCTTTGATGGCATAGATGTTGATATGTGTGGAATGTATTGACATCATATGTGCCTGTATGCGTCACATGCCTACACGCCCATATTGTAGCACATGGTTGTAAATCTAAAAACCAATTGCTGCGTAAACAGAATCGACCAAAGACATCAGGGGTAGACGCTGCCATCCCTTAAAATCACAAGTCAAAAAGGCTTGTGGGGGGGGGGGGGGGGGGTATATGCGCCAAGACACGGGCACCTGGTTCACTTCCTTCCCACTTTTCTATTTTCCGCGTCTGTAAAACCGCCGCGTTCTTTTGGAACCGGATAGAATTAACTGTTTCTAGAATCATAGCAATGTGTGTGCCTACAAATATCGCTTTTCCTTGTCTCTCCACCTTCTGCTGACAATGTTAACCCGAGTGAACGGGGAAAATGAGCGCAGATGCGTTGTCCACGAACAATAAATTATGACGACATTCGTTTATTAATTAATCTCCCCTTTTACTTAAGGTTATTTCAGTGTTATATTTCTCTTAACCACGGTTCCAAGATCACTTAATCTCGGTTTGATCTCGTACGCGACATTTTGCAGATTGAATTCGATTAACAATGCATGAGGACTTTCGAAAATAACTTCTCGAGACACTCCACGACTTTCCGCCTCTGGTATGGGGTTAAAGATACTCGCGACACATATGTACGTTTTATTATTTATACTCGAGACATTAATGGCTGGCTTGACCGGCCGCGGTGGTGATTGTGATCTAGCTCCTGTTTGATTCGAAGAGCGATGTGCGCTCGGTGGTGACTGTAACTTGACTTAGGTTGGGACTCGGGCAGCAGGCTACCGCAGTGTAGCTCGACCTTACTTTCCACACGGGAGTCGTGCGTTCCTGAATAGAAACACCGCCAGCAATGGAAAATAAGATGATATAGGAAGGAAAGTCTTCCTCGAATATGAGGAGCGGAAAGAGAAGCTAGTGGAAATTTTTAAGTCGAGAAGTGACCAAAGTAAAAGTGGGGTTAACGAGGGAAGATCATTTTATGGAGTTAAGATCGGCATTTTAAGAAAATGGTTAGCAGTGCGGCGGTGACATAGAAAGATCATCTAAGACTGTAGACTAGATATAACAAAAAAGTCATTGCTAAATAAAATACATAAGAAATAGATAAGTGATTGTCATTTGTGTGTTTAGTGGATACGCTAAAAATTAACATAAAAGGGTCGAGTTCCGGTCGGTCATCAACGGGCCTATCATACACTGTTATTCAAGTGCTAAGTCGTAACCTTCGGCCAAAAGTACTCGAAATAGTAGGAGAAACTTAACCTCTTATCATTAATAAAAGAGCTGGGCTTGGCATATTATTCGAGATAATAGTGAACAAGTAGAGTTGGCGATGTTACGGAGCCCGGAGGCTCAACATGAGTATTAATATAATGAGAAACTGATTTAATATCATGATAAACCTGACAACCAAGAACTTAACTATAAGGGGGGGGGGGGGGGGGGGGTTCGAGTATAGATGCGTATAGATATAGAGAATAATACTTGCACATCATTCGACTGTCGCTAGACATGCGAAGGATGAAAAGAACAAAAGAGAGAGCGCAATAACTTCGGGGTGGGCTTAGCTTGTGCGCTTGTATCAAATGTAGTTTCTGAAGATGACCTACTGCTGACTAATGGACCTTGCCCGGAAAAACAAACTATCATGGAAAATTTAACAAGCCTCAGGACTTGCTAAATAAGGCCAAGACCGGCTCCCGGTTGTAGTGCCGATGATGATGATGATTTTATCGTAGGAACTAAACACGAATAATTTGGAATTACCCCAGCCGTTGCATGATTATGCAACAGCGTCGTTTGCTTCGACTTGTTGTTGCTAACCACTTGGATTGGAATTTCCGGGGGAAATCTCATGGTTAGAGGACTGGAGTTGCCGTATGCCAGAAAAGGTAGCTGAATTCAATTATGAATTACTTGCGTAGAATAATGAATTCAGCTATGCGTCCGTTATTGCAACATGCTTTTCCAGGTGAATAGATAAGTAAGAGGAATTGGGTTTTGTTTGACACGCTGTTGACGATCGAAATTAGGTGGAAATAGTGGTTGGTTCTCCATGTATTTAGAGAACCCCCACATAAGTACCTAAATTATTAATATGAAAACCAAATCAAGTGAAGGAGATGGCTTTGAAATAGGCAGATGCAGTGGGTCAGATATCTTCCCATTTATAAATAAAACATTTCGAAGAAAATATTACGTCGGTTTTCCATATTTGCAAGCCCTGGGGACTTCTGCAGATTTTTTAACATTGCTGAACTCAGGACTTACATCGAAACACGTCAAATCCGCTGTAGAACTAATATTCGTTGAGAATTCATAAGAGGAAGCGAACTCAATAGGTGCATGTTCGAGGAAGCATGCAGGATAACTAAGTTCACCCATTCTACTAATGAGCTCGAAAACAGGAGTCTCCGGAACCACATTTCACTACACAACTAAAAGTTGCTGTTTCGAAAATCAAGGAAATTATACACTGTTAGAAATTTGAAGACGAATATGTTTGAAGCCAACGGTAATTGACGAACATCCTTATATCCATTACAAATGTGTAATACTCTGGAACAGATAATGTTCCAAGTATTATTCTTACGCATTCACCATCGAAACTCCGAAAATGTACACTACTTTGTTGAATAACATTCTACAAAGCATGCATTATGCAACTCGTTAAAATCTTCAGTAGTGTACCCTATTCCCAAGAAGGGTAAGGGGACAAAGTCAATCAGCTTGCTTCCAACAGGTCTGATGAAAATGGCATCATTTCTAAAATTCAATTTGACTTTAGATCGTGAAAAGCATCAACCCCAGAAGTTTATATATATATTTTCCAAATTTTTCAGCTTACAATTGACAAATCAATCAAGGAATCAAAAACTGTCCAACAATCTTTTTTAGTACGCAATGTCACTTATCCAACAAGCAGATATTCGACTTTTTTTGGTCAATATTTTACGAGACATGACTATAGCGAAAAAATAGTGGATTTTTGTCAAAGGCTATTACCTATGGAGGGAAATAAATGTGCACAGACAGCCCAACATCTGTCAGGTTCTCCTAGTGTAATTATAAAATGGAATAATGTAAAGTATACAAAAAAATTGGTTGGACCATAAAATACCTGGAAAGAATTGGTGTTTTCATGGAATTCGCCAGGGCTTGTGTGTTCCTCTGGATCCTCTAGCTCGTACCACTGTAGGCAGAAAAATAAAAGAAAAAAACCAAGAGTATATTTATGGAATCTTTGTCTCATGTTGAATTACTTACAAGTCTCCAGTCCTCCGTGTTTTGTTGTATATGCTCAACAAGATCTCCAAACAAATCAGGGAAATCGGCTGACAAAGTTGTGATATTCTTCCAATTCTGTTCCGAGATCCATGGGCCGGGATTTGGTATTTCACTCTTTTTAAGCGACAAGGAGCCTTTTATAAAGAAGTCAAGTTCCACCTGTGGCAAACGATTTTCATTTTGCTCCAGTTTCGAAGCCAACTGAAACGAAAAGAGTAATTTGTGGCGTCCAAAAATGCCCATACATCCGAAGGAATAGACATTCTCAGTTAACGTTGTGATAATATTCGCTATTCGTTTGCTAAGTATTGAATCCGGTACGGCTTTCCGCAAGGAGTTCGCAAACACATCCAGAAACGAACTTAGTGCGTACTGATACATTGTACTGACAGCTGCCATATCAGATAGCGCAAAGAATAAGACTGCGCCACGTCGGGCGACAGGTCGATAACCCTCTCGGAATTTCTCAATATCAGCCACTGTATCAGTAGACAGGGCTAGTTGTTTAGTTATAGAGCTGGCCTTGGTTTTCGTGTTCTCCAGTGTTTCGACTAGTTCAACGTTGTCCAGCATATTTCCTGTTGACGTAGCTAACTCGCGCAAGAGAGAATCTTCCAACTGTTGAAGCAACTTTTTGTTTTCACTCGTCTCTTGAATGAGGAATTCTCGTTGTTCTTCAAGATCCGGTCTTTCGCATCGAACAACAACGCTCATCAGTTGATCTTCTAACCCAGAAGTCGTCACGCTGTAGTTGACAACCATTGCCTTGGCATAAACAGCTGGATCGAAGAAGGGGTTATTAAATTTTGTAGTTAGGTACATTCGGAAGTTGTCGTCCCAGTCAACCTCTTTATCTCCTAGAACTACGAACTTTCGCCCAGTTACAACACGAACACTCTTCTCCAATATTGGATCGATGACTGGATCGATGTAATCATCAACATCTTGAAAGAGTGTTGGGATTCCATACATGATAGCTGACTCGAGTTGTTTTAAGAAATCCGAATCATTAAAAGAAAGAATCTTCAAATTGTTGCTGGCTTCGCTCCTCTTAATCCAATGTAAGGCTTGTTGTTGTGGATCTATGCAAAGTGGAAATCGTGATGCACGGACAGTAAGGATGCCGTTCTGAATAGACAACTCATCTGGAGGCAGTCCTTTGGAGCTCCAATCAGAAACTTGAACTTCTGTAGTCAAAGATTTAGCCAGTGCAAAATCTGGGGATATCGGTATTTCGCGTTCTTTCAAATCCGCCAACCAGTCGTCGAATATCATTGCCTTGCGGAATTCCCAAGAGAACGCACCTGTGTAAGCTAGGAATGAGGCACAAATCAAACATCGGCCAACGAGCAACTTCCTGTCCTTGGCCAATACAGTTAAAGTCTCTTTCCACCTAGCTCGTTCAGATGTTAAGCCACTTATCAATTTGTCCGAAGCGATCTGAAATCGGTAGATTTTGTTAGGGGAATCGGTGTTGAAGTCGCCACGATTTACTCACCAATCGCCGCTCGGCTTGATTCATCATCTCAGTCAGCATTTTCATTTCTCGTATAGCTTCGGCATACCTGGTGTTTAAGTTAGTTAACTTTTCTTCCAACTGAGCGATTTCCTGATTTAATTTGTTCAACATTTTTATAGACATCTCTTGTTCTTGCACCAGGAAATCCACCCGTTCTTTCTTCGGCTTCACCTCCCTATAGACCTCAAAGAAGCCTATGACTGCTCGAACAAAGCGCAGTAATCCTGCTCCGGCGACTGATATCTTCTCCATATCATCCAACCCGGAGGCGTGCTTCATGTGTGCGCGACAGGCATTTATCTGTTTGGCAGTTAACGCTTCGCAATCCATTTCCATGAGACTTTTTAGGAAATTCACATCGGACATCATTCCCTTAGCAGTCTTCCAATTAATCTCTTTAAATCCTTTCAAGATAGCTACACATTCGCATACACATTGCACGGCAGGCGGAGGCGTAGCGAAAGATCGGATTTCGGTAATTTGAGCTTTGTCTAGATTAGCCAGGGCACGTCTAGCTTCCTCCAAGGCAGGCATAGCTTCAGCTAAAGCCTCTTCAGCATCAGCCTTTTCGATAGCAATTTGTTTACCTTTGACTTCGACTTCTGCCGACTTTTCAAAAGCTTCGCTCTTTTTTATATTGGCATTCTTCGTAGCTGACTCTATGCTAACCATCATTGCTTCAACTTCAGTTGAAGCTGCCTCTACATTCTTTTTTTGTTCTGTCACTATGAGTCGCAACTGATCGATTTGTTCGGAAGCTTCGTCAATCTTTATCGTACCCTCGCTAAGTCGATTGCTCTGGTTTACTATGAAAGTGTCTTCTTCCACTGGAAGTATAAAAGTGGTTTCGGTGTGACGAGGAAATACTTGCCATCAATAAACTTACCCAATAGTCTTAAGTATGTATTAATAAAGTCGATGTAGTGCTTCGGCGTCACGAAATTCGGACGGCGGAGTTTTTCCCTAAACTGGGTTGAATATATAGGCATACTCCGATGAACGTGTACAACATGGTCCACAACTTTACTCCGGTGTTCCACAGGTATCTGTAACCAAAAACGCCAATGTGTGAAAACACCAGTTTTGCCAAAATATATAATGTACCATTTCATGCTCTGATAGGTATATTTCGGCAACGGCGAAGAGAGCTTGTGTTGGCCAGGGGAATATCCAATCGATTGTTGTACTTCCGATTAATCCGGGGAAATTTCTGCAGCGGTTTCGTAAGGCGTCGCCTGTGGGAGACATGGACAGCACCACGTGAAGATTGACACAACACGTCGTCACAAAGTAGTGCCATACAGCATCTCTGAAAAATGCACACAGTTAGGGTCATAGAGCAAGGGTGTCTTCAAGCTGAAACTAACTTAGCGCTAGAGTATCCTGCTTCTACAGCGCCAGCGATACTTTGTGCGACAATCGCATCTTTTTCATCATCTGCAAATAGTGCCGAAACTGTGCCGGTGGTAAGGATATTATTGATAAGTTCCAAGAAGCCTTCTTCAACAATCTATCAAGGACGATCGTCGGTGAAATGAAATTTGAGCAACGAGCTGTATATGTGTTACCTGTGCTGCAGTCAATATGAAAACTGTTTTTTTCCTTTCAACTCCCACTTGATTGAAAAGGAGCTTCAGGTCATCACGGAAAGACGTTTCGTTGTAACCACGAGCGATAGTAATCTCAAAAACTTCACATTCTGAAAAAAATTATAATAAAATAACATTTTTTCAATCCATTCTGAATGTTTAATGTTACTACATTACTTCAACTAATTTGCAGTTTCATAAACCTCACGTAGAATTTTATACGAGAATGCCCCCTTCCTACTGATCCTGCCAAGTTCAAGCAGAACGTCCCTGCCCACATTTTAAAAAAATATCACAACGACAGTTTAAAGTATGAAGCTTTGGTAAAGGAAACGAATTAATTTTGTCAGGCAATTCATCTTGTTATAATCGGGGTAGGTTCGTTTCCATATACAAGATGAATTCTGGACCTAAAAGCTTAATGAACAAGAGATTAAGTTATTCTACGTTAAAGAGAATTCGTGATGAAAGATTACGAGTTCTTCTGATGAATGAACTTGTGGCGGTTCCATTGAACGCCACTATTTACCTTCCCATCAATTAGTAAGAAAGTGCTTCCTAGAGCACTTAAATTCTATCGAAACAAGAACTATGGCGGTTCCATTCGAACGCCATTACTTACCTTGCAATAAAGCATGCCTCACCACACTGCAACCGCCTGCAGGCGTTCTCCCTTTACAAGTTTCCCCCCCTATAATATGCATTCAATGCATTTGCGAAACCTACCTGAAGGAGAAATCTATTTATGCACTTACGGCAGCATCTCAAGGCACCATTAATTTCCTAAAGAAAGTCGGTTTCATCAATAAGAAACCAACATAACACTAACCACCGCAGGGCGCCGTCAGTATTCATTGATGGCAAGAAGTACATGAAACATCCATCTTCCATAAAGGCAATTTGGTTGCATCACTTAGCAACCAACATTGCCCGAACCATATCAATGAGATATACCCTACGCGCCAGCCGCACACATGCAGGAGATGTTTTATCTTTTCCTTTTGCATACATGCCTACACCGAGGGGCCATCCGACCGACGGATGCATGGTGGCTTGCGGCTGACCGCCCAAGGAAGTCGAGTTCTCCTAAATGGAAAATTTCCATCGCGAATTCGACTGAGTGCATATGCCACCAGGATGAGCACGATCAGCATAAATGCTTTACACAGTCGCTGATCGTGTAAACACAAAATATTCGTCGAGATATTAGCACCAGCTGCAACCATGCCAGCTAATGTTCTTCTTGTGGATTCGGTTAATCCACGGTCCGCATACTTGTGGACACACGACGAGCAGCAGAAACGAGCATCGTGTGTGTGTTTCGCGCCCTTGTGCTGGGAACGATGCAAGGAGAATCATCCCCTTGTGTCGACAAGCCCAAGATGAAATTATCTTTCGAAATGAATTAATCGCGATCTGGATTCCGTGGAGGGTTCCAGTAAGCTAGTGCACCGGTGTCCGCGTGGCACATAACTAGGTGTTGGTAGTGGAAAGAAGACTAGAACTACTACAAACTTCTCAATGCAGACTCTTAGTGTGACTGGTAACGGATCGAAGATATTTGGGTTGAATGCTCAATTCAGGTTCATGATCACCACCATGAACCCTAATTCATCAAGAACATTGTTGGGAATGATCAAAATAACTTTCGTAAACTTAAAGTGAATTCTCCATGGTTGATTAATGGTACACTGATCAATCTATCAAATATAAATTCTAGTTCAATAAAATTATAGTGATCAAACAAATGTCTGGAAGAAAAGTGTCACCATTTTCATTAAGACCTGTTCTAAAAAACACGGCGCCGCGCAGAAATGAACAAACTTGGGGCAATGGGGCCGTCGGGATAAACATAAATACCTTTCACACCGTTGTCCGGAAGTAAAAACTAATCAATTCCCAAAATCATATGGCCATACAACTATAGAGCCAACACAAATGCTTTGTGAGTATGGTGTTGGAATATAATCACAGCTAGGCCGGCTTCTCGTAAGAGCCGACTAAAGGCCGAGTGGTAAACGGGGTCCCAATGCCCTGTCGCCCGCCGAAATACCATCCCGTCAAGCTATAGGCTCCGAGAATTGGTCGAGAAATCCCTGAGCATCTTTCGGAGCTTGGGTGATGGACGGGTTCGTGAAAAGTTTGGTTACCCCCTAGGTAAGTCAGTCCCAAGGTGAGATATCACCCCGTCACGCTGTATATTGCCCGATGTCGTCGGGAGAAATGTTCGACTATGTTTCGGATGTATGGCTGATGTCCCGGATTGACACGGAGATAAGTCATGATGGTACCTTCTGAGATAATTCGAATAAGAATTCCGGAGGTCAACTAGTTTCGGATCTCCGGAGGGACTATGTCAGATGAAAGTTGGTATTGGGCTACTAACCGGGACAATTTGCGACATTTATTCGCACCCTTTCCGTCGTCGGAGGTATGCTTTGGAAACTCTGATGTTAACGCATACGTGGAATCGATCACGGAGATTATTCTTCTCGGGATGGAGATCTACATTCCCCATTCCATCAATCGAACTTCGTCTGATAAACCGTGGTTTGTTCGAGAATGTTAGCAAATTACAGCAGCAAAAAATTGAGATTTTAAGTAATGGCGCACCAAACCCACGGATTTTAACAGAACGAATTTTGCTAGATTCAGAAACGAAACCAAGCGATTGATACTGCGAAGAAGACTTACAACGACAGAGTGAGCAAGAAACTCCTTGAGTGCTCAACTGGTTCTCGTCCCTTCTCAGCAGTAACCTCGCTTCCTCCTTTTCCCCCCGTTCGTGACGGACTGCGGGACATTAGTCACAAATTCAAAAGATAAACCTAATATGTTTGCGAATGTATTTACGGCGAATTCAAACCTCGATGGTGGTCTTATAGAACCACCTGTGATCGCGCCGATACTGTCTTCGATGCGGGATGTGAGGTCCCGCCCCCATACTATCCAACATATTCTACGTGGACTAGACTGTAAGAAGGTAACCGGCCCGAACGGAATACCGACAATAGCCCTTAAAAACTGTGCTCCAGAACTTTCGCTGGTTTCTTCCTCTTATCTTATGCACGGAGGACATTCCATACTTGCTGGAAGATGACTCGAGTTCAGCCAATCCCAAAAGAGGAAAAGTGTCTCCCATAAAATTAAACGTCATTAATGTCGAGTTAATTACCTATTGGGAGTGCAATGTACTTCTGAATGATACGGACTGCCATGGAAGGCGGTCCACGAGAGACTTTTGGCATGATGACTTTCCCAACAGCTTTGCGACTCGGCGAAGAGCTTTCCCGAAAATCGATTGATCCTGGTTCTTGTAGATGGCGAGTCTTCGGATCCGTATTCTGTTAATTCCGGGGTGCCTTAAGACTGTAATCTTTTTTTTTTGTTTCACCTGAATGATTTATTGGACTCAACAGATAACAAAGCGCTCACTTTCGTGTATGATACTATGCTTAATTCCTCTTTTTCCAGTAATCGGCCGATTAGTAAATCAATGTCGCACCAGCTGAGATGTCACCAGATCGACTCTCTAAATCGGGATGTGGATAAGGTCCTGTAGTGGGGAAAGGCCAATCCCGTCGACTTCAATGCACCGAAGACACAATATACAACATTCTGGTACTGAATGGCCACGCCCTCGAATCTAGGGATAACACGAAATTGTTCGGCGCCATGGTCGGTGGGAATGTATAGTAGCATAAACACTTGTCGAACATCGCCGCGTCTGCTTTCAGACTGAGATATTTTTAGAGCCAAGAAATATTTTAGCCCCTCCCAACTGTTTCTGCTGAATAAATCCTAAATTCGACCCGCGCTTGAATAGTGCTGCTCCTAAGCATACCCTCGACCTACTCGAGAACATATAGAGACGAGATATCGCCAGATCGGTGACTACACTCGACATCACATCGAAGGCGCGTAGCTGACCTCTGCCCGTTTTACAGATATTATCATGCGTACTATTCTTCGAAGATTCGTGGTAGTGTTCTGCGCAATTCGCTTTTTATGCGCCCCACGAGACAATAGGACGGATCGCGTCTGTGTGTTTCGTTCGCGTCTCTGTGTGTGTGGTGCGTCTGCACAGTATCTCTTCGAATGGAAGTGTAGAATAATATAGGATGCGATCTCCTGGAAAGGATCTATCCCATGGAACAGAGAGAATTCCAGAAGAAGGCGAGTTTAAGAGGAAAGAACGAACAACCGCGGGGGTTTCCTTCCTACGAAAAAGTTTCCAGTTAGTCGACCAATAACGTTGACAACGAAAGAACCGCTATCGCTAACCCAGTCAAGAGTATCATATAAACCGCGAGTGTTGGACAAAAATAAAATAAAATAAACTAAAAAAACACCCTGCATGGTAGAAACCTTGACGTGGTGCGGGGGCTTAAACTACTTTGAATCACTCAGGCTATGTTGCCCAATGGATGGTTTGCAGCCAGGGGTATACCGGCTATATTATAACGGCGCCTCTCTGACACCGGGTTGAATCAGAGCAGTAAGCAAACCTTACCAGATCAAAGAGGGACTCTGATATGGCGGACTATCTGAAACCCCAAGACTCAAGACGACAAAACATGGCGGATCATCCCTGAACGGGGTCACACAAGTGCTCGCATATGCGGATGATATCGCCGTTTTGGGTGATAATCTAGAAACTGTAAGTAAAAACAGTGAAATTATCATGCAAGCGGCAGAAGAGGTGGGCCTAGATACATCCAAATCCCATAATCCATAACAAAAATTCAAAAAGCAATCATCTAAATTGAAAATTCACTATAAACGAATTAAATGTTCGTATATCATCCAACTAATCCAGAGATACGTTATCCCAATCTATCAAAATTCCTAGTAAACGAATTAAATATTCGTTTATCATTCATATACATCAATTTCCCCAGATCCTCAAACAAAAGCAAACATGGTAAATTGAACCAGATGTCCAATTTCCATACTCACGCTCATGTGTCCGAGAATTCGCCTAACTGAATTCTTATCTCAAGAAACAAACATTAGACTCCAGCCAAGTATCTTTTTCGAGATTCTGCTCGCATTTTGATGCATTCGGGATGCAAAATCCCGATAAGATTTTGTATAAAAGGGTGATGAATTTTGTATTCAAAGAGCAGTCTCGATTGGCGTCCGAAATGGTAGGACGCCAATAAATTAAGTTAAAAATAAAATAAAAATTTAATAATATAAAAAGTATTTTTATTGGGCCTACCCGATTCCCAGAACCGAATTCAACAATCGGTCGTCACTCTTCCCTCAGGTCTGAGGAAGCACCGTGGCGACCGCAACGAGTCTCCTCTGGAGCGGTCTAAAGAGATCCCAATCCTTTTCAGGACAAGGAGACACGCTCCCTGAGAGAAGGACCACAACATAGAAATAAATGAAGACAAAACAAAATCCATGACTACGGCGAGAGCAGGTGGAACACATATATAAACGCCAGAGGCAAGATATTAGAAAAAGTCGAAGAATTTAAACATCTGGGAACGATACTGACGGCCTGCAATGAAATGTCGAAGGAAATTAACAAAAGACTACATTCCGGCAACGCTAGTTGGCACGCAGCCAGTAAACTATTAAAATCCAAACTGCTATCACGTAATATAAAGCTCCGTGTCTATAGAACCATAATCATGCCGATTGCTCTATACGGATGCGAAACATGGGCTCTCACAAAACGGGAAGAGAAAAAATTCCGCGTATTCGAGAATAAAGTTTTAAGGAGTATTTTTGGTGGTATATATGACGAGGAGTCAGGACAATGGACGAAACTCCACAACCACGAATTGGAAGAGCTATACCGCAAACCTACAATAGTGAGAGTAATCAGGTCGCGGAGATTAAGATAGGCCGGACATGTGGCGTGAATGGGCAACGATAGGACCGTGTGTAGAATTCTTGACGGTAGACCAACGGGAAAGTGACTGGCAGGTCGGCCGCGATGGAGATGGGAGGATAATGATAGGTTTGACCTTGAGGATATCGGATGGGCTGGTGAAGTATAGGACAGCGAACGATGGCGGAGTCGGGTCGGTGAGGTCATGAACTTTCGGGTTCCTACAGGCCAATAAATAGTAATAGTAAAATAAAAAAACAAAATAAAATTTTAAAACATTTTTAAAGGGAAAAAGGACAATGTTAGATTGGACCTCGGGAGATCGGATCGGATGATCGAACGTGGAAGGAGAGCGCACAGGACAGGGAACAATGGCGGAGCCGAGTCGGTGAGGTCATGAACTTCCGGGTTCCTATAGGCCATTAAATAATAAAAATAAAAAAAAATAAAAAAATATTATAGGGAAAAAAGTGACTTTCATTGGAACAGAGTACGTCGGTAAACGCTTATTGGAAAACCGCCAAAACTTGATCGCAGCAGCCAACTAGATAACTGGTGTCAAGAGCAAATCTTCCGCAGAAATTATATTACTCCTTGGATAACCGCAACATAGCCAGAAGAACTAAATGTTTACTGCAGCTCTTCCAAATCCTTCAGAGATGTCACCCACAGCGGTAAGCTCAAAACTAGAAAATATGCTGTGAAGAAGCTGAATATTCATGGATTCGTTGGTCCAGGCGATATTCTCCCAACAATTTCGAGGGGTTTTTCTCTTTTATTCACCAAACTTCTAGGAAAGTTTCTCTATTTGAGGTACTCAAATTGATAATTTCCAAACGTATGTATAGTGCTCCACGAAGCCATACCATTTCCCTAACCCAAACATTTTGCTCCTCTTCCTATAACTCCATCCATATTCCCAAATCAACATTGAATCCAATGTTGAACAAATTGAATCAAACGGGCAATTGTCACATTGATTCAATTTCCAGAAATTCTTGAATTATATGCAATCATATGCACTGTAATTTCAATTATAGATTTCCAAAATCCCTAAACTAAATGTGCGGACCAGATACCCTGTGGGGGTTCCCTACACCACATGGAGAACCAACCCACAATTCTAACCAACCTTGACCGCTAACAGCGCGTCACCCAACTCCCCATGCAAAATCCGCAATAGCATACATTCCTAACTTTGCAATAAACACACTCCAAAACCCGCAACAGAAAACAATTCAACAGAATATATTCTAAATCATCCCCGCATACATTTTCCCAAAATTGCTTCGGTCAATTCTTTACTTAATTCATATTCCCTCCTTGCGACCAAGCAATCTTAATTTCCCCGGAAATTCATAAGCTGTAATAAAATGCATATTCCACCTTACAACGGAATATTAATCATCTCCATCAACTACATCGAGCCGCATACATTTTTCCAAAAATTACGTTGGTTAATTTCCTACTTAAATTATATTTCCCTGCTTGCACCCAAGCAATTCCAATTTTCCCCGAAAACCACTTTCGTTCATTTCCTCCTTAAATCATACTTCTCGTCTACGATCAATCGACAGCTAATTTTCCACGAAACAATCACAACGATCAAGACCCTTGATCATACTTGGCTATGGCAATTTCCCGGTATACACAACCAACAAATCCAACTCAGCTTGTGCGGCGAGGATTCGCTGGAACTTAATTCCCTATGCAAGCATATCAACTCTTCTCGAAATTCCTCCTAAGTGGTGGCGAGTTTATTTGAGCTATGACTCAACCGCCACGACGAGATGAATAGATTTTTCTCATTCTTTAGTCAGTCGAGCTTCAACCGCCAAGCCGCACACACCGGGTCAGTCAGGTCCCAACCGCTGAGCCCACTAAAATATTTCGGATGAAAGTTTTGATCCACGCGAGGCAAAACGGATAGAGTGCTCGCGGAAGGTTGTAACGTAACAAGTAATAGTATTTGCAAATAAACAAGGCGTGGGCCGGAATAGTGATTCGCCGAATTAAAAACGAACAAGGACAATCGTCCTCACCACACGAGGTACCTGGGTGCGCAGGTCTTCAAATCCTCCGACGATTTATCAAATAAAAACTGTAAAATATTTTCGAACGATGTTTACAAAGTGACAAATTTCGTTTAGGAACATAACAATAAAAAGAAAAAGTTTACAACCAAACGAGCCGCAAGTGTTTCATTTTTGCTCTTTCTTGGTGGACGGTTATCGACGGAACGAGCGACTATTCTGCTCTGAAATCCCGATGAACGACCTTCAGCGAATTAGACGGTCGGAGTTTGGTGAACCACGCGCCCTTGATGGCGCCACGACCAAAACCCTCCACAACCCCATTTTCGAAAAAATATTATTGACAATCATAAGTGCGCGTCAGCAATGATCCTCTAAGAATTTGTTGGCACAAATTTGGTCTCACAAAACTCAATATCCTTTCACACCTTTCAAATTCAAATACAAACAAATTGCGCCATAAAACGGGCCACATGTTCATTTTATCACGCATCAACATCACATAAATGCGCATCCGCAAGATCCTTTATCTATTGCTTACTGCCGAAGTGCATTTATGACCTTTTTTCCTTTCTTTTCCTCTTTGTGATCCTAATTCCAAAGGTTAAACAAAATAAATAACTGGCGGGTGGCAATAGAGACAGTCTAGATTTGGTGTTGTGCGACTCAAGACTCAAGACGAGTTCGTGTTTTCGGGTTAGCCTGCTGTATAAAAACGAATTGTTAAAAGTTTAAAGTAAAATAAAGTCGGGTTAGTGTCTGGCATATACAAATTAATAGTTAAAAGGTTCAAATGAAGTAAAAATTTAAAGATGAATTGTTACTAAAAACAAAACGGTAGCCCACTCTTCCCGGGGAACAGGAAGCACGGTGGTGCACCAGGACATTTTATTACATATGTACGTGCGGCTGCACATATACAACCGATTTTAAAATAAGGACTCTCGCTCTTTTCCAATCAATCCGCAGCAGTAACTTCTGTTTCGACGATTATTGAGCCATTAATGAACATTTGATGTCATAGTTTCTGTCAACATGCCCTTCACATCAATAGCTCAATAGACGTTATAATGGAATACATTCATTCAGTGTTTCTGTAAAAGAAAAGTTGCCACTAACTCCAAAGCATTCTACAGTTGGAGTTGAGGAATTTCTGAAATAGCGACTATTTTTCTAGTTCTTCCATTCTAGTAGCACTAAACGGAGTTAAATCAGTTTTTATAACATTAATCTTGGTGTTGCTCAGGGTTGTGTTCTGTCTGCAAACCTAATTCATTAATCACCTCCTGGCCATTAAACAACATTTATTTCATTATATTTCCGATGATAGTATTATAGTTCCATGAAATGTTTGCTTTTAAGTTGTCCTCAGGCCTCAGTATAAGCTGCGTACTCTAAAATCTAATTTCATGAACATGAACCTAGGAGGATTATGCAAACTGAATGCCATAAAGCTGCCGTGGCGGTTTCGCCAACCCCCACTGTACATTTACCCTAAGAACCCCCATAACTACAACCCAGCCATCATAACTTTCTGCTAATGCAATCGCATTAAACGCCTGTAAATGCTTCATGCAACAAGTGACCAAAAGTATTTAGCTAAAAGCTTCTGGAAAAGGATTCTTACCTTCATTCATTAATTCGAATTAAAAATTCCCTATAAGAATTCTCTCCAAACTTATCATAAATTCCCTTAAAGAAAACTCATCGGTTCACATATAATGCAACCGCATAATCAGGAAATTTTAAGCTTGAGTTGGCTATTCCCAGCCTCAACATGTGTACAATAAATTTACCTACATACACATTGGCTGGCGACCCTTTTACCCAACGATAAACAGTCCAACGCAGCTGCATATAATTAGCGCACCAGACGCTGAAACTAATTCCCTAGCATGTACCATGTACAAACAAAAGAACGCTGTCCTTCAGCAGGCATTCTGGCGATACGTCAAACAATTCAAACCATTCAAGTATTCCAAATGCATCTACCATCTAATGAATTGCAACATGTTTACTCAGTTGAACTCTCAGATCATAAATTCCTTTTGTCCTACATATTCCTGGATCCGTTTACCATTGACCTTCTCACATAAGCAAACACAAACCCAATTAGCATCCAATGAGATTCGGCTAGTTTTCTTAGCCGAACTCACATCTCATGGATGCGCATTATGCCCTTTCTTTGTTTCAGTTTCGTTCTCATGGCTTTGTCCCGTGAATGAATGCGTACCACCATGATCTTTATTACGAGATCTGGTTTTCTGTTCCACAGAGAGAGACTTTACGTTTCTCTGGTGGTAAGTAAAAACATATTCTTAGTGGAGAGCATATCTACCACCACACCACCAAACTCACCCCAAACGAGGGTTGAATCATTGTCTTTTTTTTTATTTTCTATTTTTTTTTATATTAGACTTCTCTCGGGAGAGGCGAACCAAGCGGGCGCCCGAAATGCCACCAAATAACTGTTGCAGTTCTTTTTGAACAGTTGCAGGTTGTAACGCTCCGGGAACACTCGCGTGGGAAGGGAGTTCCACAGCTTCCGCGCTCTGTAGCGGAACGAGTTCTGATTGTCTTATTGCAACCGCCGATCCGGTCGGTTCATCTCCCGCTACCCGTAGCGTTGTGGGTACGCGTATCACCATCAAGGAGTCACTTTTCCCGCACCATCAAGGAATCGCTTTTCCTCCACAGTTTTTCCCTCCGCGGTCGAGAGTTTTAATTATTTCAAATAAGTTTCGAGTTCTCAAATCCAGCTGTTGCCAATAACAGTGTACACTGACTTGAAATTCGTCAAACTCTATGTGTAATAGTTTTCTCAAATGAATTAAAAAAATAAAGAATCATTTATAAATAACAATACCAGTGTGTTTATTGCTCTCCTGTGTTTGACGCTTCGGCTTGGTGAACATGTTCCGTGATATGGAATTCGTGTGCTTGATGTTTTCTTCTTCCCTTGGTGATCATTCGGTTAATGGCGAAACCGATGAACTAATAGTGACGTTTGGAGGACGAAGTCGAACCTGGTGTCGTACGCCGGCACCACGACTTCGTCCCCCACACTGCCTCTTGCCTTCAAAGAGAAACTCCATCGTAAACAAGAAATGATGCTCATACCATCGAACTAATAGTTTGTTTTGTAAAGTTGGAGACTGAGATTGAGTAAGTATTCGAAGTGACCGAAAATAAGTCAACGTATTTAGAAGATGTTAAGAGGTGGCAGGAAGATTTTATCCTATCTATTTTAGCCACAATTTTCAAGACATACGTATAGCAAATAATTGGCAAACCTATCGAAATTTTGAAAATTTTTTCGAATCAACGTGAGAATAAAATGTAGAAAAGAATTTTCGCCAGTACAACTTATTCGTGGGTCATCTACAATCCCAAAATTCAACAAGTAGAGCTATGAACTTACCTGCTGCAAAGGCGGCCAACTTAGTGATACTCTTCTTACCACTTCCGCCAACTCCCACCAGTAGAATATGCCCACGATAAATTCGTAAAATTCTGTGAACTCTTGTTAAATGTTCCAAGCAATCTTCGAAGAGTACAATGTTGAGTTTAGTTTTTCGTTCACCATATTCTTCAACAATCTGAAAAACAAGATATGAGATTGGAATATTAATATAAGAAAGTATTAGTCTGAATGCCGTAGTTGCTGTTACTAATCATGACTAGCTTATAATGTTAATGAATTGTAATAATACTAATAATAATAATAATAATGTTAATGTGCTTTAACAGGTTATACATACTTCTTGAAACAGGAAGAATATCGCATTGTAGTCCAAAAGGTCCTCGTAGAACCTGGGTTCATTTTCAGCCAATGTGTTTCTGTAATCTCCAAAAAGCAATGGATTTCGTAAAACGTAGTCAGCTATCGACATAATTTCGTCTTGCGTCTCCAACAAGGCGGCTAAACATATTAGAGAAAAACCTGTTTAGTAAGTTTTCTTAATGGTTTGTTTTGAATAAATAATTTGTCTGTTTCTTTTCAGCATACGACTTTACCATGAAAAAATAAATAATCAAAATTCGATTCTTTTTCTAAGTTTAATTCCCAGTTTAACTATCGCTCATCATTACCTTCGCTGTAGTATCGCTACGCTCCACTACCGACTTTTGGTCTAATATCTTTTCCAAAATGTTATTCCTATTTATTCTTAATACTAATTTATTTATTTATTATTAGAGGTGAGCTTCACTCATCCGTCTATTTTTATGTGTATCACTTGCGATTGCTTTCCTTCTTTCACAATTATTTTCCATTTAATTCGAGTTATTTCTTTAATCCTAACAACCGCACCAAAGAAAATATTATGGCCGGTAGTTAGATGTTAGAAGCGCGAATTTTGTTGCGCGTGTATGATGTATAGTCGCTTGAAAAAGTGTGTTGTATATTGGTGGGAAGTCATTACGACGTTATGTTATTACATTCGCACACCGAGCAAATTCATGGTTTTCTAAGTTTTAGTGCCCCGAGGGTCCATTAGTCGTGAGAGTGATGTTCTGTTTTTTTTTTCTCTCACTATCTCATATTTGTTCTTTGTCAAGATTTAAGAGCGTTATAAGCACTTGCTTACACATCCTACAGTAATCATTAGTATAAACCTCCTACGTTCCTTCCTTGTTTATACTGCTCAAGTTGTAGTGCTCCGGAAAGCCCTACAATTTCCTTACCCCATCGAAAAAATCTCCTTACCCCATAGAAACAATCTCCTTCCCCCACATATAAATCCCTACACCCAAATCAACATTGAATTCAATGTCAACCAAATCGAACTAAACGTTCAAACTCTCCAACATTGAATTCAATTCAATTCAAATTCCTACAAGATCCAAAGCCCAAAATGTGCATGTGTCTAAACAAAGGCATGTCTAATTTGATCCGCCGACACACAATTTTTTTTTTTATTAGACTTCTCTCGGGAGAGGCGAACCAAGTGGGCGCCCGAAATGCCACCAAATAACTGTTGCAGTTCTTTTTGAACAGTTGCAGGTTGTAACGCTCCGGGAACACTCGCGTGGGAAGGGAGCTCCACAGCTTCCGCGCTCTGTAACGGAACGAGTTCTGATTGTCTTATTGCAACCGCCGATCCGGTCGGTTCATCTCCCGCTACCCGTAGCGTTGTGGGTACGCGTATCACCATCAAGGAGTCACTTTTCCCGTACCATCAAGGAATCGCTTTTCCTCCGCGGTCGAGAGTTTTAATTATTTAAAATAAGTTTCGAGTTCTCAAATCCAACTGTTGCCCATAACAGTGTACACTGACTTGAAATTCGTCAAACTCTATGTGTAATTGTTCTCTCAAATGAATTTAAAAAATAAAGAATCATTTATAAATAACAATACCAGTGTGTTTATTGCTCTCCTGTGTTTGACGCTTGCAAACTGGTGCGGTCCGTCGGATTGTCTTGTGGAGCGCCTATACCCCGAATTGTGTGGAACAATACCACGAATCTCCGAAGAACAGTACCCGTGATAGTATCTGTAAAACAGACAGAGGTCAGCTACGCGCCTTCGATGTGATAGCGCCTGTAGTCCCGACGTCAGCGCCGAGACCCCGATCAGGCGGATCGCTCGTATCTATATGCGCTCAAGTAGGCCGAGGGTATGTTGAGGAGCCAAGCTCGAAACATGAGGGCAATATTCGGGCGCGGGTCTAATTTGGGATTTATATAGGAGAAAAAGTTGGGCCGGAGTAAAATATTTCTTGGTTCTAAATAGATGGGTCAGTTTTCCTGAGGCTGGCCTGGCGATGCTCGACACGTGTTTATGCCATAATACATTCCCACAGACCGTGACGCGGAGCAATTTCAAACTTTCACCAGATTCTAGGGCCCGGCCATTCATCATCAGCTGTGGAACCGATGATCCACTTTTCTTTGTGAATGTTGTATACTGGTTCTTCGTTGCGTTGAAGTCGACAAGATTGGCCTTTCCCCTCTGCAGGACTTTATCTAGATCCTGATTCAGAGAGTCAATCTGTCTACATCTCAGCTGATGCGACGTTGATGCACCAATCGGCCGATCACTCGAAAAAGAGGAAACAAGCGTACTATCGTCCGCAAAACTGAACACTTTGTTATCCGTTGTCTCCAACAAATCATTTATGTGAAGCAAGAACAAGGTTGGAGCCAAAATAGAACCTTGGGGCACCCCCGAATTAACAGGATACAGATCCGAACACTCGCCATCCACAACAACCCGGATCGATCGATTCTCAAGGAAGCTCTTCGTCCAGTCGCAATGCTGTTGGGAAAGTCCATATGAACGGAGTTTACTAAGCAATGCCCCGTGCCAGACGCGGTCAAAAGTCTTGGAGATATCCAATGCGACCGCCCTTGACTCACCATGCCGCTCAATCGCAGATGTCCATATATCGGTTATAAGTGTCAAAAGGTCTCCCGTGGACCGCCTGCCACGGAATCTGTATTGATGATTATTCAGAAGTTGCACTCCAAATAATTAACTAACTCTGTATTGATGACTTTTTCCATCACCTTAGATAAAATAGACAGCAATGCTATCGGACGCTAATTTTGTGGGACACTTTTTTCCCGTCTTTGGGATTGGCTGAACTTGAGCGATTTTCCAGTAGGCAGGAAAGGTCCTCCGTGCATAAGATAAGCGGAAGAGTCTGCCAATAACCGGCGATAGTTCTGGAGCACAGTTCTTAAGGACTATCGCTGGTATTCCGTCCGGGCCGGTTGTCTTCCTACAATCCAGTTCACGTAGAATGTGTTGAATAGTGCGCGGACGAAATCTCACATCGCGCATCGAAGACCGTACCGGCGCGATCACAGGTGGTTCCAAAAGCCCGGGATCGAGGTCCGAATTCGCGGAAAATAAATTCGCGAACACATTAGCTTTATCCTTTGAATTGGTAACTAACGTCCCACTGTCTGTCACCAACGGAGGAAAGACGAGGATGCGAAGTTACTGCTGACAGCTTTTGCCATTGACCAGAAGGAGCGCGAACCAGTTGGGCACCGAAGGGGCTTATTGATCACCCAGTCGTTGTGAGCTTTCTTTGTGGTATCAATCGCCTGGTTGCACGCGTTTCTGATTCTAACAAAATTCGTTCTGTTAACATCGGTGGGTTTTAAGCGCCGTTGCTTAAAAGCTCTATTTTTTGCCGCTGTAATCTGCTCGCATTGTTTATCAAACCAAGGTTTATCAGACGAACTTCGTTTGATGGAATGTGGAATATATATCTCCATCCCCAGAAGAATAATCTCTGATACCGACTCCGCGCAAGCGTTAAAACATCGGAGTTTCCGAAGCACGCCTCCGACCATGGAAAAGATGCGAAGAAATCTCGCAAATCGTCCCAGTTAGCAGCCCCATACTTCCATACATGGCGAAGCTGCCTAGGCCGGTCATTCGCTTGACATGCAAGCGGTTGCGCGACAGATACCAAGCAGTGATCTGAGTTTCCCATTGGCGCAGAAACCCCTACAGTATAAATACTGCGTTCAGATGTCAAAAACAGATCCAGGGTGTTCGCACAATCGCCTCGGGCATCCGGCATCCGCGTCGGCTCCTCCACGACTTTAGTCAAGTTGTGGCTTACAGCAAACATTTCCGCCAGCTTCCCAGCCTCGTCGGTTCATTTCATGCAATTCAAGCAATCATATCTTGTAAATGCAATAATTTAAAAACTAGCACATAATCCCCACGGATATTGTGTTACCCATCCGAAGGACACGCAAACTCTTGTTTGCATAAGCCAGATGGATAACAAAAACCAAAAACCCTAATTCCATGCATATCCTCATATGCACTATAGTTCCATGAGAACTCATAAAACCGAACCACTACCCTAAACAAACACTGGACATCACACTCAGTGTACCAAAATCGGGATGTGGTATGGTATCGTGCATTTTCAAGATACAAATCTCGATTTGTTTCCTTTTATAAAGGAACCGTAGAGTGGTCGAGCGAAGCCAGTATCTTATATTCTTTGCGCCGAGCGAAGCAGTATCCTGATATTCTTTGTACCGAGCCGGGTCTCTTAACGTTCTTTGTGCCAGGCGGCAGTATCTAGATGTTCATTGTGCCGAGCTGTTAGTGTGTAAATATTCAACATACCTGGAGGAAGTACCCCAAGAATATTTCGAAATTACAAATGGACAATTAGAAGAATCAGAGAAAAATAAACGAAATCTTCTTGTAAGTACAACCTTGTTTTATTTTGACTGCATCGCCGTTTTAAACAACCCCAGCGGAGACGAGGACTTTGAAAGCCGAAAAAGCGGCGAAATCCATTAAAACGGACGTTGCTCTTCCCTCAGGTTTTGAGGAAGCACGGCGGCGACCACAGTAGGACTTTCTCAGGAGCGATCTAAAGAGATCCCTTCTCCTTTTAAGGACTAGGAGACACGCTCCCTGAACAAAAGGTCAAACTATTACTTAACAGAGTAGTGAATGTTCGTTTGGGACATGTATTATGGCACCAAGTCCATAATGATCAATTGTACGAAAACAATTTCGAGTACTTAGATCCGTATTTATTAATTGTATTCCCTCGTCCAGCAACAGTAAATCCAAGAAGGAATTTCCTCTTGGATCATCGTCATCATCAACGGCACTACAATCGGGAACCGGCCTTGGCCTTATTTAGCAAGTCCTGAGGCTTGTTAAATTTTTCCATAATGATTTGTTTTTTCCGGGCAAGGTCATTAGTCTTGCGCCAGAGGCTCCCCGACGGGGAATCGAACTCAGGTCTCCCGAGTGACAGGCGGGTATACTAACCACTATACTATCGAGGAGCCCTTTCCTCTTGGATATGACGGCGTAATTGTAGCGTACAATATTAGCTCATGTTCGAAAGCGTTTGTTTGCCACCAGTCGAACAACATATTGTCTCTCGTGTTTGTGATAAGGTTACCGCAAGCACTGTGCTTGGAGTTGAAATCTCCCGCCGTAAAGAAATAATTATTTTCTGAGTCTAACTTGGGACTTTGAAAAAGGAGTTATCAAGTTCATTGATAAACTGTATACACTGTGGAACTTCGGGAGCATAAGCAGAGACTACATAAAGACGCCTGTGACTTTTTAAAGGAATATCTATACTGCATGATTCTAGCACCCGGAACTTGTATACATCTCTACTGTAAACGACTTTGTGTTGTAGACCATTTTTAACTAAGACAGAGGATGGCACGCTTTCGATTCTGCGGATATGGGGCGAATAGTGTGGAGACCAGACCTGACTGGCGTATTCATAGGACACAACGTAAAATAATTATACACCGAGCAAAATAAATAAAATTAAGTGAATACACACACATTGACTTTCATTTCCCCATGTGATTTCTTAGTTTTTTTGTCTTTTCTTCATGATGGTTGAGTGTATGTGTATGTCTATTGGATTCGCCACCTTATTAGTCTAAGAAATGATACCCAGATGTCTATTACCATACACTTGAGACACACACGTTAGAGAATGGCTGCTTATAGATTGTATCAATCAGGATGGCAAGAACGGGAGGAAAGTCATAAAAACACCACATAGTGTCAACGATATTATTGAACGTTATTTACGTTACCTTCATCTGTAGCAACAGGTTCTGGAGAGTCGAGAATTACTTCTACTGACGGTGCTGCTGGGAGCTCGTATCCATTATTGGCCTCAAAATTTTTCGGAAATCGCTCCCTTACCTCTTTTTCCATATTTTCTTTAATTCCATTGGAATCCTGTACAGAAACAAAGACATAATATAAGTGATGTCACAAAAATTCCTTATATTGTATAATTAACCCCCTCAGCGATTAGACGGTCGCAGATGCATCTTGTAAATTCATTGCGCCAAACTCGCACAATCTCTCTAGCATATTTAAAGAAAGCTGGCCTGATTTGTGTTAGCCCACTGAAGATCCGGGAGAGATCTCGAAGATTGAATATATAATGAAATCTAGAGGGCGTTGGCGGCAGATCGGCTATGGTTTGCTGGAATAAAAACATTTGGTTATGAAGAAAAGAAAGAATTAACAATAAAAACCCAACTGTAAATAGAACCAGTGTGATGTTAACAATATGTGGAGCAAGACTAAAAAGACTTTCTGAAAACTTTGCAGCTTCTAAATGCCCTTGGAAAATCGAAGTGTAGATGAGTTTCAGAGAGTGTTCACTTGGAAACACCAAATTGTAAACCGAGAACATAGATATAAATCTAGGATCCACTTCGTTTCGACCACCACCCGGGTACCCCATAGCTGCATAGAATGTCAAATCCTTGAATTTTTTCCAATTCAAATCTTTTCCTCGATCCCACATCCCTCCAAATTCAAAAAGTAACTTTAGCAGAGCGATCGGCTGTTGTGTGCCGTAGCTGGATAGAAAATGACGTACTTTAGGACATTTTAATATTGTCGGGAAATTTAATTCACCTATCGACTTGTGGCATATTCATATCATCGATGAAGCATGCAATCTGCTTTCCAATTGGTGGTCCAAAAGTATCCTTGGTTCGTTTTTCCACTGTCGCTTCGATCGTTCGTTGAATATCCATCGACGTTGTTCGTGATGAGAAATTAATATTTAAAAGGATCTGTAAAATATTGTACAGTGAAAATGTTATACAGAGACGCTCTTACGGCAAACTAAATTCTTACGTATATGACCGGATCCAATTCTTTTAGGTACTTGCTTATGATAGCTGTTTTCGAAGATCCTGCATCACCTATCAGTAGAATTGGTCTTTTCCTCTGATAAGAGAAGAAACAAAAACAGTCATTAGTTTTCAGAACGCGGTTGGTTTTAACTTACTGAGTTTGTTAATTGTAAGAGTTTGCTGGTTCTGAGTGTGTCGACTGTAGGAACGAGAATATCAGTGAATTTCTGTCCTGGAACAGGAACGTATTCGGGTACTATCCATTCCCAAGCGACCCATTCAGCTTTTTCTAAGTCGAAGTAATACTCATATATCAAATCCTTGGAAGTTGGTAGAGAACCAGTTCCAGCGGGTTTGTCTGGGCTGTCTTCACAGAGAATTAAACCACTGTTCCTTTTTATATAGTCGTCAAATCTTTCACGACTTTCGTCATTAAGACATGCTCCAAGAGAAGAGAACAAACACTGAAACGGAAGTCGATTTTGTTAGTATAATTTTGATAGTAGAGACGAACTGCGTGTTAATGTGTCTTAATATTAATTAAAGATCTGATGCTTATTCGCTTTTTTTGTAATAAATCTGGCGGAGGTGATGATGTGAAGTAATTGTAAAAAGCATCGAACAGAAGGAAACTATGCACAGCATCTACGGAGTGTTACATACATAATATAGCATTTCCCACTATTAACTGTCATAAATTAATATCTATAAGTGTCCCAAACCAGTAACTGCCTAAAACAAATTTCTGAATAATTTGCATTCAGAGTTCTTTCAGTGTAGCATTAAAATTAACTTCCTGTTATAATCAACGGAATTCTTTCAGTGTAGCATCTGTTAAACCCAATCACATGTCTTCATCTTGCTAAACGCAATTCTCTCCAGCTATAGTTTTAGTTTAGTTTAGTGAGGGCAGAACCCTCATATATTCAGCTTAGTACAAGCGATAAAACTTAACAATTATCTTAAAACTATATATAATAATATAAACTGTGGTTAAAAAGAAAAAAAAAGAGGGGAGGGGGTATGTTTGGTGGGTTGGTTACTAGGTTTATCCATCAATTATCACTCATTCATTCATTTCGCTTAGTACAGAATGTAAGAGTGCAGACGGTGAGTGGGTGTGGTCAGGAGGGGAAAGAGAGGAGATGAAGTTTGAGAGCAGTAGAGGTAAAGTTGAAATCGAAGGAGGTAGGGTAGGAGTTTGCCCGCCGCAGTATTCGCGAAATGGGCTCATCAGAGCCGTAAGAAGTGTGGTGGGTGGGCTGATAGAAGAGATGAGGGTTTCGCAGGTTACGAGGGTTAGTGTGAAGTGGAATGATGGAGAGAAAACTTGGCCAGTTGATTGTGCCTGAAAGGAGACGGTGGACGAAAAGGATATCGGCATGAGTCCTGTGCTCCTCAAGTGTGTTGAAGTTGATCAGGTGGAGCCGGCTTGTGTATGGGGGGAGAATCCGAGGATTCGCCCAGTTCAGTCCGCGGAGGGCAAAACGCAGAAAACGACGTTGCACGCTTTCGATTCTGCGTACATGGGACGAGTAGTGTGGGGAGCAGACCTGACTGGTGTATTCAAGAAGGGGGCGGACGAAGGCTATGTAGAGAGCACGGGAAACGTAAGGATTAGAGAATTATTTAGACCAGCGTTTCACAAACCCAAGGACAGAGTTGGCCTTAAGAATAATATCATTAATATGCGGGATGAAGCTAAGCTCCCTGTCAAATAAGAGCCTGAGGTCGCGTATCGAGGGTACAGATGATATCTGTTTGTTTATCAGGAAGTTGGGCCGGGGGGGGGGGGGGGGGGGGGGCGTTTGCAGGAGAAGGTGATGGAGTGACATTTGACAACGTTGAGTTCAAGGCAGTTATTACGGCACCAAGTTGAGAAACTGTCGAGGTCCGTTGGGAGAAGTGAGGAGTCGAGAGGAGAGATGATAGTTTTGTAGAGTTTGGCGTAGTCCGCATAGAGGGAGATGTATGAGTATTTAATAATGGAGTCAACATAATTGATGGTAAGGATAAATAGGAAGGGACCTAGTGGCTGCCTTGCGGAACCCCTGGCGTGGGAAGAAAAGGATTGGACAGGGAGGATTTGAATTTGATACAGTAGGATATCTTTCAGATAAGAGGATAACCACTTGACCAATAGGGGTTCGAAACATAGAGGAGACCTTAAAAAGGATGAGATTATGGGAGATTTTGTCAAAGGCCTTGCTATCACCACATACGAACTTCCATTCCGATAACCTTAATGGTTCTGCAATTCCCATATTCCATCCCATTACATGCATGCATAACTATAGTCTAAGGTTGCATGATATTGCTGTACGCATTACTAAAACAGCTCGCGCCTGACACCTGGATCTTTTGCCCGAAATGTTCCCATGGCCGTCTCAAGGTGAATGGCGACAATATTGCATGATTGCAGTTCCCATCGCCTTGGCATGGCCTGCACCTAAATTTGGCACTGGATGATTATCGCAGGCAAAGTGAGATGGTGCAGCCATGGGAAGGAAAATGATATTAAATTTCGGCTTTGGCACTATAAAAAAGTTTTGTTCGTAGCTAAATCCGTGCATTAATAGATTAATCGTTGGACCGTAGATTCATATTGAACTGCGCCATTAGACCGTTGGCTTCGAGTAACAAAAAGGAGAAACAACATAAAAAATAAGTTACCGCATCCGCGGCCAAAGTAAAAAAGTTGTTTTTAATTTTGGATGTGCACCCACTAAGCCTTGTTAAACCTCACCATTGTATAAAAGGGACTGAGGTCATAGGACGACCGGGACACTCTGTTTGGCCGACCAAGGGCAACAACAGTTCAAGCACGGGCTTCACGGAACCTGGGGCTCAGCGACCCGGAAGCCAACACCCACAACTTACATACAACTTGGCACAGCCGGTATGGAACTCATCATCATCATCATCGGCACTACAACCGCGATCCGGTCTTGGCCTTATTTAGCAAGTTTAAAGGCATGTTAAATTTTTCATAATAATTTATTAATACAGGCAAGGTTATTAGCGTTGCGCCAAACCGATATAGAACTGCCGGTCCCAAATTGTTAACATAATTATTTTATGTTTAAATCAATTGATGTGTAGCCTAACGCTAACGGCCAAATGCGTGACATTGGTATTACAGGAGTAAGAGTAGCTCACAACTCTTAAAATTCGTTCATTTACCGAATAATATATATTCAAAGGGTCCCCACAACGAGGACATTAAACACAGATTAACAAGTGTACCTACAATTTCATAAGGTAACTTCTCTGGAGGAATGTACTAAGGTACAAAAAATACGGCGACATGTTTCAGATTTCTAAATTCATGCAAGGATTACTTCAGCGCGTCAGGTGTGGTTAAAATTTACATTTCTTTTATATTCATCAAAAGCTGGAATTTAAATTATTTGATTATGCTCTATCTGCTTATTTTTTTCTCTCATTTTGTTTAACCTTTATTCATATTTTTGTTTTAGTTTTCGTTTTAGTAGTAATAGCAAAAAATATAAATAAAAAAAAAAACCTTTTTTCATAAAAGAAGAATAATAATTATATTTAGTAGTGGTGATTTGCGAAGCGTGAGTTGTAATTTCAGAAAGTTTTAACTATTATTAGGGGGGGTCCTCATAAAAAAGTTTAAAATAAATTGTTTTTTTTTATTCTGTGAAAGCTTATAGTGTGTAGAACAAGCCCCCAAAACGGTTCTTGCGAAAAATAATTTTATAGAAAAGTTACAGCATAGAAAGTTACTAACGTTGCCAAAGTTACCAACATTTTAAACTCGTTTTTATCGAAACCATTTTTTTCACATTGGTCTCCACGATACTCAAAACCTACTCGATGGATCGACTTTTTTTATTTTAAATTAAATTACATTTATTGGGGTCTGAATCTAAATGTAGATGATCTTTTCATACTTTTTTTTTCTACTCAACCTTAAAGAGCAAAAAAAAGCGAAAATCGGTACATAAAATTTGCATGTCCGCCATTTTGTTTATTTTCGATTTGTTCTCTTGCAAATAGGTTCAGACTCTGGCAAATATTATATGTTTTCGAAAAACTATTTGTTTTGCAAACAGCACTACGATGGGGACCGATTGAGTACCTTTTTTCGAATCTGACATCTAATAAATTGAAAATTTTTAATATTTTTTATTAAATAAATGTTTATGTATACCTAAATACTTAATAAATATGTGTACAAAATATGACATTGACATTTGCTTCCGTCTCTGAAAAAATATTCAAAAAAAAAATACACGTAATTTTTGGGTCTCTAGATGAGAACCTCTCCTTAAAGTACACATAACTTACGGAATTAACTCTGGCCGACAGTTACAACCACTCGCTTAATATACTGAAGTTTTGCAACACCTACCTCAATAAATCCGCATTCAATTAACTCCAAATCGTATCCCGAAACAGGTTTACCATCAGGTGAAGGCTGTGTCGAGAATTTTGCATCATAGAAAGTACACAATTGAATAATCATATTCAACTCTGTCTGGAGAATAACCGTTTTAAGTGGTTTTCCCTGAGTGTTTCCATCGAATCCTTCCACAATATATGTCATCGAGGGATTCACCATTTTCTCATATAATTCCTAAATGGAATAAAAAATAAATAAATAAATAAATAAATTATAAATAAAATAAAACAAAACAAATGTCGAATATTAATTGTCAATTGCTTACACCTAAGTAACCTTGCTCTGATTCAGGACGAGTAAGGACCCATCTTTGCCAATAAGGCGCATAACGAAGATTCTTCGGATCCACATAAACCATTCCTGCCCGGGATACGGTTGCTGGGGAAGCGTACGCCAAATCGCCAACCTTAAAATAAAACCAAAATCCTTCAATTAGTAAAATTAACTGACGAACATGAATAAAAAAGCTTTATATAGATATAAAAAAATCAGATACCAGTGGAAAGAAAAAGCGGAGAATGGCAATTGATTATCGCAAATTGAACGATTTGACCATCACGGAGTAACTAGTTTGTGTGAGGGTGCCGATACTTGTTAAAACGTCTACTCTCTTTCACGGAAATGTTTGAATGCCCATGGCTTCAGAGCTCTTTCCGAACACGGTTCGCGGTACAGATTGCATTCCTCTTTTTACTTTTAAATTCAGATATAATTCACATGCCGTAATGGAAAAAAAACCCCCGCTTGGTAGAAACCTTGACGTGGTGCGGGGGCTTAAATTACAATGAATCACTCAGGCTATGCTGACGGAAGCATATGCTTTCAGTAGGGTCACCCATGTCAGACAGGCTAGCGAGGAGTAACACACAAAGATCTACCACCCCTAATCCAGGGTGTTACGCGTCACCGTGCCTATTGGATGGTTTGCAGCCAGAGGTATACCGGCTGTATTATAACGGCGCCTCTCTGACACCGGGTCGAATCAGAGCAGTAAGCAGACCTCACCATATCAAAGAGAGGCTCTGATGTGGCGGACTATTTGAAACCCCAAGACTCGTGGGATCAAAAATGAATAATCAATATACAAAAGCAATCCCACGGAAAACCCGGTAGGCGTAGGTGTGATGAGCCGACACTACCATAAGGGTACAAATCATCAAGAAAACACCGACTCGGCAAAAAGAAGACGTAGGGAAAATCTGAAAAAGCGGGATATACGCGTCGGCACGTGGAATGTTCGAACGTTATATAAACCAGACGCGATACAGACGGTGGTAGAAAACGCGAAACAATATAAAATGGGCTTCGTCGCGCTTCAGGAAGTTCGACTCCCACATCAAGTAATCGAAACCAACGGGTTTACACTGGCGTGTGGAGGTACCGATACACATAACCTCTGAACTGGCTTCATCATAAGCAAGAAGATTACGCCCCATGTAAAAGATGTGCAATTCATTAATGACCGAATGTCGGCGTTAAAAATACAGGGCCCATGGTACAATTATGTATTTATAAACGTACACGCCCCATCAGAATCTACCGACGAAGAAACGAAGGACACATTCTACGAGACCCTAGAGGAAGTATTTGATGGGATCTCATCATCCAATGTTAAAATCCTCCTCGGCGACCTCAATGCGAAAATTGGTAAGGAAGATATCTTCAAACCAACAATAGGTAAAGAAAGCCTACATGACGTTTCAAATGATAATGGTATTCGAATTATCATGTTCGCAGCGTCAAAAGATCTGGTAGTGAAAAGCACGATGTTCAAGCACAAGCAAATCCATAAAGCCACACGGATATCACCCCACGGCGTAACGCGTAACCAAATATACCACTTCCTCATAGACAAAAGACACCACTCGAACATCCTAGACGTAAGATCATATAGAGGAGCGGAATGCGACTCCGATCACCTTCTAGTGATGGGCAAAATTAGAAGTCGGGTTGCAGCAAACCCACATGGACAGTCACGGGAGACGAGCAAAAAGTTCTAGATTGATAAACTAAAAGACCTACGCAAAAGGGCTGAATATCAAGAGGAACTAACGAATAGATTTAGCATCCTAGAGAATGACAGTAGTGAGGAAGAGGAAGCCAATAGTGTGGACACTAAATGGGCATCGATCAGAGACACAATCAAACAAACAGCCCAAGAGGTATTAGGGTTTAAGAAAACAACTAAGTCCAAACCTTGGTGTGACGATGAGTGCAGGGCGAAGATCAAACAACGCAAACGCCTCAGAATGATCCACTTAGAAGCATATGATGAAGTCAACGCCGTAAGATACGCGACAATTCGGAAAGAAACAACTAGACTTTTCAAACGCAAAAAACGCGAATGGGAGAAGACTCGGATCGAAAAAATCATAGAAAATGCCAGAGCAAAGAACAGCAGAGGTATGTATGCCGGCATAAATTCAATTAGAAATGGCTACCGAGGGAGAGCCAAAATAATCCGAGACACAAACGGCTGTCTGGTGACAGAAACAAAAAATATCGTGACAAGATGGAAGGAGTACTTTGAAAACCTGCTCAATGTGCGCACTAGAAATGGCTATCGAGGGAGAGCCAAAACAATTTGAGACAAAAACCGTTGCCTGGTCACAGAAACAGTTAATATCGTCACAAGGTAGAAGCAATACTTTGAAAACCTGCTAAACGTGCGCACCAATCAACCACAAATAAATGCACCAGACGTACATACAGCCGAGCCCCAGATCCCAGAGCCCTCTTTCGACGAAGTTGTAGACGCGATAAATCGACTGAAAAACAACAAGGCCCCCGGAATCGATTGCATACCGACAGAGCTTGTGAAGCATGGAGGAGGGGCAACCGCTCGAAAGATCCACCAACTGGTTAAAATAATATGGGACAAGGAAGTCATTCCGGAAGAATGGAAAACCTCAATAGTCGACCCGATTTTCAAAAAAGGCGACAGATCTGACTGCGAAAATTACAGAGGAATATCATTGCTCCCAATCACATACAAAATATTAACAAATGTCATACTGGCAAAAATCACACCGTACGCAGAAGAAATATTGGGAGACTACCAATGCAGATTCCCTCGGAACCGGTCAACAAGCGACCAGATGTTCACAATAAGGCAACTGCTGGAAAAGAAGTGGGAATACGGAGAGACGGTTCACCAACTGTTCGTGGACTACAAAAAAAGCCTACGACTCAGTCGCAAGGCAAAGACTCTACTATATTGTGGTTGAGCTGGCGATCCCGAAAAAATATGCTGCCCTCATTCAAATCTGCATGAAAGAAAACAAAGGGCGAGTTAGAATAGAAAACCACATCTCAGAACCATTCGAAATCCGGGACGGACTAAAACAGGGAGATGGTCTATCACCGTGTCTTTTTAACCTTGTACTTGAGTATGTCATCAGAAAGGTGCAAGACGACAACATGGCCGGATCGTCCCTGAACGGGGTCACGCAAGTGCTCGCATATGCGGATGACATCACCGTTCTGGGCGATAATCTCGAAACTATAAGTAAAAACTGTGAAATCATCATGCAAGCAGCGGAAGAGGTGGGCCTAGAAATAAACGAAGACAAAACGAAATACATGATTACTACGAGAGCAGGTGGACCTCAGAGAACACATACAAACGTCAGGGGCAAGATATTTGAAAATGTCAAAGAATTTAAATATTTGGGAACGATACTGACGGCCAGAAACGAAACATCAAAGGAAATTAACAAAAGACTACATTCCGGCAACGCTAGCTGGCATGCAGTCAGTAAACTATTAAAATCCAAACTGCTATCACGTAATATAAAGCTCCGTGTCTATAGAACCATAATCATGTCGATTGCTCTATACGGATGCGAAACATGGGCTCTCACAAAACGGGAAGAGAACAAATTCCGCGTATTCGAGAATAAAGTTTTAAGGGGTATATTTGTCGGTAAATATGACGAGGAGTCAGGACAATGGAGGAAACTCCACAACCACGAATTGGAAGAGCTATACCGCAAACCTACAATAGTGAGAGTAATCAAGTCGCGAAGATTAAGATAGGCCGGACACGTGGCGCGAATGGGCGATGATAGGACCGTGCATAGAATTCTTGACGGTAAACTAACGGGAAAGAGACCGACAGGACGGCCGCGACGGAGATGGGGGGACAATGTTAGATTGGACCTCGAGGAGATCGGATCGGATGATCGAACGTGGAAGGAGAGCGCACAGGACAGGGAACAATGGCGGAGCCGAGTCGGTGAGGTTGTAGCGATTCTAATAGATACACACAATTCACAAGCAAGCAAAACTAGTGAAGAACACCGAACGAAAAAATCGAATAAGAAAAATACATCAGAACCGTATACCAAGCGATAAATAAAAATAATTCTCACCAGTAGAATATATTCGAGTTTGGAAATCAAATTCTAAACACGGTCAGTAGTCTGATGCTTCACTGCTTCGCTTTTCAACCGTTTCATCGTGTGTTCAATTCACCTTCTTCACTATCCTTGCTTAACGCTAATAATTGGTGACTACGACGTGATCTGTACACGACGCAGCTCACACACACTCCCCGTAGTAAAGTAGAACTTCACACACGGTCACGACTTCCGCATAGAGCACAGCCTCCGATGTTTCCTCGTTTCTCTCGTTCGTCCGTCGTCCGCATACGAATCTGATCGTAACGAAGTTACTGCGGCGGGAGTGGTGTAGCGATTCTAACAGATACACACACAATTCACAAGCAAAAATAGTGAAGAACACCGAACGAAAAAAATCGAATAAGAAAAATACATCAGAACCGTATACCAAGCGATAAATAAAAAATAATTCATACCAGTGGAATATAGTTGAGTTTGGAAATCAAATTGTATACTCGGTCAGTAGCCTGGTGTGTAACGCTTAGGTAAAATTTTTTTCGTGATTCGAGCTGTCATAGCGTCAGTTCGAATCCCACGATCTTCTTCACTATTATTTCAAAAGCTATAAGCTCATGAACTTCCGGGTTCCTGCAGGCCAGTAAATAATAATAATAATAATAATGGAAAAAACATTATGTTTACATTATGCCTTACGCAACCGAAATTCTGACAGACAAATAATCTCGAGAACCCTTCACATTGTTACTTTTGTGATAATTCTTAAAAAGAAAACAATCTATATAGTGAATAGTGCAGAAGGCCGTTAAGATATGCACATTTACGATAGATGTGCATATTTGACAAGGACGAGAATTTGAAATTGCTAGGGTGTGTTAACGGAGATAAAAGGGCACGAGCCAATGGGCTAGATATCGTGTCTTGCTAGTGTTTCTGGTAATTAAACTTCAAAGTGTATTAAAAAATTCACTGCATAAAATAAATTCATAGATAAACTTGTACGATTAACGAAAGCAGTTATAGAAACATGATTAATCGATGCAATTTCTGAAAATGCATCATAGCGTGTTGCTGTAGTTAACGCGAGTCTCGCGTCAACTAGAGTAACACCTCGGGCTGAAGTTATAATTCCCTGCTCCACCTGCAGATTTTTTACAAAGTGAAACGCAGACATTTGATGGTGCTGATATTACCAATTCTAATTTGCTCGTACATAATTTAGTCCAAATTTTCATCGAACAACACGACATAAAAACGAACGTATATAAAAGTTAGTTTCAATTTTCACCCAACAACACGACATAAAAACGAACCCACTCGATAAGTTATACGTATATAAGTTAGTTCCAATTTCTTACCCACACCACGACATAAGAAGGAAGTAAATAATCATGTTGTTTACCAGCTGTCTAGTATTCTTCTGAATCTCCCATATAATTTAACTTTTGGTGGCACTGAGTGACATTAAAGATCAATTTCAAATGAATACATAAAGAAATGAAGTAGTTCCTCAGTCAAACTATATGAGCGGGGAACACTGTCAGAAAATGTCAGAGATTCAACACATATGCATCAAAACCTTCTTTTCCTAATGATTTCATTCGGTTAGTTCATTGACATCAGAGAATTCATTTTATATGCGCGTATTATAAAACAATTAAATTAAAAGGCTTACCTCGAAAAGTAGAGCACAATAGCTTTCCAATCGAATACGTTCACCATTAGCTAGAGTAAGTAGCTTATTGTCATCCATTACTGAATTCATGTTTTCAATCCACAGGGCGTCGACATCACCATCGAAGCACACGTAACGTCTTTCCTAGAATAAAATGACATGAGTAAGACAATATTTAAAAAAGGAAGAGCGATAGAATCACACAATTGAATAGGTCACACAAATAAGTTATTAATAATTAAACTACGCACATCTTTAGTGATCGGTTTGTTCATTTCTCGGAAGATGCAAGAAAATAAGCCATCTATCCAGTCTCTTGTCGCCATGTCCAAAAATCCGTATAACTGAATCACAGTCAGAGCCTTTGAACAGAATATAATAACATAAAGGAAAGATGGTATATGAAACGTTTTATACCTTTGGGTTAAGTGTTGTGATCTTCGTTGGGAGTCCTAGGACGGTTTGCGCTTTGCCTAATGTATTAATTACCACTGTCTTACCACCACCGGTGGGTCCTACAATCATTGTGGAATGACGTGTCATCATAGTTTCATACATCTGGACAACTTTATCCTCCTTAAATCGATAAGTTTGTAACGAATCAACTTCAAATATGGAAAATTATTTACTCTACCTGATCGGCAAGCAAAACATATCCATCGTTCACTAAAATTTGGCGCACAGCGGCATTGAAGTCAGGATAACCCACTCGAGGACAATCAACGCCAGGAAAGAGATCCTGTTCAATAATAAGAAAACTTCAATGACTATGGCAAATATAAACTAGGCCTGGTCAATTTTGTGGTATGCAGATTTTTATTCCAGTGAACATTAATGGTCTTAGGCAGAAATTCTAAGACTCATTTATGCGCGACATTTCGTTAAGAGATTAGTGAGAATTCCAAGCAAGTGTTTCAATTACTTTTACTCTTAGAAATCATCACTTAGATATTTTTTGGGAGAAATTCAAAGTTACAAAAGAGCTACGAATGCTAGTATATGTATGTTCTTTGCTTTCACTAAACTCAGGCGCCTTATGGCGGTTACGCAACGAATCGAATAAAAATCGCATGCAGCAAAAGTTGGAAAACTCATGGTATCAACAAGATGGAGCCACTAAAGACCAGTACAAACATTCAGAGCTGAATACCTCTGGTTTGACCAACTTTATCTTACCTTAATTAAGCCTAAAAACAAGCCAACATCATCAAAGACAAACTTCGGGAAGTTCATATCTCGCAGTACTCTCATTAGGACCACAGATTCCGGCAAGTCTGCGGATTTTCTCTGCATCACGCCTGCCATTCTCAAGACAGAATTCAACGAGCGCAATCCCCAATCATAATGGCATTGTTTCGACAATTGTTCCTGAGCTAGTTTGTAGAGAACCGTCATTTTTTTAGCTAGGACCTGAAATCAAAGGGGGGTTCAACCCAAGGAATTGACGTTTCGTTAGTTACACAACACATGCCTTAGCTGTTAAAAAGCCATCCGAGAACAAAGATATTAAACAGATTAGTTCAAGATCTGGCTTAATGCATGTCACCGGCCTGAACAGCGCCTTCACTGACTCCGGAAGCTCAGTTCGTCCAGCATATCCTGGATTCATGGTAATAAACACGCCCACTTTCGTGTCCAAATAAATCTCCACACCTTCAAACTAAAACATTGAAATTCTTAAAACAAATTCTAGAATTGGTAGATGATTGCTATTACTATGAACGTCTTAAGATTCTTGACAAGACCATTTCGAATCGTCTGCAGTTGCGTCGATATTACACTAAGGACAGATATTTCGATTCTATTGAATTCATCAAAACATCCCCAGGCACCGCATTGACACAGACCAGCAAGAATACTGCCAACGGCTCGATAATCCATTCCTTCTCCACAGTTTGTAACAACACACAGTAAAGCCATAGCTTTGGCCAGATCTTTGCATGTTTCAGTCTTCCCAGTTCCAGCGGGTCCAGCCGGGGCTGCCCCAATTTTCATACCCAAAGCTTGAGTTATAGTCAAGTATATGCGATCTGTTAAAGGTGTTATTACTAGACGACCATTAAGACCCATGTATTCATAGCCATAGTTAAAGCGACCAGTACACTGAACAACGTATAGATCGTCGAACTGTTTCAACCAATAAAATCGCAACTGAGACTCCCAGCCGAAATCTTGTGAATCGAGAACATTGTCTCTCACGAATGTTTCAATGATGTCTTTCGCGTGAACGTCAATAGTTGTAATTGTCTTAAATTTTAACCGATCATTTCGCGATAAGTCGGAACGGACTTTGATGACCAATTGATCGATTTGGCTGTTCTGAGCCTTAAGAAAAGTTTTCATTGCCTGTTTGTTTCCTCTAGCCAATGCGATGAACACTTCTTCGACTTCTGTTGTCCACCACATCTGGCTGCCAGCCAATGTTACCATGCCCTGGTATGTCAGGATCCATTCAGTTCTTAAAAGAAAATAAGATAAGGTCATTTATCGGATATGTTGTTACAGAAGAAGTTTCACTCTAAAGAGGTTTATGTAACAAACAATACAATGACGTTTCACATTACTTATATATTTCTATAACCAACTCTAGGTGCAGACTTACTAACCTCCAGGAGAGACTGCATGAAAATGGAAATTGTATTTTATTATTATAATTTAGTTTATAATTAATAATGTAAGTTATATGTTATTATAATTTTAATTTAGTTTGTAATTAGAAGTTTTATAATAATTTAGTTTATAATAATTAACAATGGAATGGACATCTAATTATAATGTAATTTATAATTAAAGTTGTTATTATCATTTAGTTTATATTAAAATCATAAGGTAAACATCACTACTAACAATAACCAAATACTAAAGAACATTTTTATTATATAACATAGTGGAGGAAATCCAGAACACGGAAACCTTTAATACAATAGCAAGTACCGACATCGTTGGTTCAATTTAGAGAAAGTCATATACACAAAAATTCTGAAACACGTGCCTCATTCGGGACTTTCATGCCGACGCAAGTATACCACACATGACTCTACCTAAGTACTATTTTTAATAATATAAATATCCTGTTGATATTTAGCGTCCTTTTGGTTATTTGGTGTGTATAATGTGAAAATCCTACGTTCCGAACGAATCATCTCAAAGAGTGGTTCGAGAACCATTTATACCATCTGAGTTTGATTATGGTCTCCATCGGGGAATTAAAAACCGATAGTCAGAGGTTCAGGGAAAATGACGCCACCCATTCCACATACTAAATAGTTAATTACCACGCAAAGGAACGACTAGCAATGTTGACACAAAATTAGTTGCCACCGTCACAATTTAGATTGTTCGGAACAAATCTTACTTAGTAAGGCACAGTGGCAGATGCGATCAAAAGCTTTGGAAATCCAAATCCAAATGTCACTCACAAAGTCATTCAACAGCTAACGTTCGAATGATGCGGGTTGGCCTATCGTCATCATCATTATCGGCACTACAACCGGGAACCGGTCTTGGCCTTATTTAGCAAGTCCTGAGGTTTGTTAAATTTTCCATAATGATTTGTTTTTTTCCGGGCAAGGTCATTAGTCTTGCGCCGGAGGCTCCCCGACGGGGAATCGAACCCCGGTCTCCCGTGTGACAGGCGGGTATACTATCGTCCTGTCCCGCATATTTTAGTGTGTGCACGTGTGTGCGAAAGTGTGAATTGTGCACACAGTGTGGCCGTCACTGAGAACAGCTGTATGCTTTACTGTGAAATATTGAACTGTGTAGTGTACAAGTGTTCAGTGTTAGTACGTGTGTATTATACACACAGTGTGTGCGGACGCGCGTGTGCGTGTGTGTGTTATCACACAGTTTGGCCCTCATCACGAACGATCGTAAAAAAAAAATAATAATCCGTACAACGGCGAAAATTAAAGCGGCGCTGCGAAGAAAGCTAAATACGCAACCGAACCTTATTGTCAAGCGGCAAAAACAATTGGCAAAAATGAAAATTCCAAGATTGGTTTGGTTATTACTCTGGATTGAGAAACAAGTTTCAAGAATTAGACGACAATACCTTTCAAGAAATGTGTTACGGCCACAACCACCCAGCCCATAATACTTATGTGGCGGTTCCCTTAAACGCCACCAATCATTTTCCCATTAACACGTAGAAACTCTCGCCTAGGGCATACAAACAACTGGAAAGCAAATACTTACCTGTTCATGGTAGTATCATAAAGCTTTGATAACGCTATAAAAAATAATATTTGCTGATGCTAAATCCATCAGCACATAAACAGGCATTTTCCTTATGGGCAATTTGGTTGCATCATCACGCAACCAACATGAACCAAACCAATACATTGTACATGTCTCCGTTCGATTTCCATCATATGACACACATCCTCCACACGTAAGAGCAATTTGGTTGCACTTTCTAGCAACCTACATTGCCCGAACAATATCCATGAGGTATTCCCTTGCGCGCCAGCCGCACACATGCAGAAAATGTTTTATCTTTCCATTGCATATCATGCCCACATCGATCGGTCACCCGACCGACAAATACACGAGGGCATCCGGTCGACCGCCCAAGCAAGTCGAGTTCTCAAAATGGAAATTTACCATCGAGAATTCGATTACGTGGGTATGCCATCAACATGTACACGGTCAGCAATAATGCTTTACGCAGTCGCTGATCGTGCAAACATTTCAATCCCTATGCAGGGATATTGGCATCAGCTGCAACCATATCAGCTTGTGTTCCCCTTAGGAAATCCTCGTATCCACTGTTCGATTGGTCATGCACAGCATGAGAGGGCGAAAAAACCTCATCTGTGTGTGTGCACATCTTTTCGATGATCATCCCTTATATGGTCATCGTGGCAATGAATGAAAGTTTCGGTATTTTGTCGTGTCAATTTATATCTTTAATCTCGTTCTGGATTCCGTGGAGGCAAGTCGGGCCTCCACGTTAAATAAAGCAAATAAGAGAGTCTAGTTCTGGTGTTCAAAGTGATCGTTCGTGCCCTGAAAGCAAAAATAGTAATCGATTTTAATAAATTGCCGTGTAAATGTGTTTGCAGTAAGAACAATAAAAAAATTGCTTAAGTTTGGATTGTGACTTTCACTCCCTTTTGGTCGTCAATTACAAGTGGCATAGTTGCGCAGTTCACGGACGGTGAACTGGGAGCCAGGGATAGTTGCGCAGTTCACGGACTGTGAACAACGGAGTAGGGGACAGTTTCGTGAAGAAGTCGAATACGAAATACGAAACCCCGCACCACTTACTTACATCAAGTGGTCCCACATCAATACAATACCAAACAAATTGAAATAAACGTTTAATTTGCTCACATTGAAAACTTGGACAGGATAATCGAACCACAGGTTCGCCACAGAAATCCGCCAAGATCCAAATGTGCGGACCAGATATCTTTCTTCAAACAAAATCGTTGAGAATCATAAAATGCGCGTCAGCAATTTTATAATCCTCTAGAAATATGGTTACCCAAAACCATTGACACAATCAGCGTCGTTTTCCGTTTTAACCAAACCAAGTTAAAACAAACAACTTACGCCAATAAAACGAATTGCACGTTGGTTTTAGCACCTAACAACATAGAGGATCATAAATGTGGATTAGCACGATCATCTGTTGATTCTTCCTTTGTGTTCCCTCACGATTTCCCACAGAAGACATCCTTGCCCATTCGGGTAGAACAAACAGCTTGCGGCATAAATCGAATTACACGTTCGCCTAAGGGCCTAACAACATAGAGGATCATAAATGTGCATTGGCACAATTCTCTATTGATTTTTCCTTTGTGTTTCCTCTTTCGATCCCAAATTTGGGAAAGATAAAGAAAGGAAAATGGGTCACGCAGAAAAAGGGAGATATCCTTTTATCTGCAGGACGAAAGAAAAGCCGAGTGAAAAAAAATCTAAGTGAGTTGGTTGGGAACTAGTGACCGAGACGGTCAAAAAATTAATGAATAAAATAGTACAGTGCACAGTTAGTGTTTGCTTCCGCCGAGGTTAAGGATTACTTAATGTTTATATAACAGTGCACAATTAGTGTTTGCTGCCATCAATGATAAGGATTATTAAATGTTTGTAACAAAAAAAAGTCTGTGACTTCAAAAGAATATAAATATATTTTTTTATAACTTAAACAACAAAAACAACAAAACAGTGTTTTATTTTAAAAGTGTGTATTAATTCACATAAAGTGTGTGTGTGGTGTGCAAAGTGGGTGGTATGATTAAAAGATCATAACAAATGGAAGAAGAAAGAAAAAAAATGTATCGACGAACTCATCCGAAGGAGGGGTGAGATACAAAAACAAATAAACGAGACTTTCGCAATGGAAAAAGAGAAAAAAACACCGCAAAATTGCGGCAAAAGAAAGAAGGTAATGGACCCCCGGTGTAGCAGCGACAAGAAACGAAGGACCGCCAACATGAACAACAGCAGCAACAAATAAAAAAAAAAAAAAAGATGGCTCCCATAGTTATTAATTCAATGGAAGCTAAAGACATACTAAAACTTGGTGAGTTAACTTGTAAACGTTTTAAAACTAAACGTATAAGTAATGGTAAGATAAGTTTAATATGTGATAACTTGAGGGATCACAAACAAATGAAACTAGTGTTAAGGCAAGCGCGCAGCGAGTACTATACGTACACGCCAAAATCAGAGAAGGTGGTCTCTACACTTCTGAAAGAAGTTGATCCTTCGTGTTCACCCAAGGAAATACCTGAGGCACTGAAAACGGTTGAAACCGAAAGCCAACATTTACGGATGTTAAACCCCTTTCCACAGCAAAATCCCAAAATCGTAATCGCCAATTACCTTTTTTCATTGTATCGCTAACCCCCGACAGTAGGGTTGACGGCCTGGCACATTAAAATTCTCCTTCTCCAAACTATAAGTTGGGAGAAAATAAGAAAATCAGATCGTGTCTTACGGTGCATGCCCTGTCACTATTTGGGCATGTTGCACCGAACTGCAATAAAGTGTCTAAATAATCATAATATTGGGGAATGCCCTTTGGGTAAAGAAGTACTCTTAGATGGGAAGAAGTTATCCCGTGTCCTATGTAAGAATACCGGTGACACTACTAGCTTTAGAGATTGTCCTAAATTCCAACAGAGAAAATTAAAATTGGAACTGAGAAAAAAAAATTGATGATGAAAATAGAATGAAAACTCGTTCGTACAAAAACTTCGTAGCACCTAGTGTGTCATACGCTCAAATGGCTACTGGTGCAAAGACTCCAGCTCGAGTGGAACAATCACGCAAAACCATAATCACGCCCACACCAGAGGCAAATGCAGACATGAAAGCAATCTTACTCTCCATGCAAGGACAATTTGCTGACTTTAAAAAAACATTGACTGAACAAAAGACACGAATAAATATTCTCTATTCGACTTTGTTCTCACAAGACTCTCAAAAAATCAAGATCTTCAATAGTCCGATTGAATTAAAACTAAAAATTATTGCCGTGAATGAAAATTCGCTGATCCGCGTGGAGATAAGGGGTAATTTGGGCAACTTGCTCGAAGCCGAACGCCCAAATGTACATTTGACTAGCGAAACTAAGCTAAACCAAAGCCACAAATTGGGCTTCCCAAATTATAAAGTAATTAGACGAGATCGTCCAAATTCCACTCAGTGGGGCGGGGTCTGTGACGGTTCTGCCAAACCCCACGGCCCACTTTCCTGAAAAACCCCCATACCTACATCCCAATCGGCATAAGTTTTCGCTAACGCAATCGCATTAGTATGTGTGCATGGTTCTTTCATGCATGAGAACGAACCTAGAACAAAGAAAGGGCATAAAGTGCATTCATGGGATACGATTTCGGTAAAGCAAATAAAACCGAACTCGTCGGATGCTAATGGATCTTTGTTGGAAATGTGCTAATGGGTTTTAGCTAGGTTACTGGGAAATGGTGTTTATGGCATCGCTAGTAAGGGTAGGTATTGAATTCCTAGTTGCATTTGTTTATGCTGTAGGATTTAATTGATGCCAAGAGACGTGGAATGCGTATTTGCTTTGGTCCCTTGGGTGTAAGTCGCCAGCCATTGTGTATGTAGGGAACATTGTTGTACACATGGCGCGGCTGGGAAAATAGACGTTGCAATATTTATGGTCCCTGTCATGACGGTTACATTATATGCAAACCGAATCATTTTGTTTACAGGAATTGGTCTGGTACCGAAGGTGCCGAATTGGTTTGGAATTCCAGATAAGTAAAGCAAGAAATCTTACGGAAAATTGTATGCGAAAAGATGCATGAAAAGGTAAGTTTTCCTTACAGGGTCTTTTTAACATCATAGATTTGATCTATATGATGCGTGAAGCATTTTCAGGTACTAATGCGATTGCATTAGTGAAGTTAGGAAATTGGCGGAATGTTATGGGAGTTTTACGGTAAGTAGACAGTGGGGTTTGGCGGAACCGCCACAAATCCATTCAGTCGAACATTGATTGCGTAATTAACTTCATAACCGCAGTTTTACCGCCTTGAATGGAAACAATACGGCGGACTCCCCCGTTAGAAATGAAAATACGATTATGGTCGTGCGCAAGGATGAACTTAAAAGACATCTTAAACCACATGGGAAGGCAGTGGGGCCTAGTTTTCACAGGTGACCCTATTAATTCCACGGTCTCATCCTCTCCCCTGGTCCAAGCAATTAAAATGTCGATAACTATCACCCACCTCTTATCGAGTCTCCTTTTCACAAATTACAATTCCCTCTACAAAATTACCTAATCCAAAGATTAGCCTGCCTAAAAAATGACCCCAAAGCTTTTTTCCTTTTTGTTAATCACAAACGATGGTTATCCAACCGCCCTTTCCGTCAACTCGGAAAGCTTAACGAATCCACAAGTCATTGCAAACGACTTCGTCCCCTCTTTTCAAAGAATCCGTCAGGGACGACTCTTTTGTTCTCGACTCCTCTTATTCCAATTACTTATCAAATTTCTCCCGTGGTCATTTTGTTTCTCATGTTATTGAAAATAAATCAACTCAACTTAAAAGTAAATTCACTTCTCCCTCAGATGGCCTCTCGTAATTTTTTTTTTAAATGTTCCTCCTATCCTCTTTGCCCCTTTCGCTGATCTTTAATGCATCACTTTCTCAAGGTGAATTCCCTAGCATATGGAAAATGTCTTTCTTCTCCCATTTACATAAGAATGGAAACAAAAGCAATGTATCGAGCTATCGTCCCATCGCCAACTTTCCCACATTCCTAAACTTTTTGACCGAAATCTAAGCCAATTCCACTGCAAATCCCTGATTTCACCAAGGCAACATGGCTTTCTTTCTTTCTTTTCTAATAGATCTACCAGCACTAATTTAGTTGAATTTACTTCCTGCACATTCCTAGCGTTAGAGAACGATATGGAAGACGACGTTATTACATCCGACTTCAGTAAAGCTTTCGAAAAAATCCCATATAAACTTTTTTTTTTGTTGTAATTATCGTGCCTTGAGTTGGAACCCGTGGTGACAAAGTAAATAGATGTCTTCACATTAGAGAGATCAGCTCTACAGAGCCCTTCAGATTCCCTCTATTAAATCCTTTCCTCGTCACCTCTGGTATATCTCAGCGCAGTCACTTAGCTCCTTTCCTCTATGATAATAAATGACATTGATAAGATAATCAAGCTTTTGTGTATCTTCTTTACATCACGATACTAAATTGTTAAAGATCATCTGCTCTCCGCTCGATCCATACCTTCTCCTCACTTACCTCGATAGTTTTTTGGTTTGGTGTTAGAAAAATTACTTATAACTTAATGTCGGCAAATGCCAATCATTAACGCTTTTACGAAAGCGGACTCTTTCTCCGCTGTGTCCCTATTTCGTACTCCATCAGCCGATAACTTCTATGAAAACGATTCGCGGCCTGGTCATACTATGTGACTAGGAGCTAAATTTCCTCTTGCATATTGACGACATAATCCTCTGATTTATGAAACGCTGATCTAAGGAATTTTCTAAGCCTTACGCGACCTATCGCTATACGAAGGTGGACCGAAAAGTTTCCGACCTAACAAAGATACAAGACTTTTTTCTTAAAATTTATTTTTATTTTTCTACATAGTCTCCTTGTCACTCTACACACTTCTCCCAGGGATGCTCCCATCTCTCTAACCCGTCCAAATAGTACTCGGCGTTTTTCTCTGCAAAATAACTGTTCACGAAGGTGATTGCCTCCTCATTTGACAAAAATCTCTGTTCTCCGGGTGCAATTTGTAGATTAGGGAACAAAAAGAAGTCGCTTGGGGCTAGATCTGGTGAGTAAGGCAGATGGTCAAGCAGTTCAAACCGTGGGTCGTGGGTTTTCGCCATGGCAACCGCTGAAGTGCGAGACGGCGCGTTGTCTTGGTGAAACATAATTTTATTTTTCTGCAAATGTGGCCGTCTTTCCGCAATTTCTGCCTTCAATTGGTCCAGTAATGATGCGTAAAATGCTCCTGTAATCGTTTTTCCTTTTTGAAGATAATCGATTAAGATAACTCCATGACCATCCCAAAACACAGTGGCCATCACTTTCCCAACCGGAAAAATAGTTTTTCCTTTTTTTGGAGCCGTTTCCTCATTCGCAATCTACTGTTTTGACCATATTTTTGTTTCGAGCGTATAACGGTGTATGCAAGTTTCAGCGACAGTAATTAATCGGCGCCAAAACTCGGATTTATTGTCCAAAACTGCGGCAAAAGAGCGTTGGAATTGTCCATCCGAACACGTTTTTGGTCTAACGTGAGCAAACGCGGCACCCGACATGCGGACAGCTTTTTCATGCCTAAATATTGATTTAATATGTGACAATCACGTTCTTTGGACATTTTCATCGCCTCTGGTATCTCTCTCACTTTAATTCAGCAGTCGTAGAGCACCATTTGATGAATTTTAGCGATGTTGTGGGGTGAGAAGTAGTTGTGCCGGCGTACGACACGGAGTTCTACTTCGTTCCACGAACTGTCCAACGTCGATAAAAGGTTCACAGAGAAAAAAAAACATTCGGAAAATGATACGAACACCCAGGAAACTGCCGCACAGGAAAACAAGATGAAACGCACGAATTGATAGGTGATCACCGCCTTTATTTAACTTTATTGTTTGTCTTTTTTTACAAGTTTAAACTTATTCTAATTGTTCTTTTAATTAATTATTTGACGCGGGATTAATGAATTCAAAGGCAACTGTAAATTCGCGCGAACACTTAATGTCATTGTGATTAAAGTAAACGCGACTCCCTTAATGCGTGTGCACCGTTTTGGTACCGAAACTCGACTTTGTGATCTATACGCGTCCCCCGTGCGCGAAACGGGGAGCGGGAATGACCGCCACGACCAGCACGGTCGGCGAATGTAATAGGACTGTGGGTATTAGTCTGGTGCCAAGACACGGGCACTGGTTTTACTAATTTCCACTACTTCGCAACCGCGGGTCCTCTGGAATCACTTGCGATTCTGCGACGCCGTCCCGAGCGGAAAAAGAAAATGAAACACTCTGGTTCTTTTATTGCATTTATTTCCGTTACTTTCTATTTCCACTCACACAGTTCTTAATTGCAAAAAAAAAAAGGAGTAAAATCTATTACTAGGGATTATGTCTTAACTTGTTAGTTAACCACTTATTTCGGTTACAAATAATTTTCCGCGCACAACCTTTTAATAAAAACACGAATCAAAACGCCCCGACTCACGAGAATGGAGCTTCCCGCGCACAGCTCCTTGTATGAGAAAAAAAATGTACTTTTTACTACGCTAACTCCTGTACGTCCTCGCTGGTGGTAACAATCTGACTGGGTATCTAATGCCCACAAAAGAAAAGGGACACCCAAAGAAAACCGTAAAAGGGGAGGAGCTACACGATTAACTCGAGGTAGTTAATCGAGATTGGACCGGGGAATAGGCATACATTATGCATGTGTGTGTATGTCTCGCATACGATCGTCCGGCGACCGAGGATGGATGCCAGCATCGCAACTGCATCTTCCACGAATGCAAACAATGAATATCTGGGGTGAAAACGACACGAACCGAAGATCTGGTCATCCTATGGGAGGCCATAAATCAACATTTAGGTTGATGGTGTGAATTTCCTTTGGTCCGCCGACGGGTGGCGGCTGTTAATAGGGAATTGTATATTCCGTAAACCATCTTTGATGCAATGCAATGTTTAGGTATTGCAACGAATATAGGGTGCAGCCATTGCCAGATGTTAAAAGTAAACACTTGATGGCTGCATCCAATCCGCTGCTTGTTTGCAGTCCCTGATCGGTGGAGGCCGATAATAGGAAACCAGCTATTGCCGGTAATTAGGGAAATGTTTGGTTTGCATCCGCCGAAACCTTGTCGGCGGTGGCAAACAGATGGGACCTGATAGCCGCATGCTAGGGGTGCCATGGGCAAACAAGAAAACGAGTAATCAAAGAACTCTTTGTTGATGTTGTTTCCATGGCATAAGGCTATGGAAACGAGATGCCCTGGGTAGAATGCATGCCTGAGGATGAGATTTCAAATGCCACGGCTATGTGATAATCTTTGCCGCGGACTTAATGTTTTTCAGATATCAATGCCTGCCCGAGGATAAATTCTCGATGCCACGGCTAAGTGATAAGCTTTGCCGTGGACTTAATGTTTTTCAGATATCAATTCCTGCCCGAGGATAAATTTTCGATGCCACGGCTAAGTGATAAGCTTTGCCGTGGACTTAATGTTTTTCAGGGATGGTGATGGAGAAAAAGGGGTTTGGAAGGGAAACCCCCAACAGCATAGTTAAGCTGCCTAACGGATATTCATAACAGTTATCCGATTGGGTAACTGTATTAATTCCAGCGATTTGGCTGGCGGTAAATGCCGTAGCAAGGTTACGCAACCTTGCTGAAGTTCGACTTAGAGGTGAATCGGTTCGCCTGGAATAGTGGGGATCGAATGATGTATGGCTCTTCGGGCCCTGAAAAGCCCCACAGGACTCACCGATATTCAATCGTTTGGGGTGAGTTTTTGGTGGTGTGGTGAAAAGGAAATGAAATTTCTTTTGACCAATAACCAATGGGAGGCGATCTCTGTGTTGTATAGTTAATATGTTATATTTATATCTCTCCGTCGTGGGCCGACGGTTTGGTTGCAAAAATAAATGTATGTACATAGACGACTTACTTGTTTTCTCGTTGAGGTGGCGATGGAGGTACCCCTTGGTATACCTTGTCCTTTACTTTGACCTTTGAATTAGGAGTACTTCCCTGTTGTAGGGTTATGGCTATCCTTCTTCCCGCTGGTCATTTGAATTTGATTGGTCCTTGGTCGCAATCCGTTTGGAATTTTGGAACGGCACTTAAGTGACACAGCTATAAGCTGATTCTAATTTAAAACACGCTGGCTGCACTTTTTCTTCGTTGGGAACAAAAGATATATTTATTTCACTTAATTCATATACACAAAGTTAACAAGTTGCACATTTCTATTCTCTTTTTTTGTTTGAAAATTATTTGTCACTTAAACACAAAAAGGCATCGTTTATTTTCGATATATTTCTAAACACTGATAATATTCATATAGTGTTTTATGTTTTTTTAGTTTTCCTTTTTTTTTATATATAATTATAGAAAAATGTGATTTTGTTCTCAAAATCTGTGACCGTCCTCGTCCACTAGCAAAAACCAACTCGTTTCCTTTTCCGATCGTTTGATCGCAGGAAACCCTCTTTTTCTCGTTCGCTAACACAAGGCAACGTGTTGCGATGATCGCACTCGAGATCCTTTGTATTAGGATTTCTTTTGTGAGCCCGCACATGCTTTGTCTGATCCCAAGGTATTGTACCTTGGATCAACAACCGTCTGGAATCCCTTAAGTATTACCTGGGACAGTGCCCAGACTTGGTAATTTCTTTTTTACTGAACATCGGAGCCAAAGATATTTTGTATCTTATGGGTATTGTTGTTCAGCGAGTGTTTTTACGATCGCCGTCCTTTTTTCCGTATAGGAAATGTTTCCTTGAATAGGATTTAAGGGGACGGTGTCGCCGTGCATTTTATGCTTTTTACCAATTTTACTTAAGAGTTGGTCATCTGGTCCGCAGATTTGGAACCAGGGGAATTTACGTGTGAACATCTGCTTCATCACGTTTTGGGTTTTTATGGAATTCAATATCGATAAATTGCACGTGTAGTTCAATTTCTTTGATATTGAATTATTGAAATTGATATAGGCAAATGGAACGTTTAGTTCAATTTGATTGATATCAATTTTGGTATTGGCCCGTTTAGTGTATGGGGCATGCTAAGGCTTGGGGAGTGCTTCATCCACTTAGTGGATGGTTTTGCGTGTACCGCAATTCATTGGTGGAGGGTGACTCCAAAGTATATATTTATGGGTGGGTGGTTTTGGGCGTAACATCTGGGACGCGGTGGTGTAGGTGTGTGTTTGTACACATCACCGGGTTTATTGATGCGTTTAGCCAAGGATAAACTAAACCTGAAACGAGGAAAAAAACAACAATAGTGAAACGACCTAAGGCATCTTTCGGTAATGAGGGTCAGCTGTCTAAATAGCAGCCATTCATTAGATGCTAAAAGGGATTGCGATAATTCATACAATAGAAATCGTATATATCGTCTCTCTGCCGACTGGGAGAATCGGATGCTTTTGTTTGCATATGTTTATGCTATTGAACCCGATCCGACGACAAAACGTGACGTGATTGTTTGCAGATTCAAACAAAGAAACATTTCCGCGAGAAGTGCTTGCAACTGAATCAATAGTTACAAGTCTTCGGAAAGTAATTTAGATTCAATTGTGTCAATTATGCATGGCATCTATGGCGACGGCAGGATCGAACTATAGTGTGAAAATCTACACTAATTGGGAATTCGGTTTTTGGGTCGCTAATGCAGAGATGCATTGATAATGTATGAATGGCTTTGTAGATGCAATTCTTTTTAGGAATGTTAGGTAGTGCTTGTATGCATTAATGTCCTTGGAAACGGAAATATTATCAGGTGTCAATGCGATTGAATTGGCGGGAGACAATGGGAGTTGAGTTGCGAATATGGGGGGATTTTCAGGTAAGTGGGCCATGGGGTTTGGCGAAACCGCCACAATATTATCGTCAGTTGTCGCAGTTTTTGAACGTTCCGAATGTTCATCGTCTCCCACGCTCAGACGGCCACGTTTAAATTCAGCTTCCCAGAATTTGCGTAGGCTTATTGCCTTCCAAAAACATACATTTAATGACAGCTCGATACTCAATTTTGTCCATTTTCACAGAAACACTTACATCGACTCAGTCAAACGACTGTCAAATAAAAACTACGCGCCCAGAATGGCTTCAATGTTGGTGAGTAACTGTCAAAAGATGCACAACTATATGTACAACTATATTGACGTGTTGCTATTTTCACGTTGAGGTCGGAAACTTTCAGCCCACCTTTGTATCTTACGTTTACGGTTTTCTGCCCTCTACAAGAATACGCTAACAGGTCTGAAGGCCTCGCGGAATCGAAACCACCTAACGTCGGTTCTTATGTTTTGCCCTCCATATTGGGTTAGGAAAAACAGTCTGATTCTGCACCGTTACACAAGGTGTTTCCCACTAATTGATCTAACCACGCTTGAAAACCTTAGGATTCACACTAACATTCCCTTCATTCACCATTTTCTCTCTGGTTCAGTGGATTGTGCAAGCCCCCGCGCCTATAATATCAATCCCCGTAACTTACAGAGATCTCGACTATTCTGTCTGCCTACCCAACACACCTTTTATGGCTCCAATGAACCCCTCTTTCGAATACTACGGAGAGCTATAACTCTTTCCTCACATCTTTTAATTTTAACCACAGCACTTGTTTTCTTATAGTCCGTCTTAGAAAGCAATACCACAGTATGGCACGGTATGCTACGAACAAGAGAACCTCAGGAGGATTGTGGGGAGGAAGTATTGTGCCTGGCACGGACACTCCGTTCACTTCCTCCTCCATCATAATTAATTGTTCCCTCGAGCACTACACGATTCCGCCCAGGCAAAGAAAACGCCAAACACCGGACAAGTAAAAATATAAAACACAGGAATTCTTTTTTTTTTATTTTTATTTATTTTACGGTAGCACTGCGTGAAAGTTACAATGTGAAGTCAATAAAAACACAATCTTCGAAGACCGCAGCAATATAATATTCGGCTGCCACAAACACTGCTGGCACGGACTTGCTTTTGATTATAATTTAACACAACACTCGCCACGACTCTGGGTATAACACGCGTGTCCGCAACGCTGCGGAGAGTGGGAGCGGCACTCGACCAGCGTGGTCGGCGGATGGCAAACGACTCCACGATATTCAATCGTTGTTAAAAGAAATATAGCCAGTGAAACTGGCTCTTTTAAATTAAGGATGCATTTCCTGTTCCGAAAGAGACGTCTCTCTTTGGGGTAACCAAACAGATCTCATATAGAATATCGCCACAGTACACATGTATGTGTGTACACTGGTGCTTTTATAGATCAAAGCCATGGGGAAGACTCTAAACAAAGAACGGGATAATGTGCATTCATGGGATGCGAGTCTGGTAAAGCAAACAAAACAGAAACTCGTCGGATGCTAATTGGGTCTTTGTTTGAGATGTGCGTCGCGGCTAAAGAAATAGACGCAACGCATCGAAGAAATGGTGTTAATGGATATCGGCTAGATTACCGGGAAACGGTGTTTATGGTATCACTGGTAAGGTAAGTATTGATTTCCTATTTCCATTTGCTTATGCTGTAGGATTTAATTGGTGCCAAGAGATGCGTGTATTTGTTTTAGTCCCTTGGGTGAAGGTCGTCAGCCAATGTGTTTGTCTGATGATTTATGATACACATGATGAAGCTGGGATAAGCCAACTCAAGGGTAAGATTTCCTGATATGCATTTGTATTATATATGAACCGATGATTTTCTTTCAGGGAATTTATGATAAGCTTGGAGAGAACTCTTATAGGGGATTTTAGATGTTAAGTTATGTATGCAGGTAAGAATTCTCTTTTCCAGGGACTTTTTAGATTATACCTTAAACAATCTTAGATGCGTAAAGCTTTTAAGATGCTAATGCGATTGCATTAGCGAAATTATGTGATTGGATAGAGTTATGGGTGTTTTTTAGGAAGGCGAACCGTGGGGTTTGGCGGAACCGCCACAGGATGTAGTTATTGCCGTGAGCACTGTAGAATCAAAGAATATTATGAAATGTCTGCAAGAAAAAAATTCATTTCTCTGGCATTTCTCTCAATTTACTTTTTATATTGAACCATGTATATTGGCGTAATCACATTAAAAAGCCCAACATATGTAATGCTGGCCTATTAGTGCATATTTCGGGCTCGCTGTGTAGTTATTTAGAATTCCTAAATAATTGGATACCAAGGAAACAAAGCAATTAGGACTTGTCAGATTCCTGGCCTTAAAAAAATCCGCAACTAGCATATAATTCACTGGCCCATAGCGGGGATCATACTTCATTACAGGCTCTTTTCGTTTTTTATATAATCGACCAGATTGGTTGAAAGATATATATCCTTGTGTTTAATATCGCTTTTTTTGCAAACGTAACATGGATAAATAAAAGAAAAACATTAAGTGAAACTTTTTTTTTTAATAATACAAAATTCCGATGTGAGGCTCTTTTCTCACTAAGAAAGGAATTGCGTACCGTTAAAGCATCATTAGTAGCAGTAAGTTATATTTGGAAAATGATGTCAATCGATCTACCCAATTGTTCATCTACATCAGTATTAGGTTCCCCAACCCCTATGAAGACTGGTACGGAAGGCAGCAAGAATGTGCTTGCATTGAACTCACTACTTTTGAACCAAATGCACTGGTACTGATTAACCCTATTTTCCTCCCCCAAATTTATGTTGGTCTTTCGCATATAATATGGATTTGGATGGTTTCACCCACTCAGTCCATCAATTAGTCAAGCAAGCAGCTAGTCAGTCAACCATCCAACCAACTAAAACATACAACCAACCAATCAGTCAATCAATGAATCAATCAATCAACCTTCCACTCAATTAACCAACCAATCAGTCAATGAAGTTAACAAGCGATGAATAAACTGTTGGTTACTTTTTTTTTCTTGTAATGCCTCAATTTATACAAAACATAGATCTGAATCTTAACTGAACCCATCACTGAACAATGTTACCAAGTATAATGTAGGATTTACTGCGATGCTACGAACCTTGTGATTTCATGTTTTCTTCCATAGTGAAGGATTGCTTCTTTGGTAATCGCCCGATTTGTAAAGCGCATTTCCTTTAGGACATCAGTCATCCAATTTTCAACTTTGCCTTTTGCATGAACTTGAAATTAATAAACAACAAGCATCCGTCCAATAAGATTTTCGCAATTTAGTTTTCAAAACAAGTAGTTTTCCAACATACCCAAATGGACGAACTCCATTACTTCACCTTCACTAGAAATCATCGCTGATACAGTTTGTTCCTCTTCGCTTTCCTTGTGAAATCTTAAGGATTTGATATTATCATACATCTGTCAATGCATGAGATACATAAAGCGTCAGAATATATAGAATCCCCACTGTGAATTCAAAAACTAACCTTAATGATGTGTTCTTGAACAATTTGTGGATCGCTGCTACCTAAGATGGACAAGAGTTCATCGGTAGATATAAAATAGAATCTGGGGAAGACGCGGCGTTTGCTTTCGAGATACTCATTCAATGACTTCTGACACGCTTCTAAACCACTGTTGAGCCCGACAAATTCAGCCAAACGACCTGTCACTGTACATATTGGTACAACAAGCGGATTTCTTGCACAGTCCGCCATTATCTGCAGAGAAAAACAGATTGCAATATAATCACAATGGTCTTCTTCGATTTAACAACTAACTCTTTTGTAATTCTTATCAATGTCATTGAACTTTCGTGCTTCGTCCGGCAATTGTGTTTTTATATCGCCGCCAACAAATATTCCTTCTAGGTACATCCATTTCCTCTGGCAGTTCATCCATTCATCCATGATTTCATAAATCAATGACAACGTCCTTTCCCATTTGTTCACTGTTTGAAGGAACGGACCTATGAATCTAGAGACCAAGCAAGTTTTAAGCGTTGGAACATTTAAAATACACAAAAGGTCACCCACTGTGAGGCGCTCATCGATTGAAGACTTGCAGCGTTGTCATCTAACACAGCAGTTATCTCATCTATTGGCCCAAGGATGTAACCACGATCTTCACCACCTTTAATATAGCTCAACACCTTGAATGCCATTGTAGCCCATGTTTCCTCCACTTCTCGAATACCCCGTTCAATACCTAATTCTTTCAATGCATTCGTGAGGATTTGTTCAACAATATCCTGGTATAGACAGTTATTATATTGATTTGTTCAGAAGAATAACTCTATTCACCTGATATTGGTGCAACTGCATGCTGAACATGTTATCCAAAGTAAATCTGTCTGGTGACATGTCGAATACTTTGCCAGTCTTTTGCATTAGCATACGCCAATGTCGGTCCCTGAGGGCTTCGTTCTTTAAACTCAACATCAACGGAACAGTGTTTCGGAATTGTCTCATTTGAAGTTCCAGCATTTGTCCAACTGGCAGTTCACGTACCTGTATAGCACAACATTAAATCCATTCACACTAATTGACATTTGTTTTCTCACCGGTTTAGGTAATTTACGAAACTCCCTCAAGTAACTATCGATACCATCTACTAGCACCTGGGGATCCAGATCAACCCACAATGTCTTCGACCACGTCTCTCGAGCAATCTTCTGCTGCTTGTACAATCGATAGACCTAAACAAAACTAATGTAAGATGTGCATTGGCTTTGGATTCTTATTGCCACTCACGATATGCATGCCCTCGTAATCTGTTTTAAGTTTCAAATATTGACTATAGTCTACAATCGGCATGTCGAACAGCTTTTCGGCGTTACCTAGAAATGAAAAAAAAAAGAAGTTAGAAAATACATAATGATATAAATGACAATTTTGGTTTGTAATAACATACAGAGTTCGATTCGACGCTCTTCCACTGCTGAAAGTTTGTTGCCGTACGTGTCGAGCAACTTAACTCCTCTATCCAGTTCGTATCCCACAGAACCGGGCCCGTTTGCTTCGAAATCTGCCATGAAATCCTTGAGCTGGAAATGCAAACAGTGGTTGATGGAACTTAGTGTAAGTATTTTAGAACGTGCAATAATGATTAGCGACAACGGAAAACCATCGATTATACAAAGAACGAGGGGCGTGGGAGCGAACATACAGGGGAAAGTTTCTGCTTTCAACCCGGTGAAGGCCAGGACTATCCTTGTTCCTGTTCCATCCAGGTTCGCATGCAGTCTCCACGTGAAACCCCTGGATAGCTACTTTGGCACCCGTCAAGTAGTGAACCAATGCATGCAGCGACATACTGAGAAAGATTGGCGCAAGGCTAATAACCTTGTCCGGAAAAACAAATTATAATGGACAATTTAACAAGTCTCGGATATGGACTGGATACCGGTCGAGAGACTTGCTAAATAAGGCCAAGACCGGATCTCGGTTGTAGTGCCGATGATGATGATCATGATACAAAGAACGGGGATGGGCTAAGTGATCATGCGAATTTATTAGCAGGAGGCTAACAGTCTCAGAATGCTGTCAACATCACATCACATTTTTTACTCTTAACCGGAAAACGGGTCCACATATCGGATATAAGCCTGGGCACGATCCCAGTTGTGAAACTGGATAATGATTAACGTGGAATAATGGTTAGTGACGGCGAAACTACTATGCAAAGGACGGGGATTGTCTAAGTAATCGTGCGAATCTCTTGGCAAGAGGCTAGTAACCTCACGTGCATTATATCCAGGAATCTGAACATGCCTCTAAATATCAGACGGATAATAGCGTGAACACAATCCTAGTTGTGAAACTGAATAAGTAAGATTCAAAAGTGTAATACCGATTTTTTGGAAACGCTTTAGTAGACAATTCTTTTAGGAAAACCTCCCAGAACTTAAGGCTTATGTTGAAATAATTAAACTACAAGCTTAAACTTCTCAAAAGAGAATTAATGTTACAACGCGCCGTATTGATCCACCTCCTTGAAACTAAAAAATCTGCAGGATCTACAGAATAGCCATCTGAATAAACAACACGCAAGTGCATGGAAAACCGAACTCGCGGTAAATCGAAGGGGAGGCTAATGGCAACAAAAATGTGATACAGCTATCACAGGAAGATGGACCCACGAAATGACACCGAACATTAAACCGCAGTCAAAAACACCACACGGCGAGGTAGATTCCCACAACTCCCATGCCTGATGCACAGATCCAGGCTGAAGGAAGATCCACACTACTTATCCGGCAAGGAATGGTTAGAAAACGCGGAACATATCTTAGTCGAATTCAATAGATTCCAATATGCTTATTGACCAAATCGGCAATGCAATATGTGTGATCAATATAAAAGTGCTAATGTTAAGTTCAAGCAGTTGCTGTTACGATCAATCAATCAATAATATTCTTGCATAGATAACAAAGCTCTCTACCGATACTTACCTCAATCAAAAAATCAGCAATCTCGGATTTAACAATTTGTGCAAACTTCTCCTTTACGGGGCCTAGTTTGATGGATCGATACAACGCAGACCGGTAGAGTCGTTTCCAACGTTTTTGCAGGTGATGAGCTAACATCATGTCATTGTAGTCAAACTTGAAAAGTAAATAAAATAAAAATAAAAAAAAAGTAAACTAATTTTTTCGAAACTGTTTGAAATTATTTATTTAACTTGAAATGTACTTTGAAATTAATGTTATTAACGGATGAGAGATATTAAGACAAATTATAATACTGCTCAGCAATTGGTAGTGAAACAGCACGACTCGAACCCATGAAACTAAAACAATAAAGGAAGAAAAACATTGGTTCCTCGAGCCGGAGTTATTGGGACTCCTTGGTCGCGGAATCGACAACATAGCATACAACCTGGAACGGAGTCGGCAACACAACATATACCAGATCGCAATAAGTCAGCATCGTTTAATTAATAATATAGTGGATTACGTAAGTAGAAGAAACCCATAGTCAATGATCTAATTTTTATTTATTTTTTATTTTTAAAAACATTTTTTATTTTTCTTTTTATATTCTTAATTTCTAAATTAAAGGCTAGACAAAAAATGCTTTAATTCTAGCTTAATTATCTTACATAATAACTTACCGGTCCTTCGCAGACGCTCTAAGCTAAACATTACTAAACATTTGTATAATTTGCCTTTCGGCGACAGAAGTTTAAGGCAGTACTTATAATTATTTGAAAGACAAAGAAAATTTGAAAAACTTTGTCAATTTTTTTTGTTTTTTTTTTTTCTTAAAATTTAACTTACTTAACTTACCTATTTTTTTTTTTTTTTTTTTTTTTTTATGTAAAAGCACTTAACCTAACTTAAGTTAAATCTTATACTACCCTAATTCTAGAAAAGCTAAGTCTATGTAAGCTAGCTGATGATAGTGTGATTCTATACCGACTTTGGTATCCAGGTCTTTATATGCCATTCAACCACCAGAACTGTTGACGCTGTCTAATACTATCGTCCCGGTCTCTGTGGGAGATAGCCCTACTGAAGCGCAGGAGCTCTTCTTCGGTGCGCGTTACTTCCCAGTTGTAGCACAATCGCCCGTCTACAGATGATCTACTTACATGATAGATCAGCGGAATTCCGGATCTATCCTGTATAAGCCCTTTCATGTCCAAATCAAGGAACGCCTCTGGTAGAACAAAGCCGTTGCGTCGCACGCTCTCATAGTACAGAGTGTTTGGATAATAGGCCCCGAAAAGGACGAGCTTATTGATCTCGCAATATGTCCTCTGATTAATTTAATCATAAAATTATCCACCCTATTTATGTACGCTTCATTATATAAAGTCTCATTTGAATAATACTTTTTATAGTCCGATTCCGGTGTCCGATATAATCTGAGACAACTTCTGAGACACTTCCTCTCGAACACCCGAATCTTTTCCATCAAATTTGAACCTATGTTAAACCATACTGGGCAACCATATATGAGCATTGGCCTGATTAGCGTCATGTAGCATATGACTTTTACCCTGCTGTCAAGTTGGCTACTGTGAAATAGCCTCCTTGTCATAGCAAACGTTTTTCTAGCCTTGACCAGAGCAGCTTCTACATGTCTGTTGAAATCCAGATATTGGTCTAGCCAGATGCCCAGGTATTTAACTAAACTTTTGGTTTCCAGTTTATATCCATGCGGTCCCACGATGACTAGCTTTCGCCGGTTTTTCCTTGTGTCGTACGTGGCTTTATATAATGGAGTTCTAAATAGGATGGCTTCACATTTCTGGAAGTTGATCTTAAGTTTCCAGTCATCGCAATAGCGCTGCACTTTGTTGAAGTCTCGCTGTATTAACCTATTTATGATCGCAACTTTCGGAGCTGTTCTGTAAATTATGAGATCGTCTGCGTACGCAATAGCCTGCGGAAGTGCATCTAATAAGTCGCTAATGTAAATGTTAAAAAGAATCGGAGAGAGTAGTTTTTCTTTTTCGTATTTTCCTTCGATTTATTCTTTTAATTATTAAATTTACATATTTTTCTTTTCTTTATCCAAGATAATGTTTCAGTTGTAAGATATAACATCAAATCTCTGAATTGTAAAATGTGCGGTCACAGACTTTTTTTTTGAAAATATTATTACGAAATAAAAGATCTCTCAAACGTTGCTGTAAATGAAACATTTAAATAAATGACATTAGTGGGAAAGCTTGATGGTACACGTGAGTTTCAAGTCACCCCAGGTACCACTTAGCTCAAAAAAACAGAAGACATATCGTAGAATTTAGAGTGCTTTTGAACAGCCAGTAAGTTGATATAATAAAAATAAACGTAAATAGGGCATTTAGTATTAGGTAAAATCTGCAATTTTTTTTGGATATTATTGTAAACTAAAAAAAAAAAATAATAATAAGGAAATATATTTGAATGATTAAAAATAGATGAAGAATTTGAAAGCATCATTATGAATATCATCGCTTTTCGAATTGCTAGCATCAACTGTTCATATCGCTTTAGTAACCAATTGGACCTTCGGGGCCTATTATCCAAACACTCTGTACTATGAGAGCGTGCGTCGCAACGGCTTTGTTCCACCAGAGGCGTTCCGCTGATCTATCATGTAAGTAGATCATCCGTAGACGGGCGATTGTGCTACGACCGGGAAGTAACGCGCACCGAAGAAGAGCTCCTGCGCTTTAGTAGGGCTATCTCCCACAGAGACCGGGACGATAGTATTAGACAGCGTCAACAGTTCTGGTGGTTGAATGGCATATAAAGACCTGGATACCAAAGTCGGTATAGAATCACACTATCACCAGCTAGCTTACATAGACTTAGCTTTTCTAGAATTAGGGTAGTATAAGATTTAAGTTAAGTTAGGTTAAGTGCTTTTACATAAAATTAAAAATTAAAAAAAAAAAAAAAAAAATAGGTAAGTTAAGTAAGTTAAATTTTAAGAAATAAAAAAAAAAATTACAAAGTTTTTCAAATTTTTCTTTGTCTTTCAAATAATTATAAGTCATCATCATCATCGGCACTACAACCTGGAACCGGTCTTGGCCTTATTTAGCAAGTCCCGAGGCTTGTTAAATTTTACATAATGATTTGTTTTTCCGGGCAAGGTCATTAGTCTTGCGCCAGAGGCTCCCCGACGGGGAAACGAACCCCGGTCGCCCGCGTGACAGGCGGGTATACTCACCAGTATACTATTGAGGAGCTCAAATAATTATAAGTACTGCCACAAAATTCTGTCGCCGAAAGGCAAATTATATAATGGTTAAGTAATGTTTAGCTTAGAGCGTCTGCGAAGGACCAGTAAGTTATTCTATAAGATAATTAAGCTAGAATTTAAGCATTTTTTGTCTAGCCTTTAATTTAGAAACTAAGAATATAAATAGAAAATAATAATGTTATAAAAATGAAAATGAAATGACCAATTGGACCAACGCCCAAAACGACGATTTCCTACCTTAGTTTACATTAAATCAGCCTTTATTTGATTCAGATGACTGTTTGGAACCGGGAGTCACATCGTAACCTTCGTCAGTGTCGGACGTACTTTAAAGAAGGCACAGCGTTAAAATATTAAACAAAACATTGAAGAGCTTGAATAGCCATTGAACTCGTAACAAACGACAGATGTGTTGTGCCGTGTGCGCGTAAAATATATAATTAAGATTAATAAAACTCAAATAGAGGGTGTGACTGTGAATGAAACGACAATGTGCCAAGTGCCTGTTCAAAACTCTTGTTGAAAAACACATCATTCGCCGCTCGTCCACAACAAATTTACAGCATTGTCGCGTACACGTGTGTGTGTGTGTCTTCCTCAAAGAGGAAACAAAAGTGTGTACCGCCGTGTATATAACGAACGATCAATAAAAAACTGTGTGTGTGTTAATGTGTATGCGTGTGAAAACATATGCCCCTGCATGTTACTTCACAAATAAAACAATAGGACAAAAGAAAAGCTGTGTTGAAAGTGATTTCAAAGAGGAGGCCCAAAGCCCAGCCAAACCTCCTCGCCAAACGGCATAAAGCCAACCCTAAGGAAAAAACTCCGAGAGAAGGAATGACCACTCCTGATATGCCACATTATTCCGGAGAAGGGAATAAATTCAAGGAACTGGCAACAGAAGACCACAAAACCAGTAATAGACAAATGAGTGACATAGATGTCGAACGTGCTCAATTTATTGCGGAGCTATATAAAAAGAAAGAGGTGCTCTCCAAAAAGAATCACGATTTGGAACGACAAATTAAAGAAGCCCTATTGGAAAGCAACACTCAACAGCAGGAGCAGAAACAACAACAGCGGCAGAAGCAACAGCAACAGCAACAGGATCAGCAGCAGCAACAACTGCTGGGAATACAACAAGCAGCAGCCAATAAGAAGGAGAAAGTGCCTCCCATCATAGTTAGCTTTATGGAAGCTAAGGACTTAATTAAATTGGATAAGTTAACATGATGAAATTTTAAAACGAAAAATTTAAATAATAATAAAATAAGTTTGTTATGTGATATTTTAGATGACTATCATAAAATTAAATCTGCTCTAAGGGAAGCAAGTAGTGAGTACTTCACGTACACACCTAAAGCGGAGAAAACTACCTCCATGTTACTTAAAGCAGTTGATCCTTCTTTTTCCTCCGAAGAACTCCTCTCGGAACTACAAACTGTGGAAAGTGACAGTTTAAAATTTACTGATGTGAAGCCATTCTCCACTTCTCTCTCCCGAAGTCGCAACCGCAAGTTGCCGTTCTTCTTTGTCTCCCTAAGTCCTAACAGCAAAGTCGATGCACTTAGGAACATTCATTAAGGTATTTTCCACCAAACAATAATTTGGGAAAAAATAAGGAAAGTTGACCGGGTGTTGCAGTGCATGCGGTGCCAAAGATTCGGCCACGTTGCATCTAACTGCTGTATGGAATTTAGATGTGTAAAGTGCCAAAACAATCATACTGTAGGAGAATGCCCCTTAGGTAAAGAACAGGTTCAGGATAGGAGCAAACTATCTTGCTTCCTGTGCAAAAATACAGGTCACCCGGCCAACTTTAGAGGTTGTCCGAAATTCCGAGAACTAATAAAGTTGGAATTTAAAAAAAAAAACAACTTGGAGAACAGAAACCAATGAAGGTTCGTTCTTATAATAACTTCGTTGCACCTAGTGTATCATTCGCTCAAATTGCCGGTAGTCCATTAAACTCAAACTTCGCGGCACAGGGAAGTAATGTCACAAAATCTTCCGCACCTAGCATATCATTTTCTCAAATGGCTAGTAATCCAATTAATACAACGGCGGCGGAACTTTCACGCAACGCCATAAAAGCGCCCGCTCCGGAGGCAAATTCAGATATAAGAGCAATCCTGTTAGCCATACAAGGACAGATTGCTAGATTTGAAAAAAAAAACTGCCTGAACAAATGGCCCGAATAGATATTATTTATTCGTCCTTGTTCTCAGACAACCCAACATACCACAATGAACTATCCAACTAATTTAACACTAAAAATTATTGCTGTGAATGTGAATTCACTAATCCACGTGGAAAGGAGGGATAATCTCGGTAACCTGCTTGAAGCCGAATGCCCCGATGTGCTTCTAGCTAGCGAAACTAAGAGCCACAAATTGGCCTACAAAAACTATAAAGTCATTAGACGAGATCGTCCACACGCCACACAAGGAGGTGGAGTTGCTGTCTTAATTAAGAAAGGTCTTCACCCCAAGGTCGTTTATAGCACAGCTGTACACAAATTTCAGCTGCTGGAAGCTTACATTATAGATATACCTTTGAAAAGTCAAAGGCATCTATACGTGGTATCCATGTATGCACCTGAAGCTCCTCTGGCGGGAGATTTCAACTCCAAACACAGTGCTTGGGGTGATATCACGCCGAACACAAGAGGTTGTAGCGATTCTAACAGATACACACACAATTCACAAGCAAAAATAGTGAAGAACACCGAACGAAAACTCGAATAAGAATAAATACATCAGAACCGTATACCAAGCGATAAATAAAAATAATTCACATCAGTGGAATATAGTCGAGTTTGGAAATCAAATTCTAAACACGGTCAGTAGCCTGATGTGTAATGCTTAGGTAAAATTTTTTTCGTGATTCGAGCTGTCATGGATCTTCTTCACTATTATTTCAAACGCTATAAGGTAAGGCACGTGTAGTGCTTTAAAAAGCCCTACTACCTTTCCCCCCCATTCCTACATCCAAATCCTAGCTATAATACGCTAAAACGCCAAACCCAAACATGATTCAAAATTCGCAATAAACGAATCAAACATTCGTTTATTGCCTAACATTTGCCCCCACGGCATTATTAACCCCAAAATCCAAATGAAAATTAAAAGTTACAATAAACGAATCTAATATTCGTTTACGTTTCACATTTGCCTCAAAGCATCACCCAAATCCAAAATTCAGAGATCATTATCTCTATCCGAAAATTTTCCATTGAGGAAAACCAATAAAAACTCAAAAGCAGATACATTCCCACATCTGCGCAATAGTTTCATAAGAATTCAAGAAATTGAATTCTTATCTAAAGTAAACACAACATCTCACTCGAAATATCGAGATTGTTGTACGAAAATGTGTATCTTTGGGATACAATTTTCGATTTGTTATCCTTTATAAAGAAATAGTTAAGTGATCTCCGGGCCGCAGTCTAAATTCGTCTATAGTCCCTGGAGGAAGTACCCCAGGATAATCTTTGAGTAAAAATAATAAAAACACATACCAAAGGAAACAAGACGGACTTTCATTTTTACCCAACAACGGATGGCTAAGTATCACCTGGCCCCCACGGAAGACCAAGCGAAGACCAAGGACAGAGGCCGAATACAAGGACGTTGCTCTTCCCTTTGGAATCAGAGGGAGCACGGCAACGACCCGTTTTATAGGACAAGTTTTCAGAAGCTATTTCAAGAGATCACCTAGTCCTTTTAAGGACTAAGAGACAAGCTTCTTGAAATCAAAGCCCTACAAACAACATAACACACTATTCAACTGGTGGCAAACAAATGCAACAGAATATAAACTAGAATTGTACGCTACAAGTACACCATCTAATCCAAGAGGAAACTCCCTTCCGGACTTACTTATGATGGACGAGAGAATACAATTATTAGGCACGGACCTAAATACTCGAAATTGCCTTCACACAATCGGGTATGATAGTGACCATTACGGCCTCGGCGCCGTATTATGTTACATGTTCCAAACGAACACGCAATACTTAAGCAGTACGCCCAGATACATTCGTTCGTTTTCCGAAAAGCACATTGGTCCCGCTTTGATCGCATAATAAAAAGAGAACTATGCTCCAATGGCGTAGATCCTCCGACTAATAGATACCTTCGATATGAGGAAATGGACCATTATCTCTCAACGATGGACAACATTGTCATCAAAAAAATGCACAGTTCCACTCCAAAAGCGGCGCACATGGAGGAGAATTTTAATAGATACAGAAACTTGTGGGTAGTGAGAAAGTAGATGACTCAGGGATGTTGTGTTTCTTGTAGGGGTTTTTATTTTCAGGAAGCGTGTCTCCTGGTCCTTAAAAGGACAAGGCGATCTCTTAAAATTTGACCGCTCCTGAAAACTTGTCCTACAAAAGGGGTCGTTGCCGAGCTTCCTCGGAGTTCAAAGGGAAGAGCAACGTCCTTTGATTCGGCCTTCGTCCTGATGTCTTCACTTGGTCTTCCGTGGGGGCCAGGTGATGCTTAGCTATTCGTCGTCCATAAAAAATGAAAACACGTCTTGTTTCCTTTGGAATGGGTTTTATTTATTTATCTCAACGATTAAGTTGGGGTACTTCCTCCAGGGACTGTAGACGAATTTAGACTGCGGCCCGGAGATCACTTGACTATTCCTTTATAAAGGAAAAGGAATCGAAAGTTGAATCTCAAAGATACACATTTTCGTGTAACAATCTCGATCTTTTGGATATTTCGAGCGAGATGTTGTATTTACATAAGATAAGAAATCAATTTCTTGAATTCTTATGAAACTATCGCGCAGATGTGTGAATGTATCTGCTTTTGAGTTTTTTGTTTGTTTAACTCAATGGAATTTTTGGGATAGAGATAACGATCTCTGAATCTTGGATTTGGGTGATGCTGTGGAGCAAATGTAGAACAATAAACGAATATTGGATTCGTTTATTGTGAATTTTAATTTTAATTTTGATTTTGGAATTAATTATGCCGTGGGGGCAAATGTTATGCGATAAACGAATGTTTGATTCGTTTATTGCGAATTTTGGATCATATTTGGGTATTGATAGGATTTTGGGATTTAGGGTAATATAGCTGGGATTTTGGATTAGGAATGGGGGAAAAAGGTGGTAGGGCTTTTTGGAGCTCTACAGGGACATGGATTCACTTTCTTCCCACTGCCTTCGTTGACACTCCACAAACTGTCCAGAAAAAAAAGTTCAAGGAAATGAAACACGTTGGTTGCGTTTATTAAAGTTTTATTTTATTCTCTTTCGGCTTAACTTTCACAATACGGCGAGACACTTAACATTTATCAATTCTGAAACCGTGGTGACACTCTCCGAATTTACTTTTGTCGATAATCACTGATCGCGATTCGGATTATGACATCGTTTTGCAAAAAAAAAAAACTAGTTAAAAGTTAACAACCGAAACTCCGGCAGCGCGACGACCTCTACACCACTTAAGAATCTTACTTTGGGATGCTCGCACTCTCCGGTAATCATCCGCCTCCTCTGGCGAATTAAATCTGACTCCTCGATGCAATTCACATCCATCAGATTCGATGGCCGCGAATTGCACCGATAGGGTTCTATATGTGTCCGTATAGGACAAGTGCGTTGCCCTTCGATGAAGACGATGATCGGCGGACACCTGATTAAACACACGTACGATGATCGGAGGCTGCGGCGAAGAACCCATACACCATTGATGATGTATGCCAGGGATCGAAATAGATTTTTGTTTCAAAGTAAACAAAAAGTCTATTTCACAGATCAAATGGTGGCACACATGATGTGAACGATGTACCTATGATACAAGGGGTCGTCATGGTATTTGCATAAGATTCCTTGGAAACGCCGATGTAAGGAATACCCAATCTAGCCGTATGGCTCCGGTGCACAAGGAGGCAAATTATTTTGTTGACATAACTCAGCAGAAACCTCGTCGACGGCGGCAAAGTGGGAGGCTGGATGGCTGTATGTGTGATTAATATGCGGGTAAGTAAAACGCACACAGTGAGATACTGTATGTTTACTTTAGGTTTCAGGCAGATCATCATAGGCATGGCATGAGTAAGGTTACCTAAACAATGTTCATATCCATGCCCAAATTCATGATCGGTTGATAGCCGATAAAGGAAATTGGTCGCAAGTGTTGCGAACCTCGGGACTGGGGCAATAAATGGTTATGAACCGTAGCAAAACCCATCGGCTACAACTGTCTCAACAATTACGCTGGCCAGCGAGTATTTATCTATTATAATTGCTGACAAGGCGAGCCGATGGAGATATGGTACGGTTCATATAATAATTCAATGTGATGCATGCCTTGATGAGGTTTAACTTTTAGGTGAAAGTTATTTGTAAGAAAGCTTACACTGCTCGAATGCAGGTAAGTATAGTGATTTGCATGCAAAGAGGAAGGTGGTTAGTTTAAGATGATGGGCGGTTCCTTGGGAATGTATTAAAGAACCGCCACAAACTCAACTATTGATGCCCTGTATAGACAAAAAAGCGCTCTGCTCTCCCAGCTGAAACTGCTCTACAGACAGTTCAGCGATCCTTATAGCCAAGAAATAAAGACAATTAAGTCATTGATTAAAAACGTTCAATAGCTGATCCGTGACAACTACAGATCAGTAATTAATGAAGAATGGAAACACAAAATTCTCTCCATTAAAACCAGTGGTAGGAATATGCTTCCGCAAATAAATAAAGTTTTTAGAAGAAAAGATCATTAATGACATTCTCTGCCTTCGAGTCCCGAGGACTCCCGAGAATTGTCAAATATTGCTGAACGCAGGACTCACCCCGAACACATCAACTCCAACGAAGAACTGATAGTAGTCGAGCATCCGTAAGAGAAAGCGAACTCAATTGGCGCCTGTAATGAGGCAGTACACGGAGTGAATGAATCCATTCATTCTAACCTCGATATCGAAAGCAGAGCTATCCAAAACCATATATTGCTGTACAATGAACGGCAAAGTTGGCATTCCGAAAACAAAAGTTTCACCATCTCCAGTGAAAACAATAGAGCGGATGCGCCGCTTAGAAATTTACACACAAATACATTTGTGAATAAGAATGAACTCATGGACATCCTCAGATCCATTAAAAACAAGAAATCCTCTGGAACAGATGGTATTCCGAATACTATTCTTAAACATCTGCCTCCGGAAGCGGTGAAAATTTACACTACCTTGTTCAATAACGCTCTAAATAATGCGTTGGAAAATAGCAGTAGTCCATCCCATCCCCAAAAAGGGCAAGGACAGGAGCAATCCCGCCAATCTTCACTCGATTAGTCTCCTGCCAAACATTAGCAAAATATTCGAGAGAATCATAAATAAGGCATTGATAAATTGGTGTGATGAACACGACATCATTCCGAACAACCAGTTTGGCTTTAGAACGGGGCACGACACAGTTCATGCAGCTACAAAACTTGTTTCCGATATACAGTGGAACAAGGCAAAACGACAATGCACAGGCGTATGTTTGGTTGACTTTGAAAAGGCCTCCGATACCGTATGGTTAGAAGGACTTGTAATAAGATATCAAATCTAGGTTTACCTGAATATCTGTTATGCATCATTCACGATATGATAATGGATAAGCAATTTGTGGTAAAATGTGGAGACAAAAGTTCCAATAAAACTTTCCATATAAAAAATGGCTTACAGCAGGGAGCCGTGAATTCTCCCATTCTCTTCAGTGTTTATACTAGTGATCTAGTTGGGTCTCTTTATCATGCTATTGCATATGCTGACGATATTGTAGTGTACAGATCAGGAAAAAAATCGATGCCATACAGAGTTTTGGCGTGTTAGTTTTGGACTTGATCGAATGCCAATGAAGTGCGTAACAAGGGAAATACAATGAAATGAAATACTGGGGCGAATGCCGTCACTAATAAAACATGGAGATCGTTTTTGAATTTTTAATTTATTTCCTAGCATAAATTGTTTTTATTGTTTCACAATAGGACGAATTCTTGATGAGGTGAATGTCACAAAAATAATTCACTAGTTACTTAGAAATAGCATCTCATACTTTTAAATAAGGCCTGGTCTTAAGGACATAATATCAGCAATGTTTTAGGAAAACACAAGTTATACAGTTAAAAGTTATAACAAGGCTAAGGCACGCTAACGAAACACAAGCTCCTCCTCGAGTAGACTTCCTCGCTGTTCGACTGTCTATATTCCACTGATGTGAATTGTTTTGTTATCGCTATGGTATACGGATCTGACGGATTTTCTTATTCGATTTTCGTTCGGTGTTCTTCACTATTTGCTTGTGTATTGTGTGTATCTGTTAGAGTCGCCACACTACTCCTTCCTCAGTAACTTCGTTACGATCAGCTTCGTTTGCGAACGACGGAGCGAACGAGAGAACGTCGTAGCAGGCGAGTGTGCCGGTGCTCTATGGGTAAGTCATGATCGTGTGTGAAGTTCTGTTTACTACGGGAAAGTGTGTGCTGTGTGTACAGATCACGCCGGGTTGTTGCGTTAAGCGAGGATAGTGAAGACAGGTAAATTGAACACACGATGAAACGGTTGAAAAGCGAAGCAGTGAAGCATCGGGCTACTGGCCGTGTTTGGGATAATAGTGAAGAACGTGTGATTCGAACTGACGCCATGACAGTTAGAATCACCAACAATTGAACCAATGCGTAACAGAAAAGGCTCCTGGCCGTGTTTAGAATTCGATTTTTAAACGCAAGTATATTCCACTGATGTGAATTGTTATTTTATCGCTATGGTATACGGCTCTGATGCATTATCTTATTCGATTTTCGTTCGGTGTTCTTCACTATTTGCTTGTGTATTGTGTGTGTATCTGTTAGACAGGCTACAGACTTCTACAAGACAACTCCAATAAAATCAAACACTTTTGTGACGATTGGAAATTGAAAATTAACTTCCAAAAAACAGAAACTATCTTTTTCGGAACGTTTCCATTGTAGGAAGCAACAATCTTCCGCTGCAAACGAAAACTGTTGTCAGGTACCTTGGTATTTGGATGGATCAATACCTATACTTTGATAAGCACATAGTGCATATGCAATGACAAGAAGTATGTTCCGAAATAGTCTCCTAGATCACAAAGTTAAAATAATTTCACACTCAGCATTTATCCGTCCAATATTAGTGTATGGTTGCTCGGTATGGTTTAACGTTACCCCATCCTACATGGAAAAGTTTCGCATTTTCGAGAGGCAGTGCTTGCGTTCCTGTCTCGGATTACATAGAACACCTAAGCCTCAATAAAGGAAATTCTATCCTAATAAAACACTGAATGACAAATCAGGATTGAATAGGATAGACAATTTCATTTATAAAATTATTCGTGGTTATAATATTTTTTGGGTGCACCACCGTGCTTCCGGTTCCCCGGGAAGAGTGGGCTACCGTGGTTGTCCTTCATGGATGTGTCGAACTCGTGTATATTTCTTTTTCCGAACAAAATACCGAAGGTGTTACCGCACTTTATATTGAGCCACTAGCGACGTAAGTGTCTTTACACACGCGAGAAAAACACTGTTTGGTAAAAGTCAATTGGAACATACTTTAAAATTTAAACTCAATTGTTGCTTTGGCAAAAAGGACATTTAATTCTCGGATTTAACAATTAATTAATGTACAAACAACTTTTGAGGAGCTCTTCTCCTCACGTGCGCTACTGACTGACTCTGCCAAGCGACTCCAGTCAAGTCACTCTTTCAAGGTGTTAACCTTCTCACTTCAAAATTCGAATTGTTATACTCGTATATCTTTATGTTCTTTCGAAGGTCAAGACGCATCGCCACATATCGTTTCATCCTTTGTTGGGGTTTTTCTTTGTGTTAGCCATCTGGCTAATGCAAAGAAGAGTTTTCGTGTATTTCAAACGGCTAGCACAAGATCCGTGGAAATTGGTTGTTAGTTTAGGATATGGGAATCCGTGTCTATTAGCAAGCCATAAAACATCTGGTATGTGAGAATATGATGTTTATGATTGTTAGAATTGTGTGTCGGCGTATCGAATAGATATACCTTTGTTTGGACACATGCACTTTAGGTTTTGGATCTTGTAGGAATTTTAGGTGCTAATTGCTTTTAGCATACCTGGGAAAATAATGCATTATGCTGTTTGATTTTAGGAACCAGAATCGAACAAGTGCATTGAATTGAATAAATGAATTTGAATTCAATAAATGAGAATTTGAACGTTTAGTTCGATTTGGTTTGACAATGTTATGTTGGGGATATTAAATGGATTTTCTTATAGGTGGGAGTAAAATGTAATATGGGAGATAAATGTGATGTGGGAGAAAAATTGTAGGGCTTCTTGGAGCACTACATGGTCACACTGCAAGGACGATGGGCAGCGAAAATGATCTTATCTCGTTAGCATACTACCCTAATGACATATACCTGGAGAATACACTCCAAAATGGGTTTATTCCACCTGAAGCGTTCCCTCTCTTGGCTAGAAAAGGTCTTATCCAAAACAAGCACGGAGTCCCTATATATCTATATATTTATTCTTCCTTTTCGTTTCCATTTTTCATTTAGATGCCTTTTCGTTTTAAAATCTCTGTATGTTAACATTTTTGTTAATATGTTTCCTAATGTTTTTTTTTTTAACTTTTTATTTTATCTTATGCAATTTAAAAAAAAAAATCTTCCTAAAATATTCAGCTAACAGGAAATATATACAAATATATTTGCCGGCCAAAAGGCATTACACAAACTTGTATCGTGTAATTTAGGGTGCTCGTGTAGAGCCAGTAAATTATTTTAAGAACAAGAAAAGTGTGTAAAATAGGATTTAGTGTTTAATCATAAGTCAAGATTTGTTAAATTATTGTGCAATAAATGCGTTATTCATCATCATGGTCATCTTACATCAACTGTTTGGAATCAATATCCTCCACGTCAACTTCGTCAAGCTACAGCGGAGTTACGGAGATCCTTACTTGAATCTGTCAACTTTCCAATTGATTAAAAATATATCACCTTCACCAATAAGCAGTGTCGTATTTTTATTTTAACAGATAAATTATTTATTTAAACAGATAAATCTTTTCAAATTTATGTTAGTCTTTCCGTGTAGTATTAAATACGTATCAAATGAAATAACTATAAAGTAAAAAAGGGAAGCATGGAAACGGAATAATTTGTTCAATGGAGTATTATGGCTAATATTATTCCGCCAAAATATATGACTCTAACCCGCCTCTCTGATCTTAAGTCATTAGTTTAAAACTATACCCACAGCTTACCTTGATGTTGTGCTCACTAAATATAATAAACGTTTGTTGCATTTGACTGATTCGAAGCTGCATCGTTAGTGTTTTCGACTGGACGGTCACAATTGATGCCATAACAGTTTTGAAATCCTCTAGATCCTTAGGACTCTTGTCCAAGTTTTGTTGAAACGTCTACAAAATAATGGTATAATTTATTCTATTAATGTACTCCTTACAATTATCTATCTTACATTGACTTCGTCCTTGAGATTAAGAATATTTCTCCGAGTTTTCGCGGCCAAAATATTACCCAAGGTTAACTTCCACTCGAGAGCATGGGATATTAAAATATTCTTCAGGGGAATTAAATTGATTCGAATACATCGTATGTCATAGTAATCGGGTGAATCTTGTAGGTCAGTCATCACATTGGCAAAGAATGTAAATGTTTCATCAAATTCCTTCAAAGATACGAGAGAATTCACGTATCTTTCACAAATGGAAGTCTTATCGTACGACCATAAGCCAAAAAACTTTCGGAATCTGTAGATGAGTAATCCTTTAAAAATGAACAGATTCTTCTTTTGCCAAAAATACTTACCTTCGAACATACGATAAAGCATCGTCAATTACCCGGCTACCCAGAAGTTGAATGCTTCTGATAAGTGCAACAATTTCATTTCTCTAAGAAGTGTATAAGATATTGAAGTCAGCACGTGGAAAGAAATAACAACATAAAATACTTACCTTAATAATGTCTTCGAAATATGTGAAATTGTATTTGACCCCATCACGCTCAACCGCGGGACATGTCAAACAAGTTCCGTTCATCCATCGCCGGAACGTAGTTATCCTTAAAGGATAAAAAAGTTTAAGAAAAAGGATACGTTCTTATAATAATGACAAAATAGAAAAGTATAAATTTCAATTAATTCGTAAACTGAGACGATAAGAATATTTTTTACGACTTCTGTCCCAGGGATCTTCACGAGGAATTTATATAATGTCTTTATGTGGTGTCTTACTATGAAATTGCCATGCATTACAATATTATTAACGTATGAGAAACATCAATCAATAACAAACTGCGAACAACACAAAGTCAGATAGCTAGTTTTGTTGTCCACATTTTTAGCGTGATACCTCGTCAGTGTATTGGTGGTCACTAGATTGGTATTGGGGTCCTATGACAACGTTTTGAAGAATATAGCAACTTATTGATTTGGTTATCATCAAAACTCATAAAGCGATTCAGAAAATTTCTCTCCATTACACCTCCCTCCCCACTTACGTTGAATATATTACAATGACTTTGCTACATTACGAAGAAAATTCTCAATTTACCGACATAAAACCTCGTTATTTGTTGAACTACAAGCTATCGAACCGTCTCTGTCAAAACACGTCAGCCTTGTGCACAACTCAATTGTGAAGACTCTAAAAAATATTACATACCATACGAACACGCAAACTACGGTAAAGAACATTGCACCGAAAGATAATCGAGAAAAATAAATAAAATAAAGCCATCCCACAGCATAAATAATAGTAATAGAGAAAGCGACATCGCTGGCTACATGCAGCCGTAGTCTGGTACTCGTTCTTCGCTTTTCAAGCAATTCTGGGCTAGCTCGATTCGCAACCATGATCTGTATACATAGAATATATATTTTGGGTGGTTTTGGGGATTACAAGAAACAACGCAAAAAAACGAATATTGATTATTTAATTCTAACTATATTTATTTAAAATTAGAACGAAGGAGTTAATATCGCCTTTACCTTTACAATACAAAAAAAAATATTTTTATATAATTTGTAACTATTAGGTAGAGAACATTTCATTTCACACATGACGATGCGACGAGAACGGTGCGCAAACCTGATGAGTGGCCGAATCCAACTGAAACAACCTCCGACAACAGAAAACCATGGCATGCACATTTATTGAGAATTATCAGCGATTGTTTTCTCTCTCCCGCTGGCCCCGTTCAGAAATTGTATTCCGCAAATTTATGGTAACATAACATAGCGGTATAATTCGAATTTTTAAAGGCGGCGTGGTCTAAAGCCACCACACTCTCCCATAGTAAAACAGGACTTTACTACGCCATAACTTCCTCGCTGTGCCCGGCTTACTTTGGTTGCTTAGACGATGCCGACTCCACCACCTCACTAAGTCTGTTTCTACTTTCGCCAGCACTGCTCTCCGGCTTCGCCTGCTCCGTGATTCCGTACATGTAATTTATTGTAAGAAAGCTATTAGGAAGGGAGCAGTGTGGCGACTCAAATTGATATCACACGAACACGTTAGCATTTACTAAGAACATATCACACACAAAAATTGGAAGAGACATCTTTAGAGTTGCTTTCTATAGCAATTAACATAGAAATTGTAGTAGAGAAAAATCCAATGTATCGAGGCTCCGATTTTAACTTTTGCTGTGGTTCGAATCGTTAGTTTGAATCGTTTTCCTTTCACTATCATCTCAAAACGCCATGTGAATTCTTAAGAGGAACAGTTCGCTTGGCACGGCAACTCTAAAATACTTAAATCTGATATTACGAATGATTCTCAACATTATCCGATGTGTTGAGGTGTAGATTTTATAGTAAGGCAACGAAAGCTCTTCAATCTGCGAAGTGTGTTTCTAATTCTCCCACATTGGCCAACAAGTAAGCAAGAGAATCAAGAAAAAACTAGACCCAATAGATTGGTGATTTTGTCTGTATTAATTACCCAACCACATAAACAAACTTTCAGTTCCACAAAAGCTAATAAATCGACAAACCTCATAAATAACCATTTGTCCGTTCACTGAAGAGTTTGCATACTGTCGTACGTTTAACAGGATACCTAAACACCTAAAGTCAATGTATGTTATGGTCATAGACATATTTCAGACAATTGTTACACGCAGAATTTCAATACTCTGATATTTACATACATGTAACATCCAATACTTTAACATTCCAATACTCCCATCATCTAATATTCGCGTATACATAACATGTATACGCATGTATCATCATCATCATCGGCACTACAACCGGGATCCGGTCTTGGCCTTATTTAGCAAATCTCTCCACTGGTCCCGATTTCGAGCCGATGTCATCCAGTGTCGCACTCCCAGGCTCTGGGCGTCTTGGTCTACGCCATCCCTCCATCGCAGACGAGGTCTGTCTCCTTCCATACATCCTCCCACAAAAGACTTTCCGGGCAGGCTCCTCTTCGCTCATTCGAGCTAGGTGTCCCGCCCATCGATGTCTACCGCGCTTGATTTTTCTTACAACATTAGCTTCAAGGTAGATTGCGTACAACTCATGGTTGTAGCGTCTCCGGAATCGTCCTCCCTCACATACGGGGCCAACAATTCTCCGTAAGACCTTTCTCTCAAACGCGGCCAAGAGTTCAGAGTGCCTTTTATTAAGCACCCAGGTCTCGGATCCATACATGAATGCCGGTAAGACCATGGTCTTGTACGTACAGTAGTAGCTTGGATGTTCTGGATAAATTTCGGGATTTAAAGAGCCTTGATAGACCATAGTAGGCTTTGTTGGATTTAATCAGCCGTTCGCGTATTTCTTCTTCCATATTGTTATCGGCTGATACTATTGACCCAAGGTAGTTAAAGGATTGCACTACTTCAAATTCGTGCTCCCTTACCCTGATAGTTTGACCAACGTTAGATCTTCTCTGGATATCTTTACGCGGAAACCTGGTACTCCCAACGACCGAGTTTTTCGATGCTGCCAATTCGATGACTCGTAGTCCATTGTCATTAGTGTTCTCATGCAAACGATGGGAACCTGCGTAGTGCCTGAAAACCGGCTCCCGACCTATTTTTCCACTCAAATCACCAAGAACGATTTTCACATCGTATCTTGGGCAGGCATTGGGGCCCGTTCGACATTCTCGTAATATTCTTCTTTTTCGTCGTCAGGGGACTCCTCTGTAGGTCCATGAACGTTTATGAGGCTTATGTTCTTAAACTTGCCTCGCACGCGAAGAGTGCATAGCCTTTCATTTATTGCATTAAAGCCGATGATGGCAGGCTTTAGTGTTTGGCTGACTAGAAAGCCTACCCCGAGCACATGGTGTTTTGCGTGACAGCTGTAATAAACGTCATACTCTTTTCTTTGAACCCAAAATTCCAATAATCTTTATATCAATAATCAATAATATTAACATATATGTATGCTATACGCATTGTTCAAACATAAAGCGTTCCACGCAAATTGCTGTACACAAAATGCTCACAATGCAACCTGAAACACATCTGCAATATTGTTGCAACGCATCTAATAATGCATGCTATTTGCCTTAGGCAAATTAAAAAATGCTCATTACCTTGAGTTGCAACAGGTACTAATGATATAACAGTTCCGTCCCACCATTTCCCTTCTTATGTGTTACCTTCCTCCATGCATGCCCAGTGCATCTAATTTTGCACGCTATTTACCATAGGCGAATGCAAAAACTCGCATCACCATGAATCAAAAATTTCACATGGCCATGGAACTGCAGCCCGAATAGGCGAAAGGTTGCCACCTCAAGGTGAATGACGACAGTATTGCAACGTTGCAGTTCCCATCGTCCTTGGCATGGCCTTCGCCTGGGGACTAGCATCGGGTGGTCGTCTCAAGGTGAGCGATGCGATCGTGGGAAGGAATGAGGATGTCGGAATGAATTTTCGATATAAATAGAATGTTCTATTGAAGTTGAGCTAAGCTTCATCATTAATCGCGCATACGCCAAATATCGTGATATCAATTCAATATCAAACAAATTGAACCAGACGTTCAATTTGCCCATATTGAATTTAACTTGGATCCAAGACGTGAAACAACGAACCATATGTTCGACACACATAATCCCCTGGATCCAAATCTGTGGACAAGATGACCAACTTTCAGGTAAAGTTGTTGGGAATCATAAAATGCACGTCTGCAATTTGATGAACCTTTAAAGTTTGTTTACTCAAACCGTTTCCCACAGGGAACATCCTTGTCCATTCCATAAAACGAATCGCACGTTTGTTTTAGCGCCCAACAACATAGAGAATCATAAATGTGCATTAGCACTATCCTCCGTTGATTTTTTCTTTGTGTTTCCTCACCATTTCCCACGGGGAACATCTTTGTCCATTCTCTTAGAACAAATAACTTGCGCCAACGAACCACCCGTTCGTTTTGGCGCCCACCCACATGAAGGATCATCAATGTGTATTAGCACGATCCTCTGTTGATTTTTCCTTTGTGTTTCTTCTTTTGATCCCAAGCCGGGAAAGATAAAGAAAGAAAATGGCGGCTGGCAAAAGGGCCATGCAGAAAAAAAGGACATATCCTTCGATCTGCAGGATGAAGAAAAGAAAAGTCTTCGCTGGAGGAGTTGGGTTTCTGATTTTTGGCCGAGACGGTCAGGATTGGTTAGTGTCGTATCCGTCGGGTTGTGCAAAGTGAAAATAAAAAAAGACATGTTAATAAATAAGACAGTTAGTAAATAAGTACTAAGTGAACATGAAGTAAAAGATCTTTGAATAAATAAAATAGTTAACTGAAACAGAGTGTGTTTTCATTAACAAATAAGTGTGTGTGATGTGCAAGGTGTGTGAATAAAAAACAAGAGCCTAACAAAAGATTCGATTTCCAGCTAAGGTTACCAGTGATGAAAATCGACAAGTGACGGTTGTCTAAACAAACCACCGAAATTGGGTCGCTGCGGGATGCAGCCGTGACCTATAGGCGAATTGTGAAACCGTGGTATTAGGTGAGGTTAAGTTCATACTCTCTACCATGTTCAGCCGGTATTTTATAACTTATCTCGGAATATAATCATTTTTATACGCTTATAATAGTCGCATTTTATGCTTGACAAGGGAACATTACGAACCTTTGTAGAAAATCCTTGGCCAACTCTACAAAGAGTTGCTGTAACTCAAGAGCACCAGGCTGTATGACAATATTTGGAGCCACAAGAACAGCTTTCACTTCAAACATAGGTGTCGAACCCATCAGATTTTGAATATACCTTTCGAAGTTTCGATGAGTATACCTAAGGGGAAAAAAATCAGTTTCAATCCCCAAAAAAAAAAAATTAATACACGCCATACCTTAAAAGTGTTTCAAACGTTTCCTTTTCCCAGAAAACGTAGTATTCTCGCATCTTGGGAGCACGACCGGTAAAAGTCCCTAGTACCAGGCTTTCCAATTTAATAAGGACAGCACCAAGGCAATCTGTGATCTTCTTCATTAGCGCTATCTTTCGATCTCGGGAAGACTTAAGTTTAGATAGGAATTCCTCACAAGGATAGATGATGTCGCAATTAGGTGGATAGTGCGTTTCTGAAGTTGAAACCGCACATGGTGGATCGAATTCATGTAGGAAAATCCCTTGTATGGTGTTTGAGTCTTCTTCGATGACTTTGAACAAGTTGTAGTTCTGAAGTTTTCTCATTCGATGCTTGATTTCGACACGAATATTGTTGATTTGCGATACAACTGAAGATAGCTTTCGTAGAAGGGCTTTTATTGTATGGGAGAATCGTTGGATGTTGTAAGACTGCCAAGTATATCGTCCAAGTCCGGCTTGGATGACCACTTCGGTTTCATATAGATGATCTCGTAGGAAATCAACCTGAAATTAAATGTTTATTTGTTTTGTTTTTAGCTGTATCGAAGGCACTGGTCACTCTTTGGAACAAAAATGTTTGAATGTTTACCTCCGAAAGTGACAACGACGAAATAATCTCGTTGTATCTGTCAATGGCACCTTTAATCGCTTCACAATCAGTGTAAACGATGCTTTTCCTCATAAGCGTTTGTCGAATGATATCTGGCAGTTTGAAACCCATGTGTTCCAGTTCTTGTCCCTCGAACAGCAATATGAAGATTTCTGAAACGTGGAAGCACGTATCTAAAACACACATTCCTTATCCAACTAAACGCACGTATATACCTGATCTCATATGAACGTGAAATTTCATTTCAATCTCAATCAAGATCTGATCAGCAACCAATTGACGCCAAGTAGGCAATAGATGTTGCTTGAATGCTTGAATAATTACTGCAATAGAACACGGTGTTATACTTATGTTACCTAGCCATTACCAAAGGTTGAATTTGAATCGTACATTCACATTGACGTATCCGAAATTTCTCCACAGCAGAGGGTTTCTTTCCTTTCATATAATCAATGTAGTTCTTGCATTTTTCAATAAAAGAATCATGCATTGGTGGCTTTGAACACAGCCATTGGACCACGGTAGCGAGGATAGTAAATTTTGTTATCCTTCTTATAAATCCACCTTTCGGTTCCTTCGAACTAGTCTCTACCTGCATAAAAAGAAATGCATGAATACTGACGACTCATGAGTAAATACGAACCGGTGTAAGACACTTACAGGTTTGCGTAAAATCAAATCCGTTGCTTGCGATATAGCCTTCACTGAAAAATTAAAGAGAAGTATTAACTATGGGATAAGCGTGGACCCTAAAAAGGTCACAGTATGCAGTCACTGTGACAAAATTAAACTGCAGTGCTCCTAAATTGTATCTTAATAAAATACTCTTACAATATATTATATAAAACCAGAATTTTAGCAAAAATCGGACTTACGTAAATTTTTTGACACATTTCTATCTACGAGTATGAAGAATGTATATTACATATAAGTATTGTTACACTTTAGTCAAGTATGGTTAAGTGTACATGTTCCTCCTAAATTGTACGAGTATCTTAATAAAATTCTGACTAACGCCAACTTTTATGAGCCACAGATAATTGTATAAGCTATAGATGTTGCACCAGTTGACGCGAAACTCTGGACTTAAAGCTCATCGGGGCATGGGTTTCACCAATGCGAATATAAACACCGTCCACCGATATTTGCAAATAGCGAAACTTGATATCCTTGCCCTAACTGACACCCAGATCGATTCGTCAACTAATTCGAGATATCTTCATTGAACAGGATATGACTTACATTCGAGATTCTGTTTTGAGGGTGGAGTCTGCGTCTTCACGCGGTCGGATCTGACTTGCCAAAGAATGGAGGCGTGGGTTAGGGTCGGGCTGCGGAATTTTGTTAAATTTCTTTGATGTCTTTACCACTCCCCGAATGACGATCAACCGGTGACACTTTTCGAACATCTTTCATGTACCGTTGACTGGATATATGTTAGATCAACCACTCGGTTTCTGAAATTGTAGTCTTTGGCAATTTTAATGTATACAATTCCGCTGGTTGGTACATTCTAACAGAACCGACGAGGTTGGGAGGCTGGGAGGCTGGCAGAGATATTGGCTGTTAGCAGCAATTTGACTTAACTCGTAGAGGAACCTACGCGAGTGCCGATCCCTGAGTTGATTATGCGAATACCACGGATTTTTTTTGAACATCTTTCATGTACCGTTGACTGGATATATATCAACCACCCGGCTACTGAAATTGTCGTCTTTAGCGATTTTAATGTACACAATTCCGCTGGTTGGTACATTCTAGCAGAACCGACGAGGCTGGGAGGCTGGTAGAGATATTGGCTGTTGACCGCAATTTGACTCAACTCCTGGAGGAGCCAACACGGGTGCCTGATGCCCGATGTGATTATGCGAACACCCTGGATCTGGTTTTGACATACGAGCTGATCATTTATACCATGGAAGGGTATCCACAACTTGACTTGTGGAGGAACCAACGCGAGTGCCGATCCCCGAGTTGATTATGCGAGCACTACGGATTTTTTTGACATCCGAGCCAAGCATTTATACCGTGGAGGTGGCTGCGTCACTGGGAAAAGATCACTGCTTGTTATCGGTCGCACAAACACTTCCATTTCAAGCGAATAACCGATATAACAAGCATACAGGTACGGGACTGCTAACCAAGACGATTTGCCAGATTTGTTCGCATCGTTTCCGTGGTCGGAAATGTGCTTTGGAGACTCCGAGGTCAACGCATGCGCAGATTCGGTTTACGTTCCGCATTCCATCATACGAAATTCATCTGATAAGCCTTGGTTTGATAAAAAATGGGAGCAGATTGCAGCGGCAAAAAATAGAGCTTTCAAGCAATGGCGCAACACTCCCACCGATGTTAGCAGAACGAGTTTTAATAGAATCAGAAACACGGGCAACCAAGCGATTGATACCGCGGTGAAGGGTTACAGCGACAACGTGATCAATAATCTCCTTGGGTGTTCAACTGATTCGCGCCCCTTCTAGTTAATGGCAATGGTTATCAGCAGTACCTTCGCTTCCTCCTCTTTTCCTCCGTTGCTGACGGGCAGCGGTACGTTAGTCACAAATTCAAAAGATAACGCTAATATGTTCGTGAATTTATTTTCTGTGAATTTAAACCTCGATGCCGGTCTATTCGAACCACCTGTGATCGTGCCGGTATGGCCTTCGATGTGGGATGTGAGGTCCTCCCTCGTACTATTCAACGCCCTCGTACTATTCAACGCATTCTACGTGTGTTAGAGTGTAAGAAGGCAACCGATCTGGACGGAATACCTTGAGAACTGTGCTCCAGAACTCTCGCCGATCCTTGGCAGACTCTTCCGCTTGTTTTATCGTCCGTCCACATTTCCTACCTGCTGGAAGGTGACTCAATTTCAGCCAATCCCAAGGAGTAAGAATAATAAGATTCAATAATACACTCGAGGGGGTGTTACTTTCGTTACTCCGGATATATTCGGGTATGTAATTACGCGTTTCCGCGTCGACGGAGTGACATGAATTCCATCCTAGGTTAGAGTTAAGAAAACAAGAGAAGAGAGGGAAAAACTTTTCTCTTAAGGGTGCGACCACCAAGAACATGCACTCTTTCAGTGCAATGGTATGCGTAAGTAAATGTATCGCCATTAGGCAGAAGTGCTAATGGTTTTTCTATTTACAGAATGGGAAATGTGTATCGCTGGTGACGCTAAAGGGATCGTGTATACATGATCACATTCGAAGAAATTCGTTTTATGGCACTAGATGCTAGATGCGTGTATTTGCTTTTATTTGCACATGGTGCGAGTTAGGGAATTTTATTGCTGGGAGAAAAAGGTCGCCGGCCAATGTGTACGTAAAGAAATATATCGTACACATGGCGAAATTGGAAAATAGACGGCGCAATATTTATGGTCCCTGTCATGACGGTTACATTGTATATGTATGACGGCACCGCCACAATCTCCATGAGACAATCCGACGGATTGCACCAAATTGCGGTTCATCTCCCGACGGCGCGAACACCTCTGCACCAGAACTCGTTCCCTTACGGAGCGCGAAAGTTGTGGAATTTCCTCCCCATGCGAACGTTAGCGGATCGTTACAACCTGCAATTGTTCAAGAAGAAATAGGACGGTTATTTGGTGACATCACGTAGCGCCATGTCGGCGCTATAGGTTCGTTTCTCCTGAGAGAAGTTTATTAAAAAAAGGAAACAAATTTTATATACTACATACACCACGATGTTATTGTCTTTGTGCAGCATCATAAACACCGACGACACAACCATCGACAACTATCGCACCGATCGTCCACACACAACAAAGGACTCATGCATTAACATCGACCAAGGAGCCATGCCTTCCTTCCCGAGGAATCACAAATATCAACCAAGGCCATACCAACCGGCTATAACCGGTTATGTGTGCACCCAAAGCGTGGTAACACTGCTGATGACTTATGGCTGTAATTGTAGCATCGGTCATTATTGTAAGGTTAGGATAGGAATTTTCTGTATATATAGCCCTAGGGGTCAAATAAACTTTTCTCACTAAAGAATATTCCTCGAACCATCTTAATTTTTTGGTTTTCGGGTACACCGAGTCGCTTTCATCCACCCATGGTAAGGGCCTCAAACGGACTATTTTTTTTTCAGGAATTGCAAACCGTTTCCCCCTACCAGTGATACGGAACCTTTCGCAAAAATCTAGAATCCTACGCGGATCGGCAAAGTTCATTGAAGCGGCGGTACCCTTCAGCTGACTGGGTAGAAAACTCGGCTCCGCAAATCCTCTGCTCAGTGCAAAGATTCCTTAATATCACCCACTAGGGGAATCAATGGAAAAGCTCGCTGATTGAAGCTGATCAAATTAAAAAAGTTTCAAACTGCTTCCATTTGTTGCAAGAATTTGCTTCACCAAAATTTCTACGCTACATAATAGATATTGAATTAGATTTATAACATAAACTTTAGTATTCTGTTGTGGAAGGAGAGCGCACAGGACAGGGAACAATGGCAGAGCCGAGTCGGTGAGGTCATGAACTTCCGGGTTCCTACAGGCCAGTAAATAATAAAAAAATATCGGCCTAAAAACATAAATAAAAAAATTGTACAAAATATGCATCGTCATTCCAAAGATGGATACTTTTGTTCAAATCTCGTTTAAGAGAAATTTTATAATCAAGCAGAATTTTTAATGCCTCTCATCCCAACGCTGCTCCTTGTAGCTGCAAAAAGTGTAGCTATTGGGGGTTTACTGAAGGTAGCAACAAATACTTAACACCATCCAAACAATGCTTATATCCGTGCTTAATAGTAATTCGATTCATTCACTGGCCAGGTACTCCTCAAATAGCACTGCACTGCTCAATAGGATACAAAAAGAAGCAAAGAATCACCTTGGGGTTGGAAGTCCGTATTTCAATTCATTAGAATGCGGGCGCAAATGTATTTCGCTTATCACTTTTCTATATCTATGTATAAATTACTGCAGTCATTGCTCAACAGAACTTGATGAATATATTTCATATCCCAAACATTATCCCGAGATTACGGTGGTACAAAAAAATATTGCGCGGTGGTGACGCTAGACGTTAAAAATGCGTTTAACTCGGTGAATTGGAATCGGATTCTAGAAACGTAGCGCGATCTACAAGTCTCACCCTACTTGGTGCGTATCCTAGCAAACTATCTATCGGATAGAAGACTGCTCTACGATACAGATGAGGGACCACAGGAATATAAAACAGCAGGTGTGCCTCAGGGATCTGTATTAGGTCCGTTGTTGTGGAATATCATGTATGATGGTGTGCTCACGGTCAATGTATCAGAAGGGGCTAGAATCATTGGGTACGCAGATGATTTGGCAATAGTGGCCGTAGCTAAACATCTAGATGACCTGCAGAATATTTGTTCCCAAAGCATTAAATGCTGGCTAGATATGGCCGGGCTGAAACTAGCTGGACATAAGACGGAGGCACTTTTAATAGGCAGGCGCAAGAAAGTTGAACAGCTTGATTTGCAAATAGAGGGCCAAATAATCAGATCCAGTCCCTATATTAAATATCTTGGTGTTATACTCGACAACTGGTTGAGCTTCAAGGAACACCTGAGGAAAACGAGTGAAAAAACGCCAAGAGTATGCAAAGTTTTGGCGGGACTGCTACCCAATGTTGGAGGACACCGGCCCTACATAAGTAAACTCATAACCAGTGTCAACACCTCCATTATAATGTATGCAGCTCACATATGGGCAGGAGCCGCACAGTATAAGTCGTACATGAGGGGAGTGAACTCAGCACATATGCTGTGCATTCCGGACGGTATCGAAGATGATATAAATAAGTTCGCCGACAGGACACGACTTGAAATGACAGCTAAAGAAAACGTTGCATTCCAAAAGAATCGTCGGAGAATGCGGTCACAATTAGAGCTCTCAAGCCTAAGAGAATGGCGATGCAGGTGGGATTCTTCCACCAAAGGAAGATGGACCCACACCATGATACCTGATATAGAAATATGAGTGAAAAGAAAACATGGCGAGCTGAATTACCTCTTGACTCAGCTAATATCAGGACATGGATGCTTTCGGCAATGCTTGCACAAGTATAAGCATGCGAATCACCCATACTGCCTGTATTGCGAAGGCAAAATAGAAAATGCGGAACACGTACGTAGATTTGAGACCACACGAACGATTTTGGAGAGACGTATGAGACGGACAGTTACTCCGACAGGAGTAATAGAATACATGCTGAGTTCAAAACAGGGATGGTCCGTAACAAATGGTATTCTCTGTGAAAAGAAGCAGCAGTTGCGACGCGACGAGCGGAGTAACAGGTAAACTCCATCCCGCCCGTCGATGGAATATCTAAAAGGAAGTTCCGCGGGGATCAACGGGAATATGTGCCTGGCGGGAGGTGGTTATAGTCGGTAAAAACCCGGCATACTCCTGGATCGGCCCAGAGGTGTCTTTTGAAGATTTCTACCTTGCCACCGAAACCAAAAAAAAAAAAAAAAACAGTCAATCAGATGTCTCCTAATTCACGTATAAAGTACGGATATACGCAGACACTCGTTCTTTAGCCGAACCACACGAATGTGCATAATGTTCCTATCATGTATTATACATCTGTACCTACTATTTCTATTCAGTCATTATTCTTCGTCTCTCACTGTGCTACCTGTAAATCCGCTATGGTAAAATAATCCTCTACTGTATTGCATGAAACAAAAACAAAAAAAAATGTTCATGATTTTAGATATTTTTAATGTGAGTTTCTCTTCAAGACTTTTTTATTTGTGCAAAGAGTATTTATTTATTTAAATGATCTTTCTTCTATATTATGTTATATTAAGAATTAAAAAAGAAAATGTTTTAAGGACTTTTTTTCTTATTAAACACCACAGAGAGCCTTTTCCAAAAGACTTTTTTTAATCGATACGACACTTTGTAAAGTTCTTATAACAAATTCAGTAAAATTTCAAACGAGACTATATTCATAAAGTTTTCTAGTAGACATTAAGTTAAAAAAAAAGTTGTATGTATATTGTTCTCTTCACACTTTTTGAAAAGATCGGTAGAATGTCGATGTTAGACTCCAAATAAAGTTTAGTGTCTAGTTTTTTGATAATGAATCAAATTTTTTATCGATTTTAAAGACCGGTCAAGTACATTTCACACAAGAATTCGTGGTTTCTAGAAAAACACATTTAAAGTTTGTTTCTTGCGCTCCGATTTAGATAGCAAACGGTTTACTTTCATGCAAAGCTGAGGCTATACATGTCTAGAACTTTTTTTTTTTTTATATGAATCCTTAATTAAGATTTTGTAAGGATAACTCTATGATGTTAAGAAATAATTTAAGTAAAAAAAAAACCTTTTTATGTAAATTCTGACTCTGCCTACGGCACGTAGTTGAAGTATTTGCGAGACTACATTTGTTAAAGGAAGCACTTACATGTGTCTGGATTCGCGATTTTTATCACCAATATATTACTTTTGATGCAGGTGTTTACAGCAAACGTCGCTTTCTTGACATACTTGTCGAACATATCTTTTTCATACGTAAACATTTGACACACTAGCTCAAAGTATTGATTGAAAGCACTGCGTTTCAAATAACTGTTCCGTAGGTTTGGTAAATGTTCCAGCTGTCAAAATAATGAGATATTAATTAAAATTCTGTCTGTATAAAAATTAAAGTTAACCGAAAACGAAAATAACAACATCTTTTTGTCGTCGGTGGTGGTCACCACCAAACACAACTTTAATGACTTCGTTTAATTTATTTATTTTTATGCTCATGCTATTTTTTCGTTGACTTTTGTTTGAGATCCGGCTCGTAGGACCAACATGTAACTGTTGATCAACCAATAGTTTGATGTAGTATACTGTATTTTAGATTCTGCGCCAGGGGGTCAAGGATAACTGAAAAATAAAAAAAGAGAAACGCCTTCCCTCTATACTCTAACTTCGATTCGCAGTGACAGTCCACTACAGTCATCAACAACAATTTTTGGTTCTTCGAGCCGAAACTTTCTATGATTCGTTGGGCCATTTGAGCCGGAACGGCAATAGCAGTTAACATCACCGGTGTTGGGAACACATTTTTCTTAAATGTAATACAAAGGGGGGAATATACCACGAGCACCGCTTAGCACTGACACCGGGAAGTTCTCTAGAGTACCTGTAAACCAGAAGAAACGGAGCGGGTCGAAAAACAACTTCCCTCTAATGAAAAACCAGATATTTCCTAGCATAAATTTATATCACAAGAAAGAACCTGCGCTCTTGAAGAGAACTCAAGGATTTCCTTTTTTTTTAACATACTGTGTTTATTTGACCCTGTCCCTGGCGCAAGACTAATGACTTTGTCCGGAAAAAACAAATCATGGAAAATGTAACGAGCCTCAGGACTTGCCAAATGAGGCCAAGACCGGATCCCGGTTGTAGTGCCGATGATGATGATGTTTATTTGAACAATAATTAATTTTTACATTAAGTATTACAGCAAACTTATAATTCTAGTGATACAATTGTTTGTAGGTTGGCGTGGGATATGATCAGTTAGTGGTCTCTGGTGGGATAACGCTTTCCGGTTGCTCGTTACAGCGCAGAATGTAGGAGAATGGTTGTATGCTACAGTATTTGAACTGATTGGGTGTCAGCCCGGTGTTATGGTACACTACCTCGTTGGAATCATTAACCAATCTTCCAGATGTGAAGAGAGTTCTGGTGTGGAGACAATTCAGGTAGTGAGCCCTGTTATCTAGAGGAGCTGGTAGTACGAATGAAGATCGAACGGCGACATTCTTCGAACATTTTTTACATACCGTCGACTGAATGCGGTTCAACCACCCAGCTTCTGAAATTGTTGTCCTTGGCGATTTTAATTTGCACAATTCCGGCTGGTTGTTACATTCTAACAGAACCGACGAGGGTGGGAGGCTGGCGGAGATGTTTGCTGTAAGCCACAACTTGAGTCATCTCGTGGAGGAGCCAACGCGAGTGCCGCATGCCCGAGATGATTATGCAAACACCCTGGATCTGGTTTTGACATCCGAACCAAGTATTTATACCGTAGAGGTTTCTGCGCCAATGGGAAACTCTGATCACTGCTTGGTATCTGTCACGCAAGCATTTGCACATCAAGCGAATAACCAGCCTAAGCGCCTTCGCTATGTATGGAAGTATGGGGCTGCTAACTGGGACGATTTGCGAGATTTCTTCGCATCCTTTCCATGGTCGGAGGTGTGCTTCGGAGACTCCGATGTTAACGCTTGTGCGGAGTCGGTATCGGAGATTAATCTTCTGGGGATGGAGATGTATATTCCACATTCCATCAACCGAAGTTCGTCTGATAAACCTTGGTTTGATAAAAAATGCGAGCAGATTACAGCGGCAAAAAAGAGAGCTTTTAAGCAATGGCGCTCCCATCCCACCGATGTTCACAGAACGAATTTTGTTAGAATCAGAAACGCGTGCAACCAAGCGATTGATACCGCGAAGAAAGCTCACAACGACATGGTGATCAATCAGCTCCTTTGGTGCCCGGCTGGTTCGCGCTCCCTCTGGTCAATGGCAAAAGCTGTCAGCAGTAACTTCGCATCCTCCTCTTTCCCTCCGTTGGCGACAGACAGCGGTACGTTAGTCACGAATACAAAGGATAAAGCTAATGCGTTCGCGAATTTATTTTCCGAGAATTCAAACCTCGATCCCGGTCTTTTGGAGCCATCTGACGGTTTTCCATGCGGGATGCGAGAATTCGTCCACGCACTACTCAACGCATTCTACGTGAACTGGATTATAGGAAGGCAACCGGCCCGGACGGAATACCAGCAATAGTCCTTAAGAACTGTGCTCCAGAACTATCGCCGGTTCCTGGCAGACTCTTCTGCTTATCTTATGCACGGAGGACCGTTCCTGCCTGTTGGAAAATCGCTCGAGTTCAGCCAATCCTAAAGACGGAAAAAAAGTGTCTCCCGCGAAGTTACCGTCCGATAGCATTACTGTCTATTTTAACTAAGGTAATGGAAAAAGTCATCAATACCGAGTTAGTCAAGTATTTGGAGTGCAGTGGCCTTCTGAGTGATCGTCAATACGGATTCCGTGGCAGGCGGTCCACGGGAGACCTTTTGACTCTTATAACCGATAAATGGACATCTGCGATTGAAGAGCATGGTGAGTCAAGGGCGGTCGCATTGGATATCTCCAAGGCTTTTGACCGCGTCTGGCACGGGACATTGCTAAGAAAACTTCGTTCATATGGACTTTCCCAAAAGCTTTGTGACTCGACGAGGAGCTTTCTTGAGAATCGGATTTATAACCTGTTAATTCGGGGGTGGCCCTAGGTTCTAGTTTGGCTCCAACCTTGTTCTTGCTTCACATAAATGATTTGTTGGAGACAACGGATAACAAAGTGTTCTGTTTTGCGGATGATAGTACGCTTGTTTCCTCCTTTTCGAGTGTTCGGCCGATTGGTGCATCTGCCTCGCATCAGCTGATATGTAGACAGATTGACTCTCTGAATCAGCATCTAGATAGGGCCCTGCAGTGGGGAAGGGCCAATCTCATCGACTTCAATGCAGCGAAGACACAATATACACCATTCACAAAGAAAAGTGGATCATCGGTTCCACAGCTGATGATGAATGGCCGGGCCCTCGAATCTGGGGAAAGTTTTAAATTGCTCGGCGTCACGGTCTGTGGGGATGTATCGTGGCATAAACACGTGTCGAGCATCGCCAGATCAGCCTCAGGAAAACTGAGATATCTTTTTAGAGCCAAGAAATATTTTACTCCGGCCCAACTTCTTCCCCTATATAAATCTCAAAGTAGACCCGCGCTCGAATATTGCTCCCATGTTTGGAGCTGGGCTCCTAAACATACCCTCGACCTACTTTAGAGTATACAGAGACGAGCGATCTGCCTAATCGGGGACTCGGCGCTGGTGTCGGGACTACAGCCGCTATCACATCGAAGGTGCGTAGCCGACCTCTGTCTGTTTTACAGATATTATCACGGGTACTTTTCCTCGGAGATTCATGGTATTGTTCCACGCAATTCGGCTTATATGCGCTCCACAATCCGATGGATCGCACCCGTTTGTGGTTCATCTCCCGACGGCGCGAACATCCCTGCATCAGAACTCGTTCCGTTACAGAGCGGGGAAGCTGTGGAACTCCCTTCCCACGCGAGTGTTCCCGGAGCGTTACAACCTGCAACTGTTCAAAAGGAACTGCAATAGTTATTTGGTGGCATCTCGCGGCGCCCACTCGGCGCTATAGGTTCGCCTCTCCCGAGAGAAGTCTACTAAATAAGAAAACTGAAGTTATTATGGGGTTGGGATTATTTGGGCGGTTTACAATAAATTTGATAGACAGCTCTAGGAATCGAGACGGTCAATATTAACGGCATCGTATAGCAAGCTGTTATTGTGATATTTGTAAGAGTTGGGGTGTCGGTTGAGGCCAGTGACCAGCCTGAGGCATTTCCTTTCTAAAGTGCGTAGCTTTTCCATTTGGGCGGGTGTTATATGATACAGCAGTGGACGTGCGTATGTGAGCGTGGGTCTGATTATTTCTTTATAAATGAGCAGTTTGACTTATAAGATAAGAACAATTGCCTCGAACTGATATTATCTATTGACCCTGTTTCCAGATGAACCCGGACTTTAATCATAACGTTCACTGCTGCTGAATTAACTCTAAAAATTATTGCTGTGAATGTTTATTCACTTATGCGCATGGAAAGAAAGGATTATCTGAGCAATCTGCTGGAAGCTGAACGCACAAATGTGGTTTTAGCTAGCGAAGCTAAGCTAAACCAAAAGCACAGGTTGGGCTACCCCAATTATAAAGTAATTAGACGAGATCGTCCAAATTCCACTCAGGGGGACGGGGTCGCTGTTTTAGTCGAAAATGGTCTACAACACAAAGTCGTCTACAGTAGAGATGTATACAAGTTCCAGGTACTAGAAGCCCGCGTTGTAGATATTCCTTTGAAAAGTCAAAGGTATCTATATGTGATCTCTGCTTATGCTCCCTAATCTCCACAGTTTCTATTTGATACCCTTTTTCGAAGTCTTAGTTGCTGGGTTAGTTAAAAATGGTCTATGACACAAAGTCGTTTACAGTAGAGTTGTATACAAGTTCCAGGTACTAGAAGCCTGCGTTATAGATATCCCTTTGAAAACTCAAAGTCATCTATATGTGATCGCTGCTTATGCTTCCGAAGCTCCACAGTGTATACAGTTTATGAAATTAACTTGATACCCTTTTTCGAAGTCTCAAGTTAGGCTCGGAAAATAATTATTTCTTTATGGCCGGAGATCTCAATTCCAAGCACAGTGCTTGGGGTAACCTTATCACAAACACAAGAGGCGATGCGTTGTTCGACTGGTGCCAAGCAAACGCTATCGAACATAAACTAGAATTGTACGCTACAAGTACTCCGTCATATCCAAGAGGAAATTCCATTTTGGATTTACTGTTGCTGGACGACTGAATACAATTATTAGATACGGATCTAACTACTCAAAATTGTCTTTGTACAATTGAGTACGATAGCGATCACTAAGGACTTGGTGCTGTAATACATGTCACAAACGAACACTCACAACTTGAGCAGTATAAATAACAGATACATTCTTTTAATTTCGAAAAAGCACACTGGTCGCGCTTTGAGCAGGTAATAAAAAAAGTATTACGCTCCAATGGCATAGATCCACCAACTGACAGATATCTTCATAATGACGAAATTGATCATAAGCTTTCGACGATGAACAACATTGTTACTAATACAATAAATTGTTCTATCCCAAAAGTGTATCACATGGAGAGCCATATAAACCGATACAGAAACTCAACGATCGACGAACTATATAGGCAAAAGAGTATTCTGCTCTCTAAGTTAAAACATTGCTCTATAGTCAGTTCAGCAATCCAGAACAGTCAGGAAATAAAAACAATTAAGTCACTTATTAAAAATCTTCAAAAACTGATCCGTGACAACTATAGATCAGTAGTTAATGAAGACTGGAACAACAGAAATCAAGCCATTGAAGCTAGCGAGCCGAATGTGTTCCCTCAAATAAGTAAAGTTTTTCGAAGGAAAGATTATAATTACATCCCACGTCTGCGAGTTCCGCGGACTCCCGAAAATTATCAAACTCTGCTGAACGCAGGACTTACCCTGGAACGCATCGCTCTAACGAAGAGTTCATAATAGCCGAGGATCCGCAAAAGCAAACTCAATTGGTGCTTGTTTCGAAGCAGTGTACAGATTGAACGAATCGAGTCATTTTAACCTTGACCTGGAAAATAGGGCTATCCAAAAACATATTTCGCTACGCAATGACCTTAACAATTAGAGTCTCTTAAGTCGAAGTTTCACAATCTTTAGTGAAAATAATAGAGCGGATTCCCCACTTATAACTCTAAACACTAGTATATTTCTACAGAAGAATGAACTGACGAACATACTTAGATCCATTAAGAGCAAAAAATCTTCTGGAATAGATAGTATTCCAAACATTATTCTAAAGCATTTACCTCTTGACGTAGTGAAGGTTTACACTATTTTGTTCGATAACGCTCTAAATAATGCATACGAGTATTATTCAACCGAATGGAAATCTGCAGTAGTCCATCCCATCACCAAAAAAGGGAGGGGCAGGAGCAATCCAGCCAATCTTCGCTCGATTAGTTTGCTTCCGAACATCAGCAAGGTATTCGAGAAAACTATAAATAAAGCATTGACTAACTGGTGTGAGGAAAATGGTATTATTCTGAACAACCAGTTTGGTTTCCGATCGCAACATGACACAGTTCATGCTGTGACAAAACTTGTTTCCGACATATTCTGGAACAAGGCGAAGAGACGATGCACAGGCGATTGTTGGGTTGACTGTGAAAAGTCTTTCGACACCGTGCTTGTATATAAGTTATCAAATCTAGGTATGACTGGATATTTATTATACATTATCTACGATATCATAATGAGTAAACAATTTGTGGCGAAATGCGTTGATGTAATCTCTACCAAGACCGTCCACATCAAAAACGGCTTACACCAGGGAGCAATGAATTCTCCCATTTTATTTAACGTATACACTAGTGATCTGGGCTCCTCGATAGTATAGTGGTTAGTATACTAGCCTGTCACACGGGAGACCGGGGTTTGATTCCCCGTCGGGGAACCTCTGGCGCAAGACTACTGACCTTGTCGGAAAAAACAAATCATTATGGAAAATTTAACAAGCCTCAGGACTTGCTAAATAAGGCCAAGACCGGTTCCCGGTTGTAGTGCCGAAGATGATGATGATGATACACTAGTGATCTAGTGGGTTCTCTCAACCATGCAATTGCGTATGCCGACGACATTGTGGTGTATAGATCTGGAGAAAAGATTGATATCATCAACAGACTTCTGCAAGATGATTTCAACAAAATCAAACGATTTTGCGTCAACTGGAAATTAAAAATAAATATCCAAGAAACAGAGACTATCCTTTTCAGAAAGCCCCCGTCCAGTGCATCAAAGGATACAAAACGGAATTGGAAAACATTTTCTATTGCAGGAAGTATTAATCTTCTTCTACAAGTCGGTGTCAGAGATTATTCTTCTGGGGATGGAGATGTGTATTCCACATTCCATCAAACGAAGTTCGTCTGATAAACCTTGGTTTGACAAAAAATGCGAGCTGATTACAGCGGCAAAAAATAGAGCTTTTAAGCAATGGCGCTCCAATCCCACCGATGTTAACAGAACGAATTTTGTTAGAATCAGAAACGTGTGCAACCAGGCGATTGATACCGCGAAGAAGGCTCACAACGACAGGGTGATCAATAAGCCCCTTCGGTGCCCAACTGGTTAGCGCTCCTTCTGGTCAATGGCAAAGGCTGTCAGCAGTAACTTTGCTTCCTCCTCTTTCCCTCCGTTGGTGACAGACAGCGGGACGTTAGTCACGAATCCAAAGGATAAAGCTAATGTGTTCGCGAATTTATTTTCCGCGAATTCAAACCTCGATCCCGGCCTTTTGCAGCCGCCCGTGATCTCGCCGGTACAGTCTTCCATGCGGGATGTGAGATTTCGTCCGCGCACTATTCAGCGCATTCTACGTGAACTGGATTGTAGGAAGGCAACCGGCCCGGACGGAATACCAGCAATAGTACTTAAGAACTGTGCTCCAGAACTATCGCCGGTTCTTGGCCGACTCTTCCGCTTATCTTATGCACGGAGGACCTTTCCTGCCTGCTGGAAAATCGCTCGAGTTCAGCCAATCCCAAAGACGGGAAAAAAGTGTCTCCCACAAAATTACCGTCCGATAGCATTACTGTCTATTTTATCTAAGGTAATGGAAAAAGTCATCAATACAGAGTTGGTTAAGTATTTGGAGTGCAACGGTCTTCTGAATGACCGTCAATACCGATTCCGTGGCAGGCGGTCCACAGGAGACCTTTTGACACTTATAACCGATATATGGACATCTGCGATTGAACGGCATGGTGAGTCAAGGGCGGTCGCATTAGATATCTCCAAGGCTTTTGACCGCGTCTGGCACGGGGCATTGCTGAGCAAACTTCGTTCATATGGACTTTCCCAACAGCTTTGCGACTGGACGAGGAGCTTCCTCGAGAATCGATCGATCCGGGTTGTTGTGGGCGGCGAGTGTTCGGATCTGTATCCTGTTAATTCGGGGGTGCCCCAGGGTTCTATTTTGGCTCCAACCTTGTTCTTGCTTCATATAAATGATTTGTTGGAGACAACGGATAACAAAGTATTCAGTTTTGCGGATGATAGTACGCTTGTTTCCTCCTTTTCGAGTGATCGGCCGATTGATGCATCTAAGTCGCACCAGTTGAGATGTAGACAGATTGACTCTCTGAATCAAGATCTAGATAAAGTCCTGCAGTGGGGAAGGGCCAATCTTGTCGACTTCAACGCAACGAAGACCCAGTATACAACATTCACAAAGAAAACTGGATCATCGGTTCCACAGCTGATGATGAGTGGCCAGGCCCTCGAGGCTGGGGAAAGTTTGAAATTGCTCGGCGTCACGGTCTGTGGGAATGTATCATGGCATAAACACGTATCGGGTATCGCCAGATCAGCCTCAGGAAAACTGAGTTATCTTTTTAGAGCCAAGAAATACTTTACTCCGGCCCAACTTCTTCTCCTCTATAAATCTCAAATTAGACCCGCGCTAGAGTATTGCTCTCATGTGTGGAGCTCGGCTCCTAAACATACCCTCGACCTACTTGAGAGCGTACAAAGACGAACGATCCGCCTAATCGGGGACTCGGTGCTGACGTCGGGACTACAGTCGCTATCACATCGAAGGCGCGTAGCCGACCTCTGTCTGTTTTACAGATATTATCACGGGTGCTGTTCTTCGGAGATTCTTGGCATTGTTCCACGCAATTCGGTTTATATGCGCTCCACAAGACAATCCGACCGATCGCACCCGTTTGTGGTTCATCTCCCGACAGCGCGAACATCCCTGTATCAGAACTTGTTCCGTTACAGAGCGGGGAAGCTGTGGAACTGCCTTCCCACGCGAGTGTTCCCGGAGCGTTTCAACCTGCAACTGTTCAAAAGGAACTGCAACAGTTATTTGATGGCATCTCGGGGCGTCCACTCGACGCTATATGTTCGCCTTTCCCGAAGAAGTCTAATAAAAAAAAAAAAAAAAAAAAAAAAAAAAAAAAAAAAACTGTAGTCAGATACCTTGGAATCTGTCGCGAGTGTTGGCGGTATGGCCACGACATAGTGGACTGCCCGGATCGCCCGACGAGGACGTGCGGTCCCCAGACTACATACAGGGGTAGAGGTCAGCAGGGCGGATTCGCACCGCAAGAACCGCCTCATCAGCGACCACAGTTTCAGCGGAGAGCCCTACCAGAGCCGCAGCCCCCGTGTACGGGCGGCGGGCCGGCTACATCAGGCCTAGAGTATTCAGCGTCCGATGCTGTTGCGAGTTTTGTGGCCGACAAGGTCACAGCTTGCGCGGGTGCGAATATAGGCAAAGGTGGCAACAAAAATGGGGTTCCCAGGGTTCTCTCCACAAGCGGCACGCCGGAACAGCACCTGTTGCGAGTCGAGACCAAGACACCCGTGTGGAGACTGGGGCAAGCGCGAGAAATACGCGCAGGGGGCGTCGGAGACAGCGTCGGCGAAGTCGGAGGGCCGGTAATAGTAGCACGGAGAGTAAGGATTCCCGGAAAGCAGGTGGAGATGATGGGCGACGATCGTCCATGTCGAGCGGTGGCGATAAGCGACCCGACTCCATGGACTCGAAGTCCTCAAAAACGGATGCGAGGCATGACGCCGCATCAGGCAGATGCGGGAATGGCGTCCCCGGCGCATTGGGCCCAAAGTGGGCAGAAAGAATAGCTCCAGTTCCGCTAGTTCGGAGTCCAGTGGGACTCCCGAGCGGAATATTCCTGAACGGAGGAGCGGAACATTGTGCGAGTTTTGCGGTCGACACACTCACAAGGCGGCAGAGTGTCGACATAAGGCAAAATGGGAGAGTTCGGGAAACTCCCCAAGGTCGGGTCGTCAAGATCCTACCCGACTGCACTAGAAACGCAACCCAGCTCCAGCTGTTCTCAGTTTTCGCCGACTCAGGTCCCGATTGTCGCTCTCCCTTTAGACATTGGCCGTAGGAACCCTACGCGCCTAATCGTGGACACCGGCGCTGAGATCAGCCTGTTGAAGCTGAAGGCACTCCATCCTAGATATGGCATGGATGTGCATAGATCTACAATGCTCCAAGCGCTGTTTGTCAAAGGCAAGTCGAGGGGATGCTGCATTGGGAATTTCAAGTTGCACCATGAGATTCCCTGCAGTTTCCAAATAGTAGACTCCTTGCCTGGTTTGAAGGAAGACGGATTGTTGGGGTACCACTTCCTGTCTCGGAATTGTAAGGTAGACGGGACGGGTGGTTGTTTGGTTTTTCCCCGAACGACCGTAAACCCGTGCCATTCTCCATTCAATTTGTCAACTATGGGACGGGAAGGGTTGAACATGTGGCAGCCGAACGGGGAGACGTGCCAATGGGACCTGTTAAGGTCGATACGTCGGCAGGTACTCGCCCGGAGACCCTACCCATACAGGGGAGGGCTGCGAAAAGCTGTTCAACCACGTGCTACCCACGTGGTCATCCGAATAAGCCCCGAGCAGCGGACGCTGTTAACATATAGTTATAGACAACGCTTTTTTTTATAAAAGAACAATTACGGAAAGGTTAAGCCTTCCGGTAACTTGGAGACCCTGATCCTAGCTGGCCAGACTCTGGTTACCCTCCGGAAACTTCGTCCTTGTCAAGGACCTTCGTCGAGGGATACCAGCTTGAGAGTCTGACGAAAAGTCTTTAAGGCCAGGCCTAATGCTGCAGGCGCAGTCCCAGCGCAGACTGCAGAGGCAAACCCCAGTGCTGGGGGTTGGATCGCAAATATGAAAGTGCGAAAGCGCACTATAATGTCGGGTGATGGTAGGTTTTGCCGCCGAAACGGGACAAACCCCCCGATCTACCAACCCATGGACCGGGGCAAGTACCGAGTCCAAAAGAAGAGTTAGAAATTTAAATAAAAAAAAAAATATATATATAGGAGCGGGACGTTGTCGCCGGCCGGGTGGCATTTCGGGGGTTGGACGAGAGGGGATCACCTCGCCTCGGCGGGGGGGTCCTAACCGGATCGTGTGGGCGGTCGAGCTTTCGGTCGGACCATCGGTTTAAGTGTCGGACCCGCCGCGGGCGTTTGTGTTGTCCTTGGGTTTGTGGAGTGCTTGTCTGTTGTTCCGCCCCTTAGGTTAATACCTAAGTGTTATTTATTTATTTATTTAGTTATTTATTTTTACTAACCCTAGTATATAGGTAGCCTAAAACGTACTAACATTAGCATTTAAGCACAATTTATTTATTTATTTCCTACTAACACTAATACATAAGTAGTATAACCCTTACTAACCTTAACACCTAGTTTATTTATGTATATGTAATTGTTAGATTATTTATTTGTTTATTTATTTATTTATTTATTGGTTGGTTTGTTGATTGTTTGTTTGTTTGCTCTCCGCCGTCCACTCTCCGGCGTGACATTCCTCTCCTAAGAATGCCACACAGTCTTGTGGGGGGGTATGTTACGTGCGTCCGCTACCCCATCAATTAATCATTTGGTAATTTTAATATAATTTGTTTTAAGGTGGTATGATGGTAAGGTGGTGGAGGAGTTGCACGATCCGGAAGTGAGTTTTCGAACACGCCCCGATTCGGGTGTGAATCGTGCAGTTCTTCGAGTTCGAATTCGGTTTTTGAAGTGGACGTGAATGGGGAGCGAGAGAGACAAAGGCTTAATGTTTTTTTGATGTGCGGTTTTTTGACGTTCCGTTGTCGAGCATAAAGGGAAAAAAAAGGCAGAGAAAAAAGGAGAAGGAAAGCGGTAGAAAAGATTTTTTTGCTGGTCCCGGAGATTTTACAAAGAAAGAACAGTTGAAATAAATCTAAATAAGGTTTAAAATTGGTTAAAGTTGGAATTACAAAGAAAGAACAGTTGAAATGTACGCCCATGCTGGCGTCGCGATCTCGTACCCCACAAATTAACAATAGTTACCGGGGAAATAAATGAGAACCAGGAAACAAATCTTCATAGGCTTTTATGACCTCAGCTCGGTTCCGGAAGACCTTCTGCCGGCAAAATGAATCCAGATTGGGGAAAAGATGGTAGTACGTTGGGGAAATGTCAGGAGAGTACGGTGGATGCGGAAGAATTTCAAATCCTATCTGTAACTGTTTTTGCACGCTTTTCAGTCAATTTGGCATGCAATATTTGATAGCGTTTATTGTTTATTTAAGTTTATATGTTTACATGTTTATACGACTTGTACTAAGCGAAATAAACTGAGGGTTCCGCCTCTATTCATTCATTTCATTCATTCATTTCATTCATTCACTCACTCACTCACTCACTCACTCACTCACTCACTCACTCACTCACTCACTCACTCACTCATTCATTCATTCATTCATTCATTCATTCATTCAATTATTCATTCATTCATTCATTCATTCGTCCATTCGTCCATTCATTCATTCATTCATTCATTCATTCATTCCATCATTCATTCCATCATTCATTCATTCATTGGTGCTTTCGATGTCCACCAAATTGTCACAATAACCTTTTTTCAGTGAAGATCGGGTTTGGCCGGGTTTTGCACCTGCATCCAACCACTGCCCAGGTCTTTTACAGTTATCATACGGAATCCACTTTTCATCACATGTGACTATCCGGTTCAGTTTGGTTTCTTAATCTAAATGAAGCGCAGATTTCTAGGCGCGGTAGTTTTTGTTTCCTGACTGTCGTCGATAGTTCAAAAAGGACTTCCAAAAAGGAACGGACATTTTTCAAAACGATTTAAGTTTTTAGTTCTTAGCAAATTGCATTAAACTAAACCATGGGGTTTCAAGAATTACATAACTTAAAAATCGTTTACAAATATTTTTTATGGCTACCTTTGGTGCGGACTACGGTTCCTGCCGAACAACGAATCGTATGCTGTCTGAATGTGAGTCCATTGACGAAAAAGGGTTTTTAGCACAATGCGGAATTTTTTAGTAGTGGCTTTGGCTTGTAGAGTGGACCCCACCATAAAGTTGTGTTTAGTTTGATTAAGTTTAGTAAAAGAAGTTTAAAATTTAGGATCACATTATAATACAAGAATGCGAGCACAACGTTTTTCTCAAGTCTTCCAGTTTTCTTTCGGTTTTCAAGTAAGTAATAATACAATAATAATAAGTTTTCTAAACACATTAAATTAGGATCGGTTAAAGCCGGAAGGAAATACTTTAACACATTACTTAACTTGCGTTTAATTTAGAATCTCGGTTTGGGAACAATTAGTTAAGTTTTAGGTTAACTAAGGTAGGTGGTAATCATGTTTGTTTAGCTAATAAGTCAAAGTTGAATCCCATTACAAGAGGAGATATTTGATGAGATGAAAAATCAGACATTCTCGCAAATATTATCCACAATAAGAAAGTATTTTTGACCGCAACTTGAGTACTTTTCCAATCTAATTTAAAAATATCCCCCCATTGTTTCATTTTAACTGTCTCACTGCTTCCAGTATTGAAAACTATGTAGCTTGCAAAATAGTAAACCATACCTTCTTAAACGCTAAAATCGACTTCTTCAGCTTATCACTCAGCAGTCGTGCCCAGCGAATTGTCGAAACACTAGCTGGTTGATGTTTGGACAGCGGAGGTTTTTTCCGATTGTTCTGTGAAAGGATAAAATCGGTTATCGAAAAGGAATCGTGCCCATTCCAACAGTTTGTTTACCATAAAATCGTATTGCACTGTATTAATTTCACTAACAAAATATCGTAAGACGCCTTCGTGTTTCTCAGACAAATATTCAGCCAATAAGGGTCGAGTACCAATTGAATTCACTTCAGTTATCAAGTCCAGTCCTAACTCGGCCGCTCGTAAAGATGATAAACATTGATCTATGACAACTTTTGCGTCGTTTTCAACATTATACAATTTACGGTTGAATGTATTTAATGAGTCCGCCCAATTTTCCCAATTGGATGGTTTAAAAATGTCATAATCGATTTGAATGATGTCAATGAGAAGACAGTACACCTTTTCCATCATAGCATCCACAATTGATGGTTCTGCTACTATGGACTTGAAACGATATCCGAACAGGTTTTCGAATTCAACAAACACCTTTGCTATGTATGCAATGTCTTGGCTAACTCGACATATATGATCGACTTCATTGAACAGGATTCCGCGGTCGAACTCCCACCGAGAACCAACACCAGAATTTTCGATTTTCGCTCGCGTTTTCATATAAGACGCTTTCCATAGAGTGAGAAAGTTCGCACAGTTCGTCCCTGCTTCTAAGACCTTCTTTGCTGGGAGCCTATTTGGAAAAAGCCATGGGAAACAGATTTTAGAAAATGCGAGTGTGCTTACTTAAATATGTCTTCAAGCGCCATTATCTTTTTGACCTTTGTCGTGAACACATTGGAAATTTGAGTTAATAGGATTTGCATATTCTCATCTCGGCAGTAGTAACTAGACATTGTCCAAATATGATTTAAACCGACCATAAGATTCGGAAGAAGAAGAAATATGAACTCAAACTTGTCATATGAACGTATTTTCTGCAACGGCAATAATTTAGTCAGAGGAATACACCTGGGAGTTAATCAGTTCGCTTACCTCGAGATAGTTGCGAATCGTGGATAAGTAATCGGAATTTTCTTTAGAGATTCTGTAAACGACCTCGATTTCGGATCTGAATGCCTGCCATGGTGCAATAAGTGAAGAGTTGTACAATTCAAGTTGATCTGGAAAATAGAAATATATTTCAGTGAGTTTGCTAGACCATCGAGAACTCGAAAACATTACTTTCTACACTAATAACAAACTCAGCATTCAGCTCCTCAAGGACTGTGTAAAGGTCAAGCTCTTGAAGATACCACTGGCGGTATGCTGCCATCGGTGTGAATTCATCCCATGGTTTCTCGCGGTGTTCTTTTAACACATTTCTTACGTGGGTCATCCATCCTCGAACAATGTCTTCAATTTGATCTTGTGTAAGTGTACTGGCATCAGTAGTTTTCGGATCAACTAAAATTCTCTTTTTTGCTTCATCAAATTCAATATGTTCTTGGCCGGGTGCTATATACCCCGTGGGAAGGCTAAACTCATTTACAATGTGGGCAAGCGTCCACTCGGTCTCCGAAAGGGTTTCTTCAAGCCACAATAAAAGATTCATTTCATACATAGTCTTATATCTGGATCCAGTATCTTTCTCGGCTAGATCCGATTCAACTTTCGCCGTAACCTTTTCCAGCAATTTATTCCAACGCTCTTCGATTGTTGGTTTCTCAGTCACCACTTCTAAACGTTTTATAGAAAAAATAGGAGTGAACGTGTTTTGGTGTGATACAGACTCTTATACGCAATTTGAACTATATTATGCGTACCGATGCTGCTTTCAGATGACGATATTGAAATTTTAATTACATCCTGTTCCTCTTCCTCGTCGTCATCTCCAGCTTCCAATTTGGCCAGTCTCTGTTTCTCCTCTTCTTCTTCCTTTTTGCTAAGCTTTTCGATCTTTCTGCGGGAATGATCAAAAACTAGGTTATTTGTTAGGTCACACGGAGTAGGTGCACGCTCACTTTTGCTGTTTTTGGATGGCTAGAGCTCGCATTTGGGATGGCCTAGCTAAGTCGAGTAATCCCAACTCTTTTTCTTGTAGGTCACTTGCTTGGTCTTCGACCATTTCCATTAGTTGCTGCTTACTGGCCACAAGTGGCTCTCGAAAATTTTGAACGACTATGTTTTTGTATATCTGTGATATAAATAAAACAAAATTACACTCTGAAAACATTAATCATTGTATGTCGAGTTTTAAAAATAAAGTTTTTTTAAAACTAGACCGTCAATGTAAAATGGTAATAACGTATATAATATATATCCATATATATATATATATATATATATATATATATATATATATATATATATATATATTTTTTTTTTTTTTTTTTTTTTTTAATTACACTTCTCTCGGGAGGGAGGGAGTTCCACAGCTTCCCCGCTCTGTGACGAACGAGTTCTGATGAAGGGATGTTCGCGCCACCAGGAGATGAAATTGGTGCGATCTGTCGGATTGTTTTGTGGAGCACATATAAACCGAATTGCGAAGAACAGTACCCATGTTAATATCCGTAAAACAGACAGAGGTCAGCTACGCGCTTTTGATGTGATAGTGACTGTAGTCGCGGCGTCAGCGCCGTGGCCCCGATTAGGCGGATCGCTTATCTCTGTATGCTCTCAAGTAGGTCAAGTGTATACTTAGGAGAAGAAGAAGTTGATTTGGAGTAAAGAAGAAGTTGATTTGGAGTAAAATATTTCTTGGATCTAAGAAATAACTCAGTTTTCCTAAGGCGGACCTAGCGATGTCCGACACGTGTTTATGTCACGATACACTCCCACAGATCATGACCCCGACCAATTTCACGCTTTCCTCGGCTTCGAAGGCCTGGATATTAATCATCAGCTCTGGGACCGATGATCCACTTTTCTTTGTGAATGTTGTATACTGTGTCTTCGATGCATTGAAGTAGACGAGATTGGATTTTTCCCACTGCAGGACCTTATCCAGATCCCGGTTCAGAGAGTCAATAGATGATGCGACGTTGATGCACTAATCGGCCGATCACTCGAAAAAGAGGAAGCAAGCGGACTATCTTCCGCAAAACTGAACACCATGTTATCCGTCGACTCCAACAAATCATTTATGTGAAGTAAAAACAAGAATGGAGCCAAAATATAACTTTGAGGGAACCCGGAATTAACCGGATACAGATCCGAACACTCGCCGTCCACAACCACCCGGATCGATCGGTTTTCGAGAAAGCTCTTCGCCCTGTCGGAAAGCTGTTGGGAAAGTTCATATAAACGAAGTTTGCACACCAATAGCCCATGCCAGACGCGGTAAAAAGTCTTGGAGATATCCAATGCGACCGCCCTTGACTCATCATGCCGCTCAATCGCAGATGTCCATGTATCGGTTATAAGTGTCAAAAGGTCTCCCGTGGACCGCCTGTCACGGAATCCGTATTGACGATCATTCAGAAGTCCGTTGCACTCCAAATACTTAATTAACTCCGCATTAACGACATTTTCCATCACCTTAGATAACATACAGTAAGCCTATCGGCCTGTAATTTTGTGGGAGACACTTTTTCCCCTCTTTGGGATTCGCCAAAATCAAGCGATTTTCCAGTAGGCAGGAAAAGTCCTCCGTGCATAAGATAAGTGGAAGAGCCTGCCAAGAACCGGCGATAGTTCTGAAGCACATTTCTTAAGGACTATTTCTGGTATTTCGTCCCGGCCGCTTACCTTTCTACAGTCCAGTGCACGTGGAATGCATTGAATAGTACTGTGGTAGTTCTGGTACCAATGTGGGTATTTTTTATATTTAGTCTTTGGTGGTAAGGTGTCCCGGGGCACAGGTTCACCGCTATACCCAGTCGCTGCTTTCCGTTCAAAAAAGTGAAACTCCGTGTTGCTCTTTTTTTTTCATTTATTATTAGATAGGAACACAAACTACAGCTTACATACTCAGATCCGATGTCTGTCGACTAACTTATAATTAAAGGCACAGAATCTATTAGCACTAGTTAAAATGTTGAAGAATCCATAACTTGATGTGATTATTCACAACAGAAACTAAATCGCTATTGTCCAACTTATTTAATTTAATAATATTTGACAGTCAATAACTTGGTGTGATTATTCACAACAGAAACGAAATCGCGAATGTTCAATTTATTTAATTTAACCCGAATATACTTTACATAGTTGTTTGAATTACAATATTTGAGAATCCAATAACGATCCGTTGCGGCTTCAACTTGGTGACTTTAAATGAAGGAGGACCCTTTTAATCAAACGTACACTAGCTGATTACTCGACTCGACTTATTTAACGTGGATGCCCGACTTGCCTCCACGGAATCTGTAACGCGATTAAAGATATCGACCGAAGCGACAGAGCACCAACCTTCTCATCCATCGCCCCGATATCCAATATAAGGGATGATCTTAGAAGATGATCACCGAAAGGATGTGCACACGCACAGATGCTGGTGCCTTCGCACTCTCATGCTGTGTATGAGCAAGCGGACCGTGGATACGATAATTCCATAAGGGGAACATTAGCTGGCTTGGTTGCAGCTGGTGCCATTATCTCGACATATACATTTTGTTGCCTACACGATCAGCGACTGCGTAAAGCATTTATGCTGATCGTGCACATCTTGGCGGCATCTCCACGTAGCCGAATTCTCGATGGTAATTTTCCATTTATGAGAACTCGAATTCCTTGGGCGGTCAGCCGTATGCCTTAATGTATTCCTCGGTTGGATGACCGACCGATGCGGGCATGTATAAAAAGGGGAAGAAGAAACATCTCCTGCACGTGTGCGGCTGACTCGTTAGGAGATATCTCATTGATGTGGTTTTGTTAATGTTGGTTGCTTGATAGTGCAACCAAATTGCTTTTAAGGCGCATGATGCGTTTAATGCAACCATGCCCTTGTGGAAAAACACGTATTTGTTGCTGATGGATTTTGCATCAGCGCAATTATAGTTCTAAAGCATTTCTGAAGATATTGGTACAACTCTGGAAGGTAAGTTCATGCTTAATTACCTAGGCAAGCAATCAGTACTTGTTTTATCGGTTTTCGGCCTCTCTAGGTGGAAGTTTTTAAATGGTTAATGGGAAGATGATTAGTGGCGTTCAAGGGAACCGTCGCAGTACGTGGGCGGAACTTTCCATTCCACATCGAAGGCCGTACCGGCGTGATCATAGGTGGTTCCAAAAGACCGGGCTCGAGGTTTGAATTCGTGGAAAATAAATTCACGAACACATTAGCTTCATCTTTTGAATTTATGACTAACGTCCTGCTGCCCGTCACCAACGGAGGAAAAGTGGAGGAAGCGAAGTTACTGCTGACAGCCCTTGCCATTGACCAGAAGGAACGAGATCCACTCGGGCACTGAAGGAGATTATCAGTCACTCTGTCGTTGCAAACCTTCTTCGCGGTATCAATCGCCTGGTTATACGTGCTTGATTCTAACAAAATTGGTTCTGTTAACCTCGATGGGATTGAAGGGCCATTTTCTAATGGCTTCATTGTTTATGCTTTGAATTCAATTGATGCCAAGAGACGTGGAATGCGTATTTGCTTTGGTTTGCACATTGTGCGAATCAGAGAATTTTATTTCTGGGAGAAAAAGGTCGTCGGCCAATGTGTACATAAAGAAATTTATCGTGCACATGGCGAAGTTGGAAAATAGACGGCGCAATATTTATGATCCCTGGTGAAGGTCACGTGATATGTGAACCGAGGTTTTCTTTTCATGGATATGCTGTTTGGAGCAGAATTCTTGAGGAATTTTGAATTCAAATAAATGAATGCAGGAAAGGTAAGTTTTCTTCCGCAGGCACCTTTTAGATTGTAGATTTGATCTATATAATGCGTGAAGCATTTAAGTTACTAATGCGAATTACATTAGCGAAAGCTTATGCAGACTGGGTTGTGGTTATGGGGGTTTTTAAGGTAAGCGTATCGTGAGTTTTGGCGGCACCGCCACAGGGGCACCAGTGAAATAAAATATTTGGAATATTCTCGACTTGGTTTCAATGCTCGAGGAAACTCTGCTAGGGACAAGTGTTTTTCAGATCCTCTATTCGGTTCCGAACACAATCAGTGACCATGTTTTACTGTGTGCGAAGCTGGATCACTCTATTCTTTTTACACTTATAACCGATATATGGATATCTGCGATTGAACGGCATGTTGAGTCAAGGGCGGTCGCATTGGATATCTCCAAGACTTTTGCCGCGTCTGGCCCGGGGCATTGCTGAGCAAACTTCGTTCATATGGATTTCCCCAACAGCTTTGCGACTGCACGATGAGCGATCGATCCGGGTTGTTGTGGACGGTGAGTGTTCGGTTCTGTGTCCTGTTAATTCGGGGGTGCCCCAGGGTTCTATTTTGGGTCCAACCTTGTTTTTTGGAGACAACGGATAACAAAGTGTTCTGTTTTGCGGATGATAGTACGCTTGCTTCCTCTTTTTCGAGTGTTCGGCCGATTGGTGCATCTGCGTCGCATCACCTGAGATGTAGACATATTGACTCTCTGAATCATGATCTAGTTAGGATCCTGCAGTGGGGAAGGGCCAATCTCGTCGACTTCAATGCAGCGAAGACACAATATACAACATTCACAAAGAAAAGTGGATCATCGGTTCCACAGCTGATGATGAATGCCCGTGCCCTCGAGGCTAAGGAAAGTTTGAAATTGCTCGGCGTCGCGGTCTGTGGGAATGTATCATGGCATAAACACGTGTCGAGTATCGCCAGGTCAGCCTCGGGAAAACTGAGATATCTTTTTAGAGCCAAGAAATATTTTACTTCGGCCCAACTTCTTCTCCTATATAAATCCCAAATTAGACCCGCGCTCGAATATTGCACTCATGTCTGGAGCTCGGCTTCTAAACATACCCTCGACCTATTTAAGAGCATACAGAGACGAGCGGTTCGGCTGATCGGGGACTCGCCGCTGGCGTCGGGACTACGGTCGCTATCACATCGAAGGCGCGTGGCCGACCTCTGTCTTTTTTACAGATATTATCATGGGTGCTGTTCTTCGGAGATTCTTGGTATTGTTCCACACCATTCGGGTTATATGCGCTCCACAAGATGATCCGACGGATCGCACCCGTTTGTGGTTCATCTCCCGACGGCGCGAACATTCCTGCATCAGAACTCGTTCCTTTACAGAGCGGGGAAGCTGTGAAATTCCATTCCCACGCGAGTGTTACCGGAGCGTTACAACCTGCAGCTGTTCAAAAAGAACTGCAACAGTTATTTGATGGCATCTCGGGGCGCCCACTCGGCTCCATAGGTTCGCCTCTCCGGAGAGAGTGAAAGGAGTACTTCGAATGATTGCCAGTGCTGGAGTTGGTGAAGATTCCACGGTGGTTGGGACATCCGAAGCCCCTTCAGTTACATGGATTTTCGGACCCAAGCGAGAAGGCATATGAAGCGGTCCTCTACGTCAGATTTGAGGAGGACGGTGCTTCGCAAATATGTATCGTCATGGCAAAGGCAAAGGTGGCCCCAGTCAAGCAGGTGTCACTCCCAAGACTCGAGTTATGTGGCGATCAGCTCTTGGCGCGACTTTTTTTGTTCGTGAGGAAGGCGCTTCAACATAGCGAGGTTCAATGTTTCGCGTATATCGATTCTACTGTAGTGCTACAATGGCTGTCGGATCATCCCAGGCGGTGGAAGACATTCATCGCAAATCGTACGCCGTACATTTTGGAAAGGCTGCCAAGAGGCCAGTGACACTATGTACCGACTGCGTCCAATCCAGCGGATTACCTATCAAGGGGGCTTAAGGCAAAGGAGCTCGCCGGAGCAGAGCTGTGGTGGCGAGGGCCGGCCTTTCTGCGAGACAAGGAGCTGAAGTTGCCCCGGACGCCCACTCATCAAGTCCGAAAGGCGGACACCGGAACAACGGTAGACCTCGAGGAACGAAGGGCATCGTATTTCGTAATACAGCAAGAGGGGCTATATATAACAAGGAGATTCTCCAGCTTCACTCGAACGGTGCGAATAGTAGCGTGGCTGCAGAGGTTCATCGACGGCAGGTCAGTTAGGCGATCGGGCGTTGTCGATGCTGGGGAATTGAAGTGAAGGCGGCCACAGGCATCACATTGCGAGCAGCTCAGACCGAATCGTTTGAGGCGGACCTAACGGCCATGAGAGCCGGGAGGCAAGTATCAAGACGAAGCGAACTGATTGCGCTCAACCCATTCATCGATGACCAAGGTACCCTCAGGGTGGGCGGAAGACTAGAAGCAGCAAGGATGGAATACGAACGTCGACATCCACCAATCTTACATCGGCAACATCACCTAGCAACGATCATCGTGAGAGGTTTGCACTCGAGACTGATGCACGCTGGAAGCCGGTTACTGCTATCCGCAGTGAACTCCCAGTACTGGATCATAGGGAGTCGAAGACTTGTCCAGAGGGTCATCGCTGAATTCAAGATTTGCGTTCCTCACAAGGGACAAGTGCTATCTCAACAAATGGCGGCATTACCAGCCAGTCGGATTAGTCCCGCAAGGCCATTTAGGAACACCCGGAGGTCCTATCACTCTTCGGACATGGAAAGGACGCGGCGCGAAGCGAGTCAAAGGCTACATCTGTCTCTTCGTTTGCTTGGCAACCAAGGCAATACATCTCGAAGCGGATAGCCGGCTGTCCAGCGAGGCGTTCCTGGCAGCATTAAGGAGATTCCTCGCGCGTAGGGGCCTTTGTCACACCTTATGGAGTGATATTGGTACCAATTTCGTTGGAGCATGTCGAGAATTGCGAGAAGTTTATGAGCACATAAACCGAAAGGCTACCCAGGATCAGATCATGACGTAGTTGGCCACCAACGGGATCACGTGGAGATTCATTCCCCCGGCTGCGCCCCACTTTGGTGGATTGTGGGAGGCAGGAATCAAGTCCGTGAAGCATCATCTGAACCGAGCTATTGGAAATGCGTTTTTGACGTTCGAGGAGCTTACTACCGTGTCAGCCCAGATCGAGGCTTGTCTGATTTCACGACCGCTGGTCGTCCTGCCAACGGAGCTTGGCGACCCCGAAGTGTTGACCCCAGTCATTTTTTAGTTGGAGGACCGGCTATGACCGTCCCGGAGGTCGATCCGGGAGAGACAACAATCATTTGGCGGTCCAGGTGGAAGTACTTGCAGGCGTTGCATCGAGCATTTTGGTACCGGTGGAAGAACGAATACCTCCACACGCTGCAGGCTCGAAATAAATGGTATCATCCGGAACCAAACTTAGGAAATCCGGTCTTGGTACTCCTGAAGGACGAGCAGCTATCACTTATAATGTTTAGATCAATTAAAAACAACATTCTCCCCCCGAACTATTTAATCTCTATTTTTTATGATCAAAACAACTTGTAGGAATATGCAGTAGCAATATGTCATTACTTATGTGACACATTATTGAAAATCAAATAAATAGAAAACCCAATGACTTTTTGAACAATCCAATAAACGGGCTTGGATCAAGGAGCTGTGGGTTTTTGAAATCATCAAAAGCTATCACTGGCAAACACCAATGAGAATCTCTCTTTTTTGATAAGAGAATCAGGCTGTTTTCCTTTTGAGGCCAAATGCCTGCATGTATCATTGAACGTATCCTTCATATCTCTTTTCTACAAGTATTATCACGGTCGTTGGTCAACTGATCTTGCTCCTGAGACGTTTTCCCGCGATACCCATCAATCTGAGAATGCGCATCAATTCACGTTGAAAGTCAACTTCAGGCACACAAATAAACATAGTCATTCTTTAGCCGAACCACACGAATGTGAAATGCTCTACCTGTGTTCCCTCGCCGTTGTAATGTCCAGGCATTTAAGGCCAATGTACATCGATACCTTCTTTCCTTATATATAATAATAAAAAACAAATTTGGTAGCCTAACATCGATAGCTCACCGTAAAATATGTTTTGTACATTACGATAGCAAACAGCCCTACCTCAACACTGCCAAGCCTAGAGAAACCTGGAGATCGCGTCATATTTCCAAATCCGAACTAAAATTACATGAATATAAATTCGCTGGCTAATTAAAAAATCGCCACACTATTAACTATACGTTTGATAATGCCCAACCGTTGGAAACTTCATACTAGCAAAAGGAAATAACTCAAAAAACTTGATATAGCTCATTTATCGACTCTGCCGATTTTCAAATGTTTGGTAGTCGGTTTTTTAGTCACCATTTACGATAACCTGGTGTAACGACCTGTCACCCTGCTGCACTAAGGTTTGTGTAGCCTTCATTAAAAAGTGCACAGTCTTTGATGAACGATTTTAAACACAATTCAACCTACCAGCGACAATGTGTTTCTGAAATCATTAACCAGATTCCCCTTGAATGAGCCCACGTAGAACAAACTTGGCATTTTGAGAAAAGCTTCTTGCATGGTCTGGAATCTGGCTGTAAAAGAGAAAATGTTATTTCCATTGGAATTGTACTAAATAAATTTACGTGGAGCGTTTGACGAATCTCGTATTATGTAAACGTATTTAATGTCTGGATCAACATCCGCCGCTACCATGGCTCCAAAGTTGCAATGAAGTATCGGCGTTTTGACATAGGTTTGAAGTATTTTCTAACAAATAGTACAACATTATTTTGAATCTTTGAACTTGTTTCTCCTTTATTTCATTACCTTTACTTCTACGAATACTGGCTGTGGGGGCGGTTTGGTCTTCTTACCTTTTTTACCCTTCTTCCCCTTTTTTGCTAAAATGATTTGATTAGATTAGTATTTTCTTATTATTAATAAATTATATTGAAGAAGGTAACACGTGTATTAAAATTTATAATTGGGAATGTGTATTAATTAGTAGACACTTTACCATCTTCATCATCGTCATCGTATTCGCTGCCTTTTAGTGTAGCATAGGAAAATAATAAAAATGCGTTTTTTTTTAAATTCCGTGTGGTGTTTTTGTCGTGATATTGAAATAAACAAAATTGTAGGAAAATGTGAGTCCTTCATCTACTTACCCGATCCCTGAACTTCAGTGGCTGGTTCACCACCTGCACCGTCAGTTGGTGCGGGTGGAGCCGCAACCGGAGGCGGCTCCTTGGCTAAAGATATAGGAAAAATTAATAATGTAATTCACGCAGGGAGTAGAAACCCCCCCCCCCCCCCCCCTTATTAGTAAATAAATAAAAAAATAAGTAAATAAGTAAACAAACAAATTAATGAATAAATACATAAATAAATAAATAAAAACAGCAGCTGTAGGGATGACTTAAACACCAGTACCAGTCGTAACTAACAAACCTATGCAGCTTATTTTTAGGTTCCAAAATTGTCAACATTGTACGGTTGATTGCCCACCAACCAACATATTTCGCTACCTATTTAGGTTGCTGTTAATTTTAATTTAAGTTATTTTATGTATAATATTATTTTTCTATACTTGCAATGTTTCGCATTGATGAAAGTTAACATATAACGTCCCGTTTTCGTAATCAGCGAAAAGTTGAGACACTTTTCTCACGGTGTGGTCACCGTGTATCCCAGTATCTACTGGGCAATATTAAAAAGGAAAGAGTATCGGACGGATACTCGGGCAGACGCTGCAACAAAAGCAACATTGTGTCGACTTCGCAGGGAAGCGCTAATTACCGAGCAGTAATTGCTAGATCAGTGGGAAGACGCGACTCAATAGAATCACGTGTGGCAGCTACTCATTTGTCAATGGCACATGGTATCGACGGCTATGTGGAAAAATAGTATATATAGAAAGCAAAATTCTATGCCGCTCTCTTCAAAAGCTCAAAAGGATGCGTAGGCTCTTTCATATTTTAAAGTAGGCTTCTTCATATTTTGTAGTAAATAAATGTATGCTTAGAATAGAAATACTGGTTGTTTTTAGAGGGACGTTGTTTTCGCTCCGTTACTTTTCTTACTCTCTTACAGGTACCCTAGAGCACTTCCCCCCATCAGTGGTAAGGGGTGTTCGAAAAATGCCTCCCTTCGTTTAGGTTTATGAAACGCGTGTTTCCACCACCGGTGGTAACAGCCTTTGCAAGGGTAAGACATCGCATCGTAAGCACTCGGTAGCAATCGTTTTAGGGCGTAGAGGGCAGGCGTTCTTTTCTTTTCGTTTTCTTGTACTTTTGGGTTCTGGTGGGTTTCTTCTTTTTTTACAGGGTATCGTCAACCAGTTGGCGCAAGTGACGGTCGATCGAAACAATACAGTCCACTACAGTCAACAATACTTTTAAACAATCGCTTTGGAGGGAAGGGTTCAGGCGACGCATTATAATGCAACGACCCTATGCAGTTGTTTGGTTGTCAAGGAAACGAGAAAATAACAAACTCTTCTTCGTCAGCCTTTCAACCGAGATAGTCGCAATATTTAATCCAAATAAATATCCAACATCAATCAAAAAAATTCACCTGGATGAAAAGTAAATAAAAAGAGTTTTACTTAGAAAGCAATCTGGACGTTCTGCTGGGATTCAACAACGGTATTCAGTTCATTTTTCATTTAAATAACAATTAGTTTCAGACATCATTGTTGCTGACGCCATTGCGTTCGGACATCATTTCATCGTGTTGGTGAAAATCCGTTCTCCATCTGTGGATCATTCACCGTTGCCCAGAGAGCAACCGGTCCAGCCTAACTACTTATCTCCGCCCGGTTCACAACACAACCATCAACATTATTGCACGTCAGGCGACAACCCCTGTTTCTGACGTCAGCTCCCCGGTCATTCAGTCAATGGTGAGCTACAACCTTAGTACATGCCAGCAGTCATCACTGTTCCTGACGCCAGCAACCGAGCCCACAACACCATTGGTCGTGGAAGGTGTGTTCGACGCTTGTTGGACACACATTTTGGTCGTTCGAGCCGGATTTAATAGAACTGACCATGTGATCTGGGTTGGAGTTGTAAGGTAGCAACCGACGATCAGTCGGTAGAACGGAACCGGCGCGGCAACAATGTACATATCGTATTGCCTACATTCTGAATTAGAATATTTAATCATTTTAATAATTCATTTTAGCGACACACAGCTCCAGCCAGGGCGACCCAAGCAGAGACCAAATTGTATGAATCCCTATGTTGGATTCTAATGGTGATCTTATCGGTTTGTTCTAAAAATCAGGGCTTTTTGTGTAGTATTCGTGCCCTATGAGCCATTGTACATAGAATCATATCCATCAACAACTTCTTCTCCACACTTTCCTCTTGTTTTCGTCCGTACTTTTTGTGCGTGTATTATATAAAAGACGAATAACAAAAATAGTAAAGAATCACTGTTCATATACACGCAGTAGATTATTTTTATTGTCAGAAAATTCAGTATTCACTGAATGAGACTATGAGATGGTCAAGTAAGGATAAGACGAAATGCGACGTGAATCGCGTAATCTCAACTTTCGTGATTACTCTCAACATTATTTAGAAAGTATAACTGGCGCAACGAAAAATTTGGTACAAAGATTAAGCCAAGCTTACGGAACCCGAACCAACTTGATTTTAACATAAAAAAATATTTTAACCAATGAATCACTTCAAATACATAAATGAAATAATAGACCTACGTTTTTTTTTTTGACTTGTAAACATTTAAATTACTAAATAAAAAAGTTAAATAGCTTTTATGTATTAATTAGAACAAAAAGTTGTTTACCTTTGCCTTTCTTTCCCTTTTTGTGTTTTTTCTCTTTAACTTCTGGAATAACTGTGAAATAAAAATAAGAACATTTTTAATGAATCCAGTGGTAAACCATTTAAAATATAATGAGTGAAATTTCTATAAATTTTGGAAGCAATAATCATCATCATCATCGGCACTACAACCGGGATCCGGTCATGGCCTTATTTAGCAAGTCTCGAGACTTGTTAAATTTTCCATAATAATTTATTTTTACGGGCAAGGTTATTAGCCCTGCGCCGACGGAAGCAATAGTAATGGTCTTAAAATTTGGTACACGATCTACAGACACAAACTTTTGAAATTCCAATTTACCGAAATTTAAGAACTTCATTTGAAAATTACTCTCAAAATAAATCATTCATCTAAGTGTTTACAAAATAAGTGTGAATAATATAAAAGGAGAGACATTTTGAATAAAAAAAAAAGGAAAGCCATTAACAATTTCAATGTGCCCACAAAATGGGTGGATTAAATCATGGCAGGATCATTACATGGTGGCAACATCTGCGAAGAAAATACCTAACGTTGGTCAAACTATCAGGGTAGCGGAGCACGAATTTGAAATAGTGCAATCCTTGAACTACCTTGGGTGAAGAGTATCAGCCAACAATATGGAAGAAGAAATTCGCGAACGGCTGAACAAATCCAACAAAGCCTGCTGTGGTCTATCAAAGCTCTTTACATCCCGAAATTTAACCACAACATCCAAGATGCTACTGTAAGACCATAGTCTTACCAGTACTCATGCAAACAAATGCATGCATGTATCCGAGACCTGGGTGTTCAATAAAAGGCACTCTTAGGAACCCTTAGACACGTTCGAGAGGAAGGTCTTAAGAATAATTGTTGGCCCGTATGTGTGGTGGGACGATTCCGGGAACGCTACAACCGCGAGTTGTACGCGATCTACCTTGAAACTAATGTTGTAAGAGAAATCAAGCTCGGTAGACTCCGGTGGACGAGACATCTAGCTCGAATGAGCGAAGAGGAGCCTGCCCGGAAAGTCCTTGGATGTATGGAAAGAGACCCTCTGGTGCATCCTCTATGGTTAATAGGTTGATGCCCCAGAAAATCGGATTAACAGACAGAAAAGGAAAGCGTTAAATCACTCCTGAACGATTTTTCTGATATTTTTGTGACAGGAAATGATAAGTTCGGACGCACCGGTATAGTTAAACATCGCATTGATACGGGTGAGTCAAGACCGATAAAACAGCCACCTGGTCGAATACCGTTGGCCAAACAATCAGAAGTAGGCAACATGATTCGAGAGATGGAAGAGCAAGGAGTCGTCGAAAAATCATCGAGCCCATGGGCTTCGCCGGTAGTGCTCGTGAAGAAGAAGGATGGGACACCTAGATTTTGTGTCGACTACCGCCGGTTAAACGACGTTACGAAGAAAGATAGTTACCCATTTCCTCGAATCGACGGCACACTAGATACCCTTTCTGGAGTTCACTGGTCTTCAACATTGGACCTAAAAAGCGGTTACTGGCAAGTGGAAGTAAAGAAGGAGGACAAGGAGAAGACAGCATTTACTCCCGGAAACGGACTTTATCAATTCAACGTGATGCCTTTTTGGATTGTGTAATGCGCCAGCAACGTTTGAACGATTTATGGAAAGTGTTCTACGGGAACCTACATGGAAGACGTGTCTTGTGTACTTGGACGATATCATCGTTGTTCAAAGGAATTTAAATAATCCACGCTCCGTCTTCGAACGACTAAGACAGGCCAACTTAAAGTTCAATTCGAAGAAATGTGAACTCTTCCAAAGGAGAGTAAATTTCCTGGGGCACCGTTTCATCTGCAGGAGTTCAAACGGATCCTGATAAGATAGCAGCTCTCCAAGAGTGGCCTACTCCAGAAGATAAACAACAGTTAAGAAGCTTTATGGGATTAGCCACATATTACCGATGGTTTGTTAAAGGTTCGCCCATTTATATTGGATATTGATGGAAGTAACACATGAATTGGAGCAGTGTTGTCACAGGAAGTCGATGGTAAAGAGAGAGTTGTCGCATATTATAGTCGAGTTCTATCTAAACCAGAGCGAAATCACTGCGCAACAAGAACTACTGGCTGCCGTAGAAGCCGTTAAGAATTTCCATAAGTACCTCTACGGACGTCCATTCCACCTTCGGACGGATCATGCCACCCTGAAATGGTTTTTAAATTTTAAGAATCCGGAAGGACAAATAGCCCGGTAGATTGAACGACTTCAAACGCACGATTTCCAAATTTCCCACAGTTAAGGGAAAGTGCATAATAACGCTGAATCTCTATCAAAAAGACCATGTAAGCCAGATTGTAAACATTGTCATAGAGTGGAAGAAAAACAAGAGGCGTACGACCTTCGATGTACTAGATGGGTGGAGGAGTGATACGCGCAGCTCAACTTGAGGATGAAGATATGTCGCTAATCCTGGAACACAAAGAAAAGAATCGAGCGGCCAACTTGGAACAATATTTCCGACAAGCGTGGAACATTTAAGGCATATTGGGCACAATGGAATTCCTTGCTGGTGGAAGATGGAATTCTAAAGCGTAAATGGGAAGCCGTGGACGAAAAATCCCATCGAATGCAGATTCTAGTCACACCATCAAAAGTGAGGCATGTACTAACAGAGATGCACGACGAGGCATCCGGTGGACATCTGAGAGTTAATAAGATACTTTCAAAATTACGATCTCGATTCTACTGGCTTCACATGAGATTGTAGCGTTCTACAAACGCACAATTCCGCGCAGGTGAGATTCCTACCTTCAAAGAACTTACTTACCTGAGAACGTTGTACGCGCCCACAGAGGCGTGTCCCAAATCCCACCTTAGGGCACCGAAACATTTAGCCAACGTTGAGCCCGACACTAAAAAAGCAAGAAACTGAACGTCCCAAAGCTTTCAATATCAAGCAACAAGTCGATTGTAACATACCTGAAACAAAGGTAAAAGCATTCATTCATCATATTAGTAAAGATTGAAATGCGCCGCACACCAGCACTGCATAATCCGAAATCCTGAACTTCTACACGATGTTACAAGGATTTGTTATCGCCAGCAAATTAGCCGACCAACGATGCACGTGCGGGTAGCTGCCATATAGACCACCAAATCTATCGGCAAACAAAAGAAACGGCAACCGTAATTATCTCAACGAGATAATTCAAAATGTATGAGGTTGAAAACCTACAAGGGAACTACTCCGATCCCACGGTGTCTGTTTGCATTTCACACCCATTAGAAAGATCTAATGGATTTCGGGTGTATTGACAAAAGTCAAACAAAAACCATGAACCATACATCCATGCAAATTGCAGGATATCTTTCGGCCGCGCGCCAGATGTGCTATGCAAATAGAGGCGGCACACAATTCGACAACCGTCGATCCGAACTTCGATCACCACCACGGATGGTGATGATGATATAAGGATGTATGCGGCGTCGAGGGACTTTCTCCTTTTCAGGCACCTAAATTACCCATGGGCATTAATAACATGCCGCTAACAGATACTGTGGAAAATTTTGTTAGCGGATGAAATGAAAGATTTCTTCTGGCAGATGTAGATACGATCTGTATCTGGGTATCTGAGTGGGCAGACGGACAGAGAGATTTTGATCGTCGACCCGAGGAGTGGTACAGGGAGCCTCCTCCCTTCAAGGAGTTAACGTGTGTATCGTCTGTGTGGTTAGCCGCGTTTTAATTACTGTTATTAAATATTGTTCGCTGCGTTTTACTTTGTATTGTTAAATATTGTGAGACACTATTGTCAAACAGATTCCGTTAATTATAACAATTAGTGAAAAAAAAATAAAAAAAAGGATTTTAAATCGACAAATAACCCTCAGTGTTTGTTTTTGGACAATTGTTTTCACTCCATTGGTGCTCCGGTGTGGATATTACTTCGGACAGTGATTGGCGGAACACTTACAACATACCCGAAACACACCGCCGAAGTTATCCAACATAAATACCGCCAAAAGATAACGTCGAGTCTTGGTGTAGGAAGTGCACAACTTGCACTGCGATCAAAGGACCAACAGCAAAACCATGGAGCGCTATGAAGCAGTACAACGTGGGTGCCCCTTTCGAGTGAATTGCGATTGATAACTCATGACCATTTCCAAAAACCAATGACAACAACAAATACATGTTGGTCATCATGGATTACTTCAGCAAGTGTGTGGAAGTCCTTCCAATTCCAAACCAAGAAGCAGCAACCGTCATTGAGCAGCTTATCAATAATTGGAACAGCGGATATGGAGTTACTCGTGCGCTTCATTCCGGCCAAGGTCGAAACTTCGAATCACAGATATTTCAAGGCATCTGTGTGGCACTGGGCGTAAGGAAAACCAGGACCACACCCTTACATCCACAGTCAGATGGGATGGTCGACCGAACGCCAAGATGAAAGTGGTCCATCGTGACCGACTGGCGACTTTTTGTTAACCTAGAGGACCAGTGAACTTAGTTCGGGACGAACTAATCTAGGCGGGGGGTAGTGTGACGCATATGACAATAAGCTGTGATATCTGGCAGGTTTCCAAAACAAAATACTAGAATATTCTAGAAAGTACCGGAAAACCGGAAACTATGAGCAGTAGAAAATTCGTAAGCGGTGAGAAAGCGATAAGTAAGGAAGCGATAAGTAAAGACGCAGTAAAGAAGCTTTGCGGGAACTAAACGATAAGTCTCGAGAGAAAGAAGAGTCACCGAAATATTAACGAAATATCAAGGAAGCTCATCAATAGTATAGTGGTTAGTATACCTGCCTGTCACGCGGTAGACCGGGGTTCGATTCCCCGTAGGGGAGGCTCCGGCGCAAGACTAATCGCCAGCCCGGAAAAAACAAATCATTATGGAAAATTTAACAAGCCTCAGGACTTGCTAAATAAGGCCAAGATCGGCTCCCGGTTGTAGTGCCGATGATGATGATGATCAAGGAACGGTTGTTATTAACAGACTAATAAAGTGTTTACAAAGAAAATCGATTTAACGGCTCTTATTTATTAAAACAATTAATCCAGCGAACCCTAAGCTCGTTACAATATTATATTTCACCATCAAAATATGGTATAATATAATACTATGATGCACGATAACTAGAGACAAATCGAAAATACGCTTTGAAACGCTGTAACAAGTGTATTGAAACCAGAGGTGAGTATTTTGAATAAAAAAAAATATAACTTCAATAAGGATTTACACGGCCAGCCTGGAAATTTATTTTTGTCGAAGTCCGCATGGAAGAGCAATGTGTGTGCTAGATCCCTAATGGTTGACAAATGCGGAAGGAGCATTGGAAAGCCTAAGGAACCAATACGATTCGAACTGCTAAACTTAAAACCATCTGGAGAAAACCAATACCATGTTTTGAATCTTGTCCAGAATTGTATAGTTTCTGACCAAAAAGGCATTCACTGGTGGAATGAAGTTTGGTAAAATACTCGACTCTCCATGTTTGGCGTAGCCTTGTACTGCTATGTTTCAAGTTAAACAGAATACAATAAAATAGTAAATAAAATAACAGCTTTCATGAGAACAGGATTCCCGGAAATATATCAAAACCGCATGCATTGTCGCAGACTTGTCAGTCTATCTTACGTAGTTACAACTTTCTTAATTTACCCTAACTGGCAAAATACATAACATAACATTTATACAAAGCTAATTCATTGTCAATAAGGTCTTACACGCGCAATACTTTGACACACCACGCAACATTGAACGCAATTATTTTTCCTGATAAATAATATTCGATTTGTTGACTACTTACCTTCTTCCAAAACAGTAATTTCCTCCTCAACTAGTCTGTCGTAGAATGTCCGCCAAACTATCAAGAGTATATCCTCGTAATTGTGCATTTTGTCTCGAACTGCATTGACAAATTTGTTGAATTCAGCGAAGTTTTCTGAAACGAGATTGTCAACATATTGCGGATCTTCGATACCCAAAACTCTGGATATCACTACTTTAAGCCACACCACTCTATTTTCAGCGTCCATGGTATTGTCTACTTAAGGAATAAAAGAGAATGTAATTTTTTTTTAATAACAAATAAATTCACTTCCTTACAACGACAATACACTGAATACGATTAGCTAGTAGAAGTCTAAGCTACTTTTCGCCTGATATAAAGTTTTGATATTAAAATGTTGCTGAGGTGAAATTATTTTATCGATGAATGTCCTAATGATTACGAGTCATACATTTTGACAGTGGTAGCCAGGTAACAGCGACGGTATTCATAACAACGGCTTTCTGTTGATGCAAGGATTGAGTATAAGTTCCTTGACAGGTTTTCTAGATTCAATTTTTGATATACTGTAAAAGGATGTGCTAATAAAGATACGCAGTGACAGAAATGATCGGTTTGTACATATATAATCAACGATGGATATTTTATATTAACACATTTATCATTCATGATATGAAACAATAATACAAGTGAAAACGGAGGTTTCAAAATTTGAACAAATAAGTAGATGTTGGTTTTTATAAAGTGGCTGCCCTATCAGGGTATTCGCTGTTAAGCTAAGTACCAAATGCTATTTGGTGTTAGATCATAGACTAGTTTTGTAGGTAGAAACTCGTGTTTTCGTCACCGATAAAAATTCATTTGGTTTTATTAAAATTAAAATAGGTGTGTAGACGAGTTTCTCCAGGTCATCAGCATCCTTTTCAGTCCAACATCAAATTATTGTCCAGCGAATATTCTCATTGCACCGTATACAAATTAGAGAACAGCAATGAGGAAGTATTACGTCCGTAATCCGAAGACCATTGCACTCGCTTGGTCTTACTTTAAATATAATGAAAATATTTTTCTTACATTTAACTGAAACACGTAATTTTAATGCACCAACTGATCTTGACTTATTTTTACTTTAGTTTTGATTAATGCCTATAAGCTTCATTACATACATTAATTTGGAATATTTTCATTTTAGTTACATAATAAATAAATAAGAAATAAGTGTACCTGTCTTGACTCAAATTCAGTTCAGCAAATTGGGTCAGGGTCTTAGTTTAGTGAGGGCAGAACCCTCATTTATTTAGCTTAATGCAAGCTTACATTAACTTAAATTAAATTAATATAAAAAGCCTTACAGACTATCTTAAATATAGAGTAAGAAGGAAAAGAAAAGAAAAAAAACCAGGAAGGTGAAGGTGACTGTGCGATGGGGGAGGTAGGCGGCGAGGGAGGAGTGAGTGTATGCGGGGATGGTAAATTCGGCATTTGTGAAGCAGTGACAGTGCAGGGCATGTCTACATATTGGTAGGGGGCGGGATTGTTGAGCCGGGGGAAGAGGTTGAAATTGTGGGTGGGGCTGGGGGAACTATTTTGAGGGTAGGAGAGGAGCGGTAGGATTGCGGGGTAGAGGGGGATTATTGGAGGGAGCGGGCGGATTTAGGACGGGTTTATTCTGAGACGTCCCCCGCTTGGTAGAAACCTTGACGTGGTGCGGGGGCTTAAACTACGATGAATCGCTCAGGCTATGCTGACGGAAGCATACGCTTCCAGTAGGGCCACCCATGTCAGACAGGCTAGCGAGGAGTAACACACAAAGATCTACCGCCCCTAATCCAGGGTGTTACGCGTCACCGTGCCCATTGGATGGTTTGCAGCCAGGGGTATACCGGCTGTATTATAACGGCGCCTCTCTGACACCGGGTCGAATCAGAGCAGTAAGCAGACCTTACCATATCAAAGAGGGGCTCTGATATGGCGGACCATTTGAAACCCCAGAGTGATCCAATGAAATGAATGATCAATACACAAAAAACAATCTCACAAAAAACCCGGTAGGCGTAGGTGTGATGAGCCAACACTACCATAAGGGAACAAATCATCAGGAAAACACCGACTCGGCAAAAAGAAGACGTAGGGAAAAACGGAAAAAGCGGGATATACGCGTCGGGACGTGGAATGTTCGAACGTTATATAAACCAGGCGCGATACAGACGGTCGTAGAAAACACGAAACAATATAAAATGGACATCGTCGCGCTCCAGGAAGTTCGACTCCCACATCAAGTAATCGAAACCAACGGGTTTACACTGGTGTGTGGAGGTACCGATACACATAACCTCGGAACTGGCTTCATCATAAGCAAGAAGATTACGCCCCATGTAAAAGATGTGCAATTCATTAATGACCGAATGTCTGTGCTAAAAATACAGGGCCGATGGTACAATTATGTATTTATAAACGTACACGCCCCAACAGAATCTGCGGACGAAGAAACGAAGGACACGTTCTACGAGACCCTAGAGGATGTATTTCATGGGATCTCATCATTCGATGTTAAAATCCTCCTCGGGGACCTCAATGCGAAAATTGGAAAGGAAGATATCTTCCAACCAACTATAGGTAAAGAAAGCCTACACGACGTGTCAAATGATAATGGAATTCGAATTATCACGTTCGCAGCGTCAAAAGATCTGTTAGTAAAAAGCACGATGTTCAAGCACAAGGAAATTCATAAAGCCACATGGATATCACCCGACGGCGTAACGCGTAACCAAATAGACCACTTCCTCATAGACAAAAGACACCACTCGAATATCCTTGATGTAAGAGCATATAGAGGAGCAGATTGCGACTCCGATCATCTTCTAGTGATTGGCAAAATCAGGAGTCGCCTCGCAGCAATCCCACATGGGCAGTCACGGGAGACAAGCAAAAAGTTCGACACTGATAAACTGAAAGACCTACGCAAAAGGGCTGAATATCAAGACGAGCTAACGAATAGATTTAGCATTCTAGAGAATGTGAGCAGTGAGGAAGAGGAAGCTAATAGTGTGAACACTAAATGGACATCGATCAGAGACACAATCAAACTAACAGCCCAAAAGGTATTAGGATTTAAGAAAACAATTAAGTCCAAACCTTGGTTTGACGATGAGTGCAGGGCGAAGATCGAAGAACGTAAACGCCTCAGAGTGATCCACTCAGAAAGATATGATGAAGTCAACGCAGAAAGATACGCGACAATTCGGAGAGAGACAATGAGGCTCTTCAAACGCAAAAAACGCGAATGGGAGAAGACTAGGATCGAGAAAATCCTAGAAAATTCTAGGGCAAAGAACATCAGGGGTATGTATGTCGGCATAAATTCAATTAGAAATGGCTACCGAGGAAGAGCCAAAATAATTCGAGACGCAAACGGCTGTCTGGTCACAGAAACAAACAATGTCGTGACAAGATGGAAGCAGTACTTTGAAAACCTGCTCAATGTACGCACCCATCAACCACAGATAAATGTACCAAGCGTACATACAGCTGAGCCTCAGATCCCAGAGCCGTCTCTCAACGAAGTTGTAGACGCAATAAATCGATTGAAAATCAACAAGGCTCCCAGAGTCGACTGCATACCGGCAGAGCTTGTGAAGCATGGAGGAGAGGCAACCGCTCGAAAGATCCACCAGCTCACCCAAACAATATGGGATAAGGAAGTCACTCCGGAAGAATGGAAAACCTCAATAGTCATCCCCATTTTCAAAAAAGGCGACAGATCTGACTGTGAAAACTACAGAGGAATATCATTGCTCCCAACCGCATACAAAATATTAACAAATGTCATTCTGGCGAGAATCACACCTTACGCAGAAGAGATACTGGGAGACTACCAATGTGGATTCCGTAGGAACCGGTCAACAAGCGACCAAATGTTCACAATAAGACAACTGCTGGAAAAGAAGTGGGAATACGGAGAGACGGTTCACCAACTGTTCGTTGACTTCAAAAAAGCCTACGACTCAGTCGCAAGGCAGAGACTCTACCATATTCTAGTTGAGCTGGGAGTCCCAAAAAAATATGCCGCGCTCATTCAAATTTGCATGAACGAAAACAAAGGGCGAGTTAGAATAGAAAACCACCTCTCAGAACCATTTGAAATCCGGGACGGACTAAAGCAGGGAGATGGTCTATCACCGTGTCTCTTTAACCTTGTGCTCGAGTATGTCATCAGAAAGGTACAGGACGACAACATGGCCGGATCATCCCTGAACGGGGTCACACAAGTGCTCGCATATGCGGATGACATCGCCGTTCTGGGCGATAATCTAGAGACTGTTAGTAAAAACTGTGAAATCATCATGCAAGCGGCAGAAGAGGTGGGCCTAGAAATAAATGAAGACAAAACAAAATACATGATTACGGCGAGAGCAGGTGGACCTCAGATAACACATATAAACGTCAGAGGTAAGATATTTGAAAAAGTTAAAGAATTCAAATATCTGGGAACGATACTGACGGCCAGTAACGAAATGTCGAAGGAAATTAACAAGAGACTGCATTCCGGCAACGCGAGTTGGCACGCAGTCAGTAAACTGCTGAAATCCAGACTGCTATCACGTAACATAAAGCTCCGTGTCTATAGAACCATAATCATGCCAATTGTTCTATATGGATGCGAAACATGGGCTCTCACAAAACGGGAAGAAAACAAATTCCGTCTATTCGAGAATAAAGTTTTGAGAGGCATCTTTGGAGGTAAATATGACGAGGAGGCAGGACAATGGAGGAGACTCCATAACCACGAATTGGAAGAACTATATCGCAAACCTACAATAGTGAGAGTAATCAAGTCGCGAAGATTAAGATGGGCCGGACACGCGGCGCGAATGGGGAACGATAGGACCGTGCATAGAATTCTTGACGGTAGACCAACGGGAAAGAGACCGGTAGGACGGCCGCGACGGAGATGGGAGGACAATGTTAGGTTTGACCTTGAGGAGATCGGATGGAATGGTCAAGCGTGGAAGGAGAGTGCCCAGGACAGGGAAGGATGGCGAAGCCGAGTCGGTGAGGTCATGAACTTCCGGGTTCCTACAGGCCAATAAATAAAAAATAAATAAATTATTCTGAGACGTCGTTTAAGAGTGGAGGTGGAGATGTTGAAATCGAAGGAGGTGGGGAAAGAGTCCGCCTGTCGTAGCATACGCGAGATGGGTTCGTTAGCGCCGTAAGAAGTGTGATCAGCAAGCACGTAAAATTCGTGGGTTACGTACGTTACGGGGGTTTGTATGCAATGTTAAAGTGGAGAGCAAGCTTGGGCAATTGATTGAGCCAGGCAAAAGGCGATGGACAAAGATGATGTCGGCATGGATTCTGCGCTCTTCAAGTGTGTTTAGATTGATTAGACGGGGCCGGCTTGTGTATGGTGGTGGAGAGAGTTGTCGCATATTATAGTCGAGTTCTATCTAAGCCAGAGAGAAACTACTGCGCAACAAGAAAGGAACTGGTGGCGGTCGTAGAAGCCGTTAAGAATTTCCATAAGTACCTCTGTGGCAACTCTAACAGATACACATAATTCACAAACAAAAATAGTGAAGAACACGAACGAAAAATCGAATCAGAAAAATACATCAGAACCGTATACCAAGCGAAAAACAAAAATAATTCACATCCGTGGAGTATAGTCGAGTTTGGAAATCAAATTCTAAACACGGTCAGTAACCTGATGTGTAACGCTTAGGTAAAATTTTTTTCGTGATTCGAGCTATCATAGCGTTAGTTCGAATCACACGATCTTCTTCACTATTATTTCAAACGTACCTCTATACCTCTACGGACGTCCATTCCACCTTCGGACGGATCATGCCACCCTGAAATGGTTTTTAAATTTTAAGAATCCGGAAGGACAAATAGCCCGTTAGATTGAACGACTTCAAACGTACGATTTCCAAATTTCCCACCGTTAAGGGAAAGTACATAATAACGCTGAATCTCTATCAAAAAGACCATGTAAGCCAGATTGTAAACATTGTCATAGAGTGGAAGAAAACCAAGAGGCGTACGACCTTCGATGTACTAGATGGGTGGAGGAGTGATACGCGCAGCTCAACTTGAGGATGAAGATATGTCGCTAATCCTGGAACACAAAGAAAAGAACGAGCGGCCAACTTGGAACAATATTTCCGACAAGAATGGAACATTTAAGGCATATTGGGTACAATGGAATTCCTTGCTGGTGGAAGATGGAATTCTAAAGCGTAAATGGGAAGCCGTGGACGGAAAATCCCATCGAATGCAGATTCTAGTCCCACCATCAAAAGTGAAGGATGTACTAACAGAGATGCACGACGAGGCATCCGGTGGACATCTGAGAGTTAATAAGACACTTTCAAAATTACGATCTCGATTCTACTGGCTTCACATGAGAGATAACGTCGTCTTTGTGTAGGAAGTGCACAACTTGCACTGCGACCAAAGGACCAACAGCAAAACCATGGAGCGCTATGAAGCAGTACAACGCGGATGCCCCTTTCGAGCGAATTGCAATTGATATCTCAGGACCATTTCCAAAAACCAATGACAACAACAAATACATGTTGGTCATCATGGATTACTTCGGCAAGTGTGTGGAAGTCCTTCCAATTCCAAACCAAGAAGCAGCAACCGTCATTGAGCAGCTTATCAATAATTGGATCAGCGGATATGGAGTTCCTCGTGCGCTTCATTCCGGTCAAGGCCGAAACTTCGAATCACAGATATTTCAAGGCATCTGTGTGGCACTGGGCGTAAGGAAAACCAGGACCACACCCTTACATCCACAGTCAGATGGGATGGTCGAAAGTTTCGACCGAACGCCAAGATGAAAGTGGTCCATCGTGAGCGACTGGCGACTTTTTGTTAACCTAGAGGACCAGTGAACTTAGTTCGGGACGAACTAATCTAGGCGGGGGGTAGTGTGACGCATATGACAATCAGCTGTGATATCTGGCAGCTTTCCAAAATAAAATACTAGTATATTCTAGAAAGTACCGGAAAACCGGAAACTATGAGCAGTAGAAAATTCGTAAGCGGTAAGAAAGCGATAAGTAAGGAAGCGATAAGTAAATATGGTAGAATCAGTGTATTTTCCCAGTTTAGTCCGCGGAGGGCGAAGCGCAAGAAACGACATTGAACTCCCTCAATCCTGCGAATGTGAGTCACTTGATACGGGGACCATACCTGACTAGCGTATTCGAGTAGTGGCCGGACAAAAGTTGTGTGGAGTGATCGGGTGACATAGGGGTTAAGGAATTCCTTCGACCAGCGTTTAACAAACCCAAGGGCGGCGTTAGCCTTGAAGATTGTGTAATCAAAATGTGCGGTAAATTTGAGCTCCTTGTCGCATAGGACGCCCAGATCGCGAATCAATTCAACCGATGTTATCGGTTGGTTCAGTAAGAGATAGGAGCGTGTGTGAGTGGGGGAACTCTTCCGAGAGAAGGTAATTGTGTGACATTTGGCGATATTCATTTCTAGACAGTTATTTTGGCACCAAGTCGAGAAGCTGTCAAGATCCGCTTGGAGAACTGAGGAGTCCGGGGAGAGCGGATTGTCTTAAAAATTTTGGAATCATCCGCGTAAAGCGAGATGAAGGAGTGATTAATGCAGGATCTTATGTCGTTAGCTCCTCGATAGTATAGTGGTTAGTATACCCGCCTGTCACCCGGGAGACCGGGGTTCGATTCCCCGTCGGGGAGCCTCTGGCGCAAGACTAATGACCTTGCCCAGAAAAAATAAATCATTATGGAAAATTTAACAAGCCTTAGGACTTGCTAAATAAGGCCAAGACCGGTCCCCGGTTGTAGTGCCGATGATGATGATGAAGATGATTATGTCGTTTATGGTTAGGATAAATAGGAGAGGGCCGAGGTGACAGCCCTGGGGACACCAGAAGTTGGGAAAAAAGGATCGGAGAGGGTGGATTTAAATCGCACACGGCAGGTTCGATAACTAATTTAGGATGAGACCCACTTAATCAGCAGGGGTTCGGAACCGAGAGAGTATAGCTTGAAGAGAATGATGTTGTGGGAGATTTTGTCGAAGGCCTTGCTAAAGTCGGTAGCGACTACATCGACCTTGTCGCCGTTTGCTAGGGCAAGGAGTGTGTGGGATGTGAATTCGACAAGGTTAGTAGTAATGGACCTGCCTGAGAGAAAGCCGTGCTGGTTCGGAGAGATGATGGGTGCGCAGCGAAAACTTAACGCCTCATATAGTAGGCCTTCGAACAGTTTAGGAATGTGCGAAAGCTTAGTGTGCGATGAATCTCGACGCCGCACGAGGAATGCCGTCGGCCGAGATCGTTGTTGATGGTGTTCCGCCGAACGCGGAATGTCGTTGGGGAATACCGAACAAAATTGCTGATGGGTTGACGCAATGGCGTCCGAACCAACGTTGCCTGAAACAAGGTTTGGATTAAAAAAGGAACAGCAATACCTTTGTGGTCGAGAAATCGGGTCCAGGATCTTCGATGCAATCTGGTTGAAGTTCCCGCGCTGAACGGATGTATTTGTTGGAATTTGTGTTTAAGTAGGAAAGTTAAAACTTCATTCACTAAATTTGAAGTAAAGCCGATGCGACTAACGAATGCCTTTAAATTAATAGGGATAATGTTCGACTGAGTTCTGGATGGAGACAACTTTTATTTGTTAACCACTAAAAGGCAACATTGTGGCGTGCGACACATCAATTAAATGTTGTTATAAATGTAAATTACAAAACGTTGCTCTTGTTCAATAATCGAGCGCCAAAAAAAGCCGTAAAACAATGTATTAGCAATGACGGTTGTTCATGCACCAAAACAGTATATATCTTAAGAAGTGTAGAAAATTACCGACCAAGCACCAAAAACCGTAAACAACACGTTTTGTCTCGTTGAAAGTTGATTGACAGTTGTTTTGCACTGTCATCGTGTTGCCGGCGGGTGTGGTGAATATTTGTCGGGGAAAGTACTAGACGATGTACTAGATTTTCCCCGAGCATATAGTTGTGAATCCGAAACACTTAGCAATGGGACGATAGTTGGATATATCGTTTTTTTTTCCTTTTTATGTATGGGGGCTATGTAAGAGGATTTCCAAAAGTTAGGGAATAGACCTTGAGCAAGGTATAGATTGATAATTGACGCGAGCGGGAGAGAGAGAGACGAGGAACATTTTTTTAAGAGGATAGCAGGGAGTCCGTCTGGGCCGGGACTGAGATCGTCTTTCAGTTCTTCAAGTTTCTTTGTGACTTAGTGTTGTTGTATGTGTAGAGGGATGAGAGGGCCGAGGGTGTATTCAGACATGCCAGTAAAGTGGGAGGGGTTAGGCTTGAACGAGTCGTCCGTAAAGGATAGTTTGAAGAAGGACGCGAAAAGATTGGATATGGTTTGGGAGTCCGTTGTAGTAGTTGAGCCGTAGAAAAGGTATGTGGGATAGGCATCAGATTTCCGTTTGTGGTTGATAAAGTGGAAGAAAGATTTGGGGTCGTTGATCAGGTTGAATTGAGCTTTGGCAAGGTGATTGTGGTAGAGAGAGCTGTAAAGCTCGGTGAATTGGTAAAAGTAACCCAGATAGTTGGAGTAGTCAAGGGGAGAACGCGTGTTTAGGAAAGTATTCCACAACTTATTCCTTTTGTTACGAAGGGTGCGTAGTTTGTGGTTATACCATGGGGGCGATGAGAATGATAACCTGTGTCGGGAGTATGGGACATATAGGGATTTGGCATTGTGGGTTTCTGTGTAGAGCGAGGCTGTAGCGTCCTCTACACTTATTTCATTTACGCAGAGTGTGATATTGCTGAGGTACTCATTTATGAGGCGGAAACTGGCTTTTCGGAAGTTGAAAGAAAAACTGATAGGGGGGCGGGGTACTGTGGGCTGAGTAGTCGTGGTGTAAGGATACGAGAAGAGGGTGTGGGGACTAGAGACAACTGAGGAATTAAGGGGGTCTGTCGTGAACACAAGATCAAGTTGTCTGCCCAGATGGTTTAGGACATTGCTTACTTGGCAAAGGCCAGAGTCGGTGAGGCTGTCTATAAAGACACATTCCTTGGTAGTAGTGGGGTTTGAGATGTAGTGGGAGTGGTCTGGGGGGCGTGAAGGGGAAATGGGGCGAGAGGGTAAGAGATTCGATCTTGAGCACTGTTCGGAGGACAAATGGGCTGTGGTTTCATGGGCGGGGCCTAATGGTATGAGAGTGTGCGATCTTTGAAAATTGGTGTATTTAGGTCAAAGACCGGAAACCGGTTGGGGTTATGGGCAGGATGTGATCTGCGGGGAGTGCTTAGGTCGGTGTTGGGCGGGACGACATTGCGGGTGTGTGTGGAGGAGGGTTTCGGATAAGGAGTGCGGTCTAGGTGAGATAATGTGCGGGAGAGCGGTTGAAACTCGGCTTGGGAGAGGGTTTGGTGGGTCGTCTTACGGTTGGCTCGGGGATACGAGTGCGCTTGCTTCTGGGATTGAGAAAAGGGGTGCGCGTTGTGGGTGGTTTTGGGGAATTTTGGAAACTGGAGTTGAAGTAGGAGGCGGGAGTTGAGTGGGACACGTAATTTGGGGTGTAGTGGGAAGAGGCGGGAGTGGGGGTACGATCTGGAGTTCATCGTGTAAAGATGATACGCATCGTGTGGAGGTTTATTTGCCTCGACTGTACTGAGGCTATAGCAGTGTCTTGCTTGCCCATTAAAGACCGAAAAGCCGAAAATTCATCAGCGACAGAGTCGAGTTTGTGGAGAACAAGCTCAAGTAACGGGTTAGGATCGGCCGAGATAAGGTAGCTGTGAGTGGAAGAGTGCGACATAGCGACTTCCTCACCAAGGCTGTTGAGATTACTGAGAATGTCACCACAAAGGGGACTGGTAAAGTGAACAGGCAGGTTTTTGGACGTCGATTGCTGGAAACTGTCCAAGTCGGAACGAATGGTGCGTAGTACTTCATGAGTTCTCTCTTTATGGGATTCATTGAACGTGTGGGTAATTTGATTAACGATTGTTTTGTTGTTGTCTCTGACGAGCGAGGTGATAACAGAGAGCAACATATGGTGGAGAGAGCCGGGGTCGTCAGTACACCTTTTGCTACTCTCGAGGGGTGAAATTAAATCGGAGATTATTTTTTGCTTTGTGCTTAGGGCGCCTTCGATTGCGACTCCTAGGCTTTTGATTGCCAGTAGGACCTGGGAAAGCGAAACATCCTTGTATTCATCGCAGAAAAATAATAGGTTGTCAGGAAATTCTTTCGCGAAGTGCGTGTTGCGCTTGTTCAGGCCCACGCAGGCGGCATGGAAATTTTTGCCGGAGGTGCCTTTACAACGAACTTAGTCGACATTGGTGTTGTTAATCCCACAAGTCTGGTTGCCACATGACATGATGAGATAGCGGTTATGGGAGGAGATGAAGGGGAGCGAAGGGAGGAAAATGGAGAACCCAACACTGACTGGGGAAGCTGGGGGTGTAAAGGTATTAATTACATAGTAAAACTTAAAAAGATAAAAAATTGAAGATTATAAATTAAATCAAACTTAAATTTGTAGAAAGTATATGAAGAGATCTTAAAAACTGGGACCTTCGAAATCGGAGTTCCCCTGGCTCTCTGCTGACGTTAATGGTGTCTTGGTGAGATATCTGAGAACGACTGTGCTCTTCACATTTTAAGTTCAATCGCAAAAATTCAGAAAAAACTTCGTTTTCTCATAACACTCCATCGATTGCGACACTCTCGTGTCTTCAAAATATTTAATTCTATTACGCTTCCGAGATTTCGGGATGGTGGTCCAGCTGATTGGCTCCGAGAGGCACAACAATTTGAGTCTCTTCTCGCTGGAAACTGATATAAACATTTTGGAGATTCTTGTTTTCTCGTTACCTTGTTGTTTTCTTTCCCTTGTACTTATCCGGAGAAACGTTAGATTTCGAAGTTGGTATTGTCTCGTTTTAACGCACTTCACTCTATGAGGGACCTGTTGTTTCTATCACAGTTTATGTGGTTTCCAGAGCGCAATTTCCTGTTTTTGCTATTCAGTTTGGCGAACGTCTTACGTTGCGAGATCCCACCACGGTGCACCACATACACCGATTCTTCCACACTCGTGAACTTTTATGTTTCACCAGAACTTAAGGTTGCCGACGTAGAAAAGAAAACAAACGATCGGGTCACAGGTCGCACTCAGATAGAACTAGGTTAATAGCAGACTAAAACGATAGAGCACGGGTTTCTTGTTTATTGTTTTTCTGTTGTTTAGATAGATAGATAGCAGCACTCGGCAATCAAAGCTGGTGAATGTAGTTGTGCATCTTCTGACAGCTACTCACCAACATTTCAGACATTTTGGATCCGTAGTTTTTATTTGACAGTCGTTTGAGTGACTCAATGTAAGTGTTTTTGTAAAAATGGACAAACTTGAGTATCGAGGTGTCATCAAATGTTCGTTTTTGAAAGGCAATACGCCTGCGCAAGTCAAAGATGAGTTGGACTCTGTGTATGGGGACTCTGCACCATCATTTACCACCGTGAAATTTTGGGCAGCTGAATTTAAACGTGGCCGTTCGAGCTTGGGAGACAATGAACGTTCGGGACGTCCAAAAACTGTAACACCTGACGATATCATCACTAAAGTTCACCAAATGGTGCTAGATGGCTACCGCATTAAAGCGAGGGAGATAGTAGACGCTTTGAAAATGTCCAAAGAAAGTGTTTCTGACATATTAAATCAATATTTAGAGATGAGAAAGGTCTCCGCGCGTTGGGTGCAGCGTTTGCTCACGTTAGGCCAAGAACGTGCTCGAATGAACATTTCCAACGCTCTGTTGGCGCAACTATTAGGGTATCGGAGCACGAATTTGAAGTAGTGCAATCCTTGAACTACTTTGGGTCAATAGTATCAGCCGATAACAATATGGCAGAAAAAATACGCGAACGGCTGAATAAATCCAACAAAGCCTACTACGGTCTACCAATGCTCTTTAAATCCCGTGGGTGGGACACCTAGCTCGAATGGGCGAAGAGGAGCCTGCCCGGAAATCCTTTGTGGCAGAATGTATGGAAGAAGACAGCGCGGAATACCTTGTCTGCGATGGAGGGATGGCGTAGACCAGGACTCCCAGAGCCTGGGAATGCCAAACTGGATGATATCGGCTCGAAATCGGGACCGGTGGAGAGATTTGTTAAATAAGGCCAAGACCGGACCCGGTTGCAGTGCCGATGATGATGATGATGATGTTGGCGCAATAATTCCGAGTTTTGGCGCCGATTAATTACACTCGATGAAACTTGGATACACCGAAAAACGGCCAGATTTGCAGAAAAAGAAAATCCTGGTTCACCAAGACAACGCGCCGCCTCACACCTCAGCGGTTTCCATGGCGAACATCCACGAATTACGGTTTGAACTGCTTGAGCATTCGCCTTACTCACCAGATATATCCCCAAGGGACTTCTTTTTTCCTTAATCTAAAAATTGCGCTCAGAGGACAGAGACTTTCATCAAATGAGGAGGCAATCGCCTTCGTGATCAGTTATTTTGCAAAGAAAAACGACGAGTACTATTTGTATGGGTTAGAGAGATGGGAGCATCGCTGGGATAGGTGTGTAATGTTACAAGGAGACTATGTAGAAAAATAAAAATAAATTTTAAGTAAAAATATCTTGTATCTTTGTTAGGTCAGAAACTTTTGAGACCACCAATGTAAGGTGCGCTATCTTTTATATTGGTTTATGACTGTTTGGCCCTATTGTAAGCGATGTGGAAGGTCCGTCACCAATGTTCTTTGAGTCAAATACACTTTATATGGCTGCGATGCAAATCATCTTTTAAAATGCGCCTCTTGGACGTCCCACTGGCGCCAAAATGCTGAGTGCGGTCACGATACCATACATTTGGGTTCGCGGCAAAACTCTCTCTTGCCACTTCAAGCAGTTCTTTGGAACGTCTTGGGCATGTCGTCGATCTCCCACTGTACCTTGCTCAACAAAATTTGACACCAAACGACGAATAGTGTTGTCAGAGGGTGTTTATTGGTCACGATATGCACGTTGTGTTAACACAACTGAACAAATAGTTTCGGTGCGTTGTTTCGGTGTTAAGCGATTCGTGGTTAAAATTATATTGTATTACCGTTTCAAAAACGTGTATACTCATTCAATCGGTTGATAAATGTCAAAGTTATTCGATTGTACATAGCGGCATAAGAGATATTGTATACTTTAGAGTGCTTGGTAAGGCACGTAAAAGAGGAGACAACATTTAGTCCTAGGTAAAGAAATGTGTGATTTTATTGCAAATAAATGTAGATTTAAAACTGAAAAAAGCTGCCACGCTATAAGGCTCTGACGAATATGCCTTTTGTACGTATCTATTAGAGATACAAAATCAATTTAGAAAGATATGATGAAATCGGTCTAAATTACAGCAACATTTCGGAAAAAGACACCGAGACATTTCAAACAGAAAAAAAAAACGGGAATTCGAGACGATTCGAATCGAAAAACTTGGAAATTTTATTTATTTTTAGTTAAGTCGCCTTATTTTACTCTTCTCTACTAATTTTGATGTTGGCGTTTTTTCCCTTTGCCTACTTTGGGGCGACTTGGCGTTGTAGTTGTTGTTCTCAGGTGAAACAACAAGAAATACTGAAAATCCTTGACCGAATTATTTGGCGATCTGATCATGTCTATTAATCACTTCTTTTTTTGCCGTATGTACTTCTATTCCCCTTTCTTTATCTCCTTTTTTTTTTTTTTTTACATTTCTGTATTTATTGACCATAAATGATTTGTTACAATAAGTAATACAGATAACTTATAATTATCTTAGCTTTAATCGTTTACACATACTTGCTAGTACATTTTTCAAACATTATTATAAAGTTATATATTTCATGGGTGGACAAGATAGGAGTAGGTGGGGCTTCCTGGAAAAGGTCAGAAAACCAGGATATAATTATTTACTTAACCTATAACTAATTTGCTTAACTTAACTTAACTTAGCTTAGCCTAGCTTATCTAATTATTAAATCTATTATTATTACAATAAGTTAGAATAGGGTGGGGCGGGAGGTATAGTGGTTGATGGGTGGAATTTGGGTTAGGGTGGGTACTATGAGTCGGGGATATGGGTTGGGGGAACACTTTCCGATTGGTCGTTGAAACGCAAGATATTAGAGAAGGGTTGTATATTACAATATTTAAACTGGTGAGGTGAGAGTTCAGTATTGTGGTATACGATCTCATTGGAGTTGTTGACCAACCTGCCAGAGGTGAAGAGGGTTCTGGTGTGGAGACAGTTCGGGTAGGCAGTTCGGTTGTCTGACGGAGTCGATGTGAGCGCATTTATTATCGGATTGGGATTATTGGGAAGATTTTCGATAAATTTGATGGACAGCTCGAGGAAGCGTCGATCTATACGTTCAATATTAGCGGCATAGTAGAGCGAACTACTGTTGTAATATTTGTGGGAGTTAGGATGTCGGTTGAGGCCAGTGATAAGTCTGAAGCATTTCCTTTCGAAAATGCGTAGCTTCTCCATTTGGGCGGGTGTGATATGGTACCATATCGGGCATGCATATGTGAGAGTGGGTCTGATTATTTGTTTGTAGATAAGTGATTTGACTTTGGTAGAGAGACCATTCGGTTTGTACATGACTTTTCTGCAGAGGTTCAGTTGGGTTGTGGCTTTACGAATCGTATTTTTAATGTGGGCGGAGAATGACAGATTGTTGGTAAAGGTTATACCTAGATACTTTAAGGTTTTGGAGGGTTTAATTATATTGTTATTTATTTTAATTCTGATTTTATTATGGCAGCGAATAGTGTTGTTTGTACAACTCGCGTTTCTGCCTTTAAAAACTATGAGCTGAGTTTTGGTTGGATTTAGTTGAATTCTCCACTTGGTAAAGTAGGCTGACAGGATTGGGAGATATCTGTTAATACAGTTTCTTGCCTCCTTGACAAGCTTGTTGCTTGAATAAATTAAAGTGTCGTCGGCATAGTTGAGCATTGTTGTATTGGGTAACAGTGGCTGCGGTGCGTCTGATGTATAAAGAAGGTATAGTAGTGGGCCGAGGATGGACCCTTGAGGAACTCCTGCGGTTATGCTATAAGGTGTCGAGAGAGTTGAGTTTATTTTCACCATGAACTTTCTATCAGAGAGGTAAGAAGCGAGAAGTTTTGTGGAGTGGATGTTTAATCCATACACTGAATGAAGTTTGTATAACAGTCCTGCGATCCAGACACAGTCGAATGCTTTAGCTATGTCTAGGGAGACACATACCGTTGGGGATTGGTTTTGGAGGTGGGTCGTCACATCATGTGTCAGTTTTAAGAGAGCATGACAAGTGGAGTGTTGTGAGCGGAAGCCAAATTGAGAGTTCGGAATGAGGGAGTTATCCCTGGCAAATGAGAGAAGATTTTTGTAGATTTTACATTCAAGAATCTTGCTAAGCGAGTTTAGCTGCGATATCGGACGGAAGTTATCCGGGTACTTGGAGGGCCCAGATTTGCTAATAGGGACGATCACCGCTGTTTTCCAACTTTTAGGGAAATGTGAAGCGTTTATTATGTGGTTGAGAAGAACGAGGATCGGGGGCAAGTTGCCTGGGTGGAGTCTTTTGAATAGGAGGTTAGGGATTCCATCTAGGCCAGTCGATTTTTTATTGTTACGTGAAGTAATGACTTCGGATAGTTCTTCAAGGCTTAGGAATGTGTCGATTCCTACGGGGTGTGATGCTTTATTGGTTTCGGTGAATTCAGTAATAAATGGTGTGAGGGATGGCTCCAGTGAGCGTGGAATGTAATCGTTCACTGTATCGTGGAAATTTGTTACTGGGAGGGTATCGTTTTGCTTATGGACTTTGCAGAAATGTTCAGCGAGACAGTTTGCTATATCAGTGTCCGACTGGACGATGTTATTATTAGTTGGGTGAATAAGATAATCTGTTCGAGGCTTGAGTTTGCGACCCGTTAGTCTGTTTATGTTTTTAAATAGATCGCGATTTGGTTTGATACTGTTTAAGGTGGATGTGTAGGTCTGATTAGTGAAAACTTTTAGTTGTCCATTTATCAGGGAGGTCAATAGCTGGATCTGTTGTTTAATAAAAGGTGAGTAGCTAGTGTGCAATTTTCGTCGGAGCTGTTTTTTTATACGTAATAATTTTGTGAGTAGGTTGGGTAGGGGTTTTCCTAAGTGATTATGAGGAACGATAGTGGGAGTATGGCTGAAGAGAGCATTTCCCAGTATTTGCTCTATTTGGGCCGCTGCTTGGTCAATTTGTGTAGGGGGCAGGTTAGAAGATTCCGGTAAAGAAAATTTTGAAAAGCTAGCAGCAATATCCTTATTGACTTTTTTCCAGTTTGTTTTGGTGAAATTTGGAATAGGATTCAGAGTGTAGAGTGGTTCAAGCGAGGGGATTTGAACCGAGGTGTGGACAGAGCCATGATCCGAAGGGAATGTGAAGGACACTGTGGGAGGATTAGATGAATAGCTATCTGTAGACTTTAGGAAGAAATCGATTGTTGACTTGGTTGAGCTGCAAATTCGAGTAGGTTGCAACGGGCAGTCTGCGTAGACATATGGATGAAGTCGGAGGAGATCAAGGAGTTGACAGCCGTATTTGTTGCATTTGATGTCATTAAATGCAGTATGTCGTGCGTCCCAGTCTCCTCCTATTATGAAAGGTGCTGGTAGAGACTGTTGAATTATTTGTGAGATGTCTGCACTAGGGAAGTTTGGTTCACGAGAAGGGTGAATGTATATGGAGGACAAGACCAGTACTTTATTATTTCGGCAGAAAAGTTTAACAGCCGTGTATTCGACACTAGTTATATTAGCAAATCTAATCTCAGCAAATTGGAATTTTTTATGTATTAGGATTCCCGTACCTCCATGAGGGCCAGAGGTTCGTGGGTTCGACACAAATGTGTAATTAGGTATGTAGACTCGAGAAGTGGATTTCAGCCAAGTTTCTGAAAGCAGAAGAATATCTGGGGAGAACTTTTCAACAAACAGTCGGAGGTGTTGTCTACGGGTGTGGGAATAAATGGACTCTGAGTTGAGGCAGATAAGGGTTAAGTTATACGTTAAGGGAAAGGATGTGGGAAGTTATTAAATTTAAGATCTGACCTTTTTTTTCCAATTCGGAACTGTGTTTTAAGGTTGGTAGTAGTGTCTCCAGACTCCTGATGTATCCCAAGATATCCAGGTTGAGAACGTTGGGGTTGGGTTGTTGAGATTTCGGGCAGCTACGGGAACTTTTCGTAATTTCTGCATATGATGTTCCTGACCCCCTGAGATGGGATGGTTGTGGTGATAAGGGTTTCGTTGCAGCTGGTTTGGCCGTATTAGTTACCGTGTGTAACGAACGTCTCTCCAGAATCCGTAGCTTTTCGGGGCATTGTGAAAAACTAGCTGGATGTGGGCCTCCGCAGTTACAGCAAGTTATGGTAATTTTTTTCGTGGATGTTGATCCATCGGCGTTTGTTTGCTGAATTACTGATGGTTCTGTGCCAGGCGGGTTCACTTTGCACTCTCCTGGTATATGCTGTTCGGCACATTTTCCGCATCGTGCACTTAGGTGGCACGCAACTGCTAGGTGTCCTGATCCTTGACACCTTTTGCAATGGAGAATGCTCTGTTTATGTGGCTCCTCGATCGTGATTTTGTGTGTGAACAAATATTTTATTTGTTTAAGTTGGGTGACATCACCGTTCGGTGGGATCTGTATGATTCGCAAGCTCCTAATATTATTCTCCCTCATGTGTGGGGTTTGAAAGTAGTCCAATCTGTGTATTTTCATTGACGGGCATATCCTCAAGATTTCGAGTGTAAGTTCCTCGGTAGTCCATGCTGGATCAATGTGCCTTATGATGAATGTTTTTGGTTTTATCTGGGCATGCTGGAATGTGAAGAACTCGTGTTTGTTCTCTGAGAGTTTTCTTATTGCCATGTCGTGATCCGTTAGAGTCATCGTCTTGATAGAGATCGAAGATCCTTTTGAGTCCGTGGTAAAATTTCTGTGTCCAAGGGCATTCTCAAGCGTCCTGGTGACTTCTTTGGTACTATTAGGATTTTTAATGTAAATTGGGGGTGGTCTCACCTTATTTGTAGATTTCTGTCCAACTGTTTGCCAGTGGTCTTCTGGTTTGTGGGTATCTTGGGGCGGTGGCGAGATATTCGATGATGATGGGTTATTGTTGAATGTTAATGAGATGGGTTGGGGAGGAACTTCCTTCATGGGGACGTCGACATTGGTTTTGGTTTGCGCTTGAAGAGAGCGAATTTTTTCTTGTAGTTGTTCCATTTGGGCTGTTAGTATCCTTATTGTTTCCATCGCGTCATCGTATTTTTTGTGGTATTCCGTTGTTAGTTGAGTAGCCATTGTAGCTACTTTCTTCGGTGCGTTCAGAGGACTGTGAGCTGTTTTTTTCTTTCGTTTTTTAGGTAGCTCGGCAGTACTGGGGCCACTGACCAGCATCTGCGAACGCAAACTCCGGATGCGGTCGCTGATGTTATGTTTTGGTTTACCAATTTTACTTAAATTTTAAAATGTCGCGCAAAAATTTCACAAAATTTTCCACTTAATATTATACACGATACACTATTGTTCGGCCACAGACCGTTCCTAATGACGGTCACACATTTATGTCTGCACGCGCACACGTGTTTTCTTTTAATTTTTCTTTTCTCTTTTGTTTTTCAAAAGCAGTGGTAGGACGCGTCTACACACTTCGACGATCGCAGAGAGAATGCCTTTATCTCCTATTTCTCTCGTATTGCATCACTTTTCAGACATCTTATTATCTGTTTCCCCTTTTCCGCCCACTCTTTCCCTGTATCTTTCTCCTTCTGTCAAACTATCTATAATTCTTCGTTTATCTATCTATATGCTGTTTTTATATACCTTTCTGACATTCTTTTTGTGAAACCCAATAATTGATTTATGTCAAGGTAAACAAAAAATAAATGTTTGCGTATTCCAATATGTGCCAATAGGCAGAAGAATAAACATCATCATCATCGTCGGCACTACAACCGGGAGCTGGTCTTGGCCTTATTTAGCAAATCTTGAGGCTTGTTAAACTTCTTTTTTCTATAATGATTTGTATTTTTTTTCGGGCAAGGTCATTAGTTTTGCGCCAAGAATAAACATATCATACCCTTTTTCTTTTTCGCCTTTGTAAACCTGGAGTTTTGAGTAGCTTTTTTCAAGTCGATTCCAATTTTTTTCTAGTTGATTCCGAAAATATTCGTTTGAACGAAAATAGCAAAAAAGTAACATTTGCATAATTTAATATGCAAACCCCGTGACATCTCTGAACAACAGAAAAAACAAAAGCAGTTAAGGAAGGAAAAAGCGAAAGCAGGAGATATATGAAATTATGCGAACCGTGGCACCACTCATGCATGACGAATTCAATACTTGCGCGCGATAAATTCGCGGCCAAATGAGATACCACTCACATCCCCAAACAATTCGCGTATACATCGCACCAGGAACAGGGGTAGAAATTGCAAAGTGTCATAACTCCTTAAGAAATTGGTTCCGATGTACCATCAAAATGCAAATTTCATGGATTCGGTAGTAATAGTGGTAAGAAATGGCAGCGCGGTAAAATAAATAGTTACGCGCTCGTAGGTTGAACCTCTCTTAAGTGACACTAAGAACTTTTGAAGTTATTTGAAAATTTTCCCGTAGTTCAAAATACTTGGGGGGATGGTGATATAAGTAAAGCGTTGCTTGTCAAGCCTCAGTGCGAATGTCATTGTAGACAAAAAAGATAAAATAAAATTGTGCAAGACAAATTTGGAAAATAGTGGATTTCTAGGAGGGGGACTATACGTCCGCAGTTACTTAATTAAATTGCTCACTTTAATTTCCGCAGAATGTTGCAAGTCCATTTAACTTTAAAGATAAGCAAGGATATGATTCGGTTAAGGAGGGATATTGATGGAGGTGTTGTCTTTTGGATTGCTAAAAAGCGTTCTAAAATATTTCTTATATTTATGCATATTAAGTGGTAAAAAAGTTTGCTGACTATATAGTTTTATAGTTTAGTGAGGGCAGAACCCTCATATATTCAGCTTAGTACAAGCGATAAAATAGTATAGTGGTTAGTGTACCCCCCTGTCACGCGGGAGACCGGGGTCCGTTTCCCCGTCGGGGAGCCTCTGGCGCAAGACTAATGACCTTGCCCGGAAAAAAACCAATCATTATGGAAAATTTAACAAGCCTCAGAACTTGCTAAATAAGGCCAAGACCGGCTCCCGGTTGTAGTGCCGATGATGATGATGATGATGACAAGCGATAAAACTTAACAACTATCTTAAAACTATTCTTATATACATAAACTATGATTAAAAAGAAAAAAAAAGGGGGGGGGGGGTATGTTTGGCGAGTTGGTTATTGGGTTTATCCATCAATTATCACTCATTCATTCACCTCGCTTAGTACAGGATGTAAGAGTGTAGACGGGGAATGGGCGTGGCCAGGGGGACAAAGAGAGGGGATGAAGTTTGAGACCAGTAGAGGTAAAGTTGAAATCGAAGGAGGTAGGGTAGGAGTTTACCCGCTGCAGCGTTCGCGAAATGGGTTCATTAGAGCCGTAAGAAGTGTGGTAAGTGGGCTGATAGAACAGATGCGGGTTTCGCAGGTTACGGGGGTTAGTGTGAAATGGAATGATGGAGAGAAAACTTGGCCAGTTGATTGTGCCTGAAAGGAGACGGTGGACGAAAAGGATATCGGCATGAGTTCTGGGCTCCTCAAGTGTGTTGAAGTTGATCAAGTGGAACCGGCTTGTGTATGGGGGGAGAATCCGAGGATTCACCCACTTCACTCCGCGGAGGGCAAAACGCAGAAAACGGCATTGCACGCTTTTGATTCTGCGTACATGGGACGAGTAGTGTGGTGAGCAGACCTGACTGGCGTATTCAAGAAGGGGGCGGACGAAGGCTATGTAGAGAGAACGGGAAACGTAAGGATTAGAGAATTCTTTAGACCAGCGTTTCAGAAACCCAAGGACAGAGTTGGCCTTAAGAATAATATCATCAATAATCGGGATGAAGCTAAGCTCCCTGTCAAATAAGACCCCATGGCCGCGTATCGAGGGTACAGATGATATCTTCTGGTTTAGCAGGAAGTAGGAGCGTTTGAGGGCAGGGGTACGTTTGCGGGAGAAGGTGGTGGAGTGACATTTGACAACGTTGAGTTCAGGACAGTTATTACGGCACCAAGTTGAGAAACTGTCGAGGTCCGCTTGAAGAATTGAGGAGTCGAGAGGAGAGATGATCGTTTTGTAGAGTTTGGCGTCGTCCGCATAGAGGGAGATGGATGACTATTTAATAATAGAGTCAACATCATTGATGGTAAGGATAAATAGGAGGGTACCTAGATGGCTGCCTTGCGGCAGGATCGTTCGTTCAGATAAGATGATAACCACTTGATCAATAGGAGTGCGAAACCTAGGGAGGACAGCTTAAGAAGGATGAGATTATGGGAGATTTTTTCGAAGGTCTTGCTGAAATCGGTGGTGATTACATCGACTTCGTTGCCATTCTCTAAGACACGGAGAATATGGGACGAGAACTCGATCAGATTCGTTGTGGTCGACCTGCCCGAAAGGAAACCATGTTGGTTGGATGAGATGATGGATTTACAACGGAAAGATAACGCGTTATAAAAAATTCCTTCGAACAGTTTGGAGATATCAGACAGTTTGGCGATGGGACGGTAGTTGCTTATATCGTTTTAAGGTCCCTTTTTATGTATGGGGTGACATAGGAGGATTTCCAAATACTAGGGAAGATCCCTTGTGAAAGGGATAGATTGAATATCTTTGATATCGGGAGAGAAAGAGACGTGGAACATTTCTTTAAAAATACAGCCTGGAGTCCATCAGGCCCAGGGCTGGACTCGTCTTTGAGTAAGTATAATTTCTCCTCAAATACGTGACGCTGAATAATTTGAGGAGTGAAGGGGCCGAGGGAGAATTCGGGCAAGTCTTTGAAGTGAGACGGATTGTGTTCGAAGGAGATGTCTGTGAAGGATTTATTGAAAAACGAAGCGAATAGATTGGCAGTAGTTAGGGGGTCGGTTGAAGAAGTCGCGCCGTAAGAAAGGGAGTTAGGATAGGCGTCGGATTTACGTTTGTAGTTTATGAAGTGGAAAAAAGATTTGGGGTCATTGATCAAATTAGATTGTGTTTTTGTGAGGTAGTTGGAGTAGAGGGAGTTGTAGAGCTCGGTAAATTTATAAAAGGAACAGAGATAGTTGGAGTAGTTTTGGTAGGAACGCGTTTTGAGGAAAATGTTCCACAAGTTATTTCTCTTGTTCCTAAGAGCGCGGAGTGTGCGGTTGCACCATGGCGGCGATGAAACCGATGACCTGTGACGAGAATAGGGGACATATAAGGCGACGGCATAGTAGATCTCCTTATAGAGAGTGACAGTAGCTTCTTCTACCCCCAAATGATCAAAGCGAAACGCTGTTTTGCTAGGATGCTCATTTAAAAGGTGGAAGTTAGCGTTGTGGAAGTTGTAGGAAAAGCTGTCATGAGGTAGAGAAGGCTGGGTTTCATGATTAGGATATATGGATAAGAGCAGCGGGGGGTGGTAATTATCAATGGTGGAGAGGGCGTTTGGACTAGGGGCAACTGAGGACTTGTGTGGGTCCGTTGTAAACACAAGGTCCAGTTGTCTCCCCATATGATTTGGGACATTGCTTACTTGATGGATGCATGAGTGCAGGAAGGCGAACCGTGGGATCTGGCGGAACCGCCACAGAGTGTCTAGGGAAATTGAATAGAACGCCGACTTGGCTAGGGAAATCTGATAATGGGAACTAAATTGTTGCTTTGATAATTTCCCCAGCGGTTGCATGATTATGCAACTGCGTCGTTTGATCAGACTATGCCGTTGCTAACCGACATGATGCGATTTCCGGTGGAAATCTCATGGTTTAGCGAAATGGAGTTGCCGTATGGCGTAAAGGTAGCTGAATTCAATTATGCATTACTTGCATAGAATAATGAATTCAGCTGCGCGTCCGTTATTGAAATATGTTTTACAGGTGGAATAGCTTGTAAGGGGAATAAGGGTAGAAATGACGCACTGAAGGCATGAAATTGTGGGTTGGTTCTCCATGTGGTATAGAGAACCCCCACAGACTAATAGGTCTGTAGGTTTCGGGGCTGTTCTACGGTTTGCCGGGTTTCGGGATAGGTATTACTTTTTGGTATTACTTGTTTTCCAACAGTCCGGAAAATACCAGTTGCTAAGACAAGCGTTAAAAATGAACGTTAAATAGTTACTTGCAGCAGGTGGAAGTGCTTTAATTAATATGTTGTTAATATTATCAAGACCAACAGCCTTTTTTAAGTTCAATTCTTTAACTTTGCTGATATTACTTGCGTAAGTACTTTCAGCTGGTGTTTGAGAAAGTACATGGATAGTGTTAGCAACTTCAGCCTCAGTATACGCGTCGCTTAGGTACATGGATATGGAGTGGTTCTACTAAACGTGTTAGCAAGTAGGTTCGATTTCTCCACTGAAGAAATAAACAACTTGTCGTGAACTTTAAACGTTTATAAAAATACGTTCTTTGGAGCTAGTGGGGTTTGAGGCGTAAAAGGCTTGTTCGTCAGCCAATGTCCATTGGAGATGGGGGAGGTTAAAATCGCCAAGAACGACGATATCGTCTGTTGAGGTGCTTAACTCGGTTAGGCTATCTACCGCTTCTATTGCGAGTTCGTATGACACGCTGGGTCGCGAAGGAGATATATAGAAGCAGATAATGAAAAGGGACTTAGGGCGCTAGTCGATTGTTATTGCGACATAGTCAAGATCCGGAGAAGAAGAAATGGCAATTAGAGACGAAGCGAGTTTGGAATGAGTGGCAAGCAGCACTCCACGGCATGGGGAGTTGGGATCTTCTCGTAGTTCAAGACTATTAATACTAGGGATATGGTTGGTGTCAGTCAGAGCGTATATGTCGAAGGGAAGGGAATGTGCCTTTTCCAGAGTCGAATGTGTTTTGGAGCGAAGACCTCTAACACTCTCATAGTAGACGGTTAGGGGCAGCGTATTGCCATTATTGGGATAGATCATTTTGTTGTCGACATATTGGCGAAATGCCGAGAGATCTTTTATCACCTTATTAGGGAGCATATTGAGATTTTTATGGAGCTTAACGAACAAGCTGCGGAGGCTAGGAAAGTCGGTGGGTAGACCTTCCTGTTGGATGGAGGCTGTTAAGCTGGTTTTCGTTTTACCTTCATAACAGACAGGGGTCACCACCAATAACATACCCCACAGACATTATAAAAGTTCTCCGTAGTTGCGATGATGCAATAGAAAATATGGTCAATTGACAGACGCCTGCTTCGAGCACATAACCTTCATTTGTTTAATTCGATCGGTAGTTGTTTTTGAAAAGACTCTACTCTATCGATTTAAAACAATAATTACAGAGAAGGAAGAAATACAATAGGAACCTGAATAGGACATCAAATCTAAGTTCACTAAAAAGGTAAGGTATTTATAAATCGTTGTAAATTCAAACATGATTTCACTATTCATCTTAAAGAAAAATGACGGGGAAAAACATTGGTAAAACTGCGGTAAAAATTCTGTAATTAAATTCAACCTAAAGAAGTCTGCAACTCCATCACCCACTCCCTGAAGCACCTCCTAATCCCATTCTTCGATGGAACACCATATGAAAACAGTCCAGCTGCCTGAGCATTTAATTTGAAATCTAACTCCCTCAGGCAAATTTAATTCAGGAGTACGCAACCCAGCCAGACTATCAAGACTCACTGCCCTAGGGCGTTGCAAGTATGTTGAAGAGAATTTGAGTTGAATCTTAGTCGAGTCTCCAGAGTCCGCTCAGGTATTGATGCAGCTGTTTATTCTTTTCATTTCATCTATCAAGAAGTCGGTGCACATTTACCTCTATGTACATATTCGTAGACACAGCCCTTCAAGAAGACGAAGTTGACGCCGTACACTCAATTAAAATTCATGGCACGTTCACCAGCGAAGAAGATGAGGAGCTATTGCGAAGGAGACTTGGCCGGAAGCCAATTGCTAGAAAACGTTGATTTTTCCACCTTTACATCTGTTCGGAGGGGTGGATGGTGTCCAAAATGATTTCGCTTTCATCTTACAAATCGAAGAGGACTTGTAGCAGAGTCGCCCATAAATAGATACCGCAAATGACATAGATTGAGGCAAACACAGTTTCAGTAGATAGAAAGATGCAGATCGTGTTTCCATGACGCAAATTCAATGCCGCTCACTGGATTTCGTGTTATTAATTATTTAAATATTAATTCTCAAAACACTGAAACCTGCCGACAAAAGTGATTTGATTAATGATACCTCACGGAGGAGGCGGCGTTGCATAGACGCGTGTAAACATCGTCACAGCAGGTGTTACTTATGCCGCACACGGATGCGATCATTTATATCTGTTTGCTGTATGGATATCATTTTTTTGTGGAGTTTTGTATTCAATAGATGAAAAGTAAATAAAACGGCTTAACATTTGGAAATATACAATTGCTTAACATTTGGAAATATAGAATTGACATTGAAATATTTTACGTCGTACAGAAGTGGAACGCAATTATCGGCTTCAATTCAAAGCATACTAGATGTGTTGCTGGCAACAATCGTTTTTTAGATCGTAAGGTTTTCATTAAGATCTCAAGGTAATATCAGACTGTATGAACGTTTGCGGCTGAGCCTAAAAGGCACTATTCCGCGGTTATCGTTTTTATCGGAAGCGTGGGGGCTTTCATGTGAATCTGAATTCTGCGAAGGGCCTAAATTCAGCCAAACAAGCTTGGACTCTACAATATATTAATATCAAACAACATTAAATAATAATCATTATAGGATCGTGATTGAAGATCATTTAAAACTGTGTATTTTGAGCTTATCGCAATCACAACTACTAAAATGAGTGGCAATACATTCATACAAGGAAGAAATCTTAATCTCTTTTCAAGTTCCTTAGCTCTCTAAGCAAGTTTAGAACGATCATACTGTTACAGCGCCTTGGTATCACAATGTCGTCATTTGTTCTTAGTTATTGACAACCACACACATGGCAACATTCTTACCAACTTAGACATTAAGCTTGGTCATACGCGTACCATTAATCCCCTTAATAACAAGCAGATCACGTAACTCATACCATCATTACAATCGAAGCGTCAAAGAGCCTTTTGTTCAAATTTTACGAAGAAAACTACTTTCTACGGAGTTGCAAAACAACTCCGTAATTATCCCCAAAAAGAAAATCTGCAAAATCCCCTAATACATGATTCATTTCTTAACAATGAGTACAATCAAAAGTCGTTTTGCAAACCCTGGGAAGCCATCTACATTACTAGCATCTGGCATAAGTTGTCAAATTGATAATATTAGCTGTCTGTTCACATGTTAGTTCGGTGCCCCATGGGGAATGGTTCGCCCCTATTGAGTAAAACCTTCTTTTTTTAATCTGTGGCATGTGATTTGAACCTGCATCGAAACTAGAATAATTACATAGACAGTTTACAGACAGACAAGACCAGAAGATAATATCACTGAAATCCCGATTAAAAAACCTCCAACAATTACTTCAAGCTAACTATAGATTAGCAACAAATTTGTATTGGAACAACAGAATTCGAGCTAAAAACTAATAACCCGAATATGTTCCCACATATAAATAAAATTTTCAGGAGAAATAATCAAAACGAGATTCAGTGTCTCCAAATTCCACGTAATGATGTAAACAAGCAGCAGCTTATCAACATTGGCATATATACAGAGAATGTTATCCTCAATAGTGAACTCTTCGTGATCGAAGATCCTTTCGAAAAGGTGAACGCTGTGGCAGCTGTCTTTCAGGAAATGTAAAAGGTGAATGAAAGCATTCGCCGAAATCACGATTTGGATGACTGAGTTCTACTGAATCATCTGCACCTCCGAAATGAAATTTCATTTTGGCAATCGGAGAATCCAGGTTCTACCGAATTCAGTGACGATAATCTGTCAATTGACATTAATGCCAATGGTCTGGATAATAGCCTTTTAATTGCGAGGGAAGGAATCCAGAGTATCTTCGACTCGTTAAGAAGCAAAAAGTCAGTGGGAATAGATGGAGTACCTAACATCGTACTCAAGAACAATGCTTGAATAATGCATTTTATCCCGCGCGTTGGAAAACGGCTATCATTCAATCCATCCCAAAAAGGGGAAAGACTGTACAAACCCAATGAACATGCGTTCGATAAGTTTACTCCCAAGCATCAGTAAAGTATTTGAAAAGACTATTAACAAAGCTCTGCTAAAATGGGTAGACGACAACAACATTATTCCAATTAATCAGTTTGGCTGTAAGGCGGGTCATAAAAACACACATGCGCAGATAAACTGGTCTCCGACATATAATGGAATAAATTTAGGAAGCAATGCACAGGTGCCTGTGGCGGTTCTTGCGAACGCCACTACTTACCTGCTTATTTACCACCAGGTAACCCCTGTTTTATAAGCGTCCTGTTCCAAAAAAGCGAGCACTCACCTGTATTGGCATGTCTAACAACCACAAAAACCTGAAAAGCGCAATGTCTGCTGATATGAAAAGTATAACATGGGCATTTAAAAACCTGAAAAGTATGACTTACCTACCCATACGACTAACCGCCAGCTGCAATGCTTAACTGCGCTAGTGTAAACTCCATCAGAAACACAAGCATAGCCATAGGAAGGGCAAATTGGTCGCACATCTAGCAACCAACATTGCATTACTTCCTACCAAGGAAATGCCCATAAGAAGCGGCGACAATGCAACAAGAGATGTTTATATTTCTCTTGATTCGTTCACGAAATGCCCACATCGGTCGCTAACTCGAGCCACACACAGGGAAACTCGCATCTGGCAGCAAACAAGCAATAAAGAACTCGCCAGTGTAAATACACGTACGCCGGTTCGACTTCATTAATGCCAACATCCAACATGCGCACGATCAGCAATCATGCTACATGTAGGCGCTGATCGTGCAAATACAATGATCTGTTCAGAACAACTCGCCCCAGCTGCGAATGTGTTATTTTTCATGTTTATGCAATGTCTAAGGTTCGCATGCTGGGCGACACAAACGATGAGCACCAAGAGGGGATCGTTGTATGTGTTCAACGCTTCTATGATAGGGGAAAAGTTAAAAGGAAAATCACCAAATATGGTCAGCGAGGCGATGGATAGATTTTCGGTATCCTGTCGCTTCGATGGCAATGATGAGTCGCGTTGTGGATACTGGGAGATAAAGTAGAGCCTCAGACCGGATTAATTAGATCTCTCATGGGATGTCCCAAGAGACAACATAGTGCGCTGTTTAAGTTTAATCGTGAACTATTATATTAATCAATGCTAATGTTAATAACTATATTCCATACTAGTGTTAAATACAATAACGATAGTGCTCTGTTAAGTTTAACGTGAACTATTATATTAATCAATGCTAATGTTAATAACTATATTCCATACTAGTGTTAAATACAATAACGATAGTGTTCTGTTAAGTTTAACGTGAACTATTATATTAATCAATGCTAATGTTAATAACTATATTCCGTACTACTGTTAAATACAATAACGCTAGTGCTCTGTTAAGTTTAACGTGAACTATTATATTATCCAATACTAATGTTAATAACTATATTCCATACTAGTGTTAAATACAATACAGATAGTGCTCTGTTAAGTTTAACGTGAACTATTATATTATCCAATACTAATGTTAATAACTATATTCCATACTAGTGTTAAATACAATAACGATAGTGCTCTGGTAAGTTTAACGCGAACTATTATATTATCCAATACTAATGTTAATAACTATATTCCATACTAGTGTTAAATACAATAACGATAGTGCTCTGTTAAGTTTAACGTGAACTATTATATTAATCAATGCTAATGTTAATAACTATATTCCATACTAGTGTTAAATACAATAACGATAGTGCTCTGTTAAGCTTAACGTGAACTATTATATTATCCAATACTAATGTTAATAACTATATTCTATACTAGTGTTAAATACAATAACGATAGTGCTCTGTTAAGTTTAACGTGAACTATTATATTATCCAATAGTAATGTTAATAACTATATTCCATACTAGTGTTAAATACAATAAAGATAGTGCTCTGTTAAGTTTAACGTGAACTATTATATTATCCAATAGTAATGTTAATAACTATATTCCATACTAGTGTTAAATACAATAAAGATAGTGCTCTGTTAAGTTTAACGTGAACTATTGAATTAATCAATGCTAATGTTAATAACTATATTCCGTACTACTGTTAAATACAATAACGCTAGTGCTCTGTTAAGTTTAACGTGAACTATTATATTATCCAATAGTAATGTTAATAACTATATTCCATACTAGTGTTAAATACAATAAAGATAGTGCTCTGTTAAGTTTAACGTGAACTATTGTATTAATCAATGCTAATGTTAATAACTATATTCCGCACTACTGTTAAATACAATAACGCTAGTGCTCTGTTAAGTTTAACGTGAACTATTATATTATCCATTAGTAATGTTAATAACTATATTCCATACTAGTGTTAAATACAATACAGATAGTCCTCTGTTAAGTTTAACGTGAACTATTATATTATCCAATACTAATGTTAATAACTATATTCCATACTAGTGTTAAATACAATAACGATAGTGCTCTGTTAAGTTTAACGTGAACTATTATATTAATCAATGCTAATGTTAATAACTATATTCCATACTAGTGTTAAATACAATAACGATAGTGCTCTGTTAAGTTTAACGTGAACTATTATATTAATCAATGCTAATGTTAATAACTATATTCCATACTAGTGTTAAATACAATAACGATAGTGTTCTGTTAAGTTTAACGTGAACTATTATATTAATCAATGCTAATGTTAATAACTATATTCCGTACTACTGTTAAATACAATAACGCTAGTGCTCTGTTAAGTTTAACGTGAACTATTATATTAATCAATGCTAATGTTAATAACTATATTCCGTACTACTGTTAAATACAATAACGCTAGTGCTCTGTTAAGTTTAACGTGAACTATTATATTAATCAATGCTAATGTTAATAACTATATTCCATACTAGTGTTAAATACAATAACGATAGTGCTCTGGTAAGTTTAACGCGAACTATTATATTATCCAATACTAATGTTAATAACTATATCCCATACTAGTGTTAAATACAATAACGATAGTGCTCTGTTAAGTTTAACGTGAACTATTATATTAATCAATGCTAATGTTAATAACTATATTCCATACTAGTGTTAAATACAATAACGATAGTGCTCTGTTAAGCTTAACGTGAACTATTATATTATCCAATACTAATGTTAATAACTATATTCCATACTAGTGTTAAATACAATAAAGATAGTGCTCTGTTAAGTTTAACGTGAACTATTGTATTAATCAATGCTAATGTTAATAACTATATTCCGTACTACTGTTAAATACAATAACGCTAGTGCTCTGGTAAGTTTAACGCGAACTATTATATTATCCAATACTAATGTTAATAACTATATTCCATACCAGTGTTAAATACAATAAAGATAGTGCTCTGTTAAGTTTAACGTGAACTATTATATTATCCAATACTAATGTTAATAACTGTATTCCATACTAGTGTTAAATACAATAACGATAGTGGTCTGTTAAGTTTAACGTGAACTATTATATTATCCAATACTAATGTTAATAACTATATTCACTACTAGAGTTAATTACTTTAATTTTAGCAGCCCTGGCGTCGGATCTGTAAATATCAGTCTTGTTTTAACCATTGAGAATAAAGAACCCCTTTTGTGTTACCGGAGTAACCCTGAGTATTTCTTGTGCGGTGAATATACGCAGACAGCAGTCGGATTGGGTTGGCGTTCCGCTACCTACATACCACTAAACCTATACCCCACACACTACTTACCTGCTCATCTACCACCAGGTAACCATTTTCACAAGCGTCCTATTTCATAAAAAGCATGTACTTACCTGTCCTTTATTTGCGAAAACCTTTGCCTAAAATATCTAAATGTATCATTTTCGCTGATATGAAATCCATCAGCACCAAACAGATATTTTGCTAAAGGCACGGTTCCCGGGCGCACCATTTACATAGGGCCAATTCAGTTGCAACACGAAGCAACTGACGCGACCACCACGGTGCACATAGCACCCATTGAAATTGCAGCACACAAGCAAGAGATACTCTCGCTTGTCTTCAATGCTGCAATCACATCGGACGCTAAATCGAGCCACATGAAATGGTAACTCGCACCTGGCCGCAAAAAGAGAACGAGAACTCGTCAGTGTAAATACACACACGACGGTTCGACCTTGTTGACGCCAACAACAACATGCACACGATCAGCATCATGCTACTCCTAGTCACTGATCGTGTAAACATTTCAACCCCTTTTTGCGTTGAGATGCTCGCACCTGTTGCCAATTTGTGGAGGGATCTTTGCTGTGTCTGCATATTTGCGGATGCACGCGATGAACAGCAGAGTAGTCATCGTGTGTGAGTTTCAACCCATTTTGTGTTGAACAAAACGCAAAGGGGTAAATTACCAAATATGGTCATCGAAGCGATGATCGAATATGTGCTATTCTGTCACTTCTATGAGCTTATTTAATCGCGTTTTGGATTTCGTGAGGGCAGGTTGTGCCCTCACGTTAAAATACACATCTCTCGTGGGGCGTCCCAAGAGATTCGAATCGCGTTCAGATTCCGTCGAGGCAAGACTGGCCTCCACGTTAAGTAAAAGTGGTGTCGGTGTGCAGAATCTTTTTCTTATTATTATTTTCCTTAATTGAATATACAATATTTTGTTAAATTACAGTTTTTTTTTTAGCAACTGTTAAAACCTTTCTTTAACACCAGCTATTTATTTAATTGTACTTCCGAAACCGCGTGCCACCTATAAATTGTGAACGGTTAAACAATATTAAATCAACGTGTTTTATTTAAGGAAATAAAAATATGTTTTAATCTCTTTCGACTAAATCTGGAATGACCCCAATCGGGAAGTGTGTTGCTCGCCATTGACATTCCTTGACCAAGTGACCCGTTTTTATTAATTATGTGTCGTTTCTTTGCAATTACGTGAGACCCGTTAATAGTGCTATGAAGATGCCAATTAAAATCAAGTGTCATTCTCGGCAGTTGCATCCCTCAAAGTGATCGTCGGCGCACGTAATTACAAAGCCGAACCCGGAGCTCGTGCCCCACATTGATGACGACCCAATGGGGTAACTTAATGGAGGGAGAGGTGAACCGGTGCAGTACGCCTGCACACACATACTTCTACCCCCATAGGCCTGTCTGATCGACTTGGAAAAAGCCTTTGATACCGTCTGGATCGACGGGTTGTATTACAAACTGATCAGACATGGCATACATAAGCCTCTACTATATGTACTTTACGATATGTTAAAGGACAGGAGGTTCGTGGTCAAAAATGGTAATGTGACCTATAGTAAAACGTATAATATCAAGAATGCCTTGCAACTGGGACTTTCTCCGATTCTTTTTAACATATACATTAGCGAGTTATTAGATGTACTTCCGCAGGCTATTGCGTACGCAGACGATCTCATCATTTACAGAACAGCGCCGAAAGTTAAGATCATAAATTGTTTAATGCAGCGAGACTTCAACCACGTGCAGCGTTATTGCGATGACTGGAAACTTAAGATCAACTTCCAGAAATGTGAAGCAATCCTACTTAGAACCCCATTATAGAAAGCCGCGACCGACACAAGGAAAAACTGACGAAAGCTAGTCATCGTGAGACCGCATGGAGATTAACTGGAAACCAAGAGTTTAGTTAAATACCTGGGCATCTGGCTAGATCAATATCTGTATTTCAACAGACATGTAGAGCCTGCTTTGGCCAAATCGAGGAAAACGTTTGCTATGACAAGGAGGCTATTTCACAGTAGCCAACTTGACAGCAGGGTAAAAGTCATATGCTACATGACGCTAATCAGGCCAATGCTCATATATTATTGTCCAGTATGGTTCAACCAAATTTGATGGAAAAGATTCGAGTGTTCGAAAGGAAGTGTCTCAGAACTTGTCTCAGATTATATCAGATTACAAAAAGTACTACTCAAATGAGACTTTATATAAAGAAGCCTGCATAAATAGGGTGGATAATTTGATGATCAAGTTAATCAGGGGACATATTGCGAGAGCAATAAGCTCGTCCAATGACGTAATTTTTAGGGCTTATTATCCAAATACCATGTATTATGAGACCGTGTGTCGCAACGGTTTTGTTCCACCAGAGGCGTTCCTTGATTTGGACATGAAAGGGCTTATAATGGATGGATCCGTAATTCCGCTGATCTATCATGTAAGTAGATCACCCGTACACGGGCGATTGTGCTACGATCGGGAAGAAACGCGCACCGAAGAAGAGCTCTTGCGCTTCAGTAGGGCTATCTCCCACAGAGACCGGGACGATAGTATTGGACAGAGTCAACAGTTCTGGTGGTTGAATGGCATATAAAGACCTGGATTACAGTGTCGGTATAGAATAATAGTATCATCGGTCAGCTTACATAGACTTAGCTTTTCTAGAATTAGGGTACTATAAGATTTAAGTTAAGTTAAGGTAAGTTCTTTTAAATTATATTAAAACAAAAATTATGTAGGTTAAATTTTAAGAAAAAAAAAAAAAAAATCTACACAAAGTTTTCAAAATTTTTGTTTGTCATTTAAATAATTATAGGTACTGCCACAAACAAAGTTCTGTCGCCGAAAGGCAAATTATACAATTGTTATGTAATGTTTAGCTTGGAGCGTCTGCGAAGGACCAGTAAGTTATAATATAAGGTAATTAAGCTAGAATTTACGCATTTTTTGTCTAGCATGTAATTTAGAAACTAAGAAGATAAAAAGAGAATAAAAAAATGTTGTACAAATGAATGAAAATGAAGAATGAGATTCCCTAATACAAATGTAGATACCGTGCCGATATATTTACAAACAGACAAGTGCCAAAGTTAAGTCGTCAACCGTCTCGACATGTCCTTGTTGGCCCAAAAACGACTTACATTCGAAGCTTCGTTTTAAAGGTGGGTTGTTTTATCATCCGCTCTGGTTTGGTTTGTTAAATGGGAGAACTGTGGCGGTTCCGCCAAACCCCACCCTGCGCTTTCCTGAAAACCCCCATAACTTGCACCCAATCTACTAATTTCTCTAATGCAATCGCATTAGCATTTTAAATGCTGCACGCATCATTAGATCCAATAATATAACCTAAAAGTACCTGTAAGAGAATTCTTACCTGCATTCGAGCAGCTTAGGCTGTCTTTCAAATAAGTTTCACCTGAAAGTTAAACCGCATCAAGGCATGCATCACATTGAATTTTTTCGTTTCATATTATATGAACCATACCATATCTTCATCGGCTCGGCTCGTCAGCAATTATAATAGATAGACACTCGCTGGCCAGCGTAATTGGTGACACAGCTATAGCCGATGGTTTTGCTACGGTTTATAATCATTTCTTGTCCCAGTTCCAAGGTTCGCAACATTTGCGACCAATTTCCTTTATCGGTTATCTACCAATCATGGAATTCGGGCACTAGTATGATTGACGTTAGACAATCATACCCTATATCATGCCTAACGACGCTCCCGCCGGTTAAACAAACAAACACACAGTAGCATCACTGTGTTTACCCTATTAACCGACCGCTGGTCCATGGCCACCCTGGGCGAGATGTGCGCTTGCACATCTGCAAGGCTAATTCCTCACCACTCATGTACCAGCATCGTCGTGTAAACAAGACCCAAATTTTCGGCTGACCTATCGTCACCTAACCATGTATAGCCTAAAACGGCATTATCATGAACGCCCGAGTAAACACGATGTGCATATCATCGTGACCCTTGGAATTGCATTTTTGTTTATCTTAAAGCAAAAACCTATTTCGTTCTCAGGCGCAGGTCAACAGGGATTTATGACCCTCGAAATAGCGTTTCTGTTTATTTAAGACACAGAAACCTATATCTTCCTTAGGCGATCTTCGCTATCGCTTATCTCTATAATGCCAGCATTCCTGTCCATTATCCAATGCCTAAAATGAACATACAAATCGATCCCCTATCGTACGATGGGACTACCCCCAGCCGTACACCGATCATCATGCACCGGCCCATGTTTATTTAGGTGCATTTTCGTCGTTGCCGACATGCAGGCTGAAGGGCAACGCACTTGTCCTATACGGACACATATAGAATCCTCCCACACCAATGTAATCCACCACCGATGAATCTGGCGGATATGGATTGCATCAGAGAGTCAGATTCAAACCTCGGAGGAGGACACACGCGATTCTTGAGGAGTCGGCTGTATCCCGCCAACCGGACACATCAAAGGGATGTCGCATATATTACTTAAATCGAGTCATTTTATCTGTGGAGAGGTGTTATTTTAGTCCGCTGTGACAACTGGCTAATTAAATTTGTTGGTCTTTTTGCGTGTAATCCAAGTGTTAATCTCCAAAGTACAGTGTGTGTTTATTAAGTAAATTAATATAAATTAATCGACTCGAGTGTACTATAATAAATCTTACTAACTTAAGTGTACGTTTACCTGTTTCGTACATTTGGAATATCGTACATGTACCAAGTGGTACGTAACTCTAAATTTGAAAAAAGAACTCAAGACGTTAAATCGCCGAACGCCAGTAGAACGTTATGTATGTGTGTGCTAATACTCTTGTGGAATAAAAATAAAGAGTTAAAAACTTTAATCAACACGGAATCCTCCAGTGTGTTTTATTTTTCTCCTTTGTTGTCGAACAGTTCCAGTGTTTTCCTTGTTGTTCCTTTGTTTTCCGCGGTGGTTGTTTTTATTGAATAAGCGTCCGTGTCGTTGGACCTAATAAAAACTACCCACAGAACTATTAGAACTCAAAAGCATTATTTGGCTAAAAGTCACACTGTTTCCCCTCAGTGCTAGCCGTTCCCTATTAACTGCAATTCGATTCAACTGGTAGATGAGAGTCTGTCATTCGAGCTAAGCACTTATTTTGTGACGAAGGTTTACAACGACTAAGTGACCAAGAAAGTGGTTGCGTGCCCAAATAGTTCACGTCTCTTATGGTCACTTAAAAAAGTCCTTAGCAATAACTTCAGTTCATCTTCTTTTCATGTGTTGGTAATGGGCAGAGGGCGTTTGGGGACCACCTGTGATCGCGCCGGCACAATTTCAATACCGGATATAAAGTTCCAACCCCGTTTTGTTTAATTTTTCATTCTCCGTGAAGAATACTGCAAGGGAGCAACGAGTTTGGATCATAATATATCGGTTTAAGTAAAAGGTCATTGGCTATTTTAATATGTCATTTATTTATTTATATTATGAGGGACAGAGAAAATCGTGCGATTGGATAGAAAGTTTCTTCGAAATTTGAATGATTCTGGGAGTTGTAGTTAACGTGTCTCTGAATCTCTTTGCCATGAATCTCGGAGTTTCTTAAGGTTCTATATTAACACCAAGCCTATTTTTGATTCATGTTAATGACTTTCCAATGTAAACTTTTTTGTTTTCCTCTTTGTTTTTGTTTTGTTTTTTATTTATTTTTTGCATTTTCGGTCGATCGACCGGTCAAAGCGTCAACGTCGGTGGGATGCAGCTAGGGCCCCTCACTGAATTGAAATCTGATCATATTCCTACAAAAAAGAAAGAGCTCTTTTTTTGACCTTGAAAAAGATCCGATATAAAACGTATATATAAAAAAATGCATTATCAATCCCACAGCTTGCGATGAATGGCCCGGTCAATAAATCTAAGAAAACCATGAACAGCCAGCAATGTCATGATCAGTGTGAATGTGCCGTGGTAGGAAAATGGAGAGGGGATTACCAAGTCCACGTCAAAGAAATATACATTTTCTCAAGCTTTAAAAATATTTTACTTCGGCATAAGATATTCTCCTCTACAAAATCAAAATTAGTCACACGTTTGAATACTGTTCAGATGTTTGGAGTTGTGCGCCTAGGTATACATTATTTCTTTATTTATTATATATGGTCTATTAAACAACACGCCGGGATAAATAGTCACTTATTTGACAACACAGCACTAACATTAAGCCTGCAGTCATTGCCACATGGAAGACATGTGGCGGGCCTTCACTTTTTTTTATATACATCAGGTTGAATAAAAACGTATTTTTTGCAACAGATGGTCTAAGTAGAGTTTTAGTGTTATTCGCACATATGTTAGTCATATATCGTTTCGGAGGTGAAAGTTTAAACTTCATTCTTATCCAAAAAACTCAGCGGTTTGGGTAAGTTTTGGGGTTTTACAAGTTGAAAATGAAATACCAGACTGTGCATTTTCGCCGTATTGTACTATGACAAATTGCGTAATGTTTAATGTGTTTTTTTGTTAGTTTTTTGTTTTTTGTATTCGGTGGGAAAGTGGAAATCTTCAAAACAAAGAATGAAAACCTATACTGAGGTTCCGCTAGAAGAATTCCAAGAAGCATTCAACCTTTCCGACTGCCGTGGAGATGGCAAAATCCAGGTCAGCCAAGTGGGGAAATGTCTTCGCGCATTGAGCCAAAACCCGACAGGGTCGGACGTTAAGAAGTGCACACGCCAATTGAAACCAGATGAAAGGATCTCATTTGAAGTACCTCTGCAAATTTATCAAGTAACAACGGACCCACGGTCCGGGGATACAGCTGATGATTTTATTGAGGGCTTACGTAATTTCGACAAAGATGGTAGCAGATTTATTCCAACCACTGAACCGAGACATCTCCTGACAACGCTTGGGGAGAAATTGACAGACGAAGACCAGCTTCGCCTATCAGATGATTTAGGAAAAAGTGTGACCACAGAAGAAAATAAACACATAAAAATGGGAACCGAACAATGGGTGAAATCACAGATGAGTGAACAAGCAGTCAACGCTGAAATTGTGGCCAAACTATCCGAAGAAGCGCCTTCGTCGGCTAATGCCAACTTAAAGACTGAGGAACTGATCGCCGCTCAGTTCGCGGCACAGGGCACCATCTCCCGCACCTTCCTCAATCTGCAGGACAAGGGGAAAATAACCCCAACCAAGATAGAGGCGCTCAAATGGCACCTCCGCGTCAAATGGGAAGACATCCCCAGACGGCCCCTGAGTTCCGACAACACAACTAAAGGGTGGGCCATACACTTTTGCACATTTGAAACATGAATAAATATAAAACTAGAAATGCAATTGTGTTGATCATTTATTTAACGTAATAAACGTTTATAGATATTAATTTTTTTTAAATTACATCGCCGAGATGTGCCCCGTTTCGCTGTTGGCACTCCTGCAATCGACTACGCAAACTTTGGAAAACTCGCTGACACTTTTTTTTTTTATTAGACTTCTATCGGGAGAGGCGAACCTATAGCGTTCAGTGGGCGCCCCGAGATGCCATCAAATAACTGTTGCAGTTCTTTTTGAACAGTTGCAGGTTGTAACGCTCCGGGACACTCGCGTGGGAAGGCAGTTCCACAGCTTCCCCGCTCTGTAACGGAACGAGTTCAGATACAGGGATGTTCGCGCCGTCGGGAGATGAACCATAAACAGGTGCGATCCGTCGGATTGTCTTGTGGAGCGCATATAAACCGAATTGCGTGGAACAATGCCAAGAATCTCCGAAGAACAGTACCCGTGATAATATCTGTAAAACAGGCAGAGGTCGGCTACGCGCCTTCGATGTGATAGCGACTGTAGTCCCGACGTCAGCGCCGAGTCCCAGATCAAGCGGATCGCTCGTCTCTGTACACTCTCAAGTAGGTCGAGGGTATGTTTAGGAGCCGAGCTACAAACATGAGAGCAATATTCGAGCGCGGGTCTAGTTTGGGATTTATATAGGAGAAGCAGTTGGGCCGGAGTAAAATATTTCTTGGCTCTAAAAAGATAACTCAGTTTTCCTGAGGCTGATCTGGTGATACCCGATACGTGTTTATGCCATGATACATTCCCACAGACCGTGACGCCGAACAATTTCAAACTTTCCCCAGCCTCGAGGGCCCGGCCACTCATCATCAGCTGTGGAACCGATGATCCACTATTCTTTGTGAATGTTGTATATTGTGTCTTCGTTGCGTTGAAGTCGACAAGATTGGCCTTTCCCCACTGCAGGACTTTATCCAGATCCTGATTCAGAGAGTCAATCTGTCTACATCTCAGCTGGTGCGACGTTGACGCACTAATCGGCCGATCACTCGAAAAGGAGGAAACAAGCGTACTATCATCCGCAAAACTGAACACTTTGTTATCCGTTGTCTCCAACATGCTGCGAGGTACGGAAATTTCAACCTCCTGAATGTTCTCATCGCTTCTTCTTGAACGTGACCGCCCTGTTCGTTTAATATTCTCTGCCGCTCCCGTTTGCGCTAACTTCTTGACCCAAGCTTTGATTAAATTAACACCTGGACACTCACTGCCGCGTAAGTGATCCATATTCATATCCGTATTCATATCTAAATGGGCATCGTACAGTAACGTACGAATCGTTGTTTTTGTAACATAGTTTTACACAGAAAGCACGCTGTTGTCCCGCGATGCACTCCATCGTGACTAAATTTGTATGAAGCGACACACAATTCCCTGCCACAAGCGCGCCCCTCCCTCTAACGGTTTTTAAGAAATCAAGTGTTACCATTTGCAAAAATGCATGGCCCACCCTATACTCCGCGGAAGATTTTATCGCCGAGGCCGAGGAAGTATACTCCGATGAGCAGACAAAGCTACGAGGCTCAGTACGTGCTCACATCGACCACCAACTTCCAGGCACCACCATCTCCACCAACGATCCCAGCCAACGCACAGGCCATTCGCACCCATCCATGTGAGCTGCCCCCAGTACAGCTGCCAACGGCCACCACCAACCCAGCTGGAAAGGAATATTGTACCTGACCAGTCAATCCCGACCAAGCAACCCACCAGAATGCCGCCGGCCCAATGGCCAACCAGCCCCGTGCCCCGATTCACAGAACACCGCTGGAACCCCTAAAGCAACAGGCTCCATGCACGTTCTGCAGCGCCACACACTCTATCCACGCTTGCGAAGACTTCCGATCATTCACACCTGGCCGGTGGAAGTCATTCGCACGCAAAAGAAACCTGTGCTACAACTCTTTGGGTCGTCACCGGCTACGCGACTGCCACTCCAGCAAGGCGTTCCGGCAATGCCAGCAGAGACATCACATCAACGGGACGACCTCGTTACCACCAGGAGTAAGCCCAGGGCACGCCCTTCGAATTAAACACCATGAAAGGGCCTGCTCACACACAATTAATACCGCTCCCCAGCGAGCTGCGCTGCTCACAGCCGCTCGAGTTATCGTCACATCGGAGCTCCGACGGAAGATTGAAGTCCGTGCTTTGGTGGACCCGTGCACCAGCGCCCCCTTCAACTCGGAGTCGCTCGCCCAAAGGTTGCACTGTGGGTAATTTTATGATGGCATCAGCAAGGGTGCGGGTTCCATAAAAACAACCACAGAGGAAAACAAAATAACGACAGGGAAAACTCTGGAACTGTTCACTCCACACTCGGGTCCTCGAGAACGGTACACACTGAAGAATGCAAAATGAATGACAAGAAAACACAGATTATTGCTGGTACATTAATGTTATTTTATTGGTTCTGGTTGTTTCGGCTTTACAAGAATATAAAAGCACATTCGTTCTTAATCCTCAAGTAAGGGTTTATAATTATTCCGGACAACACTTGTTTTCTCATTGTTTAGACCTAACATGAATATAATTGCACATTAGTTCTTAATCCGCGAGTTAATGTTTCTGATTATTCCGGACAACACTTGTTTTCTTATTGTTCAACTATGCATTTGAAATCGATTTACAGATACGCAGTGAGGACTGAGGGTGTATTGAAACGCGGACAACGAAACGACAACGACTTTTTACTAAACCTTGAGCATGGTGCGTGTGCACACTTTGGGATAAGAAATCTGACTCCCGTGATGCTGACCCAGCCTCTGGTGATTGCGATGAGTTTCCACCGCACACCATCGCAGGAGAAACATCCCTTCCGTCATGCAGTGACCAATGAGAGCCGATCAGCGTCCCATTGGAAAGTTCTTGCACAGTATCGTTTCTAATGGAACGAATGTCTTCCTATTGGAAGGAAGGACAAACGAAACGCGCATGGCACAACGAATAGAAGGAAGATATGCAGCTGTCCAAACATAAGCCTGGGTAGACCTAACATTTCTATCATAACAATAGAAAGTATTTTGTACATACCGAAATGGCATCTGAAAAGGGCAAGCGCTAAAAATGCGCATTTGTTTGAATTGGCTAATGTAAATACGTTAGGATAGCTGGTTTATCGCTTATGCGATCGATCCTAGGTAACTGGTTGCAGCTGCATTAGCCATGGGATTGTATGGGATGATCGTGGGATCAGAGGTTGCTTGAGAAAAGCAAACACAGCTAGATTGCTGTGAAGATGTTTGGCATTAATACCGACGCGCGGGTCATGGAAGCTTTCCTAATGGTTGGCAATGGACATGGGTGCCGACCAGAGGAAACAAATATGTTTTTAAGGGATACAGCGATGCGGATGATGCTGTGGCAAGGTGATGATCTTGCCATGGGATGTTTCACAGGAACTTAAGATTTTTGCAGGGTAGCTTGATGCTGCTTAATTGCAGGTAAGTACCATGGGGTAGGATGGGAAGAGAAAGGTTTAATGGGGTTAAAGCGATGGGTGCTTCTTCGGCGCCTTGAAGAAACTCCACAGCACCACCATCACAACCAATGACCAGGGAACTCTCGTTTGTGGCGGGTATGGACTTCACCGATCCGAAAATCGCCTCCGGCGACAAGATGGGCATTATCATTGGGGCAGAGCTCTACCCCACCCTCATTCTTAAAGGCTTAAGGAAGGACCAAGGCTCCGACCTCGTTGCTCAAGCTACTTAATTGGGGTGCGTGCTAACAGGCGCAGCACCCACCACGTCATCCGTCTCCGGTGTGACGAGACACGCACAGATCGCAACCCCTCTAAGCAAATGGAAAGGAGGTCATAATCATTCACAAGTAAACTATGAGGAAAAATTACGAAAAATTCACAATTATTTAGAACTTTCTGCAGCTTTCGATGGCGTCGGTTTTTGTTAATCATGGGGTATAACTCAGTTGGCTTCTACCATATATATATATATATATATATATATATATATTTTTTTTTTTTTTTTTTGGATTTATCGTCGTTATCATTGAATATCTTTCAATAAAAGAAAAATCATTGTAAAATTATTCGGAATCTTTTAAACACGTTTTTAATAGTAATCCCTTAAGAGCAGGTTCTCATCCAGCGATCCTTTTTTTTCATAGAAGGAAGTAAATGAATAACTGCAGGTTTTAGACAGTAATTTATAGGCTCTAGGAGTACGTAGAATAATTTTTTTTTTTGTAGAAAATAATACTGTGGAATAGTGTTACACGTGATCCAACGTGGCCGCCTCAAAAAGATATATCCAATTGGCAATAACTTAGTATCTGTAAAAATGATCAGAAATAAAAAATTCAGTAATTTACAAAAAATATATAATATTTCGAATTTGAACCTACAATATAAATAAAGAATTGGATATTAAACAACAAAAGACGGACATGCGAGTTTTAAAGGTTCATGTTTTCACTTTTTACTTCGTTCTGAAAAATGATCTCTAAAAAAGCGACAGGTGGCGATTCAGCTCGCCATGTTTCCTTTTCACCCATGTTTCTATATCAGGTATCATGAGTGGGTCTATCTTCCTTTGGTGAAAGAATCCCACCCTCGTTGCCATTCTGTTAGGCTTGAGAGCTCCAATTCCCGAGTGACCGCATTCTCCGACGATTCTCTTAGGAGACCTCATGCAATGCAGCGTTTTCTTTAGTTGCAATGTCAAGTGGTGTCCTCCCGGCCAAAACATTTATGGCATCTTCGGATACCGTTCGGAATGCCCAGTATTCTGTGTGATCATGTTTTACATTCACATCGTCTAGTTTTCAAACGTCACGCTAGGTGCTATGCAAACAATATGGGGGTTCGCCGTTTTACCTGTTTGTAGAAAAATAGTATCTAAGTTGCGATGGAAGGAATGCAACATAATTATCCACAATAGCATAATGGCATTCTATTGCAATCTGTATCGATAGATTGTCAAAGAAGGGAAACTTTAGCGACGTGGCATCAAAACGATATTTTAATAGTACTTGTCTTGTTTGGGGCCGTTTTAGATAACGAGCTTCTTGCGATAATGCATTCGCCTAATGATTCGTTTTATCCAAACTTGTCATCCAAAACTTGCCTAGCCAGAATTTGAGTCGGCGACAAATTTTAGCTTTAAAGACAATCTATCAAAAATTGAATGGGCAGACATGTGACACATGCCAAATACCTATTGTATTATCAAGGTGAATACTATTTACTACAGCTATATAGGGGCTCATATAGTCGTAGAATCGCCAGCAGGTGCATGGAACCAAAGCATTATGTCATACTTTCCTGTTTTCAATTCTCTCTTGCTCATTTTTCTAACATTCCTACCCTCACTATCCCTTTTCAGGTTTACGCTCGCCCTTCATGCCTTGATGCTATAAGGATGTTATCAGTTTCTTTAGTCTGTACCCAGTATATAAGACAATTATATGAAGAAGAGTAGTATCTGCTAACTCCTTTAACCTTCGAAAAGAGGTGTATTCAGAAGGAGTTCGTAATATGCGTGTTAGACTTTATGATTCGTCTTAATTCCGAAAATTAATTATGGAATTGCGGTTTTGCGTATTTTATACCAGTATGTATTGGACATTGGCACATTGTACGTGACACGATGGTTGAGAATTTTAATAAGGATTAGAGTCAAGTCCCTTAAAAATTGTACTAACCATTATACTGCTTCTCGTCGCATTGTTCAACACGACTGTAGATGACTTGACATAGATCTGTTGCAGACAATCATTGAAATCTAGTCGTATAAAGAAATGTCTCATGGCGCAAAACTGACCTAATTCGCTCTTAGAACGTACAACTACCGAATCATGAGAACTATACACCCCCATTATTTGATGAATCCTTAATAAAGAGCACCGTCATCTTGAAATCTCATACGTATTCCTAAATTCGTATGCGATCGTTGATAAAAGACATTAAAACAACCTCCAATCGTCCTATCAGTTCCAAGCGAGTAGTGATTGTGGCATAAGTTGTGGGCCTGTTGCAATGTTCAAAGGATATTCAGCTTACATTCATTACAGTATCTTCCACTCAACTACAGACTGATAAAAATAAAATATCCTGTACACTGAATTCATGGGGTGTCCTTTCAATAATTTCACTTTACGATTTAACTTTTAGTTCTTTCGGTAATTTGTGCAGGACAAAACCGATAAGGATAGGCTTTTGCTAGGCATAAAATTGTCCTGTGACTTAACGAATAGGAACCGAGAGGAAAAATTGTAGATGATAAAGGATACCGTTATCGGAGAAGTTTTCGAGTTAAAATCTGTTCGACACAAGTAACGTGGCGCCAATTCAAAGGCATTCATGAGAATCCTTCGAATTGCTTGATGTGTGCGTAATGTGATTTGAAGGACTGCTGAGGTAGAAGTTTGTCTTTTTCCATTTACTTGTTGTTGTTGGTTTTGAAAAGTTTTCACATGAAATGTGAATTTTTTTTAACTTCGATAAAGATGGAATGGGAATTTGGGGCTCGGATTGTTTATAATTTAGGTTGACGTCAGCAGGCTCGATCTGGCCTGACTTAAAGGATATAACAGAGAATTGTTGTAGATATTTTACGAATATCCCATGGCTTTTAGACAAATCCCTTTGGATCATACGTTTCATAAGGATGATAAGGGAGAGGAAAGATATCGTGATGTGGTGAGATCTTAATTAGGGGAGCAGTCTTTACAATTTGAAAAAAAATTCTTTTTACGTATTTCGAAACTATCTGATATTGGTAGTGAAAGAGATGACAAATATTGAATATTTACAGAGCTGTCACACACAATACAAAAGCTGGCACATGTCTCGGAAAGTTATTGCTTTAAAAAAATCCAAATTTGAAGATCTTACTCCATTACTAGTGAAGCGGTAGCGCAAATAGTACAGTATAGGCTGTAGATGTGAAATTATAGACATGTACTTTTGTGGTGGTTGACACTATATAGCTCATACTAAACTTGGATATTTACAGCTAATTCTTCCTTCTTTCCTTTATTGAATACCCCTCGTATCTAGTATCATCATCATCATCATCGGCACTACAACCGGGAACCGGCCTTGGCCTTATTTAGCAAGTCCTGAGGCTTGTTAAAATTTCCATAATGATTTGTTTTTTTCCGGGCAAGGTCATCAGTCGTATCTAGTATACTTCTCTTTTAATAATCGATTACTTCATATGTGAATAAGTTCTGGAATCTTGTTAAAATGTTTAGTACCCACAGGTAATAGTAGTATTAAGATACTAGTATTAAGATATCATGTATAGGTTTTCACTGCCTTGTAAATTAAAAACAAAAAAAAAAGTTTAAGTAATAGTGTACTAGTCGTTAATGGTTTCTTTCTATCTCAAAATCCTTTCAAACACGATGTATGCTTCAAGTGTTATGCAAATTTAACAACATTTAAATGTCAGTCAACATTTAAATGTCAAGACTAATGACCTTGCCGGAGAAAACAAATCATTATGGAAAATTTAACAATGCCTCAGGACTTGCTTAAATAAGGCCAATACCGGTTCCCGGTTGTAGTGCCGATGATGATGATGATGAAATATCAGTTAACCCGTAGAACTTATAATCAGAGAACAACGAAATTCGATGTGAATCCCTTTAAACACCAATTCCAGTGCGTGTTGACAGATTGTCTTTATGACGTGCAACAAGGTAAAATGTATATAGCCCAGGGGTTTTTTCATCAACCACACATCGGTTTGGGCGAATGGCGTAAGAAGAAATAAGTAAAAAGTACAACAGTGAGAAATTATAGGTGGAATTAGATGTCATTCCGGTGTCATCCGCAACACCAGATTTCTCAATGGCAGACCTATTGTTTGGCATCAGACAGCAGTCAGACAACGGTGCGCTGATTACTTGTGCATTGGGATCGCCATTGCGAACTTACCCTCGAGGTGTGAAACGGTGATTTTCATTAGAACCATGCAGTTTCCCTCTTTTTATTCTTATTCCTGTTGCATCAAAAGGGAGAAAGTATTTGAAAAGAACTCGGGAGTATCATCCCCATGTAGTAACTCTGAATTCAGTGGTATATGAAAAATATATTTCATCTTTTGCATAATAGTGGAGTTGGGCAGTAGGAGAGTGAAGTTATCAAGAAGTAATTCGCAATTAGTATATTAAACTACCTCAAGTATTGACAGTTATTAAATGTATTCATACACAGGTGCTACTGAAATCTAGTCTATTTTACCATTCAACTTATCGCATTAATTATTCTCGAAGATTAGTTTGAATGTTGCAGTTCTACTTCACGGTGTCTCAATAGCTTTTTCTCCAAGAAGATTCCGAAATTTTAACGTTTGAATTATAACTATCTATAAAAATAAGTAAAGGGTTGAGTTTGCGGGCTCATCGATAGTATAGTGGTTAGTATACACGCCTGTCACGCGGGAGACCGGGGTTCGATTCCCCGTCGGGGAGCCTCTGGCACAAGACTAATGACCTTGCCCAGAAAAAAAACACAAATCATTATGGAAAATTTAACAGGCCTCAGGACCTGCTAAACAAGGCCAAGACCGGTTCCCGGTTGTAGTGCCGATGCTGATGATGATGATGATGATGATGAGTTTGCAAAAACGAGAAAAATGTACTTCTTTATAGTATTGTTGTAGAAAATACAAATATTAAACAAAACAATACTTTGTAAAACTAAAATAAACAAAAAGTAAACTACACAACAAATTTTCTTAAGGTAATTGCAGTTTTTCTAGCTCGTCACCTTGCAACTGGAATAAATTGTAAAATTATTACCCACCACAGTTCCAACTAGTCGTGAGTTAATTACACATTTATAGAACATAGTCAGACATACTCCGAACTTCATTAATAATGTGTCCCAAAACGACTTTGATACTCTACTCGGAAGTGCTGGTTTCTTACTGGGTTTTTGTGCCATTCTTACTTGCCCCCACCAATATAGCTGCACCAGGTGATCTCAGAGGACTTTACTTCTCTAACTACCTATCTAGGGATAGATATTATCTCATATTGCTATTACTTCTAACCGGTGATTAGCGGTGATGAAGTGTTATTCTTCTACACAGAAAAATGCGTATGCTTGTTTCTGTTCCGGTGATGGGGAAATCGTCAGTAATAGTGAAGTGATTATATAGATATCAAAATTTAGACTTAAGAGGCGATTTCTTAAAAAAAACATCGTTTGAAGGAACAATTTTAAAGCACAGACAAGGACACTGTCTTTGTCTTCTGATTGTTTTGCGATTATCAGAATAACCCACTTCCACAAGAATGTTCGGTTGTGACTGCGGAAGAAATAGGAGCTCTTAATATATCGGGTTTTCCAATAGGGACTTGACAACTTTTTTTCGTGTACTTAACAATGATGAAAATGTTGAGTTTACTGAATAAATTGACAGTGACAGTTCGATGATTAGTGAAAGGGTGCATTCACAAATTAAATCAAAGTTGTCAAGTCCCTATTGGAAAACCCGATATATTAAGAGCTCCTATTTCTTTCGACATTTTTTTGCCCTACTTGTGAAAATAAACTTTTGTAATCGAAGCATATGTATTTATTTAGAATTCGAACGTCTTTGGTTAGATTTTCATGAAAGATAATTTAACGATGCGATAGCGAAAAATGATAATGCATTGATGTGAGCTATTTTTAAGTCCAAACAGCAAGGGCATTCTTCAAGGTTACTATACGACAACTAGCAAGGTTGCTTGTATTTTCTTGCCAACCCGACAGTTGATTGGCGTTCCATAGCAAATCAATAAAATCTTATTGCTTTAAGTCCGTATTGTTATCGCAGGGTGACACGTCAGCCATCGAATTCGTGTGCTGATGGTATGAGTCACACTAACCATTGGCGCCCGCATTTCAAAGAAATAAGAACAAGTATCATTTCATCATCAGGAAGTTACCGTCTGAATAGGGTCAGCTGACAAGGCATTTAGCTTGTCGAAAGACCGCCTGTCTAAAATCACACTATTGCGTCATCCTTTTGAAGGAGTCTTATGGTAAATTCACTGAGATGTATCAATCGCAACAATGGGAATCACACTAGAACAGAAACTTTGGGTCAAGTTTGAATCGGTTGGTTTCTTCTTAAAGAAGTTCAATTCAACGCGAAGGCATGATAGCACCCACAACCAGTAGTTATTGGCTATTTACAGCACTGTGAAATACGAAGCATAATGATACAGCTAACATATTTTCTCGAATGGTTGGATGCAACTTGGTGTTACGATCAACAATTAAGCTCTGTGAGTAGGGCGTTAGAATATACTCACAGCTAGGCCAGCTTGTCGTAAAAGGCGACTAAAGGCGGAGTGGTAGCCGGGGTCCCAACGCCCTGTGCGCTCGGTGAAATACCACCCCATCAAGCTTTAGGCTCCGTGAAATGGTCGGGAGAAATCCCTGGCCATCTTTCGGAGCTTGGCTGATGGACCGGTTCGAGAAAAGGTGGTAGTCGGTCCCAAGGTGAGATACCACCCCGTCACGCTGTACATTCTGCGATATCGCCGAGAGAAATCTTCGACGGTGTTTCGGATGTGTGGCTGATGGTCCGGACTGACACGGGAATAAGTCATGATGGTGTCTTCTGATATAAAGAATTCCGGAGGTAAACTAGTCTCCCATTCGGATCTCCGGGGGTGACTATGTCAGGGGGAACATCATGCAGATATCATGATAAATAATGGAACTTTGAGAGGTTCGTCATTGCATAACCGGGCTAGCTCTCGAGGCTCGCCCCACGCTCGACTGGTGACGGCATTTTGTAACATCAGGGGCATCGGTTTCACCAATACTAATGTAAACGCCGTCCACCAATATTTGCAAACAACGAAACCTGATATCCTTGCCCTAACTGAGACCCAGGTCGATTCGTCAACTGATTCGACATATCTCCGTTGCTCAGGATACGACTTACATTCGAGATTCCGTTTTAAGAGCGGAGTCTGCGTCTTCGCACGGTCCGATCTGGTTTGCCAGAGGATGGAGGCGTTGGAGCCCAATAATATGGACATCATATGGTTGAGGGTCGTGCTGAGGAATTCCGTTAAATTTCTTTGTTGTCTTTACCGCTCCCCGAATGACGATCGACCGGCGACATTTTTCGAACATCTTTCATATATCGTCGACTGGATACAGATCAACCACCCAGCTTCTGAAATTATTGTCCTTGGCGATTTTAATGTGCATAATTCCGACTGGTTGTTACATTCTAACAGAACCGACGAGGCTGGGAGGCTGGCTGAGATGTTTGCTGTAAGCCACAACTTGACTCAACTCGTGGGGGAGCCAACGCGAGTGCCGGATGCCCGAGGCGATTATGCGAACACCCTGGATCTGTTTTTGACATCCGAACCGAGTATTTATACCGTAGAGGTTTTTGCGCCACTGGGAAACTCAGATCACTGCTTGGTATCTGTCGCGCAAGCACTTGCATATCAAGCGAATAACCGGTCTAGGCAGCTTCGCCATGTATGGAAGTATGGGGCTGCTAACTGGGACGATATGCGAGATTTCTTCGCATCCTTTCCGTGGTCGGAGGTGTGCTTCGGAAACTCCGACGTTAACGCTTGTGCGGAGTCGGTATCAGAGATTCTTCTCCTGGGGATGGAGATGTATATTCCGCATTCCATCAAACGAAGTTCGTCTGATAAACCTTGGTTTGACAAAAAATGCGAGCTGATTATAGCGGCAAAAAATAGAGTTTTAAGCAATGGCGCTCCAATCCCACCGATGTTAACAGAACGAATTTTGTTAGAATCAGAGACGCGTACAACCAGGCGATTGATACCGCAAGAAAGCTCACAACGACAGGGTGATCGATAAGCTCCTTCGGTGCCCAACTGGTTCGCGCTCCTTCTGGTCAATGGCAAAGGCTGTCAGCAGTAACTTTGCTTCCTCCTCTTTTCCTCCGTTGGTGACAGACAGCGGGACGTTTGTCACGAATCCAAAGGATAAAGCTAATGTGTTCGCGAAATTATTTTCCGCGAATTCAAACCCCGATCCCGGCCTTTTGGAGCCACCTGAGATCTCGCCGGTACGGTCTTCCATGCGGGATGTGAGATTTCGTCCGGGCACTATTCAACGCATTCTATGCGAACTGGATTGTAGGAAGGCAGCCGGCCCGGACGGAATACCAGCAATAGTCCTTAAGAACTGTGCTCCAGAACTATCGCCGGTTCTTGGCCGACTCTTCCGCTTATCTTATGCACGGAGGACCTTTCCTGCCTGCTGGAAAATCGCTCGAGGTCAGCCAATCCCAAAGACGGGAAAAAGCGTCTCCCACAAAATTACCGTCCGATAGCATTACTGTCTATTTTATCTAAGGTAATGGAAAAAGTCATCAATACAGAGTTGGTTAAGTATTTGGAGTGCAACGGTCTTCTGAATGATCGTCAATACGGATTCCGTGGCAGGCGGTCCACGGGAGACCTTTTGACACTTATAACCGATATATGGACATCTGCGATTGAACGGCATGGTGAGTCAAGGGCGGTCGCATTAGATATCTCCAAGGCTTTTGACCGCGTCTTGCACGGGGCATTGCTGAGCAAGCTTCGTTCATATGGACTTTCACAACAGCTTTGCGACTGGACGAGGAGCTTCCTCGAGAATCGATCGATCCGGGTTGTTGTGGACGGCGAGTGTTCGGATCTGTATCCCGTTAATTCGGGGGTGCCCCAAGGTTCTATTTTAGCGCCAACCTTGTTCTTGCTTCACATAAATGTTTTGTTGGAGACAACGGATAACAAAGTGTTCAGTTTTGCGGATGATAGTACGCTTGTTTCCTCCTTTTCGAGTGATCGGCCGATTGGTGCATTAACGTCGCACCAGCTGAGATGTAGACAGATTGACTCTCTGAACCAGGATCTAGATAAAGTCCTGCAGTGGGGAAAGGCCAATCTTGTCGACTTCAACGCAACGAAGACCCAGTATACAACATTCACAAAGAAAAGTGGATCATCGGTTCCACAGCTGATGAGGAGTGGCCGGGCCCTCGAGGCTGGGGAAAGTTTGAAATTGTTCGGCGTCACGGTCTGTGGGAATGTATCATGGCATAAACACGTATCGGGTATCGCCAGATCAGCCTCAGGAAAGTTGAGTTATCTTTTTAGAGCCAAGAAATATTTTACTCCGGTCCAACTTCTTCTCGTATATAAATCTCAAATTAGACCCGCGCTCGAATATTGCTCTCATGTTTGGAGCTCGGCTCCTAAACATACCCTCGACCTACTTGAAAGCGTACAAAGACGAGCGATCCGCCTGATCGGGGACTCCGCGCTGACGTCGGGGCTACAGTCGCTATCACATCGAAGGCGCGTAGCCGACCTCTGTCTGTTTTACAGATATTATCACGGGTGCTGTTCTTCGGAGATTCTTGGCATTGTTCCACGCAATTCGGTCTATAGGCGCTCCACAAGACAATCCGACGGATCGCACCCATTTGTGGTTCATCTCCCGACAGCGCGAACATCCCTGTATCAGAACTCGTTCCGTTACAGAGCGGGGAATCTGTGGAACTCCCTTCCCACGCGAGTGTTCCCGGAGCGTTACAACCTGCAACTGTTAAAAAAAAAAATGCAACCGTTATTTGATGGCATCTTGCGGCGCCCACTTGACGCTATAGGTTCGCCTCTCCCGAGAGAAGTCTAATAAAAAAAAAAAAAAAAAAAACGGCGATTTGGGACAGACACAGCATGAGAACTGTTTTTTTTTTTTTTTTAATTAGAACGGCGGCTGCTTTCGACTCACTAGCCCTTTCTTTTAGCGAATCTCAAGACGATAACTGATGTAGAAATTATGGAACGCCACCACAAATATATATTTAAAAAAAAAAACGTCGCGGTATGAGATTACCATTCAATATCCATAGACGGAAAGCTTCATCATCATCATCGGCACTACAACCGGGATCCGGTGTTGGCCTTATTTAACAAATCTCTCCACCGATCCCGATTTTAAGCCGATGTCATCCAGTTTCGCACTCCCAGTCTCTGGGCGACCCGGTCCACGCCATTCCTCCATCGCAGACAAAGTCTGCCGCGCTGTCTCCTTTCATACATCCTGCCACAAAGGACTTTCCGGGCAGGCTCCTCTTCACTCATTCGAGCTAGGTGTCCCGCCCACCGGTGTCTACCGAGCTTGATTTTTTTTACAACATTACCTTCAAAGTAGATTGCGTACAACTTATGGTTGTAGCGTCTCCGGAATCGTCCTCCCTCACATACGGGGCCAACAATTCTCTTTAAGACCTTCCCTCTCAACTGCGGCTTAGAAGTCAGAGTGCCTTTTATTTAGCACCAAGGTCTCGGATCCATATATGAGTACTGGTAAGACCATTATCTTGTACAGTGGTAGCTTGGATGTTGTGGATTAATTTCGGGATTTAAAGAGCCTTGATAGACTAGTGTAGGCTTATTGCCCCAAGGTGATCGGAAGCTTCACCATATTAATATGTTGTCTTTGTTAAAATATATTTGCAAAACAAAGAATCATATACAGGGTGGCTTAACTTGGTGGAACGCATCACACAACACTAAAACTTTGATGTTTTTTCTCTGACAGTCATAGATAATGTGTTTGCAACTTCACACTTGGAAGATTTACCCTATGGAGTAGTATATGCCAATCACAAATGATGATTGCTCAGCTTCACATTCAAAATGAATGAAAAATTAATTGAAAAAAAAAGTCCATTTTCAAGAGATGTGAGAAAACGTCTGCATGGGAATTTTTGTTTTCTAGTACTATTACCCAGCGTTTGCGTTCATCCCCTCGGAGCTTTGTTTGGGAAATTCGAATCGCAGAGTGTAGTACTATTACACATAATCTTAAACATGCCACCGGTCCTGTGGACGGAAGTTTCCACAAATCAGAAATTACGCACCCGCAATAAGTTGTCATCGACCTCAGTCGACAATGGAAGACTACTCGTTACAATCCAATACTATTCGAGCACCGGTATAACAATAATATCGTTAACTTCACAAAGGGATTGTTATGTATGTACGAACATAAATGGTATGTCGATTATGGGAAGTAAAAAAAAGTTAATTTTATATAATACGTATACCCCCCCCCCCCCCCCCCCATGGCCACCCCTACCTTTCATACCCATTTCTTCCCCTCTGTAGTAAAAATCACGCAGAATAGCGTATCTCTACGACAAATCTGATTCTGTCTGCTGTGAAGGCGAAACCAAAAACAGTGTCAAATTCTCTATTCAAAAGGAAGATTTACCCGCTGACGTTTCCTGTCATAATTTTCATTTATCCCCTCATAAAGGCTCAAGACTAATGACCTTGTCCGGAAAAAACAAATCATTATGGAAAATTTAACAAGCCTCAGGACTTGCTAAATAAGGCAAAGACCGGTTCTCGGTTGTAGTGCCGATGATGATGATGTCGAGAGGCCACTTCGTTCACTCCAGAATGTTATCACATATTCAACGTAGTAAGATCGACCTCAACAAGTGCTTCCGTTCCTAAGCCTAAGCTCCCCTTATCCTCTATTATGAGAACGTAAGAAGTCTTCGCTTAAAGACTAAATCTATTCAGAAAAGCTCCCAAGCCCTACCTATTGACATTTTCGCTTTAAGCGAAACGAACTTAATTCCCAGCATTCATAACCTGGAACTGTTTCCCCCCACGTTCGCCATCTTCTGCGATGACCTCCTCAATCATACTACTGACAGGCCCCCAGCCGAGGAATGCTGATCGCTGTCCATAACAACCTCGAGTCGTCACTTATCGTTTTCCCTACCTCCTCCAAGCTGGACTTTGTGACTATCAAAATCACTCTTGGTCGGGAATCAATCTTTGTTATGTGTTTCTATATCTTTCCAGCCCAACATATTGAAGTTTATGAGCTAGCTCTTAATGCTATCGACCACATAATCGAGTTAAATAATCGCGAGGAGGACATCATCGTCTTCGGAGATTTTAATCTTCCACACCGCAATTGGGCTTTATCTGACGATCAATCACACTTCACCCTCCACCTCACCTCTGCCAAGGAACGTCTTATCATTGATCGACTAGATGATTCCAGCCTCTCACAGGTCAGCAACCTTCGAAACCTCTTAGTAGGTAGCTAAACCTCATATTTACAAGAGACCCTATCAATACGCCAGTCTCACCCACCCGCTTCTTTCGTACATTTATAGACCAGCACCACCTCTTCTCCTGACCTTCTTCCGAGTCCACTCGCCACCGAGGGTCTCTGCTCCCGATAACTAGGCCTACGATTTCCATAAAGCAACCTTTCTCCTCATCAACGACTACCTAGGTCGCCTTTCGTTCAACTACGATCACCTATCCGTTGAAGATGCCATCACCACTTACCATATATAGCGAAATCCTTTACTGTATTTCCCTGTTCGGTCCCTACTCTAGACAATGAACATCAACCTCTTCCGCTCTATGGTACGAGTACAAGCTTCGTTCCCTGTGCAAGAAAAGGAATAACTTATGGATCATCTTCTCTCGCAATCGAACTATACCTGACCTCTCCAACTTTTTTGGCTGTTACCTCTGTGGGTTGTTAGTATTGTGCCAAGACACGGGCACCTGTTTAACTAACTTTCCAACGTCTGGGAGAGAAAACTCACAACGTACACTGATGAAATTGTTCACAGGAGATCGTTCACCCACGGAGAATGAAAATAGAACACTGGAGTTGTAGTTTGAAATCCATTTATTGTTCACTATCGATTTTTTATTATATTTGTATGGTGAATTCGGTTTTTATATAATAACTATCGGACACTTCCGTACGAGCTTAATATTATTTTCTATCAAAGGGTCTATTGCTTATGGTAGTTATACACGGCACTATATGTCTCGGTAATGTCAATTAGGATATGTACTTAATTATTCTATTCCGTAGGTTTACGGCTAGATTAACGCAAGGAACAAAAAAACTAAACTTCCTCGAGTTAGAAAAATACGACACTCACAACGCGCTTGACGTTACTCCGGTATAAAGCCTGACTCCGATCGCTTACACGATTAATATCTGACTCCTCGTAGAAATCGTCCTCAACATTCCTTGTAGTATCGGATACCTCTGGCGTACCAGGGAAATTCCAATACACACCTGGTCAATTAGAGGGACGGAAATTTAAGCTGGCAGAAAATGCAGTCATAAATCATAAGAATGGTTTTCCCATGATGGTGATAAATATCGGCAAAAACCCAAGGCTGCCTGAGAGCATGAATCATTATGACTACATTGTTTATGTAGGAAATTGCCGCCTGGACGAAAACGTTTTCTTTTGTCTACATCGGATAGACAGAAGTGTTTCTTGTAGCATAAGGGAACAATGCTGGCGGCGGCAATTAGGTCTTCTGTGAAGTAACACAGAAGATCGCTCGCCATAGCAACTAGAAAAAAGGCTAATTGATCTTTGGTTTATCCCGCCCATTATGTCCTATTGCAGGGCTATTAGAAATCTGGCTTGCAGATGTGCACGCCACCAAATAGCCCGGCATGTATTTTTGGACGCTAATGGGCATGGAGACTGGTGGATGTGTAATCTTTTATTCTGCTCAAGGTAACATTCCATCGGGTGTGTGGTATTTTTGAAGGACATACAGTCGGTTTCAGGTAGTCAACGGTGGCTACTCTGCATATCGTCGATAGAACGATCGGTCGATGGGTCTGTAGCTACGAGGTAAGTATACAATGCCGAATGTGGAGGAAAAGCTTCTCGGCTATGACGGAATATTTATGACGGTTATCCAAGGGGATAACCGAATTGTTTTGAGCCATTTTAGGACAGTGGTGAATACTATGGCAAGGTTGTGTGATCTTGCCAGTGATTCGACTTAAGAGTAGATATAGGGTTTATAGGGTTTTTATGGGGTTAAAAATGATGCGAGGTTTTTCGGGCCCTGAAAAGCCCCACACCTCCAATTCACGAAACTTTTCAACATCCTTTATCGCAACTATCTCACCAAAACTCAGACCAATCTCAAAAATAACCCCAAAATCTTCTTCTAGTTCCTCAATCATAAACGTAATATAAAGGGATCCACAGACATAGGGCTTGGAGTATTATTTAGAACACCGTTTTACAATCCTGAGGCTTGAATTCGCTTTAAGGATCAAATCATCAATATGTGAGGGGAAATTTAATTCCTTATCATATAAAATAGCAAGGTTACGAATTGATAGGAGGATGGTGAGGGTGTGATTATGAGGGGAGGACGCGGATAAGAGGGTATGCGATTTCATGAAAAGGCTATGGAGTGGTATCTGGCGATATTAAGCTACAAACAGTTTTGCGATATAAAGTACTCGGTACTTGTCAAGATCTGTTTGGATCAGTGCAGAATCAAGCGGTGACATCAAAGTTTTATAGAATTTTGTGTCATCAGCATAGGAAAGTTACATTGAAGACCTTTTATCTGGGGATATAAAAAGAATCATCCCCAAGGAGGGAGAAGATATCGCGGATTTGAAACGTATATGAAAAAAGGCTATGGGGCCCTTTGTTAAGTTGGATTGTGTATCGATTAAGTGGTTTTGGTAAAGCATATTGTAAAGTGAACAGACGATAACATCCAAATAAATTCTAATAATCGCTAATCGTACGCTTTCGGACGAAAGTAGGCCACACCTTCTTTCTTTTGTTGCGTAAGAAACGAAGGTTGTGATTGTATCAATAGAGTGACGAGATTGAGGTTTTATGTCTGGAATAATGCCCATAGTGCGAGACGGAATTGTAAATTTGATTGAGTAATGGTATGGTGGCGGTTCCGCCAAACTCCACGGATCGCTTTCATAAAAACACCCATAACTCTATCCAATCACATAATTTCGCGAATGCAATCGCACCACCAGTAAAATAATCCTTACCTTTTCTTGCATCTCTTCGCATACAATTCCTGTAAGAGTTCTTTCTCACCTTATCATAAATTACCTGAAAGAAAATTCATCGGTTCATATATAATACAGCCGGATAATCAGGAAACCTAACCCTTGAGTTGGCTTATCCCAGCGTCATCATGTGTATCATAAATCACCAGACAAACACATTGGCTGGCAACCTACACCCAAGGGACTAAAACAAATACACGCATCTCTTGGGACCAATTAAATCCTACAGCATAAGCAAATGCAAATAGGAATTCAATACATACCCTTACCAGTGATGCCACAAACATAATTTCCTGGTAATCTAGCCAAAACCTATTAACACAATCTCTTAGTTGCGCCGCGTCTATTTATTTACCCGCGACGCACATCTCAAACAAAGATCCAATTAGCATCCGACGATGGGTTTTGTTTGCGTTACCAGACTCGCATCCCATGAATGCACATCTTCCCTTTCTTTGTTTAGATTCCTTCTCATGGCATTGATCCATAAAAGCACCAGTGCACACACGTACATGTGTACTGTGGCGATCTTCTGTATGAGATCTGTTGGTTACCCCAAAGAGAGACTTTACGTCTCTCTTGGAACAGGAAATGCATCCCTGATTTAAGAGAGCCAGTTTCACTGGCCGAATTTCTTTCGACAACGATTGAATATCGTTGAGTGAAATTCCATCCGCTGACCACGCGAATATAGTCGAGTCGCGAATTAATACCCCCGAGTTGTGGCGAGGGTTGTTTGCTTTAATAATAATACTCTGAATACTACCCCCGTTGCATCCAGGACAGCAAGAACTCTACACCCGGTGCAACGAGAATACCCAAAGCAGTGACCGAAGAAGCGGTCCGCCAACGACGAACCCCAAGTAAGTTACACCTTTTAATTAAATTGTTAATTTTGGGTTGGAAGTGAGAATGAGGATAAGTTTAGGGTTTTAGTGAGGTCAAAATCCTCATCCATTCAGCTCAATATAAGCGTTATTCAACCAAACTTAACTACTAACTCAAAAACGAAGGTACTAAGGTATTATGGTATTATGTGGGCAAGGGTGTATATATTCACACAAGTCTGTGTGAGTTGGGGTGGAGGGTAAGAGGAGAAAGTAAGGGGTTTGAGGGCAGGAGAGGTGTCGCGTCGTGCTTGAACTAATCAGTTCAAGCCATTTGAGATATTCTTATTATTAGTTTTTGTTATTCATTTATTATAACTTGTAATTAATTTGCATGTTTGGCAGCACTTGCCCTTTTTGTTATTCATCGTTTATTATTAGTTGTTGTTGTCATGGTTGTGTTGTTTTGTAGTTGTCATCTGGCATTTATGTAAATGATTTAGTTTTTCGTTGTGTATTGTATTTCAATCGTTTTCGTTAATTAAAGTCGTTTTCGTTAATTAAAGAATTTCGTTGTCGTGTTCGTTCGATTTCGGTAAATGAACCAGAATTAAACAAGGGGTGACGTTGAAATCAAAGGAGGTGGGGGAAGAGTTGATGTTGCGTAGCATACGTGAGATCGGTTCGTTAAAGCCCTACCAAGTGTAGTGGGCTGGTAGATAAAACAGATGGGGGTTTCGTAGGTTGCGGGGATTGGTATAGAACAGGGTGGAAGAGAGAAGGCTAGGACAGTCAATTGGTCCTGACAGAAGAAGGCGGATGAGGAGGATGTTAACGTGAATTCTCCGCTCTTCTAGCGTGGTTAGGTTAATTAATTTGAGACGACTTGTGTAAGGTGGCAGGGGCAGGCGGTTTTCCCAACACAGTCCTCGGAGGGCAAAATGCAAGAACCGTCGTTGAATGCTTTCAATTCTGCGGAAAATGAGATCAGCATATCACTCATTCCATTTTTTTTTTGACGTGCCCATCAACCAAGCTCCAACAGATGTGCAAGAATTGTTGTTTGTTATTTCACATGACCTATCTCACCATTAGTCATTTTGTCATTTCACATGGCTGGGAGCCAGTGTGCCTATTACAGCGTATTTCACGGGGTTTTGACGACCCTAAAATGCAATAACTAGCGTTAATGAGATATAACGACAGTGGCGTACTTTAGGAGTAGAGCGAAGTATCAATTTTCATCTTATAATGGTTAGTACTACCATGTTGTACTGATCTAAGCAACATCATGCATTTGGTGTAGAGGGCTCTTTCTGCGTCAGCGAGTCTGTCGCAAATTTCGTAAGCACTTTAAGATTAAGTCACGAAAAGCCATTGGTGCATTTGGAACAATTTTGAATTGGGTGAAAAAATTCCGTGATACTGGAAATGGTTAAATCCAAAACCACCAAACTCTCAACATAAATACCGTACCGAACAGCGGCAGTATGGGTAGATGTTGCATGGTGAGTTATCGTTGATCTTTATTTCTTTAACGGACATGTGAACACTGCGCGCGGTATACGGAAATGTTGAAAATCTTCCTATAGCCCACTCTCGCCCGCCGTACAGTCTCCGATCCACTTGGTTCTAAAAAGATGGTGCGACATGTCATACAGCTACCGATACATTGGAAACTCCCCATAAAGCACTTGGTAACCGCATAATTTCGAAACCTATTCTGTTACACATCTGTCTCGTTCAGCCCCTTCGTCCTTACATGGATCACCCTGTCGCAAAGGATCCCAAGATCCCTGAATACCACCCCCTCTTCTCATGATCTTCTCGGATTCCACTCGCCACCGTCCGCCCCTCCCCTCAATAACTACGCCGATTTCCATAAAGATAATTTTCGGCTCATTAACGACAATCTAGGCCGCATTTCGTTCAACTACGATCACCTATGCGTTGAAGATGCCATCACTCACTTATATAGCGAAATCCTTTACTCTATTTCCCTGTTCGTTCCCTACTCTAGACAAAGAACATCAACCTCTTCCGCTCTATGGTACAATCACAAGCTTCGCTCCCTGCGTAACAAAAGGAATAAGTTATGGGTCATCTTCTCTCGGAATCGAACTGTACCTGACTACTCCAACTGTCTTGGCTATTACCTCCAATTCACGGAACTTTTCAACACACTTTATCGCAACTATCTTATCAAAACTCAGACCAATCTCAAAAATGACCCCAAAACCTTCTTCCGGTTCGTCAATTATAGGCGTAGATCCGACGGTTACCCCATATCGCTCACCTTAAACTCTCAAACCTCACCTGATCCTGTTACTATTGCTAACTTCTTCGCCACTCACGTCAATCATTCATTCACTAATGACTCCTTTGTTCCTGACCCGTCATACTTCAACTACCTACCTAACCTTTCCCTCGAGCCCCTTCTCCACAACCCCTTTGATCCGACCTTAATTGAATTCAAGCTACTGGAACTCAAAGACGAGTTTACACTGGGCCCTGGAGAAATCCCAGCAATCCTCCTCAGGGAATGCGCATCCATTCTCTCCGCCCCCCTCTCACTAATCTTTAATCTCCCACTCTCTTAAGGCGTATTCTTCCACATTTGGAAAAACTCCCTCATCGCCCGCACCCACAAGAAGGGTCTCAAATACGATGTCGAGAATTACCGCCTCATCGCCAAATTGTCCCACTTACGAAAGATTCTCGAAAGCATTCTATACGAACCTCTTAGTTTTCGGAGCAAGTCTTTTAATGCACCAAGGCAACATGGTATTTTCAATGGCCGATCAACTACAACCAACCTCGTTGAGTTCACTTCCTTTACACTCTCAGCACTAGAAGAAGGTTACGAGGTCGGTATGGTCTCCCACAGACCTCAGTAAAGTATTCGACAAAATCTTACACAATTTAATCCGCTTCAAATTATCCGCCCTCTGCTTCGAACCTGGATTGCTGAAACGGAATTCTACCAATCTAAAGGATAGACTTTATTCCGTTCGGTATAGGTCCATGATATCCAACCACTTCTTTGCCGCTTCTGGGGTCACTCAAGGTATCTATCTGGGCCATCTCCTATTTATACTTGCCACTAACGATATTGATAAGGTCATTAAGATTTCCAGATTTTTACGCTGAGGACACCAAGCTATACAAGATCGTCGAGGCACCACTTGATTCTGCACTGCTGCTATCAGATTTTGACAACTTCACGACTTGGTGTGACAAAAATTGCTTTGTACTTAACATCGCCAAATGTCATTCTATAACCTTTTCCCGTAAGCGTATTCACTCATCCTCACGTCCATACTTTTCTCATAAGCAACCCCTGACCACTGTTCAATCTATTCGAGATCTTGGAATTCGTTACAACAGATAGCTTAACTTCCTCTCAAACATTGATGAGACCGATACGGAAAGCCAACTCTGCCCTCGGATTCATGAAACGATGGTCTAAAGAATTCTCCGACCCCTACGTAACTCGACCCATTTAGCTTACCTTCGTCCGTCCATTGCTTGAATATGCTAGCCAAGTAGGGTCTCCTTATCACAAGATCCATATTACTAGAATCGAAAGTATTCAACGCCGCTTCATTCGGTTCGCTCTCCAAGGGCTAAGAAAACCCCTTAATCCTGCCCACGTACATTAACCGTCTCAAATTAATAACATCAATTGAGGAGCCTAGGTAATAGCTGACATAGAGTTCATTCATCGGGTTATCCTCAATTCAATTCGTCTGAACACAACCCTCGGAATACGTGTAATACTCGCCTTCTCTATACTCCCCCTCACCCCACCTATTATGGGATTTTGGCGGATATAGTTCAAATGAAACGCAGAGATAGTTCGATTTATTTTAATTTAATTTTATTGTCACATTTAGTTACACAACTGGGGATGGAATACCCTAAAACATCCGTCGTTAGTCTACAAAGTTTTACTCTGTCGATTACAAAAGGAAACACAGTTAAGTCTTTCAGACCCCTTTGACCGAAAACAAGTTGTTCGATACTCAACGCTACTCTTAGGAACGACTCCACAATAAAACGACACACTATCGATATTTTTCGGGACTCGGTCTTGACACCACCAATCTTCTTCGTCGGGTTCTCGATTTCGACTATTCTTAATTCGCGTAGTTAAACATCACGAGACTTCGGGCCGGCGGTTTCTTTTTATTGAGTTATTTAAATTCGTTACGCGGATAGCTCCTCGTCGGAGTTCTCTGACTGATACTCGAAGTAGACTCCGATGTTCGATGTAAAAAAAACTCACTCTCTTGCAACCTATCGGATACTGTTTTTCCAGTATCTGTGTGTTTTGTATCTGCAGTTGTGTAGACACAATTTCCTGTAAGGAGAAAATTCTCACGCATACATATGGAAGCTTCACCGTCGTTGTTGACGGTGGATTCTATTCCCACGCTGCTTGGTTAGGTCGACCATCTGGTGTTGACGATCGCCTGGACGTCTAGTCCGCTGGTATCTATTGGATTTGAAATCCAAGAGAGTTTTTCACATGGTGTGAAAAACAAACATTCCGCTGATGCATTTCTGCTTGGCGGACAGTGGCAACGGCGCAATGCTGTGCCGTATTTATTTATTGCAGCTGGCCTTCGTAAAACTCCAAACAAAGTATTGTTTGGAGTTACGTGGTGCTTGGTTTTTCGCGCCATCTGGGTGTTTACGAGGCTAAGGAATGCGCTCCTTTGTTTGCGGTGAATATTTGGGTGATCTCATGTTTAGATCAACCGCACCACGTCCGTTGGTCGGTTAATTGTTTTGATTGTAATTCCCTGCATCTCGTGCAGATGTTCAGGGTTGCCGACTTGTGGTGCTGGCATTCACTTAGCTTGCGATTGCACACGTCGAAGGATGCATGGATGTTTCTCCTTGTTTCAGGTCGTAGGTTTTAGGTATAGAGCGTTTAGCTCGGTATTAGAGGCTTTGGGGACGTTAAGTTCCTTGCCTTCTGGTGTCGCCTCAACGTTGGGTTACTGGCGGCCCCCGCTGGGCTTGGGACCGCGTCTGTGGACGTGATGTTGTCCAGGGAAGTGCGTTACCTCAAGTTGGTCTGGACTTTTTCCTGTGGGGAATTTGTACGTTCGCCACAGTATCAATGAACCCTTTTAGCGCGTGCTGAGAAATTTCAACTCGAATTCCACCTTTTTCAACTTCGACCGCCTCCTAAGCTATTCTCGCCACCAGTATTAAGCGGCGCTTTATAGACTTTCGTCTCCAACCTTCCACCAGCTCACGACCCTACTCATGCCATGATAATATGTTCTGTGTACCTTAGGTTAAGCTTAGTTTAGTTAGTTCTTAAGCTCTTTAGTTTGTAAGTTCTATATACTTTAGTTTTAGAACTAAGCCCATAACTATATTAAAATGTGATTGATTAAACTCATAAATATATATTAAATAAGTAGGAGATCCTCTCTCGGAATTTCAAAGAGCGTAAATATTATATTGTATCCGAAACAGAATACAACACACTTCAATTAAGCCCTCATCAAAAAAACAAAGAATAAAAAGTCGATGAAAGCGACAAACAAACAAACTCTTGAGCATATTTTTTGCAAAATGGAAACCCATACAAAACTTTCAAGATTATTAAATGTTATGCTTTTCCATACCAAAAATACAAAAATGGCTGTAAATTACGACTATATTACGCAGTAAAACGTCTTGTATCATCGCCAAACTCTTTAAGCCCTCACGTTGCGGATACTATGCTAACCAAGCGTAGAATTTTAAAATGTGGATTACTAACTTTCGTGCTAAATTCCATTCAACCGGTTATTTCCCTCCATGCAGCCGAGCAGATCCAAACATTTGTAACACTGGCCTTTAAGAAAAAAATAATAAATCCGTTCGCCAAATGAAGTTCATATCCTTGACAAGGATTTATAGGCACTTATGTTTTGGTGGAGCTTGGAGTCTTTAACTTTTAAAAGGCTTATGGTTTTAAAATTGGCGGAGCAGTTGCGAGCGTTCGATTAGGTTGACACGTAATGTCAGCGTTCCGATGGAGTCGATGGAGATTTGACCCCTGTGTTTATATTTATAAGGCACTCCTAAAATGTCTTGCTATTAACCATTATGTGAGTGTTTCTGTTGCAATTTTTTAATCTTCTTCCATTTTTTTCATGAAGTGGTTACGGTATCAAAAGATACAAGGCGAACATAAACAGAAAATTAAGATGAGAGTTAAAAAAAAACTGCATAGAAAGGAGTGACTGCCTTGGATGGAGGGTCTGACATATTCACTTAAAAACCTTATTAAACCATGCTCCACATAATAGCGTACACCCCTCAACGCTCTCTGATACTATATCAAATCCGCCTCAACTTGAGCACAATCAGTACTCTATAAACCAAATCGGGTTTTAATTTGTGGCGATCCCAATGGACGCACATGAAAACACAACCATAGTGAAGAACACAGCACAAAAGAAAATCGCAAAAAATCTTCAGACCATTAAAATATAACAAACCTCAGTAGGGACAACGAGTTAAAGGGTCCTCGTGCAGATACGGTCGAGATTTTATCGACTGTGTTTTGGTTTTAGTGAAGACATGATGTGATTTCGAATCATGTTCTTCACTACTTTGTAAAACGGTTTAAATTAGCTAAATACTCTTAAATTTGTAGTGGTGGTGGCATTAATTTTATAATTTTGAAAACTTGCCCTTTTTCACACGATAACTGGATAAATATGCACTTATACGAGGGCTGCCTCTTATGTTTGGGGATTTGGCAACCCTAGCGTTGCAATCCGGCAATTGACAGGTCTGTCGTAAAGTTGGACATTTTTGAGGTTATACGCACTCAGAACGTTTTGACATTCGAGCGCTATTTGTGTTGTTTACAGTAACTTAAAAGATTCATCTCGGCCCAAAAATGAAATTAAATCGTCAACATTTTCGTGCGATTATTGTTTACAACTTTCGGCGTGGATTAACTCAGCAACAGTGCATGGATGAACTTAATTCCATTTTTGGTGATGAAGCTCCATCAAGGACCAGTGTTTATCGATGGTATGGTGAATTCAATCGTGGTTGTAGTTCACTCCAGTTGTTGTTCCGAAAACCATTGATGCTGTGCGCGAACTGATATTGGAAGATCGTCATGTGACCTATCGTGAGATTGAGACAACCTTAGGCGTTAGTGGGACCAGCATTCATTCAATATTGCATAAACATTTGACTGTCAAAAAAAATTGTTCGCGTTGGACCCCACACAATTTGTCAATCGCCCAAAAAAAGGCTCGTGTCAATTGGTCGAAAGAAATGCTCAAAAAATACTGTCGCGGCGCTTCGAAAAACGTCTATGACACCGTGACAGGTGATGAATCGTGGATTTACGCGTATGAGCCCGAAAGTAAACAGCAGTCGACTGTCTGGGTGTTTCAAGATGAGCCAAATCCAACAAAAGTTGTTCGCGCACGAAGCACTTCCAAGCAAATGGTCGCCTGTTTTTTCGGAAAAACTGGGCATGTCGCAACCGTACGACTAGAACAACGCAGAACAGTCAATTCTGAGTGGTACACAACCATTTGTTTGCCAGTTGTCTTCCAAGAAATCAGGAAAACCAACCGCCGAAGACGGATCACTCTTCACCACGACAATGCGAGCTCTTGAACGAACGGTTACCAGTTGAATGTCGACTGACTCTTGTGTTTATTTAACGTGGAGGCCCGACTTGCCTCCGCGGAATCCGTACCGCGATTAGTTAATTCACCGAAGACGACAGCACAGCAAATTTTATTCATTGTCTCGGTGCCCGAAAAGGGATGATTTTCTTTGCTTTGGTCCAGCATAAGGGCGTGAAATACACACACGATGATCGCTTCTGCCGCTCATGGTGTGTGTCCACAAGTATGCGGACCGTGGATCAACCGAATCCTTACGGGGAACATTAGCTGGCATGGATGCAACTGGCGCAACTATCTCGACGTAGATATTTTGTGTTTACACGATCAGCAGCTGCGTACGGCATTTATGCTGATCATGCACATCTTGGCGGCATCTCCAAGCAGTCGAATTCTCGCTGGGAACTTTCCATTTTTGAGAACTCGATTTCCTTGGGCGGTCAGCCATATGCCATAATGTATTTGTCGTTCGGATGACCGACCGATGTGGGTATAGATAAAAGAACGGAAAAGAAGAATCATCTCCTGCACGAGTGTGGCAGACTCATTAGGAGATATCTCATTGCTATGGTTCGGGTAATGTTGGTTGCTTGATGGTGCAACCAAAATGCTTTTCCTTGTGGAAAATACTTATTATTGCTGATGGAATTTTATTTCTATTGATTTCAAGTATTTCTGAAGATAGTTGGTACAACTGTTTTTATGTGTTTTAGGAAACTGTTTCTGCATCATAGGTTGTAAGGTAAGTAGTGGCGTTCAATGGAACTGTAGGTCTTCTAGTCCTCGATAGCGTGTCCGCTGGCACTAGTTCATCGAAGACGTCCTCACTGCAGTGCTCCCTGGGAGTATCGTTGATATAATTAAAGACAACCACTGTTATGTTCTTACAGCTATTTCCTTTATTAAAGCCATATGCTTTCTCACCTCTTACATCGAAATGTGATAGTTATTTAACGAGTTTACACAATGGAATTAGTACAATATTTATTCTGTAATGAATATAGTATTTACCACTATATGTATATTAATAATTATGGCATATAATTACCATGTAAGTATTAATTTAACCCAAATGAATTAATATAAACTATTTATGCTGTAATGCATATAGTATTTACCACTATATGTATATTAATAATTATGGCATATAATTACCATGTAAGTATCAATTTAACACAAATGAATTAATATAAATTATTTCTTCGTGTAAGTATCAATGTAACACAAATGAATTAATATAAATTATCTATGCTGTAATGCATATAGTATTTACCACTAAATATATCTTAATAATTGTGACATATATTTACCATGTAAGTATCAATTTAACACAAATGAATTAATATAAATTATTTATGCTGTAATGCATATAGTATTTACCACTAAATATATCTTAATAATTGTGACATATATTTACCACTAAATATATCTTAATAATTGTGACATATATTTACCATGTAAGTATCAATTTAACACAAATGAATTAATATAAATTATTTATGCTGTAATGCATATAGTATTTATATTAAATATATCTTAATAATTGTGACATATATTTACCATGTAAGTATCAATTTAACACAAATGAATTAATGTAAATTATTTCTTCATGTAAGTATCAATGTAACACAAATGAATTAATATAAATTATCTATGCTGTAATGCATATAGTATTTACCACTAAATATATCTTAATAATTGTGACATATATTTACCATGTAAGTATCAATTTAACACAAATGAATTAATATAAATTATTTATTCTGTAAGTATTAATTTAACACAAATGAATTAATATAAATTATCTATGCTGTAATGCATATAGTATTTACCACTAAATATATCTTAATAATTGTGACATATATTTACCACTAAATATATCTTAATAATTGTGACATATATTTACCATGTAAGTATCAATTTAACACAAATGAATTAATATAAATTATTTATGCTGTAATGCATATAGTATTTATATTAAATATATCTTAATAATTGTGACATATATTTACCATGTAAGTTTCAATTTAACACAAATGAATTAATATAAATTATTTATTCTGTAAGTATTAATTTAACACAAATGAATTAATATAAATTATTTATGCTGTAATGCATATAGTATTTACCACTAAATATATCTTAATAATTGTGACATATATTTACCATGTAAGTATCAATTTAACACAAATGAATTAATGTAAATTATTTCTTCATGTAAGTATCAATGTAACACAAATGAATTAATATAAATTATCTATGCTGTAATGCATATAGTATTTACCACTAAATATATCTTAATAATTGTGACATATATTTACCATGTAAGTTTCAATTTAACACAAATGAATTAATATAAATTATTTATTCTGTAAGTATTAATTTAACACAAATGAATTAATATAAATTATTTATGCTGTAATGCATATAGTATTTACCACTAAATATATCTTAATAATTGTGACATATATTTACCATGTAAGTATCAATTTAACACAAATGAATTAATGTAAATTATTTCTTCATGTAAGTATCAATGTAACACAAATGAATTAATATAAATTATCTATGCTGTAATGCATATAGTATTTACCACTAAATATATCTTAATAATTGTGACATATATTTACCATGTAAGTATCAATTTAACACAAATGAATTAATATAAATTATTTATTCTGTAAGTATTAATTTAACACAAATGAATTAATATAAATTATTTATGCTGTAATGCATATAGTATTTACCACTAAATATATCTTAATAATTGTGACATATATTTACCATGTAAGTATCAATTTAACACAGATGAATTAATATAAATTATTTATTCTGTAAGTATTAATTTAACACAAATGAGTCAATGTAAATTATTTATTCATGTAAGTATCAATTTATTCTGTAATGAATATAGTATTCACCACACACGATCGCGCGTGCGTTGTTTAGATTATATCGTACAATCGATATCCGCACGTAGAACTATGTCATTTAATTAGTTGGTTGCAGAACTAGTTACTTTCACTGGGGCGCGTGCGTTGTTTTTATTATATAATACAATCGATCACCGCACGTAGAACTATGTCATTTAATTAGTTGGCTGCAGAACTAGTTACTTTCACTGGGGCGCGTGCGTTGTTTTTATTATATAATACAATCGATCACCGCACGTAGAACTATGTCATTTAATTCGTTGGCCGCAGGACTAGTTATTTTTACCGGGCGCGTGCGTTGTTTTTATTATATTATACAATCGTTAACCGCACGTAGAACTATGTCATTTGGTTGCCACTTTCCAACTGTCTCCTTAAGGGTTGACTCACGCCACCATAACACATCAACATCCATCGGTGTGGGTAACCACATCGTACCCCTGCCTGTGTGCATTTTTTATTATGCGCACAGTGGTGAGCGCCATAGCGTGTGTTTGCTCGTTGTACCTCATTATGTGGAGGGACGTTCGTATTGTTTATACGTGCAATGTGATGCTGCTACATGGGCATGCGTTATATCTCACGTATTTGTATTTGTTGAGATGTGTCCTTTTAAGGGCATGCGTTGTAGGTTTCATCTGTTTGCGCGCCTTCTTAGTAATTCCAGGAATTAGTCGCAGGCTTGCGCAACCGCATCATGTTTTGCTTGGTTGTTCTGCCACATCCGATCGTTGGTTGATGTTTTTACCAGATCGATGTGCAGGTGTCCCATGCTCTCCTATGCTATTTAGTTTCGTACCATTGCAACAGCGTTGTGCTTGGTCTTAATGGCATGATTTTCGTGTTTTACGCATTTCTGTTTTTAGGAAGATGCATGTTATTGCTCATACACTTGTATCAGCGGACTTGTGGTTATTTTACATGCTAATGCAGGTAAGTATTCGATTTTCTGACGCCGAAAGCCTGCGAAAAGAAGGTTACCTGGTGGTAAGTAGGCAGGTGAGTAGTGGCGTTCGCACAAACCGCCACGGCACTCCCCCCCCCCAGTGACATAGTCACGATAAAAAACAAAAACATAAAAAAACGAAGAGGTGTTGAAAGTGAGGCGTGCTCTTAGGTGGCCACGCGACTGGTCCCTTTGGGGTTCTGTTATTACCATCCTGTCGGTAACACTTGTCGAGTGCGCAGTCGTTTACGACTTCGCGTAATGGGCCCTTTATATTGATCTGGCACGCCCGCCGTGGTCGGCGGCGTCTTTTTCAGCACCTCGGCAGTGTGAGAAGTGCGCCCCTGGTTACTTTCTTCTAAAAAGCAAGGTTTTAGCCGTTCCACGCTGATTGTGGCTGCTTTTCCATGCATGTCCAACTCGTAGACCCGTTCGCTGATTCTTCTAATTACTTTGAACGGGCCCTCATACGGAGGGTCGAGTGGTTTTTTCACTTTATCCACTCTAACGAAAACGTGCGTACAGGTGTGCAACTCTGGATGCACGAAAACTCTCTTTGACCCATGTCGGGCCACCGGTCTTGGTCGTATTTTCCGCATCAAGTCACGCAGGTAGCCCACGCTCTTCGTCAGCTCCGCCGGTGCCTCGCCGTCGACGAAAAGCTCCCCAGGCAGAACGAGGCTGGTACCGTAAGTGAGCTCGGCTGCTGAGGCGCCCAGATCCTCCTTCATGTTGGTCCTCAAACCAAGGAGGACTGTGGGCAGGGCGTCGAACCACTGTGTGTCATTATGGCACATTAAGGAGGCCTTCAATGATCTATGCCAACGCTCTATCATTCCATTGGCAGCCGGATGATATGCTGTCGTACGATCTCTTTGACAACCCAGCAACTCCGTAAGCTGTCTAAAGATCGTAGCTTCGAACTGTGGTCCCCTATCCGAGGTAAGTGTTGTGGGGACGCCGAAACGCGTTACCCACGTTGAGTAGAAAGCCCGAGCCACGCTCTCTGCGGTTATCACTCGTAATGGGGTAGCCTCGGGCCATCGCGTAAAGCGATCTATCATCGTGAGCAGGTACGAGAATCCTCTGGAGGGAGTCAAAGGGCCGACTATGTCAATGTGTACGTGGGCGAAACGCGCCTCGGGCAGCTTGAATTGTGCCGGTTCCAGTACGTTGTGTCTGCTTATTTTACAACGTTGACACTTGAGACACGCCCGTGCCCACTTCGTGAGGTCCTTATTCATATGTGGCCAAATGAACCTACGTCGAATCGCCGCAGCCGTCGCGCGCCCGCTGCGATGAGCTGGGCTATGAAAAGTCTCATAAATGCCCCTACGCAACTCCGCAGGAATATACGGCCTGACTGTACCCGTTGAGACGTCGCACCAAACAGTTTTCCCGTTGGTGTCTATCGCGAACTCACGCAGTTCCAGTGCTGTGTCTGCTGTTACGAGAGCTTTAAGTTGGCTGTCGCTTTTTGGGCTTGCTCCAAGTCAGCGTCAGCTAAGGCTGCGCGCAATTGAATCACATCTATGCGAGATAGTGCATCTGCTATAACGTTCTGGTTACCAGGAACGTACTTTATCTCGGTGACGTATTGGCCTATTAGGTCTAGGTGCCGCTCCTGTCGCGGCGATGCATTTCCGGATTTCTTCCGGAAGGCGTGGCTCAATGGTTTATGGTCCGTTCTGACGATCGCCTGGCGACCCTCGACCATGTGTCGAAAGTATTTGATAGCACTGTATATGGCTAATAACTCTCGGTCATAGGTGCTGTATTTTCGTTCCGCCGAACTGAGCTTTCTAGAGAAAAAACCCAGCGGCTCCCAGCCACCGTCGCTCTCTTGCTCCAACACCGCTCCAATTGCGGTGTCCGACGCGTCGCATTGTATTGCTAACTGTGCGCCCTCTGCCGGGTAACACAGCAGGGTGGCGTTTGAAAGTTGCGCTTTCGACTGCCGGAATGCATTACTTGCTGCTTCCGTCCAGACGATTGGACGTTTGTCGTTCTTTTTTGCCCCCTTCATTCATTTAAGGGGCCTGGACATGCGCGGCATTTTGTAATGTCGGCCGGTAAAAATTAAGCATGCCCAGGAAACGTCGTAATTCGCGAACGTTGGTAGGACGTGGGAATTCGTTGAGAGCTTTAACTCTGTCCGAGAGAGGCCGAATACCCCGATTGTTGATATGATAACCCGAATAGCTCACCTGCGCTTTGGCAATTTGGCATTTGTCTGGGTTAATCATGAGTCCGTAACGGCGGAGGCGTTCTAACACCTGTTTAAGATGTTGCTGGTGCTCTGCTCGGTTTTGAGACGCAATCAGGATATCATCGATGTAGGCGTAGCAAAAATCCAGTCCACGCAGCGCTGAATCGATGTACCTTTGAAATGTTTGTGCGGCGTTTCTAAGCCCGAAAGTCATTACCTTGAACTCATATAGTCCAAAAGGGGTAATGACCGCGGTTTTTGGGATGTCTTCGTGGGCCACTGGTATTTGGTGGTATGCCCTGGCGAGGTCCAGGGCCGTGAAGACTGTGCATCCGCGCAATTTGTATGAGTAATCATACAAGTGTGCGATGGGGTATCGGTCAGGGATTGTGACCGCGTTTAACAGTCGGTAGTCGCCACACGGGCGCCATTCGCCGCTTCGTTTCTTAACTAGGTGAAGCGGACTGGCCCATGGGCTGACTGAAGGTTGGCAGATTCCTTGCTCCAGCATGTAGTCGAATTCTTCGCGTGCTGCGCGCAATTTGTCTGGTGCTAGTCGACGCGGACGTTGGCTTACCGGTGGACCCCGTGTCTCGATGTGATGGTATACCCCGGACTCTATGTGTTTCTGGTTGGGAAGTGGTACTGTCGAGTGTCTATACTCTTCCAGTAGAGCCGGAATCTCATCGCATGTGATGTCGGCCTCGTGTGGCGTCCGTGGGGCCTCCCCAGGCGGATGACCGAGTGGCCGTTGTTCCACCAATCTATTGTTCGCGGTGTCGACCAGCAAGTTGTGGCACGATAGTAAGTCCGACCCTATTAATGGTTCGGAGACGTCAGCCACTATGAAGTGCCAACCTATGGGGTGCCGCAAACCTAGATCCAGTCGTAGGTACTTACGACCGTAAGTAGCTATGGATGTGTTGTTCGCTGCTAGTAATTGGAGTCTGCTAGGCGTTTTATTTTGCGAAGCGTATGACTTAGGTAAGACTGATATGTCGGCGCCAGTGTCGACCGTAAAACTTATATCCAATCTCGGGTCTTTGATTCTTAAGCGGCTTACTTGGAGTGTGCCGACCGTTTGCGCTGAGGATGCGGTCGGCCGTCTTAGTTTAAATTCGCGCTTTGTGCCGGCTTCACTGGCTTCCAACCGCAGGGTTGTGTGCATTTGCGGGCCTTTGCCCCAAACCGCCGATGATATGAACACCACGCGGGTGTTAATGCCCTTTGAGGGTTCGCCGTCGGCTGTGGCGCGGATCTTCCGCGCGTGCTAGTGGCACCTCTCAGGTTTTCACGTTGCCCAGCTGTGGGCTGGGTCTGGGGCCTCTGATATGTTGGGCGATTTTGGGCCGTGCGCGCGAAGTCTCGTAATTCGGCCCGTAATTGTGCGATTTCGCGTTGTAAACTTAATTCATAACGCGAGGGTCCCGGTTGCCGGAAGTGGGGTTGCTCTGCGTCCCGAGTATGCGCCAAAGCCCGCGCCGAGTCTGTGGCGATTGGTTGTGACGCGTTGGTGCCTCCACTTGCGCGCGGAATATTATGGGGCGAGGAGTAGTATCGCGCAGATGCTTCATCCGGACGGTTAATGGTCGCCACCTGAAAGGCGGGGGACTCCTCTCGTTGGTCAGCGCTTTCTACGATCGCATCTGCAATCTTAGCCAGCCCACTCAGGCTTTGATTGGTTTGAGCGATTACAGTAGGACGCGCTTGTTGCGGAAGACCCCTAATGAAGTGGGGTCTGATGACATCATCAGAGATCCCCTTTCCCGCTATAGACCGCAAATGAGTGAGAAAATGCGATGGCTTCATCCCCGTGAAGTTGGTCTCGTTGTACAAGCGTTGGTGCCTCTTGGCAATTGACTCCTCGAGCGCATTGAGGAGCGTTTCCCTCATATCTGTATACGGGCTGTTACCAGGAGCTCTTATAATGTGTGCCACATGTGTACGCTGGTTTCGGTTTAAAACCCTCATAACCTCCAGCGCACGTGGTCTCTCCTCGCTCACGCCCGCCGCCTCGAATATGAGGTCCGCCATGGTGAACCAGAGCTCCGATTCCTCCTCGTCAAAAGGAGGCAAGCGCAAGTCGCGCGAGGCAACATGTGGTGCCTGCACTGTTGGAGTCGCACCAGCGGATACCGGGGACTCCCATCTGTGAGGGCGTGTGTCGCGGGCTTTTTCATGTAGCGAGTCCGTGGGCTGTTCTACGCTGAGGGCGTCCACGAAGGCCGGGGACTCCGGACGCGGTACTTCCAGATCCCGCTGCAGCTCCGCCTGAGGCGCCGTCTGTGATTCGGTAAGCGACTCCCGCAGCGCTTCCGGTTGGGGCTCCTGTTGAGCCTTCTTTGACCTCGTAAACTGAGCCATCTTCTACAAAAGGTGGTGGCTGTTGTGATGGGAACGAGTGAACAGTGTATGTGTGGTTGTTTAATTCACTCTGTATAGTTTCCGTGCTAAATCCGTATTAGTTTCGATTTTTCGATGCCCTGAAGGGGCTTACTACGCGAATTTGTTGTGGTGAACGTTTGTACTACTCAATTACAAATAAATATTTTTAAATTTATTTATTACTGACTGTTACTTTTAAAATACAATAGAAGGAGAAGAAAATATTGTGTTTTAGCTGGCTCTAGAGGAGCTCAGCGTATATATAGATATAAAAGAAGAGAAAAAAAAATTACGTCACCTGGAGTCCAACGTTGAGAATTTGGTTTCGCCAGGTGTCGTTACTTGCACTGTGTTGAGAATAGTGCTGCGATCTGACTCCACTTGTAGTGATTTTGGTGTTTGTTTCGATGTTCGTTGTCAGGTTGTATACTCTTCCTCACTTGGTAGGTCACCAATTGTAGGTCTTCTAGTCCTCGATAGCGTGTCCGCTGGCACTAGTTCATCGAAGACGTCCTCACTGCGGTGCTCCCTGGGAGTATCGTTGATATAATTAAAGACAACCACTGTTATGTTCTTACAGCTATATCCTTTATTAAAGCCATATGCTTTCTCACCGCTTACATCGAAATGTGATAGTTATTTAACGAGTTTACACAATGGAATTAGTACAATATTTATTCTGTAATGAATATAGTATTTACCACTATATGTATATTAATAATTATGGCATATAATTACCATGTAAGTATTAATTTAACACAAATGAATTAATATAAACTATTTATGCTGTAATGCATATAGTATTTACCACTATATGTATATTAATAATTATGGCATATAATTACCATGTAAGTATCAATTTAACACAAATGAATTAATATAAATTATTTCTTCATGTAAGTATCAATGTAACACAAATGAATTAATATAAATTATCTATGCTGTAATGCATATAGTATTTACCACTAAATATATCTTAATAATTGTGACACAAATTTACCATGTAAGTATCAATTTAACACAAATGAATTAATGTAAATTATTTCTTCATGTAAGTATCAATGTAACACAAATGAGTTAATATAAATTATCTATGCTGTAATGCATATAGTATTTACCACTAAATATATCTTAATAATTGTGACATATATTTACCATGTAAGTATCAATTTAACACAAATGAATTAATGTAAATTATTTCTTCATGTAAGTATCAATGTAACACAAATGAATTAATATAAATTATCTATGCTGTAATGCATATAGTATTTACCACTAAATATATCTTAATAATTGTGACATATATTTACCATGTAAGTATCAATTTAACACAAATGAATTAATATAAATTATTTATTCTGTAAGTATTAATTTAACACAAATGAATTAATATAAATTATCTATGCTGTAATGCATATAGTATTTACCACTAAATATATCTTAATAATTGTGACATATATTTACCACTAAATATATCTTAATAATTGTGACATATATTTACCATGTAAGTATCAATTTAACACAAATGAATTAATATAAATTATTTATGCTGTAATGCATATAGTATTTATATTAAATATATCTTAATAATTGTGACATATATTTACCATGTAAGTATCAATTTAACACAAATGAATTAATATAAATTATTTATGCTGTAATGCATATAGTATTTATATTAAATATATCTTAATAATTGTGACATATATTTACCATGTAAGTATCAATTTAACACAAATGAATTAATGTAAATTATTTCTTCATGTAAGTATCAATGTAACACAAATGAATTAATATAAATTATCTATGCTGTAATGCATATAGTATTTACCACTAAATATATCTTAATAATTGTGACATATATTTACCATGTAAGTATCAATTTAACACAAATGAATTAATATAAATTATTTATTCTGTAAGTATTAATTTAACACAAATGAATTAATATAAATTATCTATGCTGTAATGCATATAGTATTTACCACTAAATATATCTTAATAATTGTGACATATATTTACCATGTAAGTATCAATTTAACACAAATGAATTAATGTAAATTATTTCTTCATGTAAGTATCAATGTAACACAAATGAATTAATATAAATTATCTATGCTGTAATGCATATAGTATTTACCACTAAATATATCTTAATAATTGTGACATATATTTACCATGTAAGTATCAATTTAACACAAATGAATTAATATAAATTATTTCTTCATGTAAGTATCAATGTAACACAAATGAATTAATATAAATTATCTATGCTGTAATGCATATAGTATTTACCACTAAATATATCTTAATAATTGTGACATATATTTACCATGTAAGTATCAATTTAACACAGATGAATTAATATAAATTATTTATTCTGTAAGTATTAATTTAACACAAATGAGTCAATGTAAATTATTTATTCATGTAAGTATCAATTTATTCTGTAATGAATATAGTATTCACCACACACTATCGCGCGTGCGTTGTTTAGATTATATCGTACAATCGATATCCGCACGTAGAACTATGTCATTTAATTAGTTGGTTGCAGAACTAGTTACTTTCACTGGGGCGCGTGCGTTGTTTTTATTATATAATACAATCGATCACCGCACGTAGAACTATGTCATTTAATTAGTTGGCTGCAGAACTAGTTACTTTCACTGGGGCGCGTGCGTTGTTTTTATTATATAATACAATCGATCACCGCACGTAGAACTATGTCATTTAATTCGTTGGCCGCAGGACTAGTTATTTTTACCGGGCGCGTGCGTTGTTTTTATTATATTATACAATCGTTAACCGCACGTAGAACTATGTCATTTTGTTCGTTGGCCGCAGGACTAGTTATTTTTACCGGGCGCGTGCGTTGTTTTTATTATATTATACAATCGTTAACCGCACGTAGAACTATGTCATTTGGTTGCCACTTTCCAACTGTCTCCTTAAGGGTTGACTCACGCCACCATAACACATCAACATCCATCGGTGTGGGTAACCACATCGTACCCCTGCCTGTGTGCATTTTTTATTATGCGCACAGTGGTGAGCGCCATAGCGTGTGTTTGCTCGTTGTACCTCATTATGTGGAGGGACGTTCGTATTGTTTATACGTCCAATGTGATGCTGCTACATGGGCATGCGTTATATCTCACGTATTTGTATTTGTTGAGATGTGTCCTTTTAAGGGCATGCGTTGTAGGTTTCATCTGTTTGCGCGCCTTCTTAGTAATTCCAGGAATTAGTCGCAGGCTTGCGCAACCGCATCATGTTTTGCTTGGTTGTTCTGCCACATCCGATCGTTGGTTGATGTTTTTACCAGATCGATGTGCAGGTGTCCCATGCTCTCCTATGCTATTTAGTTTCGTACCATTGCAACAGCGTTGTGCTTGGTCTTAATGGCATGATTTTCGTGTTTTACGCATTTCTGTTTTTAGGAAGATGCATGTTATTGCTCATACACTTGTATCAGCGGACTTGTGGTTATTTTACATGCTAATGCAGGTAAGTATTCGATTTTCTGACGCCGAAAGCCTGCGAAAAGAAGGTTACCTGGTGGTAAGTAGGCAGGTGAGTAGTGGCGTTCGCACAAACCGCCACAGAACTGCCACAATACTTGTTTTATATCGTTTTTGGATGCTCTATGTTGGAAGTTTTCGCAAGGTTAATGGGAAGGTGAGCAGTGGCGTTCAAAGGAACCGTCAGAGCCCACCGGGAAAGAGACCGAATGAAGGGCCGCGGCGGATATGGGAGGACAATGTAAGGCGTGACGTTTAAGAGGTCGGATCTGGTAGCGGACCGTAGGAAAAAGATGCACAAGACAGGGAACGGTGGCGTAGCCGAGTCACTGACGCCATGGACTTTCGGATTCCTACAGAACAATTAGTAGTGGTAGCAGTGCTTTAAGATCTAGGCTTTACAAGATACACCGATGGGAGTTACCCATCTAGGATTTACAAGATACGCCAATGTGAGTTACCCAACCCAGTGTAGTTCGGTTCCAATTGTTTTTGAAGGCATTACGAAAAAAAATTTAGAAATCCTAAAGTAATTTTGAGAAATTCTGGAACGACTGTAGCAAATGTTGATATATATATATATATATATATATATATATATATATATATATATATATATATATCATCATCATCATCATCATCGGCACTACAACCGGGAACCGGTCTTGGCCTTATTTAGCAAGTCCTGAGGCTTGTTAAATTTTCCATAATGATTTATTTTTTCTGGGCAAGGTCATTAGTCTTGCGCCAATATATATATATATATATATATATATATATAGATATATATACGGTGAGAGTAAATTTATTTGCATTTAGTTTTTTCTTTTAAACCGACTTTTTTTTTATAGTTTTGTTAATCGCCGAATACATTCCATGCACTCGATCGCCCTAAATCTTAGACGTTTTCTGCCCTTAAAAATAAAAAAATACATTTCGTACAGGTGATGTTCTTCAGAAAAATTACTCTCTTTATTATTTTTTTAAGTGCGCAAAAAGCACAAAAATTAAATCTTTGTGTGGGAATTTTCCGAACTCGTAGTTTTAACTTTTTTTTTCAATCATGTGTTAATGGAGTCGAGATATTTCAGTCGCAGCTGTCGAATTTTAAAACAAAATTAATACTGACTCGTTGATCTTTATACATTTTTGGCCGTTGCAAAAAAAAACGGTGTGCATTGTATTTCAACTTTCATTGTTTAAAATTTGATTTTGGCGGTTTATTAACACTAAGTTTACGGAACCCATCAATTTGACGCATTTTTTTTTTTTTTTTTTTTTTTTTTTTTTTTTTTTTTTTTTTTTTTTTCCAGTTCATGGATGCATATTAGAAAACTATTAGAATATATACACAATTGTGCTTAGGGTCAACTGACGAATATGTTTAAATGGTGGTTGGATAATAAATTGTTTTCTATGTTTCTCTAGAGAGACGAAGTTGCAGCCCGACATTTCTACTATGAGGAATGAGAATGTAGGTTGTTTTGTTTTTTAATTGTCATTATAAATTCGTAGCAAAATTAAGGTGCTAAGGTGGAGTTTAACTTTAAGAGGATTTCACCCAACGTGGGATTTCATGTTATATCTGCTTTTATTTTCATAGTTCACAACATGGTCTTTGTAGCCAGATGAATCACATACAATTAAAGGCAAATAAAACTGACTTCCCCCACAAGATATGTAATGTAGAGAGACTCAATTATGCCATCGACATACCTATATCAACGTTAACAGAATAGTCCGAAAAAAGAAAACGAAATCAAAGAAGTTGCCACAAAGTAAGAGGCGAAAAACTTTCTCCACTCTAATGTCTTCTTTCGCCTATTGCACAACTACAATACAACCACAATGATAAAAAAAAATCAGCGTAGTACCTCATTTCCTGCAGATCAGGCACACATAATTTGTTTCAGCTGTTCATTATTACGTACCTAGCATCCTAATTCAGGATTATCATCATCAACAACTTGTATCTCCTTATCCTGCCATAAAGGCTCTTCCTAACTACCTGGCGCTTCCATAAGAGTAAACCTCAAATTGAAAGGATTCGCTTCATTACCTACCCTCTCCATCAATCCGTCAACAAGGACCTGTCTGCATATCTTATTCATATTCCTCACTTTGACGAAGTGAACGCGACCTGCCATTGGAATGGTTGTACGCAACAAGATAATGAGCTGAGTAAGCGTAACTTTCTTCAGTGACAATCGTTTGGATAGCTTTCGGCGGTTTCCGTCGCACACCCACTTACACAGGGTTGTCACTTGAGAATTCCTTTCTGTAAGGGTGGGCTTCCGACAGGAATTTCGAACAATTCGCCGTTCGGTGTTATCACCTTTGAAGTTGTACTTAAGATTACCGTTGTTTGTTTTAATGACAGTCTTTATGGGCTTGTAAACTTCCAATGGTTGATTATGAATGACTTTGGAAGGGGTTTACACAGCGGTACGAGGAAGTCAGACAAGATTAAAAAGTTGTGATGAATGAGTCTGCGAATGGGGATGAGCCTAATTGGGATTCGGTTGATGGAACTCAACAAGAAAGTGTTGATTGCCACTCATTGAATTCATCTTCCAAGGTAGAGTTAACAAACTAGCGATAAGTTTTCATCCACTATAACAAATTAAAAGTCATAATTGTTATCTAAATAACTAAAATACTTTTTTATTATTCTGCATTTATAAAACTGCACAATGGTACCAAATGTAGCCTTCAGCACCTCAAGTGATTTGAATCTATATTATTATTTCAGAAAAAAAAATGAATAGAACATAAGGTAGTTTTGATTTATATTAATTAAAGAATATCACGGAGCAGTCGTTGTTGTCGAAGGACAAAATGTGAAAGACGGATTTATTTGACAAAGTCGGGACTTCTTCAGTTCTCTTCGCATCATTAGGCCCCCTCGGACATTTATCAAACTACAGAGGTACACAAAAATCAAGATTAGAATTGAATTGATTCTCATCTTTTAAAATTCTTTGGTAATAACTAAACTGATATTCTCACGGGTTTTTATTTTATAGGCAGCAACAACAGCAATAATTTGTATGCAGATGCTGATATGGAGATCAGACGGAAGTTGAACAGGAAGTCTGTTAAGAGTTTGGGGGTCATCTGTTTTTCTTTTAAACGGTTTGCCTTCCTAGAGTCGGTTTCTGATCATTGGAACAAGTTTGAACAAGTGACATTCATATAACAAATTGAGAGGTTTCCGGATGTTTATTTGGTTCGATTAAGCGATGGTTACAATAACGACTCATTGATGGGGTAATAAGATCTATAAATTTCTTAGGGTGTAGTACAAGTCTATGACAAGATGACAAATAAGAACAATAAAACTATTACTTAGATTCTCAAGGATCATTTATAATCAAGCGTGTTTCATTTTATGTTTTATTTCTTAAATAATGCTTTGTGTGAATTCCCTCTCGAATCATTTCCGTGGCCACAATATACAGAGTTCACAGTTCTTGTATAGTGTTCTCAGTAGTGTGAAGTAAATAGATAATATAATTATGATATTGTTTTCTGCAAATATATAAGTTTGAGAAAAAAATGTTCGATGCGTTTTTGTATTACAAATATTGTCCTCTCTCCTCAATTACCTTCAGAAATTTTTCAGTGTAATTTCGTTGTCTTGACCTTAGCATAGTTATACCCCCTGTCTCGCCTTGGAAACCAGCAAACGAGAAATTAATTTACCGGATTAAACCACCAGAGGAAGGAAAACACCCGCTTCGATTTTGTTTTATATGTTTTATTATTTTTATTTGCACTTTTTCAGATTGTATATGGTTCGGTTATTTCTTAACTTGAAGAAAAAAATACCGCCGAATGAATAATGTCTAGCGACTAATTGCGAATGTCTTGTTTCGGTTACCTTGTGGGTTGTAAAAACATCAGTTGTAAGATGGCCTTGATTTTTTCTCGGCCACCGACTTATAATTCTTTGAATATTACCGTCCAATCATACATCTATGCGGTGACCTCAAATTCTAGCCGTATTTTTAATTGGCTGCTGTGTAGAAGCCATGTGAACGTGTGGATTGTGATTTTCTTCATGCTGCTTCACGCGTTCCCTTCGCCACTTTTTACTTGTTTTTAAGGTGAGGCGTATTTTGATGTGATGTGGTTTGTGGTCATTCGAGATAAAAGTTGCCTTTTTGACGGCAATTTGCGTTTTGGTGGTAGGAGTGTGGCGGTTCCGCCAGATCCCACGGCTCGCCTTCCTGAAAAAAAACCCCATAACCACAACCCAGTCTGCACCAGCTTTCGCTAATGCAATTCGCATTAGCATCTTAAATGCTTCACGCACCAAACAGATCCAATTATCATAACCCAAAAGTACCTGCAAAAGAATTCTTACCTTTTCAAGCATTCCTTCGCTTACAAATCCCCTGTAAGAGTTCTTACTTTCCTTATTATAAATTATCCTGAAAAGAAAAACCCTCGGTTCACATATCATGTAACCATTCCAGCCAGGAATAATTGTCATTGCGTCGCCTATTCCCAGTTTTATTCATGTGTACAATAAATTTCTTTATGTATACATTGGCTGGCGTCCTTTTCTCCCAGCAATAAAATTCCCTGACTCGCACAATGTGCAAACCAAAGCAAACACGCATCTCGCGTCTTATACCTATTAGCACCATGTGCATCGGCATTGGGGCTATGGTAACAGCTGCAATGCATACCATAGACAATTCATATCGTTTAGGTATCCGAATCACATTTTCTATGTAATGAGCGGCTGCTATTTATCTAGCCGACCCTCATTACCGAACTATGCATTAGGTCATATTTCCCTTGTCCTTTGATTCGCCGAACCTTGTCCCTTACGAACTAGATGCATAAACAAATACAAAGCCATTAGCATCCGACGAGACGTTTGTTTCAACAAACACACATCTCTTGGATGCCCATTATGCCCCGTCCTTGAGTTTCAGGTTTATTCCTATGGCCTTGTGTATGAAAAATAAACCAATGTGATCTTCACTCACACATACACAGTCATTGCCAAGTCTGTCTTCCTTGTTTCCACCACAGAGAAACATTTTCTTCTTGGGCAAACTCACCTCAAAACGAGATAATTATCCCGGAGTCATTTGCCAACCTTTGACCGAACAGGTCGCATCACTCCTACTCCCCGTGGCTACTGGTTGTTGAGTCTCTGTTGTGTTAAGTCAAGTTTACCAATTTAGTCGTAACGTGTAAAGCCACTGTAATTAAAAAACAATAAAACAAGCTGCATGTGTATCGATCAATCCCCTGTGCTTGGATTTTTTTTCGCTGCCTTTGTGATTAATTGTCTGTGACAATTGCTGCGGATGAACTTTGTTTCGGTGACGATGGTGGTTAGGAGTGAATTCAGTGCCGTACGCCGGCGCACTAGCCCTAACACTACAGGAGTGTCAGCGTTTTGCAACATCCCCATAAAATTTTACGAATCAGTGTGTTATAATTCAGGACTATCCTATTTGCCCTTATTATGTTCACTATTATACCATTCACGTTTATATAACTCATCCATACACCGTTCACTATTATACTGTTCATCCTTATGGTATTTACTGCCATATCACTTACATTTGAACCATTAATACATATTCTTTTCACGATTGTACCACACACTCTTATGATATTCGGTTTTATACTATTCACCTTTATACTAAACATTGTTACGGCATTTACTTAGTTATCTTCTCTCAGTTAGCGATGCGCACCCTTCAACCTTCTCTGCGACCAGAGATTCTTATGTGTCTCTAATATTGGTATTATACTGTTATGAGACCGCATATGTTAAAATACAACTGTCATAGTATGTTAGTGTTATAATCCCCTTATGTAATACCGTTAGCTCGTATACCACTAATGTTTATACTATTAGTTCTTATACGGTCAACCCGTATACCGTAAACACGTATACCGGAGAACCCGTATACTAATAAGTCGTATACTGCAATTTCTTCTACTGCAAACTCTTATACTGCAAATTCTTATCCTGCAAACTGTTGGCTGCCTCGTTTGCTCACGTTAGACTAAAACCGTGTTCGAATGAACATTTCCAACGCTCTGTTGGCGCAGTTTAGGCGCAATAAATCTGAGTTTTGGCGCCGATTAAATACTGTCGGTGAAACTTGGGTACACCCTTATGCGCCCGAAACATAAATAGAGTCGAAACAGTGGACTGCAAAGGGGGAATCCGCTCAAAAAAAAGCAAAAACTGTGATGGCGACTCTTTTTTGAGATATTCGTGGAGTTATCTTAATCAATTATCTTCAAAAAGGAAAAACCATTACAGGAGCATACTACGTATCATTCCTTGGCCAACTGAAGGCAGAAATTGCCGAAAAATAGCCACATTTGTAGAAAAAGAAAATCCTGTTTCACACCTCAGCGGTTTCCATGGGGAAAATCCATAAACTACGTTTTGAGCTGCTTGCCCATCCGCCTTACTCACCAGATCTATCCCCAAGCGACTTATTTTTGCTCTCTAAGCTATAAAATTGGGCTCGGAGGACAGAGATTTTCGTGAAATGAGAAGGCAGTCACCTTCGTGAACGGTTATTTTGCAGAGAAAAACGCCGACTACACTTTGGACGGGTTAGAGAGATGGGAGCATCACTGAGGGAAGTGTGTAGAGTTACAAGGGGAGTATGTAAAAAAATTAAAATTTATTTTAAGAAAAACTGTCTTGTATCTTTGTTAGGTCGGAAACTTTTCAGCCCGCCCTCGTACAGAGCCCACTAGGGTCCGTAACCAGAGCGATATTGCTCAGAGCAAAGCGAGGAAATTGTGTCAGTTTTGCGGTTGACACAACCACACGGCGGGGCGGTGTCGACAAAAGTGACGGAAGTTGTAGAACTTCCACCGATCGGGTCGGGAGACCCCAACCCGACTGAACTAAACTTGCAAATCAGACAAAGCTTTTATCAGTTTGCTGAAGTCCCAGTTGTCCAACTCATAATACTGCAGCACAGCTAATTGTGGACACAAGCGCTGAGGTCAGCCCCTTAAAGCTGAAGGCACTCCACCCATTATGCTGTGGATACCCGGAACGCTACCACCCTCCAAACGCTTTTTGACAAATTATACCAGGAACTCCCATGTGTCGTCCGGAACAGCTCTTTGAATTGCTTTCTACATTGTGGTGTTAAAAATGTGAAGTGTTCCTCTACACTAGTATTTATAAGGGTACTGAGTTGAATCTTAGCGGAAGAACTTTTCTATTGCCCACAGAAAAATAATTTGTTTTGATACATGACTGAGTTTGCGACCAGTACTTCACCACTCTATGCTCCCGACTCATCTGAAACTAAAATACGACACTCTGAATCGGTAACTGGTTTTAATCAGTATTGCTACTGCACTCTTCGGCATACGGTTTTTGACTCAGCTGATTCCAAACCATGACTCTTCAAGCCGATGGTTGAATACGATTCCTGCTTATTTATATCATTGGTTTTCTCATTTTCGCTGGCGGTCAGTGTGCAGCCTCAGCCTCACTCTTACATTGTTTACTTGTTTGCGGCTTGTATATGGGATATCTTTCGTGAGCCATCTGACTCAATGTTTGTTCCTATGGTTTTTTTTTAATCTACCATGGATCCGTGAATATTTCCACATCACTTGGGATATCATATAATGTTTACAAGACGTTTTTACTTTTTGTTTTTGAATATGTGTTTATTAGTGACCAGATGTGCCAAAGATATTTATCATATGTATTAATGGCATCGTTTCTACAAATTTGTTCTTTCATGGGCGGTGTTTTTCTTTCCGGACGTGGCATTTTTCCTGGTACGCAATTTATTAGAATTTATGTCACGATAACGTTTTTCTACGAGATGACCCGAAACTCTGGCTTTATTGTTGATAGTTTAACATTAATCACCACAGGGGAATCCATTTTGAGTGGTTCCAAGCATGATGCGCCGAGTCTCTAATAGGTAGATCTCTTATTTTGAAGAGTTGTAGCCCGTAACAAGTGAAACTCTTAGGAGCCTCCTGTGCAAGTCATTATGACATTGATTGCAATTTCTTATGTGTCCCATTTCTCAACTGGATTTGGTAGATAAATGTCACCCCTCTCCAAACTGACAATTTCTCACAATCTCTCGCTATTAAAGAGGAGGTATACTCAATGACGTAGGCATTTTATTGTGCAACACTAATTAGCGGGAGTAGTTTGCGTTCTTCGAAGCAATAGATGGAGAGGCTTCACTTTTCGGTAAGACATGCTGCCAGATCCCTTGCAAATGTGTTGTCCTTTGACAGAATTGAGAATGTCGAATATTTTAAGATATTCAAGGGGTTCTCGAAATAGAGAAGTACGTTCCGGGAACCTGTTAAATTATTTATAGAATACATTTTATCTGTATGCGTCGTTAACCCTCTGTTTTTTTTCGTTCATTTATGAACTTGTAGTTCTTAGTACGGTTAACATTACCTTTTAGAATTAACTAGTGTTGAAAAAAATCTTTAAAATTATTTTAATGAATTCCCAATCGCTCTTTCTTCTTTTTTGTAATGAAGAAAATAATACTAATGAAATTACTTTTCTGACGCAGGGTTTTATGGTTGGAAATGAGCTTTGAACTGTCATAATAGACCTTTGTAATGTCCCCTTTTTTCTGAAGGATTCTATCTCACAGACAGCCCTTGTAATCATTTTCGAATTTCTGTGCCTGGCTTTGTATTGGAACTAAATTCTCTACCAAGACACAAGATAATTAAGATGATTTACAATCTTCGTTAGTCGTCGCCTGATCCTAGTAAGGAGTTCATCTGTCTCAAGTTTTGTCTTATGGATGCAGTGCCCTTCTAGGCACTTTGTATAGTCACGCAATCTATTTTTCCACTTCAACGCGATAGAATGCGTTTTAGGCTTAACCGCTTCCAACGATGACTGCTTGGTATGGCAATAAAAAATTATTTATGAACTCTACTGCCGGAACATATTCCCAGTTAAGTGTTGCATTTGCCAAAAAGTAAATTGGCCTGTCGTGCACGATGCCATTGATTTAGCACGCCGACATAAGACAATGAAATCGTCGTCCTACGACTACGTCATGCGTTTTCCTTCTACCAAAACTTTAAAAGAAGATAATACAACATTATTAACTGAGTATTGACTAATGCGACGTCGTAAAGGATGATGGACGCTTGTTTATATATTCGAGCACAATCCAACAAATCAAGACGAAATCCTAAGAGTGCTACGCAGGGATCACTACACAACAAAATGGGATGCTTATGGGGTGAATGAAGTAGTTAGTTACTCCAATAGAGTGATTTTCCATTATAAATGTCACCATAACTTTCTTGAATGTTGGTTGTGTGACTTTTATTTCAGATTATTGCAGGATGAGGTCGAGATAAGTGGTTAGGTGAACTTGGAAGGTAAACGGCCGACTGAGAAGATAATTTAGATGTTAGGCGGTCCTGGGGATGGAATGAAATAAAGAGAAATTCCTTCTTTATAATAGACAGGCTCATAAAAGAACTACATTGTGACAGTTTTGATTTACTCGGTCTGGACGTGGAAACATGAATATTGAGCAGGATCAATAGTTCAACGATTTCTCTTAGCTTTTTATTTGCTGATTAAAATTTCAAATTAACTAAATACAAGTAACATAAGATCAGGTAGAACATTTAACATTCGTGTGGTTCGGCTAAAGAATGATCTTATGTGTTTTTTCCGATCTTTTTTGTATAGTTACCTTTCAACATGAGCTGATGTTCATTATCTGACGCGTATCTTACGAAAATGTATGAACATATGGTATAATTGCATCAAGTTCATTTGAACAGCGACAGTGATAATATCTATTAAAGAGGCAGGATAGTTACACCTAATCTCTAAAATTGGTTTTAAAATGTTTGCGTCTTCTTCAGTAATGTGTTTCACTGTTCATTTTTGCATTTTTTCGATCATGCGCGGCCCCGAACCTCTACTGTTAATAATGGGACAGTTCGCAATTAGACATTGGCCAGAAGCCCAGGGAATATGGCTTGGCGTAAAAGGCGGCCAAAGGCCGAGCGGTAGGTGGGGTCGCAACCCCATGTGACGCACTGTAATACCACCCCATCAAGTTATATACTCCACGGAATGGTCCGAACATATTCCTGATCACCTTTCGGAACTTTACTGATGGACTGGCTCGAGAACAGGTGGGGTAACTTGCTAAATAAGGCCAAGACCGGATCCCGGTTGTAGTGCCAATGGTGATGATGATTCTGGAGGTATGGCTGATGAACCGAACTGAAATGGAGATAAATCATGATGGTACCATCTGAGATAACGAATTACAGAGGCAAACTAGTTTCCCATTCGGGTCTTCGGAGGAACCATAGTGTCTGTGACATTAGTGAAGAAGGTGAATTGAACACACAGAGAAACAACTGAGAAGCGAAGCATTGCAGCATCAGACTAACGGCCGCGTGAACGAATTCGTTCGTTATTATCAAATGCACTAACAACTGATGTGGAGTCGCTGTGTTAGTTGCAATGATACCATATACGACTCTGATGCTTTACTTATTCGATTTTCTTTTGGTGTTTTTCTTCGCCATTTTCTCGTGATTGTGTATGTGTCTGTGAGAAACGGCATAGGACTATATCTGGGGGAAGATCATCCAAATAGTTTAATTAAAAATCCGAACTTTAAGCAATTCCTCACTGCGTGATCGGGTTCGCCCCCGGAATTTATAAACATCGGGGGCATGCGTTTCACGAATACGAATGTATGTTGCAATTACTATTGTCGGCACGATGCGTTTATCGCGCTAATATAAATAAGCGAAACGAAATAAAAACGAACGAAAATTGTTATTTTCTAGATATTTTATTTTAGGTCGAAAACGAACGATGTGGACTGTATAAGATGCTAGTATTTTTAGAGAGTAAAAGCCAGAAAACAAATTGCTTTTATAGCGTTATAAGAGGGCAGTCCTCTTTTACATGTATGTGTACAATATTTATGGAACTTAATGGGAATGAAACATTTTACATTAGGATAAAATAGGCGGAGCATTTGCATCCATGTGGTTGTGCATGCTGTTAAAACATGTGGAAAACAGTCGGTACAAAAATAATGACATTTTAATGAGGTAATTAAGCAAGGGCCAAGAATGCAGAGTGTCTAGAAGAGACCTGGATGAAATACAACACAATGGATAAAATAAGAATGAAGATATTCTGGGTAACGCGTATCTTTGTAACGATAGATAAATGTCATCCCTTGCCTGGACTTGGTTCGTTATTGAATTTGAATTTGTATTCATAAAATAGGGAAAAACCTCAGCATGACGCGACAACTACTTTGCACACAAAAAATATACATAATAGTACAAAGGAACGTACTCACATTCTTGCGTTCATGCGGCTGTTTAAGTGGTTATGTAGATACTTCACTTCGGTGGCTGTTGTTGTTGATGGACTTTTTATGTTTGTCGGCAATTAAGTAGCACCAGTAACTAGCTTTGTCGGATTTAATGTGACCAGGTCTAAGTCTGTTGATGTGGCGGTGGTCTTCCCTTGTAACGTCTTTGGTGGATTTTCTTTTTATCATAGTTTGAATAAAGTTCATTCACTTTTAATGTTATGTTAGGAATTCCATGGAAACGATTCTAGATTGTTTTTATTTTTGAATTATAATTTTAATTTTAATTTTCACTTATGGTAATATGTGGTTTGTATTCTTTATAGAGAATCTTAAGTACACACTTTTATTAAATTATGATAATACGTTACGTTTTACGTTGCTTTCTTTGTTAATAATGTTATAAAAACCTTAAGTAAAAACTTTTACGACAACACCGAGTAAAACCACATCACAAATTTTACACAATCGAGCGTCCTGGTCAATTTAAAAAACACACGAGCTATTTCATGATGGTTAAAAGTCCTCGGGTCTGCGAAATTTTAATCAACCACTCACGACGGTTTTAAATCACACCATGCGAGGCTAACATTTTGTCCACGAGCGTTAACGATTTCCATTTTTCAACTGCATTCGTTCATACCCGTCCTTTTTATATAAAGAATACAAAATTGCGCCTACCCTAACATTTATTGATTCGTCGAAATTGCTCTGGCTCTCGCGAACGTGGCCCCTTTCAGCGAATTCAGGTATATAGGGGTGGGATAGCGGTATACCAGGGTTGCCTTTTATATTCCGGGATTAGAGAACAAAAACAAATATTGATCATCGAAAATCACTTTATTGTTTTTCAAAATATTCCCCATGAAGATCTATACACTTTTGCATGCGTTTGAACCAATTGTCGAAGCACTTTTGCCACTCTGATTGAGGTATCTCCAACACATGCATTCTGAATGCAGCAACCGTTTCTTCAGGTGTCGAAAAACGTTGACCTCTCAGTTATTTTTTTACGTATGGGAATAAAAAGAAGTCATTCGGTGCCAAGTCAGGAATATACGGCGGATGACCCATCAAATCGATGTTTTGGGTGCTCAAAAATGCAGTTGTCGCAGCCGATGTGTGAGAGCTCGCATTGTCGTGGTGAAGAGTGATCCGTCTTCGGCGGTTGGTTTTCCTGATTTCTTGGAAGACAACTGGCAAACAAATGGTTGTGTACCACTCAGAATTGACTGTTCTGCGTTATTCTAGTGGTACGGTTGGGACATGTCCAGTTTTTCCGAAAAAAACAGGCGACCATTTGCTTGGAAGTACTTCGTGCGCGAAAAACTTTTGTTGGATTTGGCTCATCTTGAAAGACCCAGACAGTCGACTGCTGTTTACTTTCGGGCTCATACGCGTAAATCCACGATTCATCACCTGTCACGATGTCATAGACGTGTTTCGAAGCACCGCGGCCGTATTTTTTGAGCATTTCTTTCGACCAATTGACACGAGCCTTTTTTTGGGCGATTGACAAATTGTGTGGGATCCAACGCGAACAAATTTTTTTGACAGTCAAATGTTTATGCAATATTGAATGTATGCTGGTCCCACTAACGCCTAAGGTTGTCTCAATCTCACGATAGGTCACATGACGATCTTCCAATATCAGTTCGCGGACAGCATCAATGGTTTTCGGAACAACAACTGATTTTGGACGACCTTCACGAAATTCATCCTGGAGTGAACTACGACCACGATTGAATTCACCATACCATCGATAAACACTGGTCCTCGATGGAGCTTCATCGCCAAAAATTGAATTAAGTTCATCCATGCACTGTTGCTGAGTTAATCCACGCCGAAAGTTGTAAAAAATAATCGCACGAAAATGTTGACGATTTAATTCCATTTTTGGGCCGAGATGAATCTTTTAAGTTACTGCAAACAACACAAATAGCGCTCGTGTGTCAAAACGTTCTGAGTGCGTATAACCTCAAAAATGTCCAACTTTGCCGCCAAATCTCGAAACATAAGAGGCAACCCTCGTATTTGCTGAGAGGGGTCATTGTACTTAAATTATTTGTGAAAAGATTCAAGGTTCTCGTTAAGAGGGTTTTGTAATTCGTTTTGATTTAAGAATTACGAAAATGCGAGATAGGGCATGAAAAGGGTGGGAAATGTGTTTATGTTATATATAATGGAAAATTTTAATCATGAAAATTGTTTTTTTTTTGTGAATATGATTGGGTTAGGGAAAAATATTTTGAATTGATAAATAGTGAAAATGAAAATGTTCTATTGAGGCGCGGGAAAATGTTGATTTTGGTTATGTTAGATGTATGAATATGGGATAAGGACGCGAATTTGCGTAATTCATTTAGATATAGAAGGGGGGAGGGGGGGGGGGGGGCATTGCTAATTGTTTAACATCTAAACCCTCTCCGCCAATATTTGCAACGAGCGAAACCTAATATCCTAGCCGCAACCGCGAATCAGATCGACTCGTCAGCTGACTTGACATATCTGCGTTACTCAGGCTCCTATTTACGTTCGAAGTTTGGTTTTAAGGATGGAGTCTGCATCTACAACCGCTCCAATTTGGCTTGACAAATGCCAGAAACGTTCGAACCCAATAACATGGACATCATTTGATGAAAATAGTGGATTGAAAAGTGACTCCTTTACGTTGTCCGTTGAGGACAATGGTTACGCACTGACTTGTTTATCTCTCTTTCGATCGTGCAGGCCAAAGGAGGCATCCATCGTTTACACGCACAATATGTGTCTTTCCAACACAACAGATGTGTGTCTCGCAATACATTTTTTGTTTGTCTAACACTCGAAATGATTACAACCTAGGAGACCTCATTGTGTGGATGTGTGTGTGATACAATTTATGATCAACGATCGCAACGATATTTTGAATCTCTTATGGCTTCGTCACCATTGAATTGTTATCTGCTTTGAGTAATACATTATTTCCTTTGTGCCGTCATTGATTTTTCCCAGATGTGGCATCTGGATTCGGATTTTTTTATTGCACTTCTGTCGGGAGAGGCGAACCAATAGCACCGACACGGGGCCCCGAAATGCCACCAAATAACGGTTGCAGTTCCTCTTAACAGCTGCAGGATGTAACACTCCGGGAACACTCGAGCGGGAAGGGAGTGCCACAGCTTACCCGCTCGGTAACGGAGAGGGATTTGTTACAGGGATGTTCGCGCCATAGGGAGAAGAACGGCAAACTGGTGCGATCCGTCGGATTGTCTTGTGGAGCGCATATAAACCGAATTGCGTGGAACAATACTACGAAATTCCGAAGAACAGTACCCGTGATAATTACTGTAAAACAGACAGTGCTCGGCTACGCGCCTTTGGTGTGATAGCGACTGTAGTCCCCACGTCAGTGCCGAGCCCCCAATCAGGTGGATCTCTCGTCTCTGTATGTTCTCAAGTAGGTCGAGGGTATGTTTAGGAGCAGAGCTCCAAATTCGAGAGCAATATTCTAGCGTGGGTCTAATTTGGGATTTATATAGGAGAAGAAGTTGGGCCGGAGTAAAATATTTCTTGGCTCTAAAAAGATAGCTCAGCTTTCCAGAGGCTGACCTGGCGATGCTCGACACGTGTTTTTGCCAAGATACAATCCCACAGACCGTGACGCCAAGCAATTTCAAGCTTTCCCCAGATTCGAGGGCCTGCCCATTCATCATCAGCTCTGGAACCAATAATCCACTTTTCTTTGTGAATGTTGTATATTCCGTCTTCGCTGCATTGAAGTCGACGAGATTGTTCCTTCCCCACTGCAGGACCTTATCCAGATTCCGATTCAGAAAGTCAATCTGACCACATCTCAACTAATCGGTCGATCACACGAAAAAGGGGAAAGATGCATACTGTCATCCGTAAAACTAAACATTTGTTATCCGTTGTCTCTAACAAATCATTCATGTGAAGCAAAAAGGGGGTTGGGGCCAAAATAGGACCTTGAGGCACCCCCAAATTAAAACTCGCCGTTCGCAACCAGCCGGATCGATCGATTTTGGAGGAAGCTCCAAAGTTGCTGGGAAAGTCCATATGAACGAAGTTTGCTTGGCAATGCCCTGTGCCAGACGCGGTCAAAAGCCTTGGAGATATCCAATGCGACCGCCCTTGACTCACCACGCCGCTCAATCGCAGATGTCCATATATCGGTTATAAGTGTCAAAAGGTCTCCCGTTGACCGCCTGCTACGGAAGCCGTATTGACTATCATTCAGAAGTCCGTTGGACTCCAAATACTTAACTCGGCATTAACGACACTGTCCACCACCTTAGATAACATAGACAGTAATGCTATCGGCCGGTAATTTTGTGGAAGACACTTTTTTCCGTCCTTGGGATTGGTTGAACTCGAGCGATTTTCCAGCACGTAGGAAAGGTCCTCCGTAAGATAAGTGAAAAGGTCTGCCAAGAACTCCCGATAGTTTTAGAGTACAGTTCTTAAGGACTGTTGCTGGTAGTCCGCCCAGGCCGGTTGCTTTGATTGATTGATTGAATAACGCATTTATTGTACAATAATTTAACAAATGTTGACTTAGGACTAAAATGCTAAATCCTATTTTACAATCTTTTCTTATTCTTAAAATAATTTACTGACTCTACACGAGCACTCTAAATTACACGATACAATTTTGTGTAATGCCTTTCGGCGTACAATAATATTTTTATATTTTTATATTTTTATATATTTTCTATTACCCGAATATTTTAGAAGACGAAGTTCTCTCTGGTTTTTTTTTTTTTTTTTTTTTTTATAAATAATATAAGGTAAAAAAGTTTATAAAAAAATTAATAACAAAAAAACAAAAAATGTTAACATAAAGAAATTTTAAAACGAAAAGGAATCTAAATGAAAAATGGAAATGAAAAGGAAGAATAAATAAATATGAAAAGGGAAGTGAGGAATGGGAAGGGAAGGCGTAGCGTCTGGAGATGTTACTATATTTGGGGATATTAAATCCTTTCTTCATTGTCAATCCACCACCAGTTGGGATGGGATCGGTCATTTATAGATTTATCTCGATCGCCTATTGCCATGCTAAATCGCAAGTGAACTGCAGCATTTGATATATCACTGTTATAAAGAATCCGTTTGTCCCAGGCACCACGAAAAGCGTGGTAAATAATAGGGACTCCGTGCTTGTTTTGGATAAGACCTTTTCTATCCAATAGAGGGAACGCTTCTGGTGGGATAAACCCATTTTGGAATGTATTCTCCAGGTATATGTCATTGGGGTAGTATGCTCCCGAGATAAGATTATTTTCGCTGCACATTGCCCTTGCAGTGTGACCACGAATAATTTTGATAATGAAATTGTCTATCCTATTCAGTCCTGATTTGTCATACAGTGTCTTATTAGGATAGAATTTCCTGTATTGAGACTCAGGTGTTCTATGTAACCCGAGGCAGGAACGCAAGCACTGCCTCTCGAACATGCGAAACTTTTCCATGTAGGATGGGGAAACGTTGAACCATACCGGGCAACCATACACTAATATTGGACGAATAAATGCTGAATAGGAAATTATTTTAACTTTGTGATCTAGGAGACTATTTCGAAACAGACTTCTTGTCATTGTATATGCACTTTTAGCTGCGGAGAGGGCAGCTGCTATGTGCTTATCAAAGTATAGGTATTGGTCCATCCAGATACCAAGGTACCTGACAACAGTTTTCATTTGCAGCGGAAGATTATTGCTTCCTACAATGGAAAAGTTTTTCCAATTATGCCTTGTATCTCTTGAAGCTGTAGAGAGAGGTGTTCTGAAAAGGATGGTTTCTGTTTTTTGGAAGTTAATTTTCAATTTCCAATCGTCACAAAAGCGTTTGATTTTATTGAAGTCTTCTTGAAGAAGTCTGTTAATGGCATCGATATTTTTTTCTGATCTGTACACTACAATATCGTCGGCGTATGCAATAGCATGATTAAGAGACCCAACTAGATCACTAGTATAAATATTGAAGAGAATGGGAGAATTCACGGCTCCCTGCTGTAAGCCGTTTTTAATATGGAAAGTTTTATTGGAGATTTTGTCCCCACATTTTACCACAAATTGCTTATCCATTATCATATCGTAAATGATGTATAACAGATATTCGGGCAAACCTAGATTTGATAGCTTATATACAAGTCCTTCTAACCATACGGTATCGAAGGCCTTTTCAAAGTCAACCAAACATACGCCTGTGCATTGTCGTTTTGCCTTGTTCCACTGTATATCGGAAACAAGTTTTGTAGCTGCATGAACTGTGTCGTGCCCCGTTCTAAAGCCAAACTGGTTGCTCGGAATGATGTCGTTTTCATCACACCAGTTTATCAATGCCTTATTTATGATTTTCTCGAATATTTTGCTAATATTTGGAAGCAGACTAATCGAGCGAAGGTTAGCGGGATTGCTCCTGTCCTTGCCCTTTTTGGGGATGGGATGGACTACTGCTATTTTCCAACGTCTTGGAAAGTATGCATTATTTAGAGCGTTATTGAACAAGGTAGTGTAAATTTTCACCGCTTCCGGAGGCAGATGTTTAAGAACTGTATTCGGAATACCATCTGTTCCAGAGGATTTCTTGTTTTTAATGGATCTTAGGATGTCCATGAGTTCATTCTTATTCACAAATATATTTGTGTGCAAATTTCTAAGCGGCGCATCCGCTCTATTGTTTTCACTGAAGATGGTGAAACTTTTGTTTTCGGAATGCCAACTTTGCCGTTCATTGTGCAGCGAAATATGGTTTTGGATAGCTCTGTTTTCGATATCGAGGTTAGAATGAATGGATTCATTCACTTTGTGTACTGCCTCGAAACAGGCGCCAATGGAGTTCGCTTTCTCTTGCGGATCCTCGACTACTATTAGTTCTTCGTTGGAGTTGATGTGTTCCGGGGTGAGTCCTGCGTTCAGCAATATTTGACAATTCTCGGGAGTCTTCGGGACTCGAAGGCAGGGAATGTCATTATGATCTATTCTTCTAAATACTTTATTTATTTGCGGAAACATATTCCCACCACTGGTTTTAATGGAGAGAATTTTACGTTTCCATTCTTCATTAATTACTGATCTGTAGTTGTCACGGATCAGCTTTTGAACGTTTTTAATCAATGACTTAATTGTCTTTATTTCTTGGCTATAAGGATCGCTGAACTGTCTGTAGAGCAGTTTGAGCTGGGAGAGCAGAGCGCTTTTTTGTCTATAGAGGGCGTCAATAGTTGAGTTTCTATATCTATTAAAATTCTCCTCCATGTGCGCCGCTTTTGGAATGGAACGGTGCATTGTTTTGATGACAATGTTGTCCATCGTTGAGAGATAATGATCTATTTCCTCATTTCGAAGGTTCCTATTAGTTGGAGGGTCGATGCCATTAGAGCATAGTTCTCTTTTTATTATGCGATCAAAGCGCGACCAGTGTGCTTTTCGGAAAACGAACGAATGTATCTGGTCGTACTGCTCAAGTATTGCATGTTCGTTTGGAACATGTAAAACGGCGCCGAGGCCGTAATGGACACTATCATACCCGATTGTGCGAAGGCAATTTCGAGTATTTAGGTCCGTGCCTAATAATTGTAGTCTGTCGTCAATCATAAGTAAGTCCAAAAAGGAGTTTCCTCTTGGATAAGATGGTGTAGTTGTAGCGTACAATTCTAGTTTATATTCTGTTGCATTTGTTTGCCACCAGTTGAACAGTGCATTACCTCTTGTGTTCGGCGTGATATCACCCCAAGCACTGTGTTTGGAGTTGAAATCTCCCGCCAGAACAAAATAATTGTTTTCCGAGTCTAACTTGAGATTACGAAAAACGATATCCATTTCGCTGATAAATTGCAAACACTGAGGAGCTTCAGGTGCATACACGGATACCACGTATAGATGCCTTTGACTTTTCAAAGGTATAATGCAAGCTTCCAGCAGCTGAAATTTGTGTACAGCTGTGCTGTAAACGACCTTGTGGTGAAGGCCTTTCTTAATTAAGATAGCAACTCCACCCCCTTGTGTGGCGTGTGGACGATCTCGTCTAATGACTTTATAGTTTTTGTAGCCCAATTTGTGCCTCTGGTTTAGCTTGGTTTCGCTAGCTAGAAGCACATCGGGGCATTCGGCTTCAAGCAGGTTACCTAGATTATCCCTTCTTGCCACGTGGATTAGTGAATTCACATTCACAGCTATAATTTTTAGTGTTAAATTAGTTGGATAGTTCATTGTGGTATATTGGGTTGTCTGAGAACAAGGACGAATAAATAATATCTATTCGGGCCGCTTGTTCAGTCAGTTTTTTTTTCAAATCCAGCAATCTGTCCTTGTATGGCTAACAGGATTGCTCTTATATCTGAATTTGCCTCTGGAGCGGGCGCTTTTATGACGTTGCGTGAAAGTTCCGCCGCCGTTGTATTAATTGGATTACTAGCCATTTGAGAAAATGATATGCTAGGTGCGGAAGGTTTTGTGATATTACTTCCCTGTGCCGCGAAGTTTGAGTTTAATGGACTACCGGCGATTTGAGCGAATGATACACTAGGTGCAACGAAGTTATTATAAGAACGAACCTTCATTCGTTTCTCTTCTTCAAGTTGTTTTTTTTTAAATTCCAACTTGGCTTTTAGTTGTTGGAATTTCGGACAACCTCTAAAGTTGGCCGGGTGACCTGTATTTTTGCACAGGACGCAAGATAGTTTGCTTCTATCCTGAACCTGTTCTTTACCTAAGGGGCATTCTCCTACGGTATGATTGTTTTGGCACTTTACACATCTAAATTCCATACAACAGTTAGATGCAACGTGGCCGAATCGTTGGCACCGCATGCACTGCAACACACGGTCAGCCTTCCGTATTTTTTCCCAAATTATTGTTTGGTGGAAAATAACTTTAATATTCCTAAGTGCATCGACTTTGCTGTTGGGACTTAAGGAGACAATGAAGAACGGCAACTTGCGGTTGCGACTTCGGGAGAGAGAAGTGGAGAATGGCTTCACATCAATGAATTTTAAACTGTCATTTTCGACAGTTTGTAGTTCTGAGAGGAGTTCTTCCGATGAAAAAGAAGGATCAACTCCTTTAAGTAACATGGAGATAGTTTTCTCCGATTTAGGTGTGTACGTGAAGTACTCACTACTTGCTTCCCTTAGAGCAGATTTAATTTTATGATAATCATCTAAACTATCACATAAAAAACTTATTTTATTATTATTTAAATTCTTCGTTTTAAAATTTCTACATGTTAACGTACCCAATTTAATTAGGTCCTTAGCTTCCATAAAACTGACTATGATGGGAGGCACTTTCTCCTTCTTACTGGCTGCTGTTTGTTGTTTTTCCAGCAGTTGTTGCTGCTGCTGTTGCTGTTGCTTCTGCTGCTGTCGTTGTTTCTCCTCTTGCTGTTGAATATTGTTTTCCGATAAGGCTTCTTTGATTTGTCGATCCAAATCGTTCTTCTTTTTGGAGAGCTCCTCTTTCTTTTTGTATAGCTCCGCAATAAATTCAGCACGTTCGGCATCTTTGTCACTCATTTCAGTATTGCTGGTTTTTTGGTCTTCAGTTGCCAGTTCTTTAAATTTATTCCCTTCTCCGGAATAATGTGGCTTGTCAGTAGTGGTCATTCCTTCTCTGCGAGTTTTTTCTTTGTTGGTTGGGTTAGCTTTATGCCGTTTGGCAAGGAGGTTTGGCTGGGCTTTGGGCCTCCTCTTTGAAATTACTTTTAGCATTACTTTTCTTTTTTCCATTATTTGTTTCGACCGTTAATTTAATTGTTTTATTTGTGAAGCAGCATGCAGAGAACATCTGCTTTGACACGCATACACATTAACACACGCACAGTTTTTTATTGGCCGTTCAGTATATACACAGCGGTAGACACGTCAGCACACACGTGTACGCGACAATATTGTAAATTTGTGTGGACGACCGGCGAACGAATGTTTTCAACGAGAGTTTTAGACAAGCACTTGGCGCATTGTCGTTTTATTCAAGTTACACCCTATTTTTGGGTTTAATTAATATTTATTTTATCTTTTACGCGCACCTTGCACAACACTTTGGCTACGAGTTCAATGACTATACAGTTCTCAGTGACGGCCACACTTTCACACACAGGTGCACACACTAGAAAGACGCGGGATAGAACGATAGAACGATCCGTATCCTTCGAACGTTAGCTGAGTTGTGAGGCCAGGCCGGTTGCCTTCATACAGTCCAGTTCACGTAGAATGCGTTGAATAGTACGCAGGCTAAATCTCACATCCCGCATGGAAGACTGTACCGCCGCGATCACAGGTGGCTCCAAAAGACCGCCATCGAGATTTGAATTCGTGGAAAATAAATTCGCAAACACATTAGCTTTATCTTTTAAATTGTGATTAACGTCGCTCTGTCTGTCACCAACGGTGGGAAAGAGGAGGAAGGGAAGTTACTGCTGACAGCCCTTGTCATTGATCAGAAAGGAACCCGAACCAATCGGGCACAGGAGTTTATTGGTCACTCGATCGCTGTAGGCTTCTTCGCGGTATCAATCGCCTGGTTGCACGCGTTTCTGATTCTAACAATATTCGTTCGCAATTGCTTAAAAGCACCATTTTTTGCCGCTGTAATCTGCTAGCATTTTTTATCAAACCAAGGCTTATAAGATGAACTTCGGTTGTTGGAATGTGGAATGTAGATCTCCATCCCGAGAAGAATTATCTCTGTGACCGACTCCGTGCAGGCGTTAACATTGGATTAATCAGCATATGGGGGTTTCACATGAAGGAGATTTCGGTTAATGGTGGGGGTAGCCTCAAAATGGTAAGTATTAGGGGATGGTAGGCGTTGCGTATAATAACTCAAGAAGAACCCCAATAGTTATTTGATGGCATCCCAAAGCGCTGACTCGGCGGTATAGATTCCCCTCACTTGAGAAAAGAAGAGGTGCTATGTTCCACTAGGACAACTCTGGGTTTTTGGCTGATAATCATTGCCAAATTTCTATGGAGGTACAAAATTGGTATCAGATTGTGATAAAAGCTTGGTCGATTTTTTCGCCAACATGGATCACGGTTTCTATAAGAAAGTCTTTATGAAGTTGTTTTTGAGATATACTCCATTCTAATTGCTAAATCGAAGATGTCGTGAGGAACAACACGTTTCATGACGGGAGTTACTTGTGCTCGGTAAAAATCTGATATGCGTATAGATCGGTACAATGCTATCTTTTGAAAATGTCTTAATTCCTACCAAACCTCAAATGCGTCATACTACTCTTTTTAACATACCACCAGCAGTAGAAGCAATACTGAGTTGCTGAGCCCACTAAATATATTTTCGCTTTCCAATAATTGCAAAAGCTTGCTTCAAAGTTCTCAGTAAGTCTTCATCTACTATTATTCTAAAACGCCCATGACAATTTTGTCGGCCGAATACCACTTTGCTACTCGTCGACAAATGTGAGTAGTATTATGAGTTATATTTCGCACTAAAATTGTTTATCACCGAGTCAAGGCAGTTCCCCAAAGATACTTCACCCCCCCCCCCCCCCCCCCGCACCGCGCTTCGGGAGGCCATATGTAACTAAATCTTCTTGCAGTAATCTTCTAGCAAACGGTCAATAAAATTGAAATCCTATCGCCGGCTTCAGTTCTATATTATCAAACACCCAATGGTGGCAAAGGAATAAAGAACCAAAAACCAACAAAAAAATAAGAGAATCAAAATCACGTATTCATAGCAATACAGACATCCACCGTATTCGTAACACATGTGTGCTCCTTACAACGATAGATCCTTCCAGAACTGTTGGCATTTTAACAAGCTCCCCGGGGAGCAGTATCCAAGGATAAAATTCAAATCCGAGCCAATATCGATAAGAAGGTGTGGTATTCACCATAATCACCTTTGTGCGGAATAATAAATTCAATCCTCGGATTTCAGGGCCTCGTAACGCGCTATACCCTTCATGTTCGCTTCATCTTCCTCTTTTTGTGACGACACTCTCCTCCAAAGGGATACTCGAATTCAGATGCCAATAGTCCTGGCGATGTTATTAATTTTTGATGTCATATTCATTGGGATTTTTATGTTGCACGTTTTTACTCCGCCATAAGTACACACCGATGAATATCTTATAATGTTTACTATGTTGATCTGGTTGCGTTTAACGGTGAGTTTGTTTGTTCATAACTATTTATCAGTTTACAATGTTTGGCCAGATGCTTAGACAACGGGCGAATGTTTCAGCGGAAGTCGTTAGGATTTCAATGTCGCTCAGATATTGTGGGTTAGCAAGTATTCACACTATAGATGTAGTCTAAATATAATGACCCTAGCTACTGCAAGATGAGATTTGTATCGTATTATAAAACAGAAATATATTATGGCTATACTTTGCAGTAAAATTGAAGTGTTCCGTTCCCGTGATCGTGGATGGTTGTTTAACTAAAAACAAAGCGACTGTAGGGTATTTTCAGGAAGTTAGTGATTTTTCGTTTCGTGGCAAATCTTAAATACCTGGTTAACGTCTGTTCTTAATTCGTATTTCCCTTTCAAATAGTAAAAGAAGATCCAATATTTGTGCTTTGTAGAATTGATGTTCTACTTTTTTTTTTAAGTCTCAAGATGTTATACAATATTACTAATTTTTTTCCACAAAAACGAACTAATTCCTTTGAGTATTTTGGCGTCCTTAAGTAATAATAATAGTTGCAATACAAATTTTGCTGGTAAGAGTATCCCGATGCATAGAAACACAACGACGTCATGTAAAACCAACACTCAAAAGATAAAAGCTCAATTCAAGAAAATGAATTAGGGAATATAACCACTGAAATTGTGCTCCTTTGACACATCCAGGGCTATAAAATCCAATTGTTAAAACACGGAAGAGTATTCAGTCAGCGATGCACTACAGAATGGTCGAAAAAACGTTTCGAAAATATTTCTGGGTAGACTCACGGTAACCCTGTAGCCGTTCCGCCAAACCCTACGGTCTACTTACCTGAAAAACCCCCATAACTACTACCCTACTCCCTTAAGTTTGCTAATGCAACAGTATTATGCATTTAAGAGATCAAATCTATGATCTTTAAGTCCTTGTAAAGAAAACTTACCTTCATGCATTCTCTTCGCATACCACTGCTCCTTAAGATTTCTTTATTAGCTTACCAGGAATTTCCAATCAATTTCGGCATCTACGTCGCCAGTCAAATTTCCTTAGATGAATTCCTGTAAACAAAATAATTCGGATTGCATTCAATGTAACCGTCATGAGAGGGACCATAAATATTGCGCCGTCTATTTTCCCAGCCGCGTCATGTACCTTTTCATACACATTGCCTGGCAACCTTTTTTGTTTGTCTTATCAATAAACAACCCAAGCAGCTGCATATAATTAGCGCACTAGACGCTGAAACCAAATTCTCCAGCATTTCCTAATGCAAATATGAATCCGGTTTCTACTGCAGCCAGAGATGCCATAACCATCCAATTTGCTTTTAGCACCTTTTTCTCCCAACGTCGAAAATAGCGACGAGGCATCGTGTAAACAATGACCCGCATTACCAACGGCGCATTTGGTCATTTTTCTCTTTTGTCTTTGCCGCCTGCCTGTTTCGTTGTTCCACTGCTGTCAAGCACGTGTGAATAGCATCGATCTGAACGATCACCACACATACTACCATGACCTTTATCACAAGATCTGGTTTCCTATACCACCAAGAGAGACTTTACGTGTCTCTGGCGTTAGGTAAAAACGATATCCTTATCGGAGAGGATATCGGTTGAGTCGTATTCCAACCTTTAAGGCAGTCGGGTCACCGCCATCCACCGTACCGGCGCCGGTACGGTGTGGTATCTAAGAGTCGTGTCGAAGTGCTTAATCCATATTAAACTAATTAAAACTAAGTCGGCACCGTGCGTGCTTTAATTACCGATAAAATAAAAGTTATAAATTACAAACGACAAGCCGCAAGTGTTTTCATTTGGTTTTATCTCTGGTGGACGGTATGCTGAGACGATAAAGTTGTTTTGTTTCTTTTGGTGGACAGTGCATTTGACTTTCTTTCCCGCGGAACCTTAGTGACCATAAATTAGTGTGTTTAACTTTTCCTGTGTTGATGTCGCGGAGTTTCGCTTTGTGTTTCCCTCTCGGTGTGCCTGTTTCCCCCTTAGTGGCATTTTGCTGCTTATACTTTCGTGATGGACAGTGGAGTGAATGATGGAGGAGGAGGTGAATCAAGTACCCAAGCTGGTACATTACTTCCTCCCCACAACCCCGCACGTAGTTCTTATTAAAATCTTTTTCTGATCGAATAAATATCCGATTGTGATATTCGCAGTTCGGCGCTGAATTAATTTACTTACTTACACTTAACAGTCCGGGGTAGGTATTAACCAACAACCCCCTCGAATCAAATCGGACGAAACATTCCCAATGCGTGAAAAGTTCAGTATTTAGTATTCTCTTTTAATACCTACTACTATCTAGGGAAGAATAAACCACCAGATAGCCCATTATCCTACCGTCCCATACGCCTCTTGAATACAATGCGGAAATCCTGAGTATGGTAGCCTGCTCGGCATCAACGGAGCGCTATCGGGTGATCAATATAGAACTTGCGATCGACCATCGACGGCATTAAAACAGTGGTCGATATAGCAGCATAAGCAATAAGAGCTAAAAGATGAAAAGCAGTGTAGTGCTCCACGAAGCCCCACCATTTTCCTCGCCCATACATCTTCCATTTTTCCTTTCCTACCATCTTCCTCCCACATTTCTTTTTCCCCCATATCATCCATCCATATCCTCCAATTGAATCCAATGTCAAACTTATTGAACCAGACGTTCAATTGTCGCACATGGATTCAATTATATCAAGCAAAATTCCTAAACTGTTAAATAAAACGAAAGGGGTAAAACCAGATGCTTACCCATAGACGCATCATTAAAGAAAATACTCTTCACAACCATTTATACAGAATTTCCCAAGTAATGTTCGCTTTATTGAACATCTACATTTCGGGTCATTAAATACCCTTTTACAGATCATCTCTTAAGAATTTTGTCTGCACACAATTTTGATCAATTACGCCGCCGTAGCGCAGGTAAAAAAAAACCTATTTCCATGTCTCCTTTAATTACCCAAAATCCATTAAAGAATGCACCGAAGTTTCATTTTTTGTCGACAGTTGTTAAAACGTTCAGAGGAATGGACATATGCTTTAAAATAAAAATATTATAAAAGAAGTAAAAACCTTTTCTTTTATTAAACAAAACTCCGTGAACTCGACTCTTCCCTCAATTCACGTGGGAGCACGGTGCGGCGCGACAACAAAAATGTTGGTGGCAGCGGTGGGATTGAGACAAACATCCCCTACCAGGAGGAATTGGCAGCTCCAAGAACATTCGTGGGATAGATACAAACATCCCCTACCAGGAGGAATTGGCAGCCCTAAGAACACCCGTAGGATATTTCCAAACATCCACTATAACGAAACAACATAAAGTAAAGTGAACAGCGTAGGGAAGAATAATTAAATCCACCAAGAACCTACAAAAAATAACAGCAGGAACAAAGAAATGCTGTGCTATGGTAACATTGGACATAAAAATGGTTGGTTGTCCCTTAGAAGAGCCCTTAGTCGAATGGGAAATTCTCACCAAAATCGTCATAAGCTACTTCGTCAATAGATGTACGATGTGGACAAAGGCAGACAAATTGATGATGCCTCGGCAGAAATTCATCAGTGTGCGTACTTAGTCCGCTCCTGTGGAATATTATGTACGATGGAATTCAACAAATAATGGAAAGTATTGGCTTCCTTCGACATTGCGGATGTAACAATCGCTAAATATATAAACGTGGTAGAAGCGGCCACCAATGACGCAATTCAACAAATTAAAGACTGGCTGCAATCAGACTAGAACTAGCTGGCCACAAGACGGAAGCAGCACTTACAACTAGTTCTTATGTAGAGTATGTGAGTAAAAGCCGCAGGCGTAGAGGTAGCACTATCCAGTATATTGCCAAACAACGGTGGACAAAGATTTAGTAACAGCATTTTCCTGCCACGGGTGATAACATCAGTATTAGCCAATGCCCCACCAGTATGTGCAAAAGCTTTACAAAATAAAACTACTACAAAGATGAGAGTAATCAAAACTCAGGCTTGTGCTGACCCAGGACGATCTCCGCCGAAGCAGTATTTGTTATAGCCTTACTACACCCCACAGATGTCGTACCGGAAGAGATGCTTCGGATTCAGTAAAGGAGAGCATGGTGGAAAGCTGGAAGAAAGTGAAGTTTCTATTGTTTTATGGTAGGCCAGATGGGACACGAACTTGAAAGCCAGATGAACCTTTAAACTCATCAATTTTGTCTCACGGGATCTCCAACTAGCACCTTACGCAGTTCTTGTCAGGTGGGTATCGAAAACACCTAATCGTTTTGGCCACGAGAGTTCAGCCATCTGACCAAAATGCAAAGAGTGAGAAGTGGATGTTGTACATGCCGTGTAATGGATAAACAATGGCCCGTGGTCAATCACCTGGTTGGTCAGGTGATGCGGTCAAAGGAGTGTTAGACCGAAATCGGTACTCCAGTAACCCCGTCACAGAAAGCAATAGGAGACCAACCTTAGAAGCTAATCAGGGGTGAGGGTAAAGACTCAAAATGAGGGCAGAGTAGACCCGACGAAAGGTGGCAAACTCCAGATGCCCCGGCCACAACACCGACGACAGGCGAAAGCCGCTCTCGATCTGCCAGTTCTGAGCTTACTTAGGCTAAACAACAGAGCAAACGCGCACTTACGTGACGATTCGGAAAGAGACAACTCAACTTTTTAAACGCAAAAAAGGCGCATGGGAGAAGACTCCGATCAAAAAAAATCCTAGAAGATGGCAGAGCAGAGAACATCCAAGATATGTATGCCGGCATAAACTCAATTATAAATGGCTACCGAGCGAGAGCGAAAATAATTCGAGACGCAAACGGTGTCTGGTCACAGAAACTAACAATGTCAGCAGTATTTTGAAAACAACCCATCAACCACAAATAAATGTACCGGACGTACATACAGCCAAGCCTCAGATCCCAGAGCCCTCTTTCAAAGAAGTTGTAGACGTGTGGAGAGTTCAACGGAGGTGTGCCAGCAAGGGAACGCGTTCACTGTATCGTCTTCAATGTCAACCACCGAACACCGCAGCACAACGATTAAAAGACAAGGCGAAATGATGGTGGGGTTTTCGACTCATTGAGCGGACACAGCACAGAAATAAACACACAGGAAACAGTTTTGTTTAAACTATTTTATTGTTGTCGAGTACGATTAATAAAACACACTTTTAGGCAACTGAATTCCTTTATTGTTACTACCGGTGGCGAATATGGTTCATTTAGTTTCTAAACAGTTTACGTTACGTTGATTTTCTTTTAGACACAACTTAAGGCGTCAAATTAACATGGCAAACTACCGTCGCACGACATTAGGACATGATCAACACACAAAACACTACTTAATTATGTTTAAAACTACGTAGACCCCCGGGGTGTGCGCACTCCCGTGCGCACGCTATGGGGAATGTAAGACGACTCTCTTCTTCCGTGGGTGAATTACGACTGACTGATGTACTCAGCGATTAACCTCGAGAGACTCTGGTGAGTCCCCTCTCGGCTAAAGGTGAGTTTTCATTTCCTTTAGAGAAACGTAAAGTTTCTATGTGTGGTGGTGTGGTGGAGAGTTGGAGAGGATCTCTACGCGTCAATCTTAGCTAGTGTGCTAATGATCCATTGTTTACTCAAGCACGAAGCTCATGGGAAACGAAACTGAAACAGGAGGATAGAACAAAGGACATCGTAGTGCTCTTGGATGCAGCTGTACAAATAGTCTGCATCGCAATTAGGAAACTGATGCTAAGAGCAATTTAGGTTTACAATGGAGATTGTGTACTGTATCTTCCTGTACGTAAAGGGTCGAGTTTTCGTATGCATGTTTCTATGCTGAAGAATTCGATTCATGGCGGCTAGACGCTAGATGCGTGCATTGCTTTTGTCGACAAATGGCTGCCGCGGCCCTGGATAAGCCAAGAAAATGTGCTGTGCACGTGTGCAGCAGATTACGCAGGCCTACACGGCCGCCGATAAGTTTTCCGCTCTAATGATGCCTGTAAGTTGTAAAGAATTCTTTCAGAGAATTTTGAAGATGCTTGAATGCATGAATGATGAGAATTCTTTACAGGAAATTTTAGGTAATGTATTAGGTGCATTAAATGTCCTTGAGAAAGGAAATGTTTGCAGATTTGCAAAGGGAGTTGGGGTTGGAATTGTGGGTGGGTAGAGAACCCCTACAGACGCAATAAATCGATTGAAAAACAACTAAGCTCCCGGAGTCGACTGCATACCAGCAGAGCTTATAAATCATGGAGGGAAGGCAACCGCTCGAAAGCTCCACCAACTGTTTAAAACAATATGGGTTAAGGATGTCACTCCAGAATAATGGAAAACCTCAATACTCGGCCCCATTTTAAAAAAAGGCGACAGATCTCAGAATAAGGAGAGACGGTTCACCAACTGTTCGTGCACTCCAAAAAAGCCTACGATTTAGTCGGAAAGCAAATACTTTACCATATTGTAATTGAGTTGGGAATCCCGAAAAAAATATGCCGCCCTCATTCAAATTTGCATGAACGAAAACAAAGGGCGATTTAGAATAGGAAACCACTTCTCAGAACAATTTGAAATCCGGGACGGGATAAAACAGGGGGACAGACTCTTAACATGTCTTTTTAACTTTGTGCTCGAGTACGTCAGCAGAAAGGTACAAGACGACAACTTGGCCGGATTATCCCTGAACGGCGTCACACAAGTGCTCGCATATGCGGATGATATCGCCATTTTGGACGATAATCTAGAAACTGTAAATAAAGACAGTGAAATAATCATGCAATCGGCAGAAGAGGTGGGCCTAGAAATAAATGAATACGGCGCCATCGGGTAGACCTCGGGGGAGACACATTGTAGCGATTCTAACAGATACACACAATTCACAAGCAAAAATAGTGAAGAACACCGAACGAAAAAAAATCGAATAAGAAAAATACATCAGAACCGTATACCAAGCGATAAAATAAAAATAATTCATACCAGTGGAAATCAAATTCAAAACACGGTCAGTAGTCTGATGCTTCACTGCTTCGCTTTTCAATCGTTTCATCGTGTGTTCAATTCACCTTCTTCACTATCCTTGCTTAACGCTATAACATAACCGTTAGGGGCAAGATATTTGAAAAAGTTAAAAAGTTTAAATATCTGGGAACGATACTGACGACCAATAACGAAATGTCGAAGGGGATTAACAAAAAACTGCTTTCCGGCAACGCTAGTTGGTTCGGCGTTTACAAACCTAGAAGAAAATAAAGTTTTAAGGATTATCTTTGGCGGTAGCTATGACGAAGATTCAGGACAATGGAGGGAACTCCACGACCTGGAATTAGAAGAGATATACCGCAAACCTACAATAGTGGGAGTAATTAGGTCGTGAAGATAGAGATGGGCAACGATAAGACCGTGTGTAGAATTATTGACGGTAGTCCAACGGGAAAGAGGCCGACAGGACGGCCAGGACGGAGATGGGAGGACAATGTTAGGTTTGACCTTGAGGAAATCGGATGGTCAAGGAGACTGCATAGAACAGGGAACGATGACGCAGCCGAATCGGCGAGGTCATGAACTACCGGCTTACTATAGGCCAATAAATAAAACAGAAAATAGATAGAAAAAAAAAACAGCATATTATATGACAGGGTTGGAGAAAGGTATCATTTGGACATCCGCCACACACTTCGTATTAGCAGACTGTTAATTAAGAAGCATATCTCGAAATGTAATGTAAAAGTACGAAAGCAATCGAAACTAACGTTGTATATAGGAACCGAATAGACAAGTATGACCACATCAATTGCAATCTTCATGAATTTGGTTTGAAAGTTTAAGATTTGAATGAAGAATAAAGTGACTTCCTCGCAGTGGGTGAAGCCTACCATTCACAAATAAAATATTTACGTATACAAAGTTATATATCTATAATCCTCATCATCCGCACTACAACCGGGAACCGGTCTTGGCTTTATTTAGCAAGTCCTGAGGCTTATTAAATTTTCCATAATGATTTGTTTTTTCCGGGCAAGGTGATTAGTTTTGCGCCAGAGGCTCCCCGACGGGGAAACGAACCACGGTCTCCCGCGTAACAGGCGGGTATACTAACCAGTATACTATCTATAATCATCATCATCATCATCGGCACTACAACCTGGAACCGGTCTTGGCCTTATTTAGCAAGTCCTGAGGCTTGTTAAATTTTCCATAATGATTTGTTTTTTCCGGGCAAGGTCATTAGTCTTGCGCCAAAATCTATAATACTCGAATACATTTTATTTACACTAAATATTACAATAATATGGAATTTTAAATAATCAAAAAGGATATGTATTTACCAAAATTGTTAGGACTAAAACAAAATGTGTCCTAAATAATCATAGCGAAAATTGTTGATGAGATAAGAATGGAAAAAAGGACCTAACCCAAAGTCATGTTGTTTAAAATCCACATCACGTATAATAAACTACGACCATAAATATAACTAAAACATAGCAATGCGTTATATCCAGGAGAAGCAGTGTGGATATATATTCCCAAGTTCTCTCCGCTCCAATCGACTACACTGAAATATGTGCACAAAGAGAACATGAGTATTACGATGTATTCACTTATCATTGTTCAGATATCAACCCGCCGCCAATCTTTCAGAGACACCGACTAAGCAACCAACGACAACTGCAAAATATTGCAATAAAAGGACAACTCACCTTCACGACAACGTCAACTTTATCATTATTGTCTTGGCTTTGCAACATGTCAGTCACATTTTTTTCATCCCTCACATAATATGATGCACAACAAAATGTCCTTAACATCACATCACCCAAACAAAGGTGCATTTTCTTTCTATAGAGCTCACTTGCAAAATTTATTAACGTCAGCTCCCTATAGAAATTGAATAATAAAACCAAACAGATTTGTTCCTTCAAGGAGACCTTACTCACATTTTTACGAGACTTCTTCACGAAATTATTTATTAAAAAGAAATGGGATTCGATATCAACTGGTAACCACTAATCTTAGGCGCCAGTCAGTTCTAAGGACATTATTCTTTACCCCTTCGTTATTTTGATGCGGTTAATCGTGCAAACTTTAAATCTATATTTGTGGAGTGCTCAACGCAAATTCTTGATTTTAAGGTAAAAGAGGATGTTTACGACAAAACTTTTCAAGTACTGTTAAGGGATGGCGATTCGGGTGATGAATTGTAAGGGTAAATTTCTACGAGAGAAGTATTGCATATATGAACCCATTGTTTATCACTAAAAAATGTCTGGATGTAGAGTGCTAGATTCGCAAACCAGGTTCTTTGTTTAAAATGAATTTATTATGTTTAATTAATAGAGATTGAACTATTCGGACACCTCTAAAACAGGTTCGATTGCTTTCATACTTACACTATTTGCTGCCATTTAATTCGACGATTATCCACATCCGCACCAACTCCAAACATACAGAAATGACATTAATTATAATACCTAACCACGTGCCTTATATACTGAATTGCTTCATCTCCTTTAGTAATGCGTCAGGGAAAAGGAGAAGAGGAAAAGAGGACAAATTAAAAGAAAAGGAGGGAAAAATAATTAAGGAAAGAAAAAACAAGAAGAAAACAAGGGACTGATAAAAAGAAACAAAAAAAAATAACAAGAAGAACGAAGAAACCATTTAAAAAAAAGCGAAAGAATTAAAAGAAAACATTTCCAGACGACGAACAAATTTGTCAATTTGGGAACTCGCACACAAAGTGTTATATATAATATATAACAGTCTGTATCAACCACTGGCATTTCAGTACACACGGACACATCTGCTAAAATGTAAATTTGTTAAATATATATCCATGTATAAAACTCAACACATACCCCGGGTTACAATCTTAGAACTAACAACAACTTAGTTTTATTATGTTTTGTTGTGCCACAAGAAAAGGGTGATAGATCAAGAGAACAGTACTAAATTACTGATCCTGATCAAAGATAAGGAAAACAAATGAATGAGTTGAAGAAAACAAAGGGATCTATGGTGGGATGGCGGCGACATATTAAAAAATATTCAACACTACACGTAACATATGAACAATACGACGAGAGAAAAGTAAAACAAAGACACAGGAAGATTTGGACAACACAGAGAACAGGAGAAGGTGGAACAAAGAATTAAATCTACAGATCAGAAAAGAAAACAAGAATGTTTTTGGATAGGAAATGATGAATCAAATCAACGCAACACAAAGAGAAGAAAAAGGAACAATCAAATATGTTATATAATTAAGTTCATTTAATTATCACCCCCCTATTGCAATCTCGTGTCGGCACATGAATATCCTTTACCAATATCTACACATCACATACAAATACAATAGAATACTTCCACATACAATAGATAAATAATTAAAATAAATTAAAACCCCCTATTTCAAAATCACTAATATACTGCACACAGCCATAGTCTCCCTAATAGTCTCCCTAATTCCGTTTCCACAAAATAACAATCGTCCTGTAATGAGGAAGCGGAACAAAAAATGATATTGAATGGAACGAGACGAGATTTCCTTCTTCTGAATCAATTCGTGTACGCGTGCGGTTGTGCTACGGAAGATTAAATCAAATTTTAAAAACCAATAGTTAAAGAAAGGAATAAACCCAATTGTGGATCGAAATTAAAATAAGAATAAAAAATAGTTTCCAAATTGAATTTCCATTTTGTTGTTTGAGTGCGCTGAATGTGCGTGAAGTTCTGATGTGGCCGATGATACAGGCAAATATTTGATAAGTGAATAAAATTCTTTTTCGAATTCCACAAAGACAATAGCAACAAGAAACAGACGACCTGCATTCGAGTCACAGAAAGAGTTCTTCGGGAACAGTGGGGGACAGATGCAGGTGACTATGATACGAAGACACACCAGCGGGTTTTCCTTCAAGGAGTAAATTAGGGGTGAGTTTGGTGAAGGAAATATAAAATATAATTGCTGAAATATCTTTAACAATTTGGCGCAGTCGGCACCCACTATTTGGCTGTGTACTAGTGATCGAAAGATCGACTTTAAATCCCATAGTCAAAACAACTTTGGTGCGTGTTAAGAGAAAATACAAAACCAAGAAATCACCACGGCGCAAAAGAAAAGAAGTTCATTCAACACTGCACTAAGGACAACATGGGTTAACCCTTATGTCAATGACCGGGTACCCGGGTGCCCATTTCGATGTTTTAAAATGTCAATTGTGACGAAATGATTACTGTCGGTAAAGTTGGTCACTGACATAAGGGTTAAGGATAAGTACAAGTAAATAAACGCAAATAAATATAAATTACAGAACAAAAAATCATCAGTCTCTGTATTTTTGAGGATCCTCGGTCCACTATCGACACAGAGCAACACATCCAAAACATCGTTGTTTCGAGCTGGAAATAATTTTTAGAAGTCAGCCGAATTTATTATTATTATTATTATTTATTGGAACGCTGGAACTCGAAAGTTCATGATTTCACTGACTCGGCTGTGCTGTCGTCGGCTGTCCTGTGCACTCTCTTTCCACGCTTCGTCTTCCGATCCGATCTTCTCAAGTTTCTTGCATTGTCCTCCCATCTTCGTCGCTGTCTTCCTATCAGTTTCTATTACAATTCTACATACGGCTCTGTCACTGCCCATTCTCGTTACATACCCGGCCCATCTTAATCTTCGCCACCGATCATTCTCACCATTGTCAGTTTGGTGTACAGACCTTACAATTCGCGACAATAGTGAAGATCGTCTGATTCAAACCGACGCTATGACGGTTATAACCACTAAAAATTGAACCAATGCTCAACACTTCAGGCCACTGCCGCGTGTACGAATTCGATTTCTAAACTCAAGTACACTCAACTGATGAGGAAATGCTATGTTATTGCCACAGACTTTCCTCCATTTTCCTACCTCTTCATCACATCTACCAACGAAGGTAATCCTAAAAACTTTATTTTCTTCTCGCTTTGTAAGCGCCCATCCAACTATCGTTACTGGAATGCAGTCTTTTGACAAGTTCCTTTGAGATTTCGTTACTGGCCATCAGTATTGTTCACAGATATTTAAACTCTTTAACTTTTCCAAATATCTTGCCCTTAACGTTTATGTGTGTTCCCTGAGGGCAACCTCATCCCGCCATAATCATATATTTCGTTTTGTTTCCATTTATTTCTAGCCCCACCTCATTTCCGATTGCATGATGATTTCACTGTTTTTACCAACAGTTTCCAGATTATCGCCCAAAACGATGATGTCATCCGTATATGCGAGCACTTGTGTGCCCCATTGCAGCGACCCAATGCTAGATGTTGTTAGGAAGGAATCTACATATTCACTGACATTAACACGAAAACAAATAGATTTCCATCAGCTGAGTTTTAAAGACCCACTCAGGATCAGCACCGACTCTACACGAAGAATTTTGGATTCCAATAACCAGAGAGAATCGAGACCACATTGGAAATGAGTAATAGCCGATCAAGTTGGGGTATATTCAGAGTTATCTCCACAAGCACTCACTCAAGCAAAATAAATAAAATAAAATTGAATTGAAAAAAAAAAAACGTTTCCTGTGTTTTTACAGTGTCTCAATATTTTGAAAAGTAGGCCCCCTGTGCATCAATTCAGCGCCACCAGGGTATTTTCCAATTTTCATAGGCCCCCTGGAACTCTACACCCGAGGTACCCTTGATGAATCTCGTCGAAGAGTTCAGAATCACCATCGAGTTAAAATGCCGTAACTGGATGTCTCTCTTAATGCGGAGGATCAAAAAAAGTCACTGGAAGCCCGGCCGAGGCTGTACAGTTGTTATGACCTTAGATTTCCCAAGCTAAGTCATTGAAGTTCCCTTTTATTTCAGGTTCAAAAACGTACTAACTGAAATCTTGATCAGTTTATTCCAACGTCTCGAAGCCAAGTCCCGCTGCTTCCCTCGCTTCACTGACAATCCCCACTACCACTGCCTGGTCAGTGGGCTTTATCCTATACAGGGAAGAATCAGTCCCTATTCTCTCGAAACACACCCTGTAGTAGCTTAAGCAGCCAAAAAAAGCACTAGATCATATAAAACTCGAGCGAAGTTTAGTTCGTCTCTACTTTCTTTGCGATGTTTTCACTATGGGTGGATGTTAAAATCTACATCGGATGGAACTCAATTGTATGCTTAGTTTCTATATCGATTAGAAAAAGATTAACGGAACTTTAGGAACTACAAAAAAAAGCTGCTTTTTTAATTATAAAAAAAAATTATGTTCTCCAAGTGGCTTCGACTGACTTGCTGTCATTGTTTAAGGCGGATTCGCACATTCCCAAAACACGTTGACAAGTTGCTTTTCGAATTACGCAAGATTCCCCTAAATGTTTTCTTGTAACTGGTCTATTGTTGTCGGCTTACCTTCACAGACTGTTGATATTAAATATTCCCAACGAAAACAATCACTCGAAGTAAGATCCAAGCTCCAGGGGCACCATTCAATCTTTCCTCTTTGTGGTATGAGCTTTCCAGGGAACACCTCCTCCAATAGGCCATTAGATCAATCCTTGTGGCCGTTTAATTTCATATGCGATGAGATGTAAAACGGGATGAAAAATTCTTCCCAAGGCGATTCTCTTCAAATCCAAGACCTGCCTCCTCTTGCAAGTGTAGTTCTTTTTCCTTTTTGTGGATTTTTTTTCGTACCGACTCATTAGTTTATGATGGCTTTCATTGATAATTTTTACTTTTCACTGGGCTGCCTGAAACATGGTGATCCATTTACGAATAGATTTTGGGATTCGCGCTTCGTAGATATCTCGTAAACCGAAGTGAGCACATTTGTCTCGAAATCGTCACAGAATAATTATTTACGTGATACGCGTAAACATAAAACGCACTTTGTGCTCCTATCAACAGTTCCATGATGATTACAAATTAATCGGAATGGTGTGTGTGTGTTACGTAGTAAATCCCCCACCACCTTTATCCCGCCGAGAAAATATACATTTACATTTTTGATTAAACATATAACATATAAAACATTAATACACTTTTCATTTTGCACACATAAATATTAACATCATCATCATCATCATCGGCACTACAACCGGGAACCGGTCTTGGCCTTATTTAGCAAGTCCTGAGGCTTGTTAAATTTTCCATAATGATTTGTTTTTTTTCCGGGCAAGGTCATTAGTCTTGCGCCATAGGCTCCCCGACGGGGAATCGCACCCCGGTCTCCCACGTGACAGGCGGGTATATACATAAATATTATACATAAACTTAAATGCACACAAAACGTTAAATTACACGTAAAAGGGTTATTACGTCATCGAGAGGAGGCTAGCATAATAGCAACTAATAGTGCCGATAGTGGCCCTCTCTAACACCGCCTAATGTAATGGACTTCGTCATCCTTTCTATTTGAATGTCGAAAGCGGTCCCATTCGCCTGTCCGTACGAACGCTCCTCCGCCTCCCTGCAACGTACAATGGCCTGCTTCACATGGGAAACGAAGCCAATTCTTCGTTGGAGATTTGCGGTTGGAAAGAGTTACTTGGGCGCTGCTTCCAGCTCCAGGGACCTCCCGGGTGGCGCTTCACTTGTCAAGCAGTACGCTTCACCGCCTAACCTCGTGGGTAGCCACATAAGGAAGCTCTCCCCCACCTCTTTCGCCAAACAACTAAGGGTTTTTCTTCTGCAGCTATCTAGGAACGTTTGAAGTTTACTACCTACGTTTGGATCCTTTTGCCCAGAGAACACCGGGATCGTCTTTAAGATGAGATCGAAAATCCTGTCTATACCTAACACTGTTCGTGAAGGAACTGGCGGATGGATCGGCTCAAAACCGTCGGTGTGCCCGGCGTAGGTGAGGAAGTGCGATCGTCCCTTGGCGTACTCTGGAGCTTTAGGCAAAGGAGAGCTCGCGCTTGGTTTCCTAGTACCTACCTCAAACAATGAAAGGTAAGAACAGCGTGCACATTGATGAAAACAAGAAAACATCTGAAAGGAAACAAGCAGACCACTTACGGCACTATTTGCTGCCATCTGGGGAGGGTTCTCTCGAAGACATAATATCCCTTTTAAGTGTAATTTAACGTTTTGTCTGTTACGTTTAATTCGAAAAGTGTAAATTGTGTTTTGTATTTAAGTTAATGTTTAATATTTTTGTGTGTAAATTGAAGAATTTAATAATGTTTCATATGCTATAGTTTTCATCAAAAATGTAAATTCTCGGCGGGGTAGAGGTGGCTAATAACCTTGCCCAGAAAAACAAATTATTATGGAAAGTTTAACAAGCCTCATACTTGTTAAATATGGCCAAGACCTGATCCCGGTTGTAGTGCCGATGATGATGATGATGAATATTTACCTTTTTTTTAAATAGTGGGTTGACCAAAAAGTAACTGTGTATTTTTTGCACTTTTTTCAGTCAGTTATTAATATAAAGGACCGAGATAAATCAAGGGCATACGAAGGTTGCTGAAAAGTTTCCGACTTAACAAAGATACAAGACATTATTTCTTAAAATTTATTTTTAATTTTCTACATAGTCTTTTTGTAACTCTACACATTTCTCCCAACGATGGTCCCATCTCTCCAATCTGTCCAAATAGTACTCGGCGTTTTTCTCTGCAAAATACCTGTTCACGGAGGCGATTGCCTCCTCATTTGACGAAAATCTTTGTGGTTCGAGCGCAATTTTTAGATTAAGGAACAAAAAGAAGTGGCTTGAGGCTAGATATGGTGAGTAAAGCGGACGGTCAAGCAGTTCAAACCCTAATTCATGGATTTTTGCCACGGCAACCGCTGAGGTGTGAGACGGTGCGTTTTCTTGGTAAAACTGTTACCGACATCGCGTAATTTCACCTCTCTGCCTGTAAACGAAAGAAAATTCGTCAAGTAGCTAATTTGCATAAACTGCTTTATGCGAATTCTATTTGGCAGTAAAAATGACTTTTAAAAAGGCGTTAGCAACGAATAAAAAATAGAAACGTCAACGGCAAAACATATAAAAAAAGATTCAATTCTCATACTCATTAGAAAAACAACTGTGACCAAGTTTGTGTTTATAAAAATTACGTTAAATAATAGTAGGTCTGTGAAAAAATATTTGTGAAAAGTAAAACTCATATATAATAACCGTCATCAACAAACAGCCAGCTGAACAGGGGGAATCAAGAACTCAACTCTCCCTGCAACCTGCACACCAGGGACCACCAACATCGACGGCTCCACAGTCCGATCCCCAAGTAAGTCAGTACCCTTACTTATACCCCTTTTCCTATATTATATTACACTGTATTTAAAAATAATCTAACAAAAAAGGGGTTTTCTTTTTCTGCAAGTGTGGCCGTTTTTCCACAATTTCTGCCTTCAGTTGGTCAAGTAATGATGCGTAGTATGCCGCTGTAATGGTTTTTCTTTTTGAATTTAATCGATTAAGATAACTCCATAACTATTCATCCTTGTGAGTAAGGCGTTAGAATATACTCACAGCTAGGCCGGCTTGTCGTAAGAGGCGACTAAAGGTCGAGTGGTAGCCTGGGTTCCAACGCCCTGTGCGCCTGGTGAAATACCACCCCATCAAGCTTTAGGCTCCGTGAAATGGTCGGGAGAAATCCCTGGCCATCTTTCGGAGCTTGGCTGATGGACCGGTTCGAGAAAAGGTTGGTTAGGTGGTAGACGGTCCCAGTGTGAGATGTCTCCCCGTCACGCTGTACATACCGCGACGTCGCCGAGAGAAATCTTCGACGGGGTTTCGGATGTGTGGCTGATGACCCGGACTGACACGGAGTTGGGTCATGATGATACCTTCTGATATAAAGAATTCCGGAGGTAAACTAGTCTCCCATTCGGATCTCCGGGGGGTACTATGTCAGGGGGAATATCATGCAGATATCATGATAAATAATGGGACTTTGAGAGGTTCGTCATCGCATAACCGGGCTCGCTCTCGAGGCTCGGCCCACGCTCGACTGGTGACGACATTTTGTAACATCAGGGGCATCGGTTTCACCAATACGAATGTAAACGCCGACCACCAATATTTGCAAAACCTGATGTCCTTGCCCTAGCTGACACCCAGGTCGATCCGTCAACTGATTCGACATATTTTCATTGCTCAGGATACGACTTACATTCGAGATTCCGTTTTAAGGGCGGAGTCTGTGTCTTCGCGCGGTCCAATCTGGCTTGCCAGAAGATGGATGCGTTGGAATCCAATAATATGAAGATCGTATAGTTGAGGGTCGGACTGAGGAATTCTGTGAAATTTATTTGTTGCCTTTATCGCTCCCCGAATGACGATCGACCAGCGACATTTATCGAACATATTTCACATACCGTCGACTGTATACAGATCAACCACCCAGCCTCTGAAATTGTTGTCCTTGACGATTTTAATGTGCACAATTCCGGCTGGTTGTTACATTCTAACAGAACCGACGAGGCTGGGAGGCTGGCGGAGATGTTTCCTGTAAGCCACAACTTGACTCAACTCGTGGAGGAGCCAACGCGAGTGCCGGATGCCCGAGGCGATTATGCGAACACCCTGGATCTATTTTTGACATCCGAACCGAGTATTTGTACCGTAGAGGTTTCTGCGCCACTGGGAAACTCAGATCACTGCTTGGTATCTGTCGCGCAAACACTTACACATCAAGCGAATAAACAGCCTAGGCGGCTTCGCCATGTATGGAAGTATGGGGCTGCTAACTGGGATGATTTGCAAGATTTCTTCACATCCTTTCCATGGTCGGAGGTGTGCTTGGAAAACTCCGATGTTAACGCTTGCGCGGAGTCGGTCGCAGAGATTATTCTTCTGAGGATGGAGATGTATATTCCACATTCCATTACACCGGCAAAAAATAGAGCTTTTAAGCAATGGCGCTCCAATCCCACCGATGTTAACAGAACGAATTTTGTTAGAATCAGAGACGCGTACAACCAGGCGATTGATACCGCGAGAAAGCTCACAACGACCGGGTGATCAATAAGCTCCTTCGGTGCCCAACTGGTTCGCGCTCCTTCTGGTCAATGACAACAGCTGTCAGCGGTAATTTCACAACCTCCTCTTTCCCTCCGTTGATGACAGACAGTGGGACGTTTGTCACTAATTCAAAGGATAAAGCTAATTTATTTTCCGCAAATTCAAACCTCGACCCCGGCCTTTTGGAGCCACCTGTGATCGCGGCGGTACGGTCTCCCATGTGGGATGTGAGATTTCGTCCGTGCACTATTCAACGCATTCTACGTGAACTGGATTGAACCGGCCCGGGCGGAATACCAGCAATAGTCCTTAAGAACTGTGCTCCAGAATTATCGCCGGTTCTTGGCAGAATTTTCCGCTTATCTTATGCACGGAGGACCTTTCCTGCCTGCTGGAAAATCACTCGAGTTCAACAAATAAGTCGTTTTTAACGCAGCATAGAGGCTTTTTGCAGATACTCAAGTACTTTAAGATTAATAACAGAGAGTTTTTCAGTTGAACCACCACCATTGTTGTTGAACATTATACGACTCAAAAGCAGGGTTCAAAAGTATCTTGATTTGCTAGTCGTTCTGTCACCTTCGCCTGTACTGTCACACTAAAGCATATTAGATAAAGCCCTTTTAACACATTTATTGTAAAACATTATATAAAAGGGGTAATAAGTGATTCGGGGTTCATTCGAAAATGTCATTCGAGTGGAGTATCTGGCTGACTTTCGAACAGACAACTTGTCTCACAGTTTTGCTCGTGCCATTTATCTTCATCATCATCATCGGCACTACAACCGGGAACCGGTCTTGGCCTTATTTAGCAAGTCCTGATGCTTGTTAAATTTTCCATAATGATTTTTTTTTTCTGGGCAAGGTCATTAATCTTGCGCCAGGGGCTCCCCGACGGGGCATCGAACCCCGGTCTCCCGCCCTCGATAGTATAGTGGTAGAGCCCCATTTATCTTAATCAACCGTTATTTTCACAATAATTTTCACAATTTAATTATCATTATCTTGTTTTCTTTGCCACGTTTTCCGCATACAAAAATTTGAACAAGTGTATAACCGTTAAGTTATGGCCCCTGGGCCACGTGTGTTAAACAAAATTAAGCCCAAACGGTTGCGTTACGACCACTTTATTGGAGACCAAACTCCTCCCGATAAACTTTCAAAAGTGAACAATAAAGTGCTAGAAAAATCTAAAATGTGTTCAAACACTAACTTTTTTCAACCACTTCAAAGTCTGATGGAAGACTCTCCTGAAATGGATCCGACCAATGACGAACAGTGCGCAGAACTTCCTAAAGAAACCGTTCCGCCAATTGTGGTGTTAAATACAACTAGTGCTAAAGTGCGTGATATTTTGAGCAACATTAAGATAGAAAAATACTTAATTAAAAACATTTCGCTTGGACAAAAAAATATGTGCCCCAACAATGGACATATATAACAAAATCAGAGCCGAACTCTTACGGTTAAAATGTGAGTTTTTTACCCACTCGCGTAAGGAAAATCGTCCATTAAAGGTAGAGTTATCCGGATTAGACCTGATTACTAACGATATAGTGAAAAATGAACTAATTACACTGGGGATAAAGTGCCCAGATGTTAAAACCATTACATTAAATTCGTCAACAAAAGCCCTGTACAAACACTACTTGTACATCGTCTATATTCAACGCGGTACTGTTAAATTAAACGAACTAAAACGGAACTGCTCCACCTTGTTCAAAACCATCGTTCGCTGGGACTTTATAAAACAAAATCCAGGTAAGGTCACACAATGTCACAATTGCCAACTTTACGGTCATGGCTCGATGCATTGTCATATAAATAGCTTCTGTGCAATATGTTTGGGAAACCATAAAACATCCGACTGCAAAACGAATGAGGTCATCAAGTGTGCAAATTGTAGTGGGCCACATAAATCCACCGATCCAGAATGCATAAGCCGAAAGCAGTACATAGACATTCGCCGCAAATTATCCCCACGCAGGCGTGGTACAGGAAATACAACGTTCCTACAGCCTCCGAGTGACAAACAGCAGCCAGTGCCCGACCGATTATCCATTGATAATTTTCCTCCACTACCCCGATCTGTGCGTCAACCTTCACTTCCTTCATCCACCTGGGCTTCTGGCCTCCATCAAACCCAGCAACCCTCCAACAGTGATACGACACACACGAAGAAAAATCCGTCTGAAACTATAACTAATGATAACTTGTTCTCATTTAGCGAGATAAACTCTCTTCTTAATGAAGTTGAAACCAAGCTTAGTGCTTGTCAAACTACAGATGACCAATTTAACGTCATTACTTCATTAGCTATTAAGTACATATACTCGGAAAAAACGTGAAGCTCTCTTAACATCATAACTTGGAATGCGAGAAGCATCAAAAGCAAAAAGCATGAATTTTTTAGTTTCTTGATAAATTTTAATATTGATATTGCACTTGTTTCAGAAACCTGGCTCAAACAAGACATTTCTTTCTCACACCAAAATTACATATGTTATCGCCTAGACAGGGTACATGCTAGTGGTGGAGGTGTCGCCATTGTTGTGAAAAAATGTATAGAACATTCCTTGCGTCCTTCATTGCACCTTAAGTTAATTGAGGAAATTAGTATAGATGTAACATTAAGTGACAACTCCAAGGTGAGTCTTTTTTCGGTCTATTTCCCTGGAGGAAATAGAAACATTGAGAAATCTACTTACTTTAAGCGGGATCTGCAAAAATTGTATAGAGTCAACACTCGAAACAAGGTAATTATTGGTGGTGATCTAAACTGCAGACATCAGTCGTGGAATTGTCTTAGGGAAAACAGCTGGGGTAACATTTTACTAGATGTTGCTGAATCCAGCCCAAGTTTTTCCATACTTTATCCACTTCTCCCCACCTATATCCCAGCGAGTGCTAACAAGAACCCCTCAACTCTTGATCTATATATCACTAATATTCCAAATTACTGCACAGTACCATTAACTCTAAATGCGTTAAGTTTAGACCATCTTCCGATCAGCCTCACAGTGAATAATACAGTAGTTGTAAATCGTACCAGTTTATACCACAACTATTCCGCCGCCAACTGGAATTGTTATAAATCATATATAAACACGAACTTGGTTCTAGGTGATACCAGCCTAAATTCTATAACCTGCAGCGAGCACATTGATATCGTATGCAACAATTTTGTTTCTGTTATCAATAGAGCGGCCGATCTTGCGATACCTAAATGTTCCACTGCTCCAGTTGATAAGGCACCGCTTCCTGAAAATATCTTACATCTGATTAGGCTACGAAACTCTGAAAGAAGAAAATGGCTGCGTTATAGAATCGATTCTTTTCTAGTTAATGTTAAAGTCTTAAATAATATCATTAAAAACGAAATCTCAACATATAGGAACAAGTGTTGGAATAAACACCTTTCCTCTCTTGACAAAGCAAGCAAACCGTTCTGGAAAATATCAAAAATTATGAAAAAGAGAGGGTCAAGTATTCCTCCGTTTAAAGTTCAGGGCAAGTTGTTTATTTCTTCAGTGGAGAAATCGAAGCTAACACGTTTAGTAAGAACCACTCCATATCCATGCATCTAAGCGACGCGTATACTGAAGCTGAAGTTGCTAACACTATCCATGTACTTTCTCAAACACCAGCTGAAAGTACTTACGGAACTAATATCAGCAAAGTTAAAGAATTGAACTTAAAAAAGGCTGTTGGTCTTGATAATATTAACAACAGATTAATTAAAGCACTTCCACCTGCTGCAAGTAACTATTTAACGTTCATTTTCAACGCTTGTCTTAAGAATTGTTATTTTCCGGACTGTTGGAAAACAGCAAAAGTAATACCTGTTTTGCTGTTGTGGGGGTTGTTCCTCAGGAAGCGCGTTTTCTTGTCCTGAAAAGGACGTTGGATCTCTTTATTGATTGCTCCTGGAACAACACACTTCAGCAAGGGTTCGTTACCGTGCTTCCTCTGACCCAGAGGGAACAGCAACATCCTGATTGTTCGTGGGACGTAACCTAGGGGATAGTGTCCTTATACCCTGCAACCTTAGTACTGGTTCCTGTACCGATTTCTTTGGAGTCGTGCTGGTATATATATATATAAAAAGAATCATCCAACGTTGGGTGCCGGCACAAAATTTCCAAAGTAGTGAAAGAAGTTTTTTATTTTGGATTTAGTTTTATTGATTTAATTTGAATTTGAAAATAACTGCTCTGTGGCAGGAGGATCTAGATACTGCGGCCTCGAGATCGTTTTGCTATCCCTTTATAAAGGAAAACACTTCGAAAATTGTATCCCAAAGATACACATTTTCGTACAACAATCTCAATTTGTTGGGTATTTCGAGCGAGATGTTGTATTTACACAAAATAAGAATGAATTCTTACGAAACTATTACGCAGATGTGTGAATGTATCTGCTTTTGGTTTTTGTGTGTTTTCCTGAATGGAAAATTTTCAGATAGAGATAACGATCTCTGAATTTTAAATTTTCATGATGCCGTGGAGCAAATTTGAACAATAAACGAATATTAGATTCGTTTATTGTGAATTTTTATTTTAATTCGGATTTTGGATTAAACTTCGCCGTGGGGGCAAATGTTATGCGATAAACGAATGTTTGATTCGTTTATTGCGAATTTTGGATTTTGTTTGGGTTTTTGTGGGTTTTGATGGTTTTTTTGGTTTTAGCTTAAAATAGCTAGGATTTGGATGTAGGAATGGGGGAAAAAGGTAGTAGGGCTTTTTGGAGCACTACATACCTATCCCGAAACCCGGCAAACCGAAGAACAGCCCCGAAAGCTACAGACCTATTAGTCTACTTAGCTGTCTAAGTAAGCTCTTAGTAAAAATCATTAAGGAAAGGATTGATCGTTTTGTGGAAGACAATAACATCTTACCAAACTTTCAGTTCGGTTTCCGTGGTGGTCACAGCACAATCCACCAAGTCTTGCGCATTAAAAACCACATAGCTGGTCAATTCATCGGCAAGTAGTCAACGGGGCTGGTTCTTCTAGACATCGAAAAACCCTTTGATACGGTATGGCACGATGCCTTGATTTATAAGCTACTAAAACTTAAGCTGCCAATACCACCTATCAAAATTATCCAGGGCTTTCTTCGTTCGAGAAAATATGTTGTGAGTTTAGGAACCGACATATCCTCTACTCAGCAAATCCACTATGGTGTACCCCAAGGCTCGGTCCTTGGTCCCATATTATTCACATTGTTTGTCGCAGATTTACCATGGCTAGGTGAAAACATTCAGGTAGCTATGTTAGCCGATGATACGGCCATTTTCTCTTCGGGTGCCTTATTCACTAATGTCTACAACTCTTTGCAAACAGCTCTTGACAAACTAGCAGTATATTACAGGAAATGGAAAATAAAAATAAATGTTAATAAAACACAAGTTGTCTGGTTTTCGAGATGTAGGAAACGCTGCTACCTACCAAATGGCACTAAACTCGGTATGTGTGGAGTTGATATTGATTGGTGCGAAGACTGTAGATATCTAGGTATTATTCAAGATAAAAAACTTGTCTTTCAGAAACACTACACTTCAACAATTGACAAAATAAACAAAGTCGTAAGAGTTATGTATCCATTAGTGTGTAGAAAGTCAAAGCTTACCATTGAAAATAAAATTATAATATTTAAAACCATTTTTTCAAGCGATACTCCTGTACGGGGCCCCTGTATGGTGTAATTGTGCTCGCACACACAAAATAAAATTGCAAAGGTGTGAAAATAAAATATTGAACATTTTGCTGAATTTGCCATGGCATTATTCGACACATGAACTACATGAAAACGCTAACGTTAAACCGGTAGAGTTCCTTATTGGCGAAATCAATCGAAACTTCTTCGTCAATTGTTCTTTTTCTGACAATGTTCTCGTTTCCCGTCTTGCGTTATCCTAAATCACTGCATATGTACTCTGTCTATGAAAATTATATCGAGGTCATTACTATATAAAATAACCGGAAGCTCGTGCAATATTAGTCTTAAGATTCAAATAAGGGTTTTTTATTGTAGTTTTCCCCTTAATTTATTATTTGTTATTCATTAAAATTGTGGTATTGTCGTTATATAGATTTAAGATTATAGTTGTAAAGGAATTGCTATCCTATCTCTTAAGTACTAGTTGTAAAATATCATCATCATCATCATCATCATCATCATCATCGGCACTACAACCGGGAACCGGTCTTCACCTTATTTAGCAAGTCCTGAGGCTTGTTAAATTTTCCATAATGATTTGTTTTTTCCGGGCAAGGTCATTAGTCTTGACCCTTTATGAGGGGATAAATGAAAATTATGACAGAAAACGTCAGCGGGTAAATCTTCCTTTTGAATAGAGAATTTGACACTGTTTTTGGTTTCGCCTTCATAGCAGTTGTAAAATATACCATAAATGTAATTATCTACTAAATAAAAATTGAATTGAATTGAATTGTCATTCGAGTGGAACATATTTTCGTTAAACCTAAGACACTTTTTTAATCTATATTGTAACGAAAACTTCGTTAGCTCCACAACCCCCCATGCACATTGTAAGCGAATGCAATACAAAGTCTGCCAATATTTGCCAACAGGATGAAGCGAAATCAGCACCAAAAGTGCACCCAGCAAAGAGGTGTCCTTATCCTATTCCCAGTAGGCAATCCGACGTTTCCAGATTAGAATTGGAAGTCCACCGTTTCCTTGCGCTGTTCTTTCATGAATGCCTTTCATCCAATCCGGCGGATAACCCCCTTCAGCGTACACCTCATGACACACATTTTTGGCAAACGCGATTTATGCACATCACTCCACCGGTTCTCTGGCCAGCATTAGAGGAAACCACATATTCATGCACTTACTTCAAGAAGCTATTCTTTATTCGGCCCCAAAACAAATGTGAGTCCTTGCCCCACGGGTGATATAAATTCAAAGAGTGTATCCCAGACGCCAAAGGTATACATTCACAACTCATTGTCTCGTTTCAGTTGGTTGTAGAGTCATTTTAGCGTTCGCTACTCTGTGGACTCACTTCCCCGATTCACAGTGCTGACTTCATACTACGACACTGTGGCGGCCGGTTCCAACAAGCTTCTGCCCTTTTCCACTGGGGCTGGTTTCTAGGTATTGGCCTCCGTACCACAATAGTACCACCTCTCGTCGCTTGAAATATGCGGTCGATCTGATAAAATGGATAATTTTTCTCCTGGCATTCCATTCTCAAGCCAGCAGTAGCTGTAGCTGAGAATTTATTTTCATTTCAAGTGGAAATGTGAAGGAAGATGATGATGGCAACGGCGACTAGGATGACAAGGAACACGTTGATTTACCCAAGTCCCCGCGCCTCGCGTAGCATGTTATCATCGGGTTCTCGTGTCTCTATTCCAACTCTTAAGGAAGTACGGGTAGAAAAGAAAACGACAGCTAACAATGGAAATGAAAGTAAAAAGGACTCCGCTTGGAGGATGACAGCTTCCGTATGGTGTAGAGGCTTGCGTAAGTGCACATACAACTCGGCATGGGAATGTCGTGCCTCATATCATAACAGTAAAAATGAGAAACCCATTCCGATGGGTTCCAGTGTTGCAAGCAGGCCGGCATACAAGGCAGGCAGGCGACATCCTTTGGCAAGGTTGTGTGACAGCGCGTTTTCTCAAGACGACCCAGGATACTTATTTGAACTTAGCTAAGGTTATAAATGGCTCCAGGTTGTCGGGAGCATTGCGGTGTACTCGTATATTGCCGCTTGCGGTTGGCAAGCCACAAAGAAATGTTTAAATTATTTCGGATTTTATGCGTTCTTCATAATTTAGACGTGATTTTAGGAGATGCTGTAAAAGGACATGGGTTGCCGTAGAAGCCAGTGATAAATGGATGTCTTGAGAAATAAATGCAGACCCCGGAACGGAATGAGTTAAAATCAAATCAAGTTGAACAATGTTTCAAAGAATGTTCAGTAGTAGAAATCTGCTGGTTTGAAGATAGGAAGTTCAAATAGACAAAAAACTTGCAGTAGCCTTCTCTGGTATTGCTCACATATAGAGGAGGTGCTTCTGATTACATCTTCAGTCGGAACCTTGATAACATTAAATGCTGCAAAGTATTGACAGCCTTTGTAGATTTATTGTATAGAGCCTTTTGTTCTGGATACATTCGGCTTAGGGTCTACTGTATAAATTACCAAAGGCTGTAATATTTGGTCCTGAATTTAATGTTGATGGTACGTACATGTCATTCTATTACTCCCAATAGCAGCGATATGTTTTTAAACGTCATGACGGCCGTATTTAACATATGTCGACAGGAGTCGTTTGTATTTAGTATAGTTTAAAAACAGTTTTGTCCCAAATATTTTGTACTTTATATAATTTTGAAACATATTTTGCGAACATATATTTCTTGTTGGGAAAACCTACATATCGTCACTACTTTTTCGTTGCTCACCTACGAAGCGCTTAGTGAACAGTGAAGCATTGTCAAGATATGGCAGTACTTTATTTTTAAATATTATATTCAGCGATTCATTTGGAGTTTTTGTTTTCCGGTAGGGACTTTATTACAGATAAAGTTGTGAAAACATTAAAACGTCATGGTATTTTTGTTCAGTATTATTTGACGTATCATCGTGGACATTTATTTGACAGTTTCATGTCTACAAATTATTCCTCTTGTTGAGGTCCGGCGCCGTGCTTCCTCGGTTGAGGGAAGAGCGGGGACCTTTTGTTTTTCTTTTAGTTATTATTCCTTTTATTTTTCCTTTTATTTATTATTCCGCTCCGATAGAAAGTACGTTTGAGCGGAAATTTGTTGCAATTGATAATTAATTAATTAAGAAAAAAACTAATTCCGTCTCCTTAATATTGTTTATTTTGTGTATCATCTTCTTCACTCAAGGAAAACTTATTCTCAACTCAATACATAAATTTACTTGAGACTGTAAGCAATTCAACTTAATCCGAACGAACTGTATCAACTGAATTTTTTCTATTTCTATTTTTTTTTGTGTGACTTTTCACATCAATCAATTTGGACGAAAATCCAAGTTGCTATGTTTTGAATAAATAAAAAGGTGCAGGTTATTAAGTGTGCTGTAACTGGCAATATTGTGAATGTTTATGAATGGTATGTATTAAGTGAGAATGTAATATATGTTAAGTGAAGTTTTTAAGGATGTGTAAGGAGATTCAGTGTTAAATTTAATAAAGGGTAGTATTCTGGAATACAACACTCTGAATTGCGATCGACCAAAATCAATATCAAAATCATTAAGAGTTTTGTTCAACAATGTCTCCCAGTTTTGGCTAATGGCTTGAGGAATGAGGAAAATTATCATACTCGAGCTTAAGAGCAATTTGGGGAGGTTCACCGGCTGTCATTATATAAAATAAGGTTTTGGTGTCCTATATGGGATAGTTCAAATTACTGGTCCATATTTTTCCAAGATTGAGGCCTGCCGGTACGTAACTGTGAATGCCCTTCGTTATCACGACGATAATTGGTCCACTCTCTCAATGTATTTGCAGTTTCTCTACAATTTGCGAACATTTGTGTATATGCTGCGAGAGAGAATGTCACGTCCAATTTTGGCGGTTGAACCTGTCTACAATTGGTGCAGTGTTCCGCCGAACACGGTTCGCAAGAAGCAGCGAGTCGCCAACGGCACGCCACAGCACACTAAATGAAACACGGAACACTTGCTTTAAACTTTATTTATTGTTTTTTTTGTTTGTAGTCAATTACACGTATCTTTAGTTTTTGCGAGCCTCGACACACACGTAAGCCGATACACACACTCGACCGTTCGCTCCTTTTACTGTGCCGCGTCCGATTAAAAAAAAGGTCAATTCGCGAATTAAAAAAAAACTGAACACTTAATTTTTAATGTTGCCGTCGGTGGCAGTTCGGCAGAATTCTCGATCCTCACGTCCTCCTCGTCGCGTTGACGATCAAAATCTCACTTCGTTGGTCGAAATATACCACCCGATATGGCTATCGAAATCAGACTGCCTGTCTGCCCACACAGATATCCAGATCCCAAACTGGTATCTGTATCTACATGGAAAAATTTTCCTACTTGCTCTGCTAACAGAACTTCCGAATTTCTGTTAGCAGCATGTTATCACGTCCCAGGGGTGATTTTTCATTCCTGAAAGAAGAAACTCGCTCATCATCGAACATCATTATCACCATCCGTGGTGGTGGTCGAAATTCAGTTCGACGGTTGTCAATTGTATGCCGCCTTATTTACATAACACATCTGGCGCGAAGGCCGAAAGATATCCTGCAATTTGCATGGATGCATGGTTCATGGTTTTTGTTTGACTTTTGTCAATACACCCGAAATCCATTAGCTCTTTCTGATGGGTGTGAAATACAAACAGACACCGTGGGATCGGAGTAGTTTCCTTGTAGGTTTTCAACCTCATACAATTTGAATTATCTCGTTGAGATAATTACGGTTGCCGTTTTTTTGTTGTGCCGATCGATTTGGTGGTCTTTATGGCAGCTACCCGCACGTGCATCGTTGGTCGGCTAATTTGCATTGCATAGACGTTTGAAATTGCCGATTCAATGGAATGTTCCTGGGCGCAAGCGGATTGAATGTTTCTTTTTTGTTTCAGGTATGATGACTTACGAATGTTGAGCTTGGCATTAAAAGCTTTGGGGACGTTCAGTTCCTTGCTTTTTGGTGTCGGTCTCAACGTTGGCTGCGAGTTGCAGGCCCTATGGTGGGACTTTGGGGCACGCGTCTGTGGGCGCGTGCAACGCTCTCAGGTAAGTAAGTTCTTTGAAGATAGGAACCTTACCTGCGTAGAATTGTGCGTTCGTAGAACGCTACACAATCACTTGGGATTCTATAAAAATTGCGATGGCGTCGGTTTTTCTTATTGTTTCTTATTGTCCGTTTCCCTCGACTACTCACGAGAAATGGCTTATTCAGTGGGGTTTAAAGAATTTTCTTACCAGATACATATTTGACTTTTTTGTCTCTCATTCTATAAAATTAAAATGGAATAATTTATGTGCACAATCGAATTTTATTATTATTTTTTCTTTTAATCGGTCGAGTATTTTCATAAATACAAAGTTTCTGTGAGATTCCGGGACCTAACATGAGTTATAGCACGTATAGGAACGTATTTGCAAAACCCGTCAAACTCGGTCGGTTTCAATGATCAACTTCAAGTCCTCATGTGTGGTGTCCGGCCATTTTACTGAGCCATTACTGCTGCTGTTTTTGCCCTGTTTAATGAGGGCAAGTGGGATTGGCAGTTTTGCTTTGTTACATCATGCTACGGTTGGTGGACAGTATTTTGCAGTGGAGATAATCTGTTTAGAAGGGCGGGGGGGGGGGGGGGGGGCAACGTCTCTGCTTTCAACCCGGCGAAGGCCGGGATTATAATTGTCCCTGTTCAATCCAAGTTGACATGCAGTCACCACGTGCCACCCCTAGATATTTACGTTGGCAAGTAGTGAAACAATGCATGCAGCGACATCCTACGAAAGGTTGGCGCAGGGTTAATAACCTTGCCCGGACAAACGAATTATTATGGACAATTTAACAAGTCTCGGATGAGGACTGGATACCGGTGGAGAGACTTGCTAAATAAGGCCTGTGGGGAGGAAGTAATGTGTCTAACACGGACACTCGATTCACTTCCTCCTCCATCATAAATTAATTAATTGGCCCGTCGTCACAACAAGAGAAACACAAAAGTTCCGCGGAAAACACTCGGAAACTGCAACACAACGTCCACAAACAGGAATGGTAAAAGGAAACATTGGTCACTGTTATTAGTGAAAGGTTTTTTATTTTTAATTAATCTTAAACAAACACTGAAGAACAAAATTTTAATTACACACGAACGGTTAACACACAGGCAAAGTACAAACGGTAAAATAATTGAAACTTGTGTATTTAATTAAGGAGAAAAATTCGTACTGACTCGCGGGGACAACGAGACAAACGATTATTACATTATCGCTTCCCTGTGCGCACCAGGGTAGCGATGGAGCCTCGACCCGCTCGGGTCGAAGGATGGTAAAGGACTCAGCGATCGTCATCTCATGCAGAGATGATTTCGCTAAAAAAGGAAATTTAAGTAAAAAGAAGAGAGAGAAAAACTTTTCTCTTAAGGGTGTGAATATATTCTTGCCCAGGATATGTTTTATCTACCACGAGTGTAACGTAGAGTCTCTCTTGTGGGAACAAGAAAACCGGATCTCGTAGTTGACATCATGGTTGTATGTGTGTGGACATTCAGATCCGATGCTGTTGCACGTGCCCGAAAGCAGTGGAACAACGAGAAAGGCAGTCGGCGAGAACAAAGGAAAAGGCGACCAAATGGTTCACTCCGTAATGAGGGTCATGTTTATGCAACGTCGCTACGACGGACGTTGGTAAAAAGATGTTAATGGGATACGATAGTAAGGGTAGGTATTGAGTTCCTATTTGCATTTGAATATGCTGTAGGATTTAATTGATGCAAGAGACGCGGTCCCTAGGGTGTAAGTCGCCGGCCAATGTGTATATAGGGAATATTGTTGTACACATGGCGCGGCTGGGAAAAATAGACTGCGCAGTATTTATGATCCCTGTCATGAAGGTTACAATGTATGTAAATCTAATTATTTTGTTTACCGGAATTCATCTAAGGAAATTGGACTGGCGACGTAGATGCCGAAATTGATTGGAAATTCCTGGTAAGCTAATAAAGAAATCTTAAGGAGCAGTGGTATGCGAAGAATCCCGGTTGTAGTACGGATGTTGATGATGATGATAATCTGTTGACGGAAGACCAACGGGAAAAAGGCCAGTAGGACGGCTGCGATGGAGATGGGAGCACAATGTAAGGTTCGACCTTGAGGAAATCTTCAAACAGATGGCTTAAGCAATTTTCGAACTCGTCTATACCCAACCATGGTTTATAAATAGAACGTTTGGTTTCGACGTATGCAAATGCTTTCTACGAGGGTAGGCTGAAAAGTAATGGACACGTACTTGCAGAACGCGAATCAAACCTTCTGAAGCGTGGACGGAGGCAAATGGAAGTAACATTCCTCCTTAATACGCATGCACTGAGTTCCAGGGTTCAACCAGGGTCTTTCGAAAGCGGGAAGTATGGGTTATTGCTATGTTTTATGGCTATGTAAACGCGCCTTAACACAGCGTGCTGTTATCAAATGTTTAACTGCTGGAAAAGCGACTCCTACTAAGATGCATCATCGTTTAAAGGGTTGTTTATGATAACAATGCCCGCGTTACCCTACCCTACAATGATATACTTTAAATCGATGGGTAAACAAAATTTCCTGGTTGCGAATCTGGAAAAGCCACAATTGTTTATGGGAAACACAACAGATGTCCAAACACTGCTACAGACGAACCATGGAATATCCAAGGAATTTGTCGGCTTTATTATCGAACAATAATATTACATCATGACAACGCTCTTGCACACACTTCGCGCGGGTTAACACACGACACCACCACCTATATGGTATATATTTAGGATCACAAAAAGAGGAATAACAAAGAGGCCAGCTAACACATCAAAAGAAGACTAACGATGAGACGAGTCTACACATGATAAGAGGAATAACGATAAGACGAAGTCATTCCGAGCAAAAGAAGAACCATGAACGAACAGATATAAATACTGGACGCCGAAACCTGCGTCAACAGTCCTATCAGATATAATATTAAAGAATCATCCGATTCTTACCGATAGTTGTCATACGTGAAGCGTGTTAGTTTTAAGCTAAATGATATTGAATAAAGGACGTAGGTCCGGGAATGTTTGTTTTTGAATAATGTTACAGAATTAAACACCGCCCAATCATTAAATTGATTCGCCTTTGTGTTGGCCTGAAAAGGAACCATTATTTGATATCCTACATGAGATTTCCTATCGGAAATCAAAAATCTCATGCCTGGTTAGCAACAGCAAAGCGTGGGTAAGCGATGGTGTTGATACATATAGAAACGGCTAGGGTTATCGCGAATTCCTTTTGCGAATTCCCTCGCCGATATTATCCCAAGCCCCAGCGGCGTCATTTGATCTCGCTAGACACGGCTAATCGCTAGGGAACAAAAACCCAGAGTCAGGTGAAAAGTATGAGAAATATACTTTCCAACCGACCCCATTTCCCCTTCTCGGAGTGCATTTTTGGTTCTGCTCTCTGAGAGCAATTAAAATATAAAACGGGTCATGCGGCTACCCAATTGTGTTCGCTTTCGTTGCAAGCGAAACCCAATAAACCCTGAAGTCGCCATGCTATCCGTTGCAATTTTCCCATTCTCCCCGAGTTCAATGACTGTTGAATAAATTCGCAAGAGTTTATTCACCTTAATAGGAAGATGAGGATGAGTGTGCGGTCTAAAACGGGTGAGCGTGGGAAATATACTTGTTGGTTGGGTCAGGTGTCAGTCGGCAGTCAGTCGAGACCAGCTCAAGAAAGTGGTAGTACATCTGGTGTCTAGTATCTTCTTTAAGACCGTCGTTTTAATATTCGGGACAGCCGTGGCTTAAATAATAAAAATAATAAAATAAAAACTCAAAGTGTTTTGCATAAAAGTTTAAAGACTCGAAATGAAAACTTGAGGATTTAAAATAAAAGTTTAAAGTGTTTGGTATAAAAGTTTATAGACTCGAAATCAAAACTTAAGGAATTAAAAAGAAGTGTTTTGTACAAACGTTTTTAAGACTCGAAATGAAAACTTAAGGATTTAAAATAAAAACTAAACGTGTTTTGTATAAACGTTTAAAGACTCGAAATGAAACCTCAAAAATGTAAAATAGATATATAAGGTGTTTTGTAGCAAAGTTTAAAGACTCGAAATGCAAACTCAAATAATTAAAATAAAAACTTAAAGTGTTTTGTATAAACGTTTAAATACTCCAAATGAAAACTTTAATAATTAAAATAAAAACTTAAAGTGCTTTGTATAAAAGTTGAAAGACTCGAAATAAAACCTTAAAGATGTAAAATAGATATATAAGGTGTTTTGTATAAACGTTTGACAACTCGAAATGAAACCTTAAAGATGTAAAATAGATATGTAAGGTGGTTTGTATCAACGTTTAAAGACTCGAAATGAAAACTTTAATAATTAAAATAAAAACTTAAAGTGTTTTGTATAAAAGTTGAAAGACTCGAAATAAAACCTTAAAGATGTAAAATAGATATATAAGGTGTTTTGTATCAAAGTTTAAAGACTCGAAATGCAAAGTTAAATAATTTAAATATAAACTTAAAGCGTTTTGTTTAAACGTTTAAAGACTGGAAATAAAACCTTAAAGATATAAAATAGATATATAAGGTGTTTTGTATCACAGTTTAAAGATTCGAAATGGAAACTTAAATAATTAAAATAAAAACTTAAAGTGTTTTGTATCAAAGTTTAAAGACTCGAAATGAAAACTTAAGGATTTAAAATAAAAATTTAAGGTGCTTTGAATAAAACCATAATGATTCGAAATAAAGAATTAAAGTGTTTCAATTAAATACAAAAGGACCACCATATAGCGGAGCAACAGGTAACTCTACACAACAGCAACCGTTGCAGAACCTAAATTTACAAAAGAGGTACGTACAATTACGTATTGTTACTATCAAAATAAGAGTTAACAAAATAAATGTTACAATAACCACATATCGGATTAATTAACTAGCGCAACTAAAGAGACTCTGAAACCTGAAGTTTGAATCGATTTCACACCCTCCTTATTCTCCTGATCTCACGCCATGTGATTTTGATTTTATTTTATTTCGTCTACTGAAGAGGTCTGAAGGGTGATCATTACACACATTGAGGTGAGGGCCGTCGTCAAGTCTTGGATTCGAAAAAAAGTCCAAGGAATTTTTCAGTGACAGAATAAAAAATTTGCTACACGTTGGGAGAAATGTATTAGGATCAACGGTGGCTATATTGAAAAATAAATACATGATTTTGAAGTGTAAGAATTGTACTTTAATATACTTCTGGCCCGATCTTGCTCCATGCCACATGTAAAACAACATCGTGGGATTCCCAGGAACATGCGCAGATTTACAGATAATTATCTGAGTCCTGGGAAGACGCCATATCCAGAAAAAGGAAAACCACCAATTGCCACCAGACGCTGGACAATAATATCAAAGACAGGAGTATCGGACGGATACTCGGGCAGGCGCTACAACAAAGCAACATTGTGTCAATTACGCAGAGAAACGCTAATTACCCAAGCACTAATCGCCCGACCCCTGAGAAGATGCGACACAATAGAACCCGGCGCGGAGCCGATCATTAGACAATGGCACAAGGCATTGATCATCATCATCGGCACCACAACCGGGATCCGGCCCTGGCCAAGGCTTGCTAAATTCTCCATAATAATTTATTTTATGGTAACACATCTCACCCTCGCATTGAGAAATTGAGTTTTTGAACGAAAATATTTTCGTTTTATCACTGGCTTACACCGCAAAACCAATTCATAATAGATACCATAGTACGAGGGTTGCCTCTTATGTTTCGGGATTTGGCAACCCTAGTATTGCAATCCGGCAATTGACAGCTCTGTCGTAAAGTTGGACATTTTTGAGGTTATACGCACTCAGAACGTTTTGACATACGAGCGGTATTTGTGTTGTTTACAGTAACTTAAAAGATTCATCTCGGCCCAAAAATAGAATTAAATCGTCAACATTTTCGTGTGATTATTTTTTACAACTTTCGGCGTGGATTAACTCAGCAACAGTGCATGGATGAACTTAATTCAATTTTTGGCGACGAAGCTCCATCAAGGACCAGTGTTTATCGATGGTATGGCGAATTCGATCGTGGTCGTAGTTCACTCCAAGATGAATTTCGTGAAGGTCGTCCAAAATCAGTTATTGTTCCGAAAACCTTTGATGCTGTGCGCGAACTGATATTGGAAGATCGTCATGTGACCTATCGTGAGATTGAGACAACCTTAGGCGTTAGTGGGACCAGCATACATTCAAAATTGCATAAACATTTGGCTGTCAAAAAAATTTGTTCGCGTTGGATCCCACACAATTTGTCAATCGCCCAAAAAAAGGCTCGTGTCAATTGGTCGGAAGAAATGCTCCAAAAATACGGTCGTTGTGCTTCGAAACACGTCTATGACATCGTGACAGGTGATGAATCGTGGATTTACGCGTATGAGCCCGAAAGTAAACAGCAGTCGACTGTCTGGGTGTTTCAAGATGAGCCAAATCCAACAAAAGTTGTTCGCGCACGAAGCACTTCCAAGCAAATGGTCGCCTGTTTGTCCGGAAAAACTGGACATGTTGCAACCGACCACTAGAACAACGCAGAACAGTCAATTCTGAGTGGTACACAACCATTTGTTTGCCAGTTGTCTTCCAAGAAATCAGGAAAACCAATCGCCGAAGACGGATCACTCTGCACCACAGCCTTCACGAGGTTAAGAAATATCAAATAATTAATACCACGGCACATCGCACCGGAGTCATTCGGTAGCAATCGTGTTAGGGAGTATAGGCAAGGCGTTCTTTTCTCATACTTTGAGTGACGGTGGGTTTCTTCTTATCTTTTCAGGGATCCTCAGGTAGCTGGTGTAAGCAACTTCGAAGAAAAGTACAGTCCACTACAGTCAACAATAATTATTGGTCCATTTGAGTCAGAGCAGCAATTCATCATCATCATCGGCACCACAACCGGGATCCGGTCCGGGCCCCATTTAACAAGTCTGAGACTTGTTAAATTTTCTATAATAATTTGATTTTCCGGGCAAGGTTATTAGCCTTGCGCCAACCAGAGCAGCAATTACAAGATGTTAACTAAATGTCAACAAAAATTGAGTTAATTTGCTAATAGAGCATTCTGGTCTTTAATTGTGGGTACACTTCAGCCCCTAAATGGAATCGCATCGTTCTCCATGTTAACAAACATGGGTCAATGACCCCGTAGGGAAAAGAAAAAAGTATACACCATAGCACGCTCAAATCATACAAGGAACAGGTTGACGATCGCGAGGACCCGAAAAAATAAGTCACGTTCATGGTTATCACCGGCCGGAAACACATTCCTCTAGGCCACCTAAGTCCGTATTAAAAATAAACAGAAATCAATAGTGAACGTCTTTTAAGAACCAACTAAAATGCAACCCGCCCTCTGTAGGAGATTTATTTTGCTTATCTTTAAGTTTTAGGTATAAGTACGTAGAAAATGTAGTCATCAGACACATTTGGTACCGGACTATGTTTTCTAAGCGTTTCATGCACATCAAACACAGTTCTACATATTTTCTCTTAACTTCACTCCAAAATACGAGTAATACAAAGTGGCGCAAAATTAATCATCCTATCGGAAGGTGTTATAATTTTTAACAAATGGCGTCAAACGTAAATCTTATTTGACATTTGTGAACTAGACAGCTGCAGAATACAAATAGACAAGTAATGTAGGCCGTGTGAATTACTGTCAAGCCATCAACAACGAAGAGGACGATTTTATGTCAAAAATCATCGTGAGCGACGAGGCGCATTTCCACTTAATCGGTTACGTCAATAAGCAAAATAATCGGCACTGAAAATCCGCGTGTAATGCACGAAGACCTATTACATTCACTCAAAGCCGCTGTGTGGTGCGGCGTTCACGCAGGAGAAGTGATCGGGCCTTATTTTTTTGAGGACTTAACCTTCCAGACTTCCTTCTTTGGGACTACTTGAAAGTCGCGGGTTTATACCAACAAGCATCAGACAATCGCAGACCTTAAGGAGAATATTCGACAGGAATGCGAACAGTTATCACCGGAAATCTTGCGGAAAGACGTGGAAAATGCGATAAAATGGGTACAAATGTGTATCAACACGGGCGGCAGCCACTTGACGGATATCATCTTTTCCACTTAACTGAAAAAATTGTAAAGGTCCAAATAAAGATTTCCATCACTCAAAATCATTTTTTTTTTATTTAGTAATAAAGTAATTCAAAAACAAAACTGGGTGATTAATTTTGCGCCACCCTATATAAATGGAACACAATTTTGAAGGCAACCTAAGGTTTCAGTTTTCTGAACTTAATAACCGATTCGATAATGCGTCAATTAGCTCATGCTACATCTTTCGGTATCTAACGATAACAAATGCAAAACAATTAGTTTATATCTTAAATTGTACGTATATGAATACAACCTCAGTATCATTATACGCAGCTCAGCTTTTGTAGATACACTATCGTATTAACAATCCAATGTGACACTAGTAAAACCATCTAGATAGCACTTACGCGGTTTTTTGCAAAACACAGATTTTGGAAGAGATTCAAGTACAAAGTAGGAAACACTTAGATCCCAAGAAATGTTGCCGATGGTTCTATTTCGTTTGGGATGCAAGCATGAACCGAAAGTTCTGCTCTGGGTTTTAAAACTTTCCGAACCACACAGTCTCACCATTGTCATTCCCACGGGCAGTCACCTGAAAATGAGAAATTGCCATCAAACCCGGAAGAGTTTATTCCAATATACGAGTGCTTGATAAACTGTCAACTCATTTGCACGGCTACTTAGTAATAGTCGCTCGAGCGTGTACCTCAGCAGTGGGCTGTATACCAGGAATCATCCTGCCAAAATAAGCAGACACGTGAGACCCATACAGACTCTTAGACAATCTCGTCAGCCGCCAACACCCATAAACAAAAGACAAATTAAAAAACCGCTGAGTTGATTTATCACGGGATAACTTTTTATACGCAAGTCGCCGCATCATCATGTCACCACCATGCACCGCGGCGCGTTCATTCTATTTTGAGTTCCTGCCGATTGTACGTTTACGGGGCACGGGGTTGGGGTTTTATGCGGAGTTAGACAATCGTCCCATAATTAAAGTCTGCTTTCGAAGGCCGTGTGTGGCAGTATAACTCATAGAGTGGTGACATTACAGGGACAGCCACTCAATGGCTGGGTGGAAACACTCCTGTCGCTCGCGATGCCCCTGGGCAACATAATAAATTAGAATATTTAACGTCGACTAATCGTCGGATTGTTCTATTTTGATTCTAAGGGTGAGACCCTAACCAATGAGGACAATTAAACCATTCAGTCTGTGGGACATTTATCGGAAGTTTTCCTATGACATCTAGTAGAGTAGCATACGATTGAAATTAACAAGGAGCAAGAAGCCCACGTTCGCATTAAGTAGCCATTCGAGTCCTTATCAGAAGAGCGGTATGGCAAGAGATATTGACTTACGTCCTACAACCAAATTCTCGGTTTGTTGTGGACGAGTATCTATTTAATTGTCGTTTAACCAAACCCCACTGCTTGTGCATGCATTCTGCAATCAGGACATCATAACAACGAGTTCATTAACGACCTCTGGTCAGTGTGTGGCGCGTACCACACACAAATGATTTCAGTATCCTCCTGTTAACCCCACATTGCTTGTGTATTTAAAGATCCGAGTCACATTTGGCTGTAATGCATGATGAGATCGCATCATTTGATAAGCAAACTCGAGAACAAGGGACAGGAAGATGTAAGCTCGCAGATTGTAATCACGTCGCAGGACTGAAGGTCCACTTTAACTTGGTTGGTTGTTACATTAGGAAACGAGAAAAGATAGCAGAAATGGAAAGGGGAAGAGGTAGAATTGGACATTGGGAAAATTAACAACTCCTTAGAGGGTTGTCTTATTTGTGTGTATTGACCGGTGGTTGGTTTAAGATTTCGAGTGGCTACCAGAATACAAGGATGCTAAAGAATGTTCAAAATTTGTTAGAAGATTGTTTCTTTGTGATTAGATTTGGAAGCAATTAAGGGATAGACAGAGGGTATTAACAAATTGCGCAGATCACAGCGTGGTTTTCAATTTAGTACCAGAAGAGCAACTGGAAACCGGAATCATATTCTAACAGCACTTCTGCTTTCTTTTTTATAAAATGAATTATATTAACATTTGTGACATCAAAACGTACAACGCGGGCAGAAAAGATAGAAAGCAACGTTAAGAGAGTCTTACATCAAAGTTTTCCCACGTGTTTTAAATATAAAAATTAGATTTTCAATCGCGCTTATTAATATTGCGTGGAGAGTTAGTCCATCCCATCTTTTTTCTTTTCAAGGTGAATTCTTTCTCATGATACGAGGGTTGCCTTTTATATTTCGGGATTAGAGAACATAAACAAATATTGATCATCGAAAATCACTTTATTGTTTTTCAAAATATTCCCCATGAAGATCTATACACTTTTGCATGCGTTTGAACCAATTGTCGAAGCACTTTTGCCACCCTGATCGAGGTATCTCCAACACATGCATTCTGAATGCAGCAAGCGCTTCTTCAGGTGTCGAAAAACGTTGACCTCTCAGTTTGTTTTTTACGTACGGGAATAAAAAGAAGTCATTCGGTGGCAAGTCAGGACTATACGGCGGATGACCCATCAAATCGATGTTTTGGGTGCTCAAAAATGCAGTTGTCGCAGCCGATGTGTGAGAGTTCGCATTGTCGTGGTGAAGAGTTATCCACCTTCGGCGGTTGGTTTTCCTGATTTCTTGGAAGACAACTGGCAAACAAATGGCTGTGCACCACTCAGAATTGACTGTTCTGCGTTGTTCTAGTGGTACGGTTGCGACATGTCCAGTTTTTCCGGAAAAACAGGCGACCATTTGCTTGGAAGTGCTTCGTGAGCGAACAACTTTTGTTGGATTTGGCTCATCTTGAAACACCCAGACAGTCGACTGCTGTTTACTTTCGGGCTCATACGCGCAAATCCACGATTCATCACCTGTCACGATGTCATAGACGTATTTCGAAGCACCACGACCGTATTTTTTGAGCATTTCTTTCGACCAATTGACACGACCCTTTTTTTGGGCGATTGACAAATTGTGTGGGATCCAACGCGAACAAATTTTTTTGACAGTCAAATGTTTATGCAATATTGAATGTATGCTGGTCCCACTAACGCCTAAGGTTGTCTCAATCTCACGATAGGTCACATGACGATCTTCCAATATCAGTTCGCGCACAGCATCAATGGTTTTCGGAACAACAACTGATTTTGGACGACCTTCACGAAATTCATCTTGGAGTGAACTACGACCACGATTGAATTCACCATACCATCGATAAACACTGGTCCTTGATGGAGCTTCATCGCCAAAAATTGAATTAAGTTCATCCATGCACTGTTGCTGAGTTAATCCATGCCGAAAATTGTAAAAAATAATCGCACGAAAATGCTGACGATTTAATTTCATTTTTGGGCCGAGATGAATCTTTTAAGTTACTGTAAACAACACAAATAGCGCTCGTATGTCAAAACGTTCTGAGTGCGTATAACCTCAAAAATGTCCAACTTTACGACAGAGCTGTCAATTGCCGGATTGCAACACTAGGGTTGCCAAATCCCGAAACATAAGAGGCAACCCTCGTACCAATATGCATAATCACTGACATGAACGGTTTGATGAAATCTTACGTAAACATCGGAATTTGTTCGACATCGCATGTTTCCGTTTTTTTGTCAATGGCATTACAACCTTATGCCAAGTATATTGGTTGCATTTCAACTGAACCTTGTAGAAATGCAATTGATGTACTGGTACAACATCTATAGGAGCTTATCCATTTTGGACTACATCATACATTCCCACTACGAGGCAGTATTGATCTGTGGGGGTTCTTTAATACCTTACCTAAAGAACCACCAATATGTGCAACCCAACTCCCATCTCCCAAACCTGCAAACAATTCCACCTCCATAGGCCATCATTATTCCTTGCATCAACGCATCATTGAGTTTATCCGAAAATATTTCGGTTCACATTTAATGTAACCACCGATTATTTAATGTAACTTCTCGATTCTCCTTGCCGGCGAATGTCTGCCCCACATGTGCACCAACCTTATCGTCCAACGATAAAAGCAACCCCACGCAGTTTGTTTACTCCCCACGATCCTTTATCCAACCGACAAGCCATCGTCGCTTCTCGCACTTAGCCGCCGAAAATCGAATTCTCGAGCATACACAACAAGCAAACAAAAGATTTCGATTCTTCCCGCCGGCGTAGATTCTATACACAATTCCCATTGTGTAAGTATTTAAATCATCTATTAGCAGCCAATGCTTCCCTAATGAGATACAGCTTGTTTACTCATCTGCACTCTCGTGGCTCATGACGCCCTTGGTCCATTTTCCCTTTGTTATTTTTTTCCCCCTTGTTCGATTTCGTTTATCCTTGGCCGCAGTGCATCGGTAAACAATCTGATCTACACGATCAACTCACACGCACCACTAGGATCTACACTGAGAGAACCGGTCCCCTATTCACCAGACAGAGACATTTGCTCTCGCCACGGACGAAACTCACCCCAGTAGGGAGTCGGCCCTGCACCAACCGAGGGTGGAACCAGGAGTTGAGTGATAGCCGGGGCCGAGTAGAGTCGGGTTTACCCTAAGGAACAGTATGAATTAACTTCTTATGGTGTCTGAATAAAGATATACATTATAAAAATTACTGTTTGTGAAATTTCAATAAGGAACAATATTGATTAAATAACTTCTTATGGTGTTTGAATAAAGATATTATTATTATTATTATTATTATTTACTGGCCTGTAGGAACCGGGAAGTTCATGATCTCACCGACTCGGATCCGCCATTGTTCCCTGTCCTGTGCGCTCTCCTTCCACGTTCGATCATCCGATCCGATCTCCTCGAGGTCCAATCTAACATTGTCCTCCCATCTCCGTCGCGGCCGTCCTGTCGGTCTCTTCCCCGTTAGTTTACCGTCAAAAATTCTATGCACGGTCCTATCATCGCCCATTCGCGCTACGTGTCCGGCCCATCTTAATCTTCGCGACTTGATCACTCTCACTATTGTAGGTTTGCGGTATAGCTCTTCCAATTCGTGGTTGTGGAGTTTCCTCCATTGTCCTGACTCCTCGTCATATTTACCGCCAAATATACCCCTTAAAACTGTATTCTCGAATACGCGGAATTTGTTCTCTTCCCGTTTTGTGAGAGCCCATGTTTCGCATCCGTATAGAACAATCGGCATGATTATGGCTCTATAGACACGGAGCTTTATATTACGTGATAGCAGTTTGAATTTTAATAGTTTACTGGCTGCATGCCAACTAGCGTTGCCGGCGTGTAGTCTTTTGTTAATTTCCTTTGACGTTTCGTGTCTGGTCGTCAGTATCGTTCCCAGATATTTAAATTCTTTGACATTTTCAAATATCTTGCCCCTGACGTTTATATGTGTTCTCTGAGGTCCACCTGCTCTTGTCGTAATCATGTATTTCGTTTTGTTTTCGTTTATTTCTAGGCCCACCTCTTCTGCTGCTTGCAGGATGATTTCACAGTTTTTACTTATAGTTTCGAGATTATCGCCCAGAACGGCGATGTCATCCGCATACGCGAGCACTTGTGTGACCCCGTTCAGGTATGTTCCGGCCGTGTTGTCGTCTTGTACCTTTCTGATAACATACTGGAGGACAAGGTTAAAAAGGCATGGTGAGAGGCCATCCCCTTGTTTTAGTCCGTCCCGGATTTCAAATGGTTCTGAGAGGTAGTTTTCTATCCTACTGGTGAATAAAGATATACATGAATAAAATTACTGTTTGTGGAATTTCAATAAGAAACAATGTTAATTAAATAACTGCTTAAGGTGTAAAGATACATAAAGTACAATATTAATGAAGCAACTCAAAAACCATGAATAAATAAATACTCAGAAAATTATTGTTTATGAAGTATCACTGAATTGGGTGTGTGGAGCCGTGCTTGAAGTTGTCGCTGCTGGTATTTCCTTTTTTTTAGCACAAAGTGCGGTGGAATATTAGTGAACCCGTACCCGTGCCGGCACGCCAACTAACCACCCTACAGGTGTTTTATACTAGTTATTACAATGTCGCGAGAGTTTCGCGTGGATCAAAGCAACATTTGCGACCTGACTTTCAATTTCTCTGCCATGTATGTTCATTTATTTAACTAAAAATTAAAGTAGACTGTCGCTGAATGAAAGCGTACACAAAGGGAAATACATTAAGAGGCCATAACCAGTCATCATTTTTTAAATTCGATTATTTAACATGTTTATGAGTGCTCATCTTAGAAATATACTCACGAAATTTCGAGTCGATACGAAGGAAACTGAATGATTTGGATCATTTTAGGCCCCGCCTTTCCGGTCCACCCCTATTCTTATTGAAAACTTAAAACGCGTTTGTCTCAAAACAGCATTTTCTAAGTCGGTGGTCGTGATATCTCAAAGACCAGTACGGATTTTAAAATTCGCCTATAGCCTATATAATCATAAATCGACAGACTATTGTGCTACAAACTTCAAACCCTCCATATTTATCAATAGCCAGAAACATCAATTCTTAATCTGGATCCCAAATTTAGGTCAGGTTGGTTAATAGAAGCTTGATTGTTTGCCATGATGATGTGCCCTGGCAATCCTTATTAATGATATATCATGTCAATTACACAGGATTACGGATAATCCCTCACCTTGGCCCAGCATCATTAAACACAATGTCAGATATTAAATTCTGGATCCACCGACCTTTCTACATATACGAACATTAATCTGCAATTAGTGATAAATAACTTTCGTGTCAATGCCGGGAGGACGTAAATAAGGTTCCTATTTTCCACCGTGTCAAGTGACAGTCTTACAGATCTCATTGTTAGAAAATCAAATTCTTTTTAGAGTAAAAAAAAAATACCCCCAATTCTAATGGAATTTTATTCGCGCTGGCTTAACTCAATTTACATTCCGCTCCCTTGGCGCGCACACCTCCACACACACTCACTGCCAGCCGATTGCAAAATAATTGGAGAATAATTCCACTGGCAACAAAAACAAGATACACATCCACAATTTAGCAGGTTAAGGATTCTCCACCCAGCTGCTACATTTCTGCTTGATACAAATTGAATTTGGGCGCCGAGGAGTATCGACAATTTGTGCAGCAATTGTGCGAGCGATTGATGTGAAAAATATGTGCTCACCACGAGAAAGGATTAAATTAAAAACAACAAACAGGCAAAACAGGATGTGTGCGGAAAGATACTCGCCACAGATGACAGAGTGCTGGGCGAACCTGTTGATATGTTGACATATGTTGGGGGTGACCAAGGACCGTTCCCAACGCGGGTGGATTATGTTGGCAAAGACATGATGAAAAAGTATCCATTAATTGGGTTGACGAAAACGGAAGCTGGCTAGTAAGGACATCTCCCATGCTTGGTACAGTTTATTTGTTCGTTTGATAAATAAATAAAGTGTTTTGGACAAAATAGTCTAATTGAGGATTTTTCAGGGTTAATGTTTGTGTTCTTACCAAAGGACAATTTGTTTGCACTCTAACACGTTGGAATATAATGGAACGGATTTTTTAAGGATCTCAATGTTAAATAAGTATGTTGCGACATATGTAGAACCGTGCTCACGTGGGGGAGTCCTTTAGCACTAACTTAAAAGTTAAAATTGCTTTCAAGAGCCCTTGACACCACACGTCGTCTTATGCTATTGATTTTTGTTTTTATAATGTATGTAGGACGATCGTTTTTCAACCCGCTTATTATATGAGGTTTGGTCTATTTTTTTTAAAGTAATTAATAAAACTCTAAGACTTTGGTTGCCTTCTCAAAGTCTTAGAAATGCAGAGGCCAACATTAAATATTTAGTACAAGGATGAAATGTTGAAACATGTTGCTATACTTCTAAAATAAGTTTAACTACCATTCGAAGAGCCTACGGTAACTGGATAAGTTGTGTTAGTGTTTGTAATTCGCGGGTCTTTTAAGACTCATTTTCAATTAGGGAAATTGTTGGAGATGAGAGCCAATGTTGTCTGGTATGTTTAAAAAATCACACATTTTAACCTACAAAATAAAAATCGGATGATAAAATGGCTATTAAAAAAGTTAAAAAAAAACCCATGAAGACCTTATTAAAAAAAAATCGTCTCCAGAAGTTTTACAATAACAACAACTGGCGAAAGGACATGGTACAGTTAAGGTCTGCACCAATACTAAATCAAGTCAGTAATAGCCTTAATTAAATTTGAAAAAGAAAAACGGCAAAAGAAGAACTGATGTTAAACCGACCAGAAGTCATCTCTGAAACACGAACGACGAAGGAGCAAGAACGGTTACAGAACGAAGAGAATGTGAAAGGTGTTACTCAAGAAACCATAGTTGATACCTGGGTGTCTTTTTTTAATCTCAAAAGAAAAAGGACAACCTGTGGGGGTAAAAGTAGGGTGTGCCGGCACGGGTTCTGGTTCACTAATATATCTAACGATTTGTTCACCGATTGTTCCGCCGAACACTGTTCACCAAACGCAAAATTAAACGCACTGAATTCGTTGTAAGGTATTTTTATTGTTCTCTGTTTATCTGTCTGTTTTTGCAAATTCACCAAATTGCTGTGTACTTTTATTAGTTAAAAGACAAATGTCATTATATTCAATCTTCCTGATCACAGTGTAAAAGAAAATCTACATAGTGTACTCTGCTGGTGGTTCTTAATATATCAAATAATTCACTGGATCACGTTCTTTCTAAATATTGTTTATAAGATAAACTCACAATATTCCTGATCACAATGCAAACGAAAATCTCGATACAAAACTAACACTTGGCGTGGAGAACAATTGAATCTTGAATATTTGTATCAGCACATACACATAGTACACTCTGCTGGTGGTTCTAAATATATCAACTATTTTACATTAACTTAATAAATTTGCTACGGGCATTTCGACACCCTTTTCAATGAATCTTATATGACATTTTTAACGCTCTTAGTATGATCACATAATTTTTTCTAGTTTTCGTTAGCAGCTTCTCAATGATAACAAATAGTACATAGATGACAGCCCGACCAAACTATACGCAACTCCCCTTTGTGCAATTGATTGGAATTTAAACTGATTTTTTGAACCGAAGATAATATCTGGTGAACGACTCGACCCTGCGGCGATTGGCTAAAGACTCCCTGACGAGACACACTCAGGGGTGGAGAAACACGACTCCGGCTCGCTATGGTGGCGGAGGAACGATGCGCGCTAGATGCTGGTTGGGTTACGAAACCTCGAGGCACTCAGTGATTAACTTCGAGAGCCTCTGGTGAGACCTCTCTCAGCTGAGGGTGAGTTTTCCTATCACGATAGAATCGTGAAGTCTCTCTTTGTGGCGGTGTGGTGGAGAGTTGGAGAGGATCCCCCCGGGTCGATCTTAGCTGGTGTGCTAATGATCCATTGTTTACTCAGGCGCGAAGGTCATGGGAAATCAAACTGAAAAGGAGGATAGAACACAGGACATCGGGTGGTCATGGATGCAGCTGTACAAATAGTCTGCATCGCAATTAGGAAACTGATGCTAGGAGCAATTTAGGTACACAATGGAGATTGTGTACTGTATCTTGCTGTACGGAAAGGTTCGAATTTTTGTATGCATTGTTTATATGCTGAAGAATTCGATTTATAGCGACTAGATGCTAGATGTGTGCATTGCTTTTGTCGCTTGGACAAAAGGCTGCCGAGGCCATGGACTTGCCAGGAAAATGTGATGTGCACGTGTGCAGCAGAATCGCTTTGCAAACAGGGGCGCCGATAAGGTTTTCTGCTTTAATGATGCATGTGCCTGTAAAGAATTCTTTTCAGGGAATTTTGAAAATGCATTGGATGCATTAATGGTAAGAATTCCTTGTAGTGAATTTTAGACAATGCACTAGGTGCATTAAATGTCCTTGATAAAGGGAATGTTTGCAGGTTTGCACAGGGAGCTGGGATGGAATTGTGGGTGGTTCTTGCGAAAGGTTAGAGAGCCCCCACAAACCTACGCACAGTTTTGAGAATTTGTTATTTCCCTGTTTGAATGGATTGATCTTACCGATGAGTTGGAGGTAGAGGTTATTATAGCACTTGAGATAAAGGCCGGAGCTGCTGAATTTCATGGTATGTTGCTGCTGCTGTTGTTTACTTGAAGACATGGTGACTGCTCACTATTAAATGAAATTTGCAGTTGAGCTCTGGTGCTTTTATAGGAATGCAAGTCTACACAAATAATAAAATGGAGCGATATTTCCCTTGATCTCAATATTCCAAGAATTCCTTATGGACAGTTCGTGGTGCACGAGAATTATTCTGTAATCACTGGTGATTAACTAAGCTTCAAGGACACTAACGCAACGGGTGCAGATATTTCTTTAAAAATGTGTTTTTTTATTCGCTTTTTTTTAAAGTTCCTTTTGTAATTATAAACTTTTTATTATTAGAAATCTGAGAACAAAGTTCCCATCCCTGGCCACTCACCTAAAGTCATTTGCTTGGGTCCCTGATGTAGTCTTTGTTTCTGAAATTTAGGTCTTAAGTTTGTCGGTAAGACGAACAAATGCAAAGAAAATAATTCTGTCGGCGTAGTTGGTTTGTTTCGTGAGAGATAACTGTAGGTTTCTTAATTTCTCCTGCGTTGAATTACTAACTGCGAATCTGTCCGTAGCTACCTGCCATTAATAGCACGGTCTTGAATTCTTTGTTGCACTTATCAAGTGCGTCTTCAACTTTAATCTCTACTCACTACATGACGGGGTTCCTGGTTCCCCCCCTCCAAACCAGACCATGCGATTTTTCGAATTCATCTTTACACAGATCTAAAATTGACTTCGTGGGGCGGGGAGATTCTCGTCAAGAAGTTTTAAAAAATCGATTGTCTGTTTCATTCTTTGATCGCGTATAGTGTCTAGAATAAGTCTACAAAACCGTATTTGCGAAAATAATTTTATAAAAAAGTTACAGCATTTTACATTTTATAAAAGGTACAGTTAGACATGTGAGTAGGGCGTTAGAATATACTCACAGCAAGGCCGGCTTGTCGTAAGAGACGACTAAAGCTCGAGTGGTAGATGGGGTCCCAACGCCTTGTCGCCCAGTGAAATACTATCAAGCTTTAGGCTCCATGAAATGTTTGGGAGAAACCCTTGGCCATCTTTCGGAGCTTGGCTGATGGACCGGTTCGAGAAATGTTGGTTTAGGTGGTAGTCGGTGCCAAGGTGAGATACCTCCCCGCCACGCTGTACATGCCCCGATATCAGAGAAATTTTCGACGGTGTTTCGAATGTGTGGCTGATGGGCTGGACTGACACGGAGATAAGTCATGATGGTACCTTCTGATATAAAGAATTCCAGAGATAAACTACTCTCCCATTTGTATCTCCGGAGGGGACTATGTCGGGGGAACATCATGCAGATATTATGATAAATAACCAAACGCTAAAAGGTTTTTCATCGCATAATCGGGCTCGCTCTCAAGGCTCTGCCCGCGGCCGACTAGTAACGGCATTTTGTAACATCAGTGGCATCGGTTTCACCAGTACGAATGTAAACGCCGTCCACCAATATTTGCATACAACAGAACCTGATATCCTTTCCCTAACTGAGACCCAGGTCGATTCGTCAACTGATTAGACATATCCTCGTTCCTCAGAATACGACTTACGTTCGAGATTCCGTTTTAAGGGTGGAGTCTGCGTCTTCGCGCGGTCCGATCTGGCTTGGCAGAAGATGAAGGCGTTGGAACCCAATAATATGGACATCATATGGTTGAGGGTCGTGCTGATGAATTCTGTTAAATTTCTTTGTTGTCTTTACCGCTCCCCGAATGACGATCGACCGGCTACATTTTTCTAACATATTTCACATACCGTCGACTGGATGCAGATCAACCACCCAGCTTCTGAAATTGTTGTCCTTGGCGATTTTAATGTGCACATTTTCGGCTGGTGGGTACATTCTAACAGAACTGACGAGGCTTGAAGGCTGGCGGAGATGTTTGCTGTTAGCCACAACTTGACTCAACTCGTGGAGGAACCACCGCGAGTGCCGGATGCCCGAGGTGATTATGCGAACACCCTGGATCTGACATCCGAACCGATTAATTATACCGTAGAGGCTTCTGCGCCACAACGACAGAGTGACCAATAAACTCCTTCAGTGCCCGACTGGTTCGCGTTCTTTCTGGTCAATGGCAAAAGCTGCCAGCAGTAACTTCGCTTCTTCCTCTTTCCCTCCGTTGGTGACAGACAGCGTGACGTTAGTCACATATTCAAAGGATAAAGCTGATGTGTTCTCGAATTTATTTTCTGCGAATCCAAATTCCGATTCCGCTCTTTTGGATCCACCTGTGATCGCGTCGGTACGATTTTCCATGTGGGATGTGAGATTTCGTCCTCGCACTATTCAACGCATTCTACGTGAACTGGATTGTAGGAAAGCAACCGGCCCGGACGGGATACCAGCAATAGTCCTTAAGAACTGTGCTCCAGAGCTATCGCCGGTTCTTGGCAGACTCTTCCGCTTATCCTATGTACGGAGGACCTTTCCTGCCTGCTGGAAAATCGCTCGAGTTTAGCCAACCCCAAAGAGGGGGAAAAAGTGTCTGCCACAAAATTACCGTCCGATAGCATTACTGTCAGTCTTATCTAAGGTGATGGAAAATGTCATCAATACTGAGTTAATTAAGTATTTGGAGTGCAACAGACTTCTGAATGATCGTCAATACGGATTCCGTGGCAGGCCGTCCACGGATGACCTCTTGACCTTTATAACCGGTATATGGACATCTGCGATTGAACGGCATGGTGAGTCGAGGGCAGTCACATTGGACATCTCCAAGGCTTTTGACCGCGTGTGGTACGGGGCATTGCTGAGCAAACTTCGTTCATATGGACTTTACCAGCCGCTTTGCGACTGGACGAGGAATTTCCTCGAAAATCGATCGAACCGGGTTGTTGGGGACGGCGAGTGTTGCGATCTGTATCCTGTTAATTCGGGGGTGCCTCAAGGTTCTACTTTGGCTTCGACCTTGGTTTTGCTTCTCATAAATGATTTGCTGGAGCCAATGGATAACAGGGTGTTCAGTTTTGCGGATGATTGTACGTTTGTTTCCTCTTTTTCGAGGGATCGGGCGATTAGTGGATCAAAGTCGCACCAGCTGAGGTGTAGCCAGGGCGACTCTCTGAATTCGGATCTAGATAGGGTCCTGCAGTGGGGAAGGGCGAATCTCGTCGACTTCAATGCAGCGACGACACAATATACAACATTCACAAAGAAAAGTGGATCATCGGTTCCGCAGAGGACGATGAATGACCATGCCTTCGAATGGAGGGAAAGCATGAAATTGCTCGGCGTCACGGTCTGTGGGAATGTATCGTGGCTAAAACACGTGTCGAATATCGCTAGGTTCGCCTCAGGAAAATAAAGTTATCTTTTTAGGGGTAAGACATATTTTACTCCGGCTCAACTTTTCCATCCGTATAAATTTCAAATTAGACCGTTATTGCTCTCATGTTTGAAATTCCACTCCTAAGCATGGCCTCAACCTCTTTGAAAGCATACAGAGACGAGAGATCCGCCTAATTGGGGACTCGGCGCTGACGTCGGGACTACAGCCGCTATCGCATCGAAGGCGCGTAGCCGACCTTTGTCTGTTTTACAGATGTTAGCATGGGTGCTGTTCTTTGGAGATTGTTGGTATTGTTCTACCCAATTCGACTTATATGCGCTCCACAAGCCAATCCGACGGATCACACCACTTTGCGGTTCATCTACTGACGGCGCGATCGTCCCTGCATCAGAACTTGTTCTGCTACAGAGCGGGGAAGCTGTGGAACTCCCTTCCCACGCGAGTGTTCCCGGAGCGTTACAACATGCAATTGTTCAAAAAAAAAAAAACAGTTATTTGGTGGCATCTCGGGGCGCCCCCTTGGCGCTATAGATTCGCCTCTCTCGAGAGAAGTCTAATAAAAAATAAAAAATAAAAAATAAATAACGGGGTCAAGTGAGGTCGTTTAGTTTTCACTTCGAGGTGTCTTGTTCAGTAGCCTGTCAAATGTATACTAACAAGCTAATAAGACATACTACTATCGAGCATGGCGTAGTAGTTAGACCTGTTGGTACCATCTGTAGCTCAGGCTGGAACCTCTTCACCACACCCTCGTATAACATTAGAAAACTCTAAACGGGTTTTTTTCGAAACCATGTTTTTCACATTGGTCTCCACGTTAACTCAAAAACTACTCAATTGATCGGTGTATTTTAAAGTAAATTAAATTTATTGGAGTCTGGATATAATTGTAGATGATTCTTTCATAAATTTCATAATCATAAATATTCAACGTCAAAGAGCAAAAACAAAATGCATCAAATCGGTACATAAAGTTATTTTCAATTTTTTTCTTGAAAATAGAATTCAGACTCCGGCATATATTATATAATTTCAGAAAACTCTTTGGTGTGTGATTTTAGACGATTGCAACCAGCGCTACGATGGAGACCGATTGTGTTCTGGTTCCGTCTTGGAGAAAGAAATTCAAGAAAAACACATCAATGTTGGGTCTTTAGACGAGAACCTATTAATCATGGGAAAATGTTTATGTTATTGGCAATTCAGCTAATGCTTACGGAATCTTCATCTCTACTCTTAGTGAGGATAACTCATTCTGTTCTTCATTCCTGGCATCACAAGATTTTCCCAAACGACTTAAATCTAGGATATCGAGTAGCCTGTTAAACAAAGTTGTAGTTCAGAACAGGCTCAAGAACAAAATGCTAAAACTATCCTGATAACAAGGTACTAAGAAGAATGTATACATACTGTCAAATATCTACCCGGAATTTCTCAAATTTCTTTTTGCCAAAAGAAGCAAAATGACAGATCTTGGATTTTGCATTACGATAATGTCCCATCTCATAAAGCTACCATTGTGAGCGAGTTTTTGACAGATGTTGAATTTATGGTGTTTTATTTTTCAACTCTATGACTTATTGGTTCATTTTTCCACGTGAATTTAGCGCAAGTCCATACGATGCCCTAAATTTATTCTTTCGGAATTGTTTTGTGGGTTGTTTCTCATGTAGAATAGAGTTTATATTATACTGGCTGTTGGTTCACTACGCGGCCGTACCACCTTAATAAGTAACTTTAGCATTATGGCTTACCTATTTTCGGGACGTACGATCTAGAGAAAAATAGGATGATACAGGAAATGACACTACATTCTACTTTGGTCATGAGAATTGAGGTATATTTTTTCTTGAATAAAACCGTGAATAAATAACTGTGGGTTCAGTGCCTCTGAAAAGCAAACATTAATAACCAGGAAACCCTTCACAATCAATGCCAACTGTCATTGACATTGGGACATGTAAAAGTTTATCGCACCATGTGGTCTAGTCATCCTCCCCTGGGTGTTTGGTATCATTTTGTAGGCCATTTTGGCTGTGCTACCTGTGTCTCATTTTCGTTTCTATTGCATCCATTTCTGTTCTTGGATATCTGAGAGTCGGGCTTTATACGCATTCATTCATGTGTATTCAGTTGACGCTACTTGCATATTTCCACTAATGTTCTTATTTCTATTGATACACGACCAGGAATTACCGCAGCTGTGTCGATGTACACTGTACTAACAAATGTATCTCGCGACGGCAAAATATTCTCACCGTACCTGATGACCGTTTCTACCTCGGTGGTATCTTTTGGTGTTTTTTCCTGGTGCCTAATTACCCTGTGTATTTTACCTGTCCGCAATCATTATTTCCGGCTGTGATATAGGTAATTGTTTCTACAGTAGGGCACATGTTGAAAAAAAAAATTGCCGTCTTTGAGCTTGTAACTACGGTGATCTTTTCGCGATGGAAAAACCGAATTGCGGCTGGCTCCAGAGGAGATCATCAGCATTGTCGAATACTTGGTCGCGTGGCGTTTTAGTCATTTTTACCGCGTTGGTTAATGAATCTTTCAGCTAATGCATTTGTAGGGGTTTCTCTATTCTATAGGAGAAACAGCCCACAATTCCAACCACAATACCTACCCATTTCCTTGATAGGTATTTACCTGTAAAACATGTCAAAGGGGCGCATAGCTAAACTCATTATTCTATGCAGATAATGCATAATTGAGTTTAGCTACAATCAACGACATACGGCAACACTATTGCGCTAACCATGGGATTTTCACCGGAAATTCCATTCGTATTGGTTAGCAACAACCAAGTCAAACCAAGCGACGCGGTTGCGTCATAGTCCATAGGCTTGGGTATTTATTGAACATTCCACAGAATGGTATTATATCCCCAGCCGATGCGGCGTCCTATTGACTTTTCCCAGATCACACATTCGCTAGGGATCAATGATCTCTTTTTGCTGGTGAATAACCTTAGCTATGTTTTCCCTCTCTCTCGTATTTCTGTCTTGCTATAGTGCGTTGACCTAAGAGATTGTCACTAGGTCAGTAGACCAGCCGTATACACGGCATTGACGCACATACACCTAGCCAGATCAACCCTGGGTTATTGTGCTTTCCCTTTTGATTTCTCCATTCTGGCTACGCCCATCGACGTCGAACGAATACAGAAGTACGTTTCGACCTGGATGAGTGTGGTGAGTTGGGGAACACACAAGAGAGCATGATTACCATTGGCAGATCAATGTGTAAAAAGCAGAAATTACGATTTCCACCCTAAATAGAGTTAGTCGCTATTTGTATCTGAACCTGGTTGTATCTGCGGATGAGATAGTTCGTTTAGTCCACGAAAGAAAAAAAAACAAAAAGCCCAAGGAGTCGTTCGATAGAGTTGGTGCACAGGTAAAGTTCTTTAGTTCCCGAAGCCTGTTTTGACGGTTCACCTATATTCGCGATTTGCGTACGACCGACCAGCTGAACAGTCTGGCGTTCCCGTCGCGTACTGTATTCCCTGCTTGACAGAAGTAAAATAGTAAATCATAGATATTCTGATTAATCCAGCGAGGCTGTGATTCATGTTGGCAAATACAATTAAGACCCAATTTTTAGCTGTGTAATTCAGTTCAATCGATATTGTGCCATTCACCACAGATTTACAAAAATGAAAAAATAATATAACAGAATCCCCATGAAATATTTAATATTAAGAAGATAGAACCAAGTTTTAAATAATACATAGACTAGAGCGTCTAAGATCATAGGCACTTGCTGACTTTATCTGTGAACATAACATAATTTATTTTATTATCAAAGAAAACATTTCTGTTTAATAATAATTATTAGATATAACAGAACAACGTCTACATTTTTAAACCATTGTAAGCCCCTTCCGGGTATAACCCGCGCACAACACGACATTAGCACACTTCCTCGCAATCAACTCAACTCCCTTCTCCTCCACTCAACTTCACGCAACACTCCTCGGACTCCGCCCACTCTTTCAAACCGGCTTCTCCCTCATCCTCGGCACAACGATGCCCACCAGCCGACTCCACGCGACCCAGCTCGCCGTCCCTCAACCCTACGCAACCCTTTCGACATCGTTCGACACCGACCAAACCATTCGACACAGTTCGACCTACTGGCCCGTAGTGGCATACTGGCACACGACGCCCCCCCCATTCAACCATCTCGGCTTCACGCCCTTTCACAACTTCGGCTCCTCACTGAACCATAGCTACTGCGTGTAGCAAACAACCAGTAGGATACCCGAGGCCGGCTCCTTGCTATCCACCCGCTACTCCGAGTAGCAAACAATAGTCGGGACGCCCGCCTCTACCGCCATTACTCCCACGCAAGAATTCTTCTTTCTAGGGACTCCCGCGGATGCGATCAACCCTGGCTCGAACCTCTTCCATCCCGATAGGCCCTGGCCTATTCGGACGACAAACCTGTTGGTCCAAATGACCCATAACAGGTCAGTGGACCACGCCGCATACCCCTTGCCCATGTGGCATCAACGCGGTAACAACGTGTCCACTCCTTGTATCGACCCAGGCCCACCGACCCAAGAACTCGTCACTCAGGACAGTTCCAATACCTCACCATCGCGCCTTCCGAAGCGAGAAGACCTACCTTATCGTTCAAGCGTCTAGCCATCCTTTCAATCCATCACCAACCTCACTTCCTTCCGACACCCATCAAACTACTCCTTCCGCCCTACCATTATTTCGTGACTACGTCACTAGCGGGGGAGTACTGTGGGGGCTTTCTCTATTCTACATGAGAAACAACCCACAATTCCAACGAACATTTCCTACCTAATTTCGACGGCCTTTCAGCGCGTCAAATCAACCCCATTTCCCCCTACTTACCTGTTCACCTGCAAAGCATGTTCCAACCAAGGACACATAGCTAAACTCATTGTACCACGGAGACAATGCATAAATGAGTTTAGCTTACCTTTTTTGCCATACGGCAACTCGTGTCCATGTCGATTAGCGACAACCAAATCCAGCCGGACGAAGTTGTCGCATCATTGCAGATCCGCTTGGGAAATTGATCACCACATTCGATTGAATCACGTGATAATATTTCCCTAGCGTTACTTCGGCTTTTCTCCAGACACTTCATTCGCTGGGGATCAATGTTCTCTTTTTGCAGGTGAATATCATCAGCTTAATTCTCCTCTCTTTCTCAGTTTTGTCTTCGTATGGATCAATGAACACTGAACCCACCATACTACCGAATCAGGTCAACGGGTTCCGCTCAGAACTACATTGATTCATGCACATACAACCAAATCCACCCCAAGATAATCGTACAGCATGTTTCTGTTCCCTTATTGTCCCGCTCTCTTCGATCATCAGATTACCGATGTAACCTACCACACATCGAAGGACGTGGCAATGAGAGAGCAGAAGTATGTTCTCTTTTGGTTGTATCCAATTTCTTCCCTTTTCAAGTCAGTCGATTAACGTGTTGAACTAAGGAAGGCGGTGTCGCGAATTGCCGCCGCGTGTGCATGCTCATGCACACGCTCGTCCGCGGACATCCGAATTTTAGTTGTAGAGTTATGTGTTGTGTGACTGCATCGGAATGTTCTCACTAGTGAATATTTTCAATAAATTAAAACGCTTGCTGGCAGTGCTATCTGTTATCATTTTTATTGATTACTTTGGTGTCTTAACTCACTTATTCGAATTAGACTTCAATCGTTTATTTATCTATCCACTTGACGGAGATGTCGTCCAATATGCGCATCGGATTCGGTTCAACCAGGAAGTGGACGTGCGTCCCATAAATGTTTACAATTACACATTCCTCAATAAAGATGATCATAAATCGATGCCGCATTTTGAGAGACGAATGGCTATACGACAAACCTGGGGTTACGAGCAACTCGTTTCGGACGTGATTATTCGAACCAATTCTTCCCACGGATCGATGGGAGATATAAGGAATACGTGCCGTACGTCGGCACATCTACACTTATACCCCCACAGTTTATTATCAAAAACACATAGTGCGGCACAAAAATCAGTATGCAATAGTCTCTCTATTGCAGCAAAAGTTTAAACATTTTTTGTGAACCCATAAATAAATCATACAACAAAGTAAAGACAAACATTAAACATTTCCTGACCTGTGGACTTTCTAAATTCAAAAGTAAATTAAATTCAAAACTAAAGACACATCCCACCGTTGAAGTGTGTTTCTTGTGCCGCTCCAAAATAAAGAGTTTGGAAAGGGGGGGAGAGCTCAGCAAGGAATCCAGCTAGAGGCCATCGAAAATATTGAGTCGAAATAGGGTAAACTACCAACCACACGTGAGTTCCCTCATACATTTATTTAAATTTATTGTAAAACAATTCGGCGCAGCCGGTGCCCACTACCTGGGAGGGTACTGGACCGACTTCTGTCCTTAAATCCGACAATACGCAGATGCCCATCCGGTGGTGGGTAGAACCCTGAGGCTATAAGCGTATCAGCGCGAAACAGAGCACATAAATAAATTTTGATTCTGCTGTAAAAAAAGTGGAAAAACTGGTTACCGCTTTACAATAAAATAAAATAAATTAAAAGAGAAGACATATAGATACCATCCCCTGGCGACTATTGCAAAAGCAAGGAAAGGAACAACTCACCTCCTCCTCAAAAATTTTTTTTTCTTTTCTTTTTTTGAAAATGTAATACAAATTTTTTGTATTCATTTTGCTACACGACAATAAAAATATTCATTAAAAATTTATATTTATAACCATTCCTATTGAGGTATGCGGTATATATTGATTATTTTTATTTTTTAGTATATTAATAATTGCTTAAATAATTTAACATTCTTTAATTAAACAGTTTTTGCTAAACCATTCAATCTGTTCTGGCCCGTATCGTTGTAAGAAAATTGGAATTTGCCCGATGATGGAAAAAGTTACCCTCTCCTTATATAGACGTTAAGCTTGGCCTGATTCTTGGGTATTAATTCCAGTTACGATATAAGCCTGGCCTTCGGTTTCATAAAATTGTAAGAATACTCATTCCACAGATTTTGTTTTTTGATGACGTTGTTTTAAGACATATTTCGATAGCAACTGCTAATAATTCTTGCCAATTCACCTTGTCGGAGCTTACCAAAGTAACTTTTCTGTATTCATACATTACTTTTAACTTAACACTCTTCTTATTTTCAGCAATCTGTATTAGTGCAATACGCTTAAGTACAATTAAAAGTACCCAAATTAAAAAACATGATCCATCGGAATTATGGAAGTATGAACACAAAACCCACCGGCTGCGCCAATTTGTTACATGTAGAAATTGTACACTCAAAATAAGAACGACGATGGGTACTATACCCCCCTACCTTCCCATTGCCAGAAAAAATAAAAACCTGGTTTGTTGTGGGCTAGGTATATATATAAAAAAAAAGAAAAAAAATTTAAAACAACGTTTCATTTGATATAAACTGTCACCATATGTAATTTTTTATTATTTTTTTTTTACTCTAAACTCAACTAACATGATCGAACAAACACCCTGTTCACCAGATGCTCAGGGACAACAGTGAAACAAAACCAAAACACCAACCTCACAAAATTTTCATACAGAACCAAAATGGATGCAATGCTCACTTTTTTTTTATCACTTGTTTTACTTGTGTTTTACAATACCCAAAAGTCGTTTTTTTATTTTTGTCCCTAGAATCATGTATTACCAACAAGGAGGATTCTTATCCTATTGGTGATGGTAATACCGGTGGTAATATCGGTGGTATTGCCGGTGGTTATCCCGGTGGTGCTCCAGGCGTTGGTGGTAAGTGTTGACAAATTCCTAAGAGAGGATAAAGATTGCACAGTCCATACAGATTGATATTAAGTAGTTGTGCATGTGTAATCTGGATAATGCACAATAGTCCAACAATCAGTATGGCAAAAGCTAGTCTTGGATACATTTTGGTTAGAGTTTTGTAGATGAACTGCAGATCTACAGATCAAGATACGCATTTTATACTAAAATTATTAATCGGTAATAGTCATTAGGATTAATCAACAAGACAAATATACCACCTGAAAAAACTTCCTAACAATGCTTATTCATTGCGGGTATTTCCGGCTTTACAATGATATTGCAAACTTTAATCGAAGTGCTCTGACGTTTATCTTATTTTCTAATTTTGCAACCAAAATGCTTATTGTTCGAAAATGTATAAGCAATTACCTATGACGTCCAGAGTTTTGTAGATGAACTGCAGAGCAAGATGCGCATTTTGTACTAAAATTAGTAATCGGTAATAGTCATTAGGATTAATCAACAAGACAAATATAGCACCTGAAAAAACTTTCTAACAATGCCCATTTATTGCGAGTATTTCCGGCTTTAGAATGATATTGTAAAATTTAATCGAAGTGCTCTGACGTTTATCTTATTTTCTAATTTCGCAACCAAAATGGTTATTGTTCGAAAATTTATAAGCAATTACCTATGACGTCCGTGGAAAAGTTGACTACAGTAGGCTGTATTATTCCACCGTGTTCTCTGTCTTCCAGACTCCCGTTCGTACTCTACTTATTAATTGCCGGGGCTTTAGTGAATAAATTGAAACTAAGAATTATGTTAAATTGAAGCATTTTTACCCATATTTTATACAGGCTGTGTATTTGCATTAAACAGCCTGTTCGTTTATATTAAACACTACGCAGCCGTAGCATCTTAATAAGTGATTTTATCATTATAACTTACCTAGTCTCAGGGCATTCGATCTAGACAAGAATAGGATGATACAGGAGATGACACTACATTCTACTTTGGTGATGATGATGATGATGATGAATAACGCATTTATTGTACAATAATTTAAGAAATCTTGACTTAGGACTAAATGCTAAATCCTATTTTACCAACTTTTCTTATTCTTAAAATAATTTACTGGCTCTACGAGCACTTTAAATTACACCATACAAGTTTGTGTAATGTCTTTCGGCGTACAATAAAATTTTTATATTTTTATATTTTTATATTTTTATATTTTTATATTTTTATATTTTTATATTTTTATATTTTTATATTTTTATATTTTTATATTTTTATATTTTTATATTTTTATATTTTTATATTTTTATATTTTTATATTTTTATATTTTTATATTTTTATATTTTTATATTTTTATATTTTTACATTTTTATATTTTTATATTTTTATATTTTTATATTTTTATATTTTTACATTTTTATATTTTTATATTTTTATATTTTTATATTTTTATATTTTTATATTTTTATATTTTTATATATTTCCTGGAAGAAGTTCTTTTTTTTTTTTTAATAACATGTGGAGGTAGAAGTAGTTGTGCCAGGGCAGGGGCACATGGATTCACTTCTTCCCCAACGATGTTGCTTGAGGATTATCCTGGTGGAGCCGTGGTCACTTGACTGGTTGGCTCTTCTTAGGTCTCGAGGTCGTTTTGGTATTTTGACAGCGGTGCACTTTACGAAAATCCGACAATAAAAACTTGCTGTCCGAATGGAATTGGAATTGATGTAATTTAAAATCAAAATGGTTTTAATTCATGTAACACTCCTTTTCCGGGTCTAGTCATAATTTAATGAATAAAATTTCTTACTAGAAGTGTTTACTGATTGAAAGCATACAATTGAAGTTCACGGACACGGCGGTGGTGGAAAGACGATTCGTGGCGGTGTGACCATCCACGATGATGTTGGAGTAAAGACTGATTCGAAAAGGGATGAAGTTGGGTAATTTAATTTTTGCACTTGACAACCAAAACAGAACATACTTCTGCTCTCTCATTGCCACGCCCGTCGATGTGTGGTAGATTACATCGGTAAACTGATGATCGAAGAAAGCGGGAGAATGAGAGAACAGAAACACAATGTATGATTATCTTGGGGTGGATTTGGTTGTATGTGCATAAATCAATGTAGTTCTGAGCGAAACCCATTGACCTAATTCGGTAATATGGTGAACTCAGAGTACATTGATCTGTATGAAGACAGAACTGTGAAGGAGGGGAAAATTAAGCTGATGCTATTCACCTGCGAGAAGAGAGCATTGATCCCCAGCGAATGAAGTGTCTGGAGAAAGTGTAAAGGACGCTGACTTGGCTAGGGAAATCTGATCATGGGAACTAACTTAAATGCTTTAGTAATTTCCCCACCGGTCGAAAGATTAAGCAATCGCCGTTTGATCAGACTATGCCGTTGCAACCGAAATGATACGATTTCCTGTGGAAATCTCATGGGTTAGCGAAATGGGGTTGCCGTATGGCAAAAATGCAGCTAAACTCAGTTATGCATTATCTGCATAGGATAATGAGTTTAGCTATACGTCCGTTTAACATGTTTTACAGGGGAATAGCTTATAAGGGGAATGCGTAGAAATGACGCGCTGAAAGCAGTCGAAATGAGGTATGGAATTGTGGTTGGAATTGTGGGTTGGTTCTCCATGTGGTATAGAGAATCCCCACAAACATAAGATAAAATAAAAAGTTAACAAACAAACAAAAATATTAACAAACATATTAACAAAGTGTTAACATACAGATATTTTAAAACGAAAAGGAATCTAAATGCAAAATGGAAACGAAAAGGAAGAATAAATATATATGAAAAGGGAAAGCGTAGCGTCTAAAGATCTTACTATATTTGGGGATTTAAGTCCTTTCTTCATTGTCAATCCACCACCAGTTGGGATGGGATCGGTCATTTATAGATTTATCTCGATCGCCTCTGGCCATGCTAAAGCGCAAGTGAACTGCAGCATTTGATATATCACTGTTGTAAAGAATCCGTTTGTCCCTGGCACCACGAAAAGTGTGGTAAATAATAGGGACTCCGTGCTTGTTTTGGATAAGACCTTTTCTATCCAAGAGAGGGAACGCTTCAGGTGGGATAAACCCATTTTGGAGTTTATTCTTCAGGTATATGTCATTGGGGTAGTATGCTCCCGAGATAAGATTATTTTCGCTGCACATTGCCCTTGCTGTGTGACCACGAATAATTTTGATAATGAAATTGTCTATCTTATTCAGTCCTGATTTGTCATACAGTGTCTTATTAGGATAGAATTTCCTGTATTGAGACTCAGGTGTTCTATGTAATCCGAGGCAGGAACGCAAGCACTGCCTCTCGAACATGCGAAACTTTTCCATGTAGGATGGGTAAACGTTAAACCATACCGAGCAACCATACACTAATATTGGACGGATAAATGCTGAGTGTGCAATTATTTTAACTTTGTGGTCTAGGAGACTATTTCGGAACATACTTCTTGTCATTGCACATGCCCTATGTGCTTATCAAAGTATAGGTATTGATCCATCCAAATACCAAGGTACCTGACAACAGTTTTCATTTGCAGCGGAAGATTGTTGCTTCCTACAATAGAGACGTTTTTCCAATTATTCCTTGTATCTCTTGAAGCTGTAGAAAGAGGTGTTCTGAAAAGGATAGTTTTGGTCTTTTGGAAGTTAAATTTCAATTTCCAATCGTCACAAAAGCGTTTGATTTTATTTAAGTCGTCTTGAAGAGGTCTGTTAATGACATCGATTTTTTTCCTGATCTGTACACCACAATACCATCGGCATATGCAATAGCATGACAAGAGACCCAACTAGATCCCTAGTATAAATATTGAAGAGAATGGGAGAATTCACGGGTCCCTGCTGTAAGCCATTTTTAGTATAGAAAGTTTTATTGGAGATTTTTTCCCCACATTTTACCACAAATTGCTTATCCATTATCATATCGTAAATGATGTATACCAGATATTCGGGCAAACGTAGATTTGATAACTTATTTACAAATTGTGGGGTACGAAGTAGATGTACCAACGTATGGCACCGGTTCACTATCGCCCCACTATAGAGTTGTTCACCAGCGCACTGCCCTTCGAACACAAGGAAAAATAGAACACGCTCATACGCTATACGGGGTCAGTTTTGTTTGTTTATTACACTGAAACATTTCTGTTTGCACGGCCTCCAATAACCGGTGGCTGCTCAAGGGAATCTTTAATTTCATTAATATCCAGGATTACAGTCGTTTTATAGTGTCCTTCTTTTGTTTTCCTCGCTATTGACGGTGGCAAGGATCTGAACCATCAGATGAGTTATCCATTCCACTGGCAAGCACTTAACTGGTAAGATTGTACCGAATACTGGTTTTTGAACAAAATTAGGACTTTCCATAAGTTGTTAGTCTCTATTCAGGAACTGCGCCCGAATGTGTTCTCTTCTATTTCTCTCTGACGCGGTTCCCGCAGCAATTGAAAGGGGAACGTTCGAATCCCGATGTGCGCGTGGCGGTTGCTGAATGGCGACTAATGATGATGAAGGCGAGAATCTATTCAGGGTGTCATGGTAGTTGAGTCATGGCGAAGTAAGCTCACTGCCACTTACTCGGAATTTGAAAGGGATTGCTATACTTGCATAGGGAATTCAGTTGGATTCATTGATTGTGTATACCGGAAAATTGAAATTGCTTGCGTGCAGGCAAGGAATATCGTTTAGATAATATATTAACCGAAGTCAGTTCGGGGAAATGTATGCTGCTTGGTATAGTTGGTGGCGATGGTTAATGTTCCGTTGTGGATTTGAATACGCGTTTTGTTACAGCATATGAATTTCGGGGAAATTAAGATTGCTTGGTCGCAAAGAGGGAATATGAATTAAGTAGAGAATTGACCGAAGCAATTTTGGGAAAATGTGTGTGGGGTGATGTAACTGAGGGAGATGGTTAATGTTCGTTGTAGATTGGAATATGCGTTTTATTACGGCATATGAATTTCGGGGAAATTAGTATTGTTTGGTCGCGAGGAGGGAATATGAATTCAGCAGAGAATTGATCGAAGCGGTTTTGGGATGATTAGAATATATTCTGTTGAATTGTATTTTGTTGGGAGTTTTGGGAACTGCCTTTCATTGCGGTTTGGGAGATGGATTCTTGCAAGTTCGGGATGGATGCGCTTGCATATTGGGATTTGTTTTTGTATGTTTTGAGATGGATTGCAGGTTGGGTCATGAGTGACGCGCTGTTAGCGGTCGAAGTTAGGTAGGAATTGTGGGTTGGTTCTCCATGTGGTATAGAGAACCATACGATGTCGAAGGCCTTTTCAAAGTCAACCAAACATACGCCTGTGCATTGTCGTGTTGCCTTGTTCCACTGTATATCGGAAACAAGTTTTGTAGCTGCATGAACTGTGTCGTGCCCCGTTCTAAAGCCAAACTGGTTGTCGTTTTCATCACACCAATTTATCAATGCCTTATTTATGACTTTTTTGAATATTTTGCTAATGTTTGGCAGCAGACTAATCGAGTGAAGATTGGCGGGATTGCTTCTGTCCTTGCCCTTTTTGGGGATGGGATGGACTACTGCTATTTTCCAACGTCTTGGAAAGTATGCATTATTTAGAGCGTTATTGAACAAGGTAGTTTAAATTTTCACCACTTCCGGAGGCAGATGTTTAAGAACAGTATTCGGAATACCATCTGTTCCAGAGGATTTCTTGTTTTTAATGGATCTGAGGTTGTCCATGTGTTCATTCATGTTCACAAATGTAGTGATCCTATATCACTACTCTCACCCACTTACCTATAATCCCAATCCAAGTGAATCATATGAGCGACAAGTTAAACCAAAAGTTGGTTTGCCGCACATTGATTCAAATTCCTAATTACCTCACCCACAATCCAATTGAATCATATGCACGACCAAATTAAACCAAAATTCATTTGTCGTACATTGATTCAATTCCTAATAATCCTAACATTATGAAATGCGTAATACTAAATGCATTTCATGATTTCTCCTTCCGGGAATTTGTTCAAATAAAATTCGTATACACTTCCGGGAATCCTATTCCAATTGAAGCACACAAAGTTTTGTTTGGGCTTCTTGGAATTTTTAAGTAATATCTTTAACAAATCTCTGTTGCCACAGAGTATAAAAGGGGAGTGCATTTTGGATTCGAAATCACTTGGGATCCAGAGGTCGAGGCAACGGCCGAAAATAGATAAATAAATAAATAATAAATAAAATATCCCAATGATCGCTTTTCAATATTGGACCCTTGAAAACAAGGAAGACACCCCATTGAGGTAAGATTAAACAATTTAATAAAATATAACCCTACACAAATATATTTGTGGGCAAATTTCTAAGCGGCGCATCCGCTCTATCGTTTTCACTGAAGATGGTGAAACTTTTGTTTTCGGACTGCCAACTTTGCCGTTCATTGTACAGCTATATATGATTTTGGATAGCTCCGTTTTCGATGTCGAGTTTAGTATGAATATTACTGCCTCATTACAGGCGCCAATTGAGTTTGTTTTCTCTTACGGATCCTCGACTACTATTAGTTCTTCGTTGGAGTTAATGTGTTCCGGGGTGAGTCCTGCGTTCAGCAATATTTGACAATTCTCGGGAGTCCTCGGACACGAAGGCAGGGAATGTCATTATGATCTTTTCTTCTAAAAACTTTATTTATTTGCGGAAACATATTCCTACCAATGGCTTTAATGGAGAGAATTTTGTGTTTCCATTCTTTATTAATTACTGATCTGTAGTTGTCACGGATCAGCTTTTGAACGTTTTTAATCAATGACTTAATTGTCTTTATTTCTTGGCTATAAGGATCGCTGAACTGTCTGTGGAGCAGTTTGAGCTGGGAGAGCAGAACGCTTTTTTGTCTATACAGGGCATCAATAGTTGAGTTTCTGTATCTATTAAAATTCTACACCATGTGCGCCGCTTTTGGAATGGAACGGTGCATTGTTTTGATGACAATGTTGTCCATCGTTTAGAGATATTGATCTATTTCCTCATTTCGAAGGTTTCTATTAGTTGGAGGGTCTACGCCATTGGAGCGTAGTTCTCTTTTTATTATGCGATCAAAGCGCGACCAATGTGCTTTTCGGAAAACGAACGAATGTATCTGGTCGTACTGCTCAAGTATTGCATGTTCGTTTGGAACATGTAAAACGACGCCGAGGCTGTAATCGTCACTATCGTACCCGCGAAGCCAATTTCGAGTATTTAGGTCCGTGTCTAATAATTGTAGTTTCTCGTCCATCATAAGTAAGTCCAGAAAGGAGTTTTCTCTTGGATAAGATGTTGTACTTGTAGCGTACAATTCTAGTTTACATTCTGTTGCATTTGTTTGCCACCAGTTGAATAGTGCATTACCTCTCGTGTTCGGCGTGATATCACCCCAAGCACTGTATTTGGAGTTGAAATCTCCTGCCAGAACAAAATAATTGTTTTCCGAGTCTAACTTGAGATTACGAATTATGGTATCCAGTTCGGTAGTAAATTGGGAACACTGAGGAGCTTCAGGTGCATACACGGATACGACGTATCGTATTGACTTTTCAAAGGTATATCTATAATGCCAGCTCCCAGCAACATAAAATAATATCCTAATAAAGCGTTGTACAGTGGGGTCAATATAAACAGAGTGGATAACTTTATGGTCAAGTTGATCCGACGGCATCATGCTAGATCAATGCGCTCGCCGAACGATTTAATTGTTGGTGCATATTATCCAAACAATATGTATTATCAGGGGGTATGTCACAATGGCTTTCTTCCACCAGAAGCATTCCTTGGTCTTGACATGAACGGCCTCATACAAAATGAATTCGCTATACTGTTGATTTATCACGTGCGTCGGTCGGCCATAGATAAACGAAAAAGTTATAATCGAGAGGTTGCGCACACAGATAAAGGGCGCCTGCAGTTCAGTAGGGCAGTAGCACAGAAAGACCGAAAATACACGAATAAGCAACACCAGAGATGTTGGTCCAGAAATGTTGGTGGCTGAGTGGCAATTAAAAACCTGTTTCCAAATAAAACTGGCAAAAAAATGGGAGTAATAATATTAATAATAATAATAATAAAAGCCCATTAACTACGGAAAGCTTACATAGAATTAGCATTTCGAAGATTGAGTGTAGATGTTAGGTTTAGGATAGAGTTAAGATAAAAAAAATATTGTAGTTAGTTTAGTACATAAGTTTAGTTAAGATATAAGGTAAAAACAATAACAAAAACAACCTTTTTTTTCTGTTATTCATTTTCTTTGTAACCATTTAAATTCATTAAAATATATGTAAACAAAACAATTGTAATGTCAAAAGACAAATTTTCCCGCTTTAAGCGTACGCATGTAACTTAGAGAGTCCGCAAGGGCCAAGTAAGTTAGGAAATAAGATACAAGCATTAGATAGAATTTAATCGTTTTTGTTTAGCGTGTAAGTAAAATAGAATAAAAGGAAGAATTAAAAAATGATCTGAAAAATGAAAAAATTAAAATATGAAAAAAAAATTCAATATTTTATAATCCGCGATACTATACGTATAGGTATGCATGCATGTAATAGGATAAAATCTGGGAATTGCAGAATAGCAATTCTGTTGCTACTTAAAATAACATTATGCCCGCCAAGGTTATGGGAATAGAAAAATGGTATGAAGTGATGCAGATCGAGATTGATCTTTTCTCAATGTAGGATTTTATCTAGGGTCGATCTGGATACATCTCAGATGGTGCGATGTTGACGTGTTAATCTGCCGATCATTCGAAAATGAGGAAGCCAATGTTCCAACGAAATTCTCTCTGTTGATCTCCGTGGGATTAGAGCACCATTGTTTAAAGGGCATCTCTTTTACCACTCTAGTCAGCTCCCGTTTTCTAAACCAAATATTTTTGGGTGGACAGACGTTGGAATGTGGAATATGAACTCCATTTTTTCTAATTCAATTTATGCCGGCATACATACCTCTGCTGTTCTTTGCTCTGGGATTTTCTATGATTTTTTCGATCCGAGTCTTCTCCCATCGGGGTTTTTTTTTTGCGTTTGAAATGTCTAGTTGCTTCTTTCCGAATTGTCGCGTATCTTTCTGCATTGACTTCATCGTATCCTTCTAACTGGATCACTCTGAGGCGTTTACGTTGTTCGATATTTGCCCTGCACTCATCGTCAAACCAAGGTTTGCACTTAATTGTTTTCTTAAGTCCTAATACCCTTGGAGGTGTTTGTGTGATTGTGTCTCTAATCGATTCCCATTTAGTGCCCAAATTATTGGTTTCCGCTTCCCCACTAGTCCCATTCTCTAGGATGCTAAATCTATTGGTTAGTTCCTCTTGATATTCAGCCCTTTTGCGTAGGTCTTTTAGCTTATCAATGTCGAACTTTGTGGTCGTCTCCCGTGAGTGCCCATGTGGGTTTGCTGCGAGCTGACTTCTAATTTGCCCATCACTAGAAGATGATCGGAGTCGTAATCTGCTCCTCTATATTATCTTACGTCAAGGATATTCGAGTGGTGTCTTTTGTCTATGAGGAAGTGGTCTATTTGGTTACGCGTTACGCCGTCGGGTGATATCCATGTGGCTTTATGGATTTACTTCTGCTTGCACATCGTACTTCTTACTGCCAGATCTTTTGTTGCTGCGAACATGATAATTCGAATTCCAATATCATTTGAAACGTCGTGCAGGCTTTCTTTACCTATATTTGGTTGGAAGCTATCTTCCTTTCCAATTTTGGCATTGAGGTCCACGGGGAGAATTTTAACATGGAATGGTGAGATCCTATCGAATGCTTCCTCTAGATCCTATCAAATACTTCCTCTCAAGTCTCGTTTCTTCGTCGGTTGATTCTAGTATGACGTGTACGTTTATAAGTACATAATTATGCTATGAGCCCTATATTGTCATCACAGATATCCGGTCATTAATAAATCTCACATCTTATACATGGGGCATAACCTTCTTGTTTATGATGAAGCCAGTTCCGAGTTTATGTGTATCGCTTCCTCCACACGCCAAGGTAAGATCGTTGGCTTCGATTACTTGATGTGGGAGACGGATTTCCTGAAGCGTGACGATCTCCGTTTTATATCGTTTAGCGATTTCTACGACCATCTGTATCCCGCCTGGTTTATATAACGTTCGAAAAATCCTCATACCGACGCGTATATCTCGCTTTTTCCGTTTTTCCCTATGTCTTCATTTTATCGAGTCGGTGTTTCCTTGATGACTAATTCCCTTACGGTAATGTCGGGTCACCACACCTATGCCTACCGGGTTTGTCATGGGATTGTTTTGGGTATATTGATTATTCAATTCTGTTCCCACGAGTCTTGGCGTTTCAGATAGTCCGTAATATCAGAGCCCCTTTTAGATATGGTAAGGTCTACTTACTGCTCTAATTCGGCCCGGTTTAGACATTATGTTACGATCAATAGTTCGATTGGGTTATTCAAAATGTCATTGCGTTTTCTTTTATTTGATTTTCAACAACGTTTATATAATATATGACATTAACTTTATGCTTGAACTTCGTGCTTCTCACTACCAGATCTTTTGATGCTGCGAATGTGATAATTCGAATTCCAATACCATTTGAAACGTCGTATAGGATTTCTTTACTGATAGTTGGTGGGAGGATATCTTCCCTTCCAATTTTCTCATTGAGGTCCACGAGGAGGATTTTAACATGGAATGGCGATATCCTATCAAATACCTTCTCTACAGTCCCGTAGAACGTGTCCTTCGCTTCTTCGTCGGTTTAATCTGGTGTGGCGTGTACGTTTATAAATACATAATTGTACTATGAGTCCTATATTTTCATCACCGACATCCGGTCATTATCTCACATCTTATACATGGGGAGTAATCTTCTGGCTTATGATGAAGCCAGTTCCGAGGTTATGTGTATCGTTTCCTCCACAGGCCAGTGTAAGCTCGTTGGTTTCGGTTACTTGATGTGTGAGTCGGACTTCCTGAAGCGCGACGATGTCCATTTTATATTGTTTCGCATCTTCTACGACTGTCTGTATCGCGCCTGGTTTATATAACGTTCGAACATTCCACGTGCCAACACCTATATCCCGCTTTTTCCGTTTTTCCCTACGTTTTATTTTTGCCGAGTCGGTGTTTTCTTGATGATTTGTTCCCTTATGGTAGTGTCGGCTCATCACACCTACGCCTACCGGGTTTTCCGTGGGATTGCTTTTGTATATTGATTATTCATTTTTGATCCCACGAGTCTTGGGGTTTCAAAAAGTCCGCCACATCAGAGCCTCTCTTTGATATGGTGAGGTCTGCTTACTGCTCTGATTCGACCCGGTGGCGCCGTTATAATACCGCCGGTATACCCCTGGCATCAAACTATCCAATGGGCACGGTGACGCGTAACACCCTGGATTAGGGGTGATAGATCTTTGTGTGTTACTCCTCGCCTGCCTGTCTGACATGGGCGGCCCTACTGGAAGCGTATGCTTCCGTCAGCATTGCCTGAGTGATTCAATGTAGTTTTAGACTGTGCACCACGTCAATGTTTCTACCAAGCGGGGGCGTTATATAATAACCTCATTTCTTGTGGCTTGTGGCTCTTACTAATTTGATCGCTCAGTGAAACAAAACCGAAACACCAACCTCACAAAATAGTCATACAGAACCAAATTGGATGCAATACTCACTTTTATTTTATCATTTGTTTTACCTAAAAATCTATTTTTTTATTTTTGTCCCCAGAATCATGTATTACCAACAAGGAGGATTGTTATCCTGTTAGTGGTGGTATTACCGGTGGTGCTCCCGGTAGTGTTCCAGGCGTTGGTGGTAGTTGTTGGCAAATTGGCAAGCCAGGATTAAGCTGATATAGTGGATCGATTTTAAGTAGTTGTGCATGTGTATATGCATATGTGGATACATTTTGGTTAGAGTTTTCTACATAAACTGCAGAGCAAGATACGCATTTTGTACTAAAATTAGTAATCGGTAATAGTCGTTAGGGGCTCCTCGATAGTATAGTGGTTAGTATACCCGCCTGTCACCCGGGAGACCGGGGTTCGATTCCCCGTCGGGGAGCCCCAGGAGCAAGACTAATGACCTTGCCCAGACAAAATAAGTCATTATGGAAAATTTAACAAGCCTCAGGACTTGCTAAATAAGGCCAAGACCGGTTCCCGGTTGTAGTGCCGATGATGATGATGATGATGAATAGTCATTAGGCGTAATCAACAAGACAAATATAGCACCTGAAAAAACTTTCTAACAATGCTTATTCATTGCGGGTATTTCCGGCTTTACAATGATATTGCAAACTTTAATCGAAGTGCTCTGACGTTTATCTTATTTTCTAATTTTGCAACCAAAATGCTTATTGTTCGAAAATGTATAAGCAATTACCTATGACGTCCAGAGTTTTGTAGATGAACTGCAGAGCAAGATACGCATTTTGTACTAAAATTAGTAATCGGTAATAGTCATTAGGATTAATCAACAAGACAAATATAGCACCTGAAAAAACTTTCTAACAATGCCCATTTATTGCGAGTATTTCCGGCTTTAGAATGATATTGCAAAATTTAATCGAAGTGCTCTGACGTTTATCTTATTTTCTAATTTTGCAACCAAAATGCTTATTGTTCGAAAATTTATAAGCAATTACCTATGACGTTCACGGAAAAGTTGGCTGTTCTCTCTCTTCCAGACTTCCGTTCCTACTCTACTTATTAATTGCCGGGACTTCGGTGAATAAATTGAAACTAAGAATTATGTTAAATTGAAGAATTGTTAAGCATATTTTATACAGGCTGTTGGTTTATATTATACTGGCTGTTGGTTCACTACGCAGCCGTAGCATCTTAATAAGTAACTTTAGCATTATGGCTTACCTATTTTCGGGGCGTACGATCTAGAGAAAAATAGGATGATACAGGAAATGACACTACATTCTACTTTGGTCATGAGAATTGATGTATATTTTTTCTTGAATAAAACCGTGAATAAATAACTGTGGGTTCAGTGCCACTGAAAAGCAAAAATTAATAACCAGGAAATCCTTCACGATCACTGCCAACTGTCATTGACATTGGGACATGTAAAAGTTTATCGCACCATGTGGTCTAGTCATCCTCCCCTGGGTGTTTGGAATCATTTTGTAGGCCATTTTGGCTGTGCTACCTGTGTCTCATTTTCGTTTCTATTGCATACATTTCTGTTCTTGGATATCTGAGAGTCGGGCTTTATACGCATTCAGGTCTCGTGTATTCAGTTGACGCTACTTGCATATTTCCACTAATGCTCTTATTTTTATTGATACGCGACCAGGAATTACCGCAGCTGTGTCGATGTACACTGTATATATATAAATATTCTCACCGTACCTTATGACCGTTTCTACCTCGGTGGTATCTTTTGGTGTTTTTTCCTGGTGCCTAATTACCCCGTGTATTTTACCTGGCCGCAATCATTATTTCCGGCTGTGATATAGGTAATTGTTTCTACAGTAGGACACATGTTGAAAAAAAAATTGCCGTCTTTGAGCTTGTAACTACGGTGATCTTTTCGCAATGGAAAAACCGAATTGCGGCTGGCTCCAGAGGAGATCATCAGTATTGTCGAATACTTGGTCGCGTGGCGTTTTAGTCATTTTTACCGCGTTGGTTAATGAATCTTTCAGGTAATGCATTTCCAACGAATTCGTTTCTGGAAAATGTGATTTTTCTGTCGCCGTGTAGGCACAGGAGTTTGGTTGAATTATGCAACCATGTGTAAGAGAACAGATGCGGTTGAGGACGAAAGTATGCTTAGGCGAACTAGGGATTAACCTTACAGGGATTTGTGGGGTCCCCGGTGTACGGTTTTCTTTGGATGTCGATCGAGAACACCCGCTCGTTAATTCATTCTAGCACCTTATATAGTCCTTCGGACGGAGGCTCTAAGGGTTTTCTTACTTTGGTCACTGTTGCGGCTTCGCATTCGAAACAACCAGCGAATTCGCAATAACTAGATGTGGAATCACCTTTAACAATGTTAGCAATCAACTGACATTTATGAATTCTGTTGGTTGTCACTTGACAACCATTTTTTATGTTTTTGTTTACTTCTTCGTTAACTATTTGGCGACTCCAGGTCGCATGTTAAATAAAGCCATAGAACTCCAACCAATTAATTAAATAAATCCTAGTTTAAATAGTGCAATTAACCCCAAATTGTTGTTTCTTCTGTTTGGGAATATTCTTTTTTTGGTACGAGGGTTGCCTCTTATGTTTCGGGATTTGACAACCCTAGTGTTGCAATCCGGCAATTGACAGCTCTGTCGTAAAGTTGGACATTTTTGAGGTTATACGCACTCAGAACGTTTTGACATACGAGCGGTATTTGTGTTGTTTACAGTAACTTAAAAGGTTCATCTCGGCCCAAAAATGGAATTAAATCGTCAACATTTTCGTGTGATTATTTTTTACAACTTTCGGCCTGGATTAACTCAGCAACAGTGCATGGATGAACTTAATTCAATTTTTGGCGATGAAGCTCCGTCAAGGACCAGTGTTTATCGATGGTATGGTGAATTCGATCGTGGTCGTAGTTCACTCCAAGATGAATTTCGTGAAGGTCGTCCAAAATCAGTTGTTGTTCCGAAAATCATTGATGCTGTGCGCGAACTGATATTGGAAGATCGTCATGTGACCTATCCTGAGATTGAGACAACCTTAGGCGTTAGTCGGACCAGCATATATTCAATATTGCATAAACATTTGACTGTCAAAAAAATTGACAAATTGTTCGCGTTGGATCCAATTTGTCAATTGCCCAAAAAAAGGCTCGTGTCAATTGGTCGAAAGAAATGCTCAAAAAATACGGTCGCGGTGCTTCGAAACACGTCTATGACATCGTGACAGGTGATGAATCGTGGATTTACGCGTTTGAGCCCAAAAGTAAACAGCAGTCGACTGTCTGGGTGTTTCAAGATGAGCCAAATCCAACAAAAGTTGTTCGCGCACGAAGCACTTCCAAGCAAATGGTCGCCTGTTTTTTCTGAAAAACTGGACATGTCGCAACCGTACCACTAGAACAACGCAGAAGAGTAAATTCTGAGTGGTACGCAACCATTTGTTTGCCAGTTGTCGTCCAAGAAATCAGGAAAACGAACCGCCGAAGACGGATCACTCTTCACCACGACAATGCGAGCTCTCACACATCGGCTGCGACAACTGCATTTTTGAGCACCCAAAACATCGATTTGATGGGTCATCCGCCGTATAGTCCTGACTTGGCACCGAATGACTTCTTTTTATTCCCGTACGTAAAAAACAAACTGAGAGGTCAACGTTTTTCGACACCTGAAGAAGCGGTTGCTGCATTCAGAATGCATGTGTTGGAGATACCTCAATCAGAGTGGCAAAAGTGCTTCGACAATTGGTTCAAACGCATGCAAAAGTGTATAGATCTTCATGGGGAATATTTTGAAAAACAATAAAGTGATTTTCGATGATCAATATTTGTTTTTGTTCTTTAATCCCGAAATATAAAAGGCAATCCTCGTAGTTGCTATTGCTGACAAATTGGCAATTTTATTATCCTCGTCAATCACTTGAATCTGTTAATAAAAGTAAAATTTAGAACCCTCAAACAAACCCGATTTATTTGTGGATTTCTGAAGGAGAATTATTTCTGGTCTTTCTGGATTCAAACGTTCTGGAGGTATTCGTTTCCTTTTTCATATAATTAGCCATTAGTTTTCAGCCATCGGAACCACCGCCGATTCAATCCAAGGGAGTGAATTAGTATTGCCGACGCCATTGCTTTGGTCCATCATTCTTGACACTGAGTTGGTGACCAGTTCCGTGGGACTTATAGAACGAATAGTTCCAGCGGAGAGAACGTTGTTTCGCAACAGAAACCATCGAAACATATTGCACGTCAGGATACACCATCGTGTTCCTGACCGCGGGTATTCAACGCTTGTTGTATACATCCCCCATGATGAAGACGTGAGTGCAGGTGTCCATCTCTGGGTGAACGAATAACCTTTTGGAGCCGTGTCTGGCGTCATGTATTGCCCGGCCCTTGCGCATGAGCTTGCGCAGATTCTCCAGGCTTAGCAACTAGTTGTGAGGCACTTTTCCGTCCGCGAAGAATTCTCCTGGAAGCCGCAGATTTGTTCCGTAAGTTAAATATTATGCGGATGCCCCCAGGTCCTCATTAATACTAGTTCGTAGACCTATGAGGACAGTGGGTAGGGCGTCGACCCATTGGCTGTCGTTGTGACACATCAGCGATACTTTGAGGGACCGGCGCCATCGCTCTATCATCCCATTGGATTCCGGGTGATAAGCGGTAGTGTGGCCTTGGTGGCAACCGTGTAGGTCGGTCAGCTGTTTGAAGATGGCTGATTCAAACTGTGGTCCTCGGTCTGCTGTGAGAGTAGCTGAATCATGAATCTAAAATGAACCGCCCTTTTATGCTCTGCATACACAGAGATTTGTTAAAAAATGTGTATACAACTCCCAAGAAGCACAAATAAGATTTTGTGTGTGCTTCAATTGGAATGAGGTTCCAGGCATAATATGGGAATTTCTTTGAACAAATTCCCGTCAGGTAAAATCATGAAATGCATTTGAAAGTAGGCACATCAACATGCTAGGACTATAGGGATTAAATGAATGTGCGACAAATGAACATTTGGTTTAATCTGTCGCGCATATGATTCAATTGGAGATGATGATTGGGATTATGAATACGGGTAAGATAATTGGTTTTTGGTTTTTTTTTTTGGTATAATAATGGGGATTGGATTAGAATAGTGTTTTGGGATCACTACATCAGTAATTAGACAGTTAAATGCATGCGTTCCATTGGCATCCGGAGCCCGACAATCGTAAAGGGGTTGTGTTCCATCACGACAACACGAGACCATACACATTTTTGACGACTCATGCAAAATTATTGGAGCATGGATGGAATGCGCAAACTCGGCTGACTTTTTGTCATCAGGCTTGCGTTTCTTTCGAATCATCAGCAGTCTTTATGTGGAATAACGTTAAATTCAAACTAGGCGGTAAATTGGCATTTTGTTTAGTTTTTCAGCAGTGAAGACAATTCCTTACGAACGGAGTATTACGCCGCTCACCGAAAGATGGCAACATAATATGTTGAGAAGAAAGCACTTGCCAACTTTCCACATCAGTAATTGTTATGGTTTCGTTGAATGGACGGCTGGGCCTCAGCGGGTTCGCTAAACTCCCGACGGTGCAGTGGGCTGTATTAAAGTCGCCTGGTTGGTCAAGGTTCCCTGGAAATATATCAGTTTAGAGAGCCTTCTCTCTAGATGCTATCGCCGATTCTACCGCGTGACATGGGCTCGATATGGCGTGGTATCTATACTTTTCTCTCCCTCGGGAGCATCCGGGGTTACCTGTAAATTTAATATGTGGTTGAACGCCCCTTACCACTTACCAGAACAAAACTCAACGCTTTACAATTTTTCTTCGGCATTTATATTATCTCGCACATGGCCGCCATCCCCATGTGACATTGACCAGCGAGTAGCTGCTATGTGTGCTGCTATTGTACCGGTTGTCCCAGGAATTGATTGCTGTAGTCCTCCATGCGGGCTCTCCCAGGAATTGGCAGACTTGCTTCGTGTTGCGCATTCAGATAATTTATTGCTCTCGTCCTCGATGCGGCGTCTTCCCAGGAGGTGTATAGTATTAGTTATTTTTTGAGTGACAAGTGACATTATTGTGCTCTTTTCGTTTTGGCATTGGTAATGGTATAGTCACAATTTCAACATGGAGTACAATAAATACCATTTCGCCATATTTCTATTTCTGCAAAGCAACGAACGCTGGGCAAGCTGCTAAAAAATTACGTGATATGTATAGTAATGAAGCTTTAAAAAAAGTCAGTTCCGAAATTTCGTTCTGGTGAATTTTTTTTTTTTTTATTGGACTTCTCTTGGGTGAGGCGAACCTATAGCGTCGAGTGGGCGCCCCGAGATGCCATCAAACGACGGTTGCAGTTCTTTTTGAACAGTTGCAGGTTGTAAAGCTCCGGGAACACTCGCGTGGAAAGGGAGTTCCACAACTTCCCCGCTCTGTAACGGAACGAGTTTTGATACAGGGATGTTCGCGCTGTCGGGAGATGAACCACAAACAGGTGCGATCCGTCGGATTGTCTTGTGGAGCGCATATAGACCGAATTGCGTGGAACAATGCCAAGAATCTCCGAAGAACAACACCCGTGATAATATCTGTAAAACAGACAGAGGTCGGCTACGCGCCTTCGATGTGACAGCGACTGTAGTCCCGACGTCAGCGCCGAGTCCCCGATCAGGCGGATCGCTCGTCTTTGTACGCTTTCAAGTAGGTCGAGGATATGTTTAGGAGCCGAGCTCCAAACATGAGAGCAATATTCGAGCGCGGGTCTAATTTGAGATTTATATAGGAGAAGAAGTTGGGCCGGAGTAAATTATTTCTTGGCTCTAAAAAGATAACTCAGTTTTCCTGAGGCTGATCTGGCGATACCCGATACGTGTTTATGCCATGATACATTCCCACAGACCGTGACGCCGGGCAATTTCAAACTTTCCCCAGCCTCGAGGGCCCGGCCACTCATCATCAGCTGTGGAACGGATGATCCAGTTTTCTTTGTGAATGTTGTATACTGGGTCTTCGTTGCGTTGAAGTCGACAAGATTGCCATTTCCCCACTGCAGGACTTTATCTAGATCCTGGTTCAGAGAGTCAATCTGTCTACATCTCAGCTGGTGCGACGCAGAAGCACCAATCGGCCGAACGCTGGAAAAAGAGGAAACAAGCGTACTATCATCCGCAAAACTGAACACTTTGTTATCCGTTATCTCCAACAAATCATTTATGTGAAGCAAGAACAAGGTTGGAGCCAAAATAGAACCCTGGGGCACCCCCGAATTAACAGGATACAGATCGCAACACTCGCCGTCCCCAACAACCCGGTTCGATCGATTTTCGAGGAAATTCCTCGTCCAGTCGCAAAGCGGCTGGTAAAGTCCATATGAACGAAGTTTGCTCAGCAATGCCCCGTGCCAGACGCGGTCAAAAGCCTTGGAGATATCTAATGCGACCGCCCTTGACTCACCATGCCGTTCAATGGTAGATGTCCATATATCGGTTATAAGTGTCAAAAGGTCTCCTGTGGACCGCCTGCCACGGAATCCGTATTGACGATCATTCAGAAGTCCGTTGCACTCCAAATACCTAACCAACTCTGTATTGATGACTTTTTCCATTACCTTAGATAAAATAGACAGTAATGCTATCGGACGGTAATTTTGTGAGAGACACTTTTTCCCGTCTTTGGGATTGGCTGAACTCGAGCGATTTTCCAGCAGGCAGGAAAGGTCCTCCGTGCATATGATAAGCGGAAGACTCTGCCAAGAACCGGCGATAGTTCTGGAGCACAGTTCTTAAGGACTATTGCTTGTATTCCGTCCGGGCCGGTTGCCTTCCTATAATCCAGTTCACGTAGAATGCGTTGAATAGTGCGCGGACGAAATCTCACATCCCGCATGGAAGACTGTACCGGCGAGATGATAGGTGGTCCCAAAAGGCCGGGATCGAGGTTTGAATTCGCGGAAAATAAATTCGCGAACACATTAGCTTTATCCTTTGGATTCGTGACTAACGTGCCGCTGTCTGTCACCAACGGAGGGAAAGAGGAGGAAGCAAAGTTACTGCTGACAGCCTTTGCCATTGACCAGAAGGAGCGCGAACCAGTTGGGCACCGAAGGAGCTTATTGATCACCCTGTCGTTGTGAGCCTTCTTCGCGGTATCAATCGCCTGGTTGCACGCGTTTCTGATTCTAACAAAATTCGTTCTGTTAAGATCGGTGGGATTGGAGCGCCATTGCTTAAAAGCTCTAATTTTTGCCACTGTAATCAGCTCGCATTTTTTGTCAAACCAAGGTTTATCAGACGAACTTCGTTTGATGGAATGTGGAATATACATCTCCATCCCCAGGAGAATAATCTCTGATACCGACTCCGCGCAAGCGTTAACATCGGAGTTTCTGAAGCACACTTCCGACCATGGAAAGGATGCGAAGAAATCTCGCATATCGTCCCAGTTAGCAGCCCCATACTTCCATACATGGCGAAGCTGCCTAGGCCGATTATTCGCTTGGTATGCAAGTGCTTGCGCGACAGATACCAAGCAGTGATCTGAGTTTCCCAGTGGCGCAGAAACCTCTACGGTATAAATACTCGGTTCGGATGTCAAAAACAGATCTAGTAGTAGTAGGGTGTTCGCATAATCACCTCGGGCATCCGGCACTCGTGTTGGCTCCCCCACGAGTTGAGTCAAGTTGTGGCTTACAGCAAACATCTCCGCCAGCCTCCCAGCCTCGTCGGTTCTGTTAGAATGTAACAACCAGTCGAAATTGTGCACATTAAAATCGCCAAGGACAATAATTTCAGAAGCTGGGTGGTTGATCTGTATCCAGTCGACGGTATATGAAAGATGTTCGAAAAATGTCGCCGGTCGATCGTCATTCGGGGAGCGGTAAAGACAACAAAGAAATTTAACGGAATTCCTCAGCACGACTCTTAACCATATGATGTCCATATTATTGGGCTCCAACGCCTCCATCCTCTGGCAAGCCAGATCGGACCGCACGAAAACGCAGACGCCGCCCTTAAAACGGAATCTCGAATGTAAGGCGTATCCTGAGCATGAAGATATATCGAATCAGTTGACGAATCGACCTGGGTCTCAGTTAGGGCAAGGATATCAGGTTTCGTTGTTTGCAAATATTGGTGGACGGCGTTTACATTAGTATTGGTGAAACCGATGCCCCTGATGTTACAAAATGCCGTCACCAGTCGAGCGTGGGCCGAGCCTCGAGAGCGAGCCCGGTTATGCGATGACGAACCTCTCAAACTTCCATCAAAGCTGACAAACCCGAAGTGGATGATGACCAAATCAAAGCCATGATTGAATTACATCGTCAAATAGCTAGACGAGAGGTTGCAGGAAGGTTAAACGTATCGCACACAACAATTGAAAATCATTTAACATGTCTCGGATTCGTTAAGAAATTTAATATCTGGGTTCCGCATGAATTGAAAAAAAAATTAATTTAACACAACAACATCTGCGATTTGCATCCAAAGGCAATGCATTCAAAATTTTTTGGAAATGAAGCATCACTGGCGTTTGGCATAACATTGATTGAAAACGAACATGGTTCAATCGTAATGCACAGATGTCATCATCATGAATTACAGTGAAAAAAGAATATACAGTCAATTTTTGAGACTATAAACCTATTGTGTATTTTGAACGGCTTCCAAGGAACCAACGATCAATTCCGATATATACTGTCGCCATTTAGACAAACTAAATGCGGCGTTCATACAACAACGACCAGAATTGGTGAATAGCAAAGGTGTTGTATTCCACCATGACAATGCTGGACTTCACACATTTTTGGTCACTCGCCAACAATTATTGGACTTTGGTTGGAAAGTGATGTTGATGCTGATGTTGACATCCAAAAATCCCATTCATATCCCCAAATTAACATTGAATTCAATGTCAAGCAAATTGATCCAAACGTTTAACTCTCGAACATTGAATTCAATTTCTTAAACTCCAAAAAGCACAATGCATATCTTCACATACACGGTATGTGCAATTAACACTTTAAAAACCTCGAATCCAAAAACTCTGAATAAACACGTGTCTGAACAAAAACTTGTCCATTTGATCCACCAACACACAATTCCAGCAATCTAAACATCACAATGCATACGCATTGTAACCAGATGTTTCATGATTTGAAAATAGACAGAGATTCCCAGATCCTAATTTCACACCCAATTTCTTACGGATCTTGTGTTACCCACCTGAAGTGCACGCAAGCTCTTGCTTGCATTAGCCAAATGGATAACACAAACAAATCCCAAAAAGGATCGGTGATAAGTGGCAATGCGTCCGGATACCGAAAGAACTAAATAGCAAAACATACAGATGGAATATGAATCAAGAGTCGGAATCGACGAGTACTCAGTATCGGTCGTCGGAATCAACAAGTCAAAATTAGTTAGTGTCTAACGTGCTTAAGAATAAGTCAGTGTTTTATATAAATTAAAGAAAAAAAGTCCATTATATCAGTAAATAGAATAAATCAGTCTTTCAAAGAATCGGTCTGTGTTTTAGTGACTGCTCAGCAGAAAGTTCTCTGGTGACAACATTGTTTTTGAATCGCGACTTGATTGTTAACAAAAGTGATTTTCATCAACAGTTTTTTTAGAAACATTGTATAATCGCGCGGCAACAGCTTTGGTATTTTGTTCTGAAGAACTGTAGAGATAGCAACCTTACCGACAAGTAGAACTATCGCGTTTCGTTACCACCAAGCCAATGGCGGGAGACAGAGGAATGAATCAGTTGCATAGCACCATCCATAGAGAACAGACGTTTATTATACATACTCTACATTTGTAATAAGACAAATATATATCCTCGTGTTTTAACCGTTGTTTTTAATTATTGAATTGCCACCCACTTCCAACAAGGACAAAATACGGGGGAACCGGAAGTACGGTGGTGCACCAGAAATATTATAATGTCACATACACCGTATAGCTCTGACTTTACACCATCGGACTACCATTTGGTAAAACGTTCAAGATCATGACTCTATGAAATCATACTTGTCTCAGTATTTGTCGAGGAAAACCCAAAAATTAGATGAGCATAGAATCATGAAGTTTGCAGAGAGATGACGAAAGGTCATCAAACAAAATGGAAAATATATTTTCTATAAAACTCCATTCATTGTATAAGAAAAATCAAGTCTTATCTGTATGAAAAAAATGGAAATTACTTTCCTGCCAACCCAATATATATTCGATTGATACGTAAGGACCTTTTACTCAACCCAATATGTTTTAAGACTATTTTGTGTTGTCCTTACTTTAGTTTGAATGATACATCTCAGTTGGCACTCCAGAGTAGTAGGGATTGATCATTGCCACAATGTGTTCACATTATCAAAACATTGTACTCAAATAATTGTTCAATTCACGAGAGAATTAGGTTAATTTTTTGGTGTAGATCATGTACCGCACCAGTTAATCATTCAGTGTGTGATAAATAATTGTATGAACCTCTCATCGAAGCCGTGCCCAACAATTGGGATCGTCTCCATCATGTTTGTTGAAAATGTGGAAACGATTTGTATTTATTCCAGAATAAAATTTAGTTGACATAACAACTTCATGTAAATGACCCTGAATGGTGATGCTTTGGCGGATAAGTATGGTCGAGGTGTCACCGAACTGTTCCGCCGAACATTGTTCACGAATAGAGAAACAACCTGGAACACAGGGGCATTGTCACAAATAAAACGCTGAGAGATCTTTTCACTTTCTATTTTATTGTAAATGTTTTAGCATCTTTCGTCACACATAAACTTCAACGTATAAATCCGAATTACGCGACAACCGACACACATTTCCTTTTTACGACACGAAAGGTTTACTATTACCTTTAAGAGTTTCGCGGTGAGATACTCTAGCGCAAGGGCGAAACGACGGATACCTCCTCGTCGAGCTCTCTCTCGTTCTCGACCTCCTCGGATGCTCGAAAGTTCAATCTCGACCGTTCGATACAGACCTCTCGTCCCGGTGGCGATCCCAATCAGACTGCTTGTCTGCCCACACAGATATCCAGATTCCAAACCGGTATCCGTATCTGTACGGAAAAATTTTTCTATTCGATCTGCTAACAGAATTCCGGAAATCTCTGTTAGCAGCATGCTATTTCATCCCAGGGGTAATTTCCTATTTTCCTGAAAGGAGAAAGTCATTCCTTGCATACATCATTATCATTGGTGATAGAATTTCATTTCCACGGCCTTCTGTTTGCACAGAACATCTGGCGCCCAGACCAGAGATATTCGGCGATTGTTTTGACGTGCAGTCCGTGGGTCTTATTTGAACTTGGTACCCGGAATCGAAATCCATTAGATCTTTATAATGGTGCGAAATTCTAGCGTGGCCGTGGGACCGGAGTATTGCCTTTGTTGGCTTAACTCCTCATAAATTATCGGATATCTCGTTGAGATATATTCGATTGCGATAGGTCGTGGCTGCCTTCTGTTGTTCAACGGATTTGGGTGGTCCTTGCGTTAGATTACCCGCACGTGCATCCGTTGATCGGGTCATTCTTTGATGATAGCAATTATTTTGTATCGAATTTCGGAATTGCCGGTTCGATGAGATGTTCCTGGGCGCAGGCAGCATGTATGGCATTTTGGGAATTGTTTTTTTTAGGAATAGAACGCATGGATGTTTATACCTTTGTTTCAGGCATGATGAATTATAATTGTTGAGCTTGACCTAAAAAGCTTTGGGGACGTTCAGTTCCCTGCTTTTTGGTGTCGTTCTCAACGTTGGCTGCGAGTTGCAGGCCCTATGGTGGGACTTTGGGGCACGCGTCTGTGGGCGCGTGCAACGCTCTCAGGTAAGTAATTTCTTTGAAGGTAGGAACCTTACCTGCGCAGAATTGTGCTTTCGTAGAACGCTATAATGCTATACGAGAGCTTTAGTTTTACTGCTTACTATTGACGACCAATAGTTCCTCGATAGTATAGTGATTAGTATACCCGCCTGTCACGCGGGAGACCGGGGTTCGATTCGCCGTCAGGGAGCCTCTGGCGCAAGACTAATGACCTTGCCCGGAAAAAACAAATCATTATCGAAAATTTAAAAAGCCTCAGGACTTGCTAAATAAGGCCAAAACTGGTTCCCGGTTGTAGTGCCGATGATGATGATGATTGACGACCAATGTTTTTGAAACAAGACCTTTAAGATCAACGAAGTGCGTTTCAACTTGCCTGACATAGCCGCTACTAAGGCGTTTAAAACCGTCAATTGGTACACCAAAGATCTCAAACAGAAACTGCAACGTTCACGTTTATAGGAGCGGGATCAACAGGACACAACTTTTTGAGGATGTCGGTAGTGTCGGACATGCTGGAGAATTGTTTTGTTTCCGAATTGGGTTAATTAAGTAACAGAACGTTCGTTTCCAATTGTAAATTTTGTGGTTTTCCCGACCAAATAACGTCGAAAAACAGTGAAACCTACTAGACAACACCATCCATGATTTCTCCTATTAGGGAACTTGAAGGAAAAGGTATACACCTATAAACCAAACTTAATGTTTAAAGATCACAATAAAAACAACGTAGCTGATATCATACGAGCATAACATAATAATAACATAACGAAATTGCTATGAAAAATTGTGCTTAAAAGACTCTATGTTGGCACCACAATCTAAGACGGTCACTTTATCAATATTACCCCATCCATTGATAATGTTAAAGACCATGTATTCGATCAGTAATATATAAATCATGAAATTGTATTCCATTTAAAAGTTATTAAAAAACGGCTTTGACCTGGACCATAGAAGGCATCCGGTATAAGCAAGTCAATTTTACTTGTAACGGAGAGACAAGACCAAAAATGCCGAACTCATAGAGTGCGTGCGATTTAAGACATTGGAAACCGGCAATTAGTCTAATAGGAGCGGAAGACAAGGTTTGATTAATTCAGTGCATTGACATAAAGCAAGAGGTGTATAGGAGTTTTACTATCTAGATGCAGTTTTGAAAAGTGGCATAATCCTTCACAGTAAATATTTTTTAGTGACAAGGTTTTTCTATTATTATTGTTAGAACTATTTTTCGCAACCGTTAATTACACTCCGACCCTAATTGAAAATATGGAAACGGTTTGTATTTCTTCCACATATACGCTTTGAAACTTCATATTAACATTTTCTTTGGAGCAAGAATAGCCGTAGTTGACTTGAGTACCGTGCCCTTTATGAGCATTTGTGTATTTATTCAAGGAAAAGATAGTATTTATATGTGAACCACAAGGCACGTCATCTTGTTGTAATACGAGTGTAACACTTGTAGGCAGAGATCTACTCATAACCATACAATTCTACATTCTGTACCATGTTATTCTCACCAAAATGTAACAGCCGTTTAATTCCCCGTATCACCTCTTCATTTACAACTTCCCCTCATAGATTCAAAGAATTTTCTTCTGTTTTCAGATAACGATGTGTTTAGCAGTCTTTTAAATAGCAGCTTTCGGAGTAAAACATTCGAAAACGACTCTTGTACTCCCAAATGCTTAACATTGCTCCTCCACTTAGTTACAGATGTTTTCTTCGGAGTTCTTTTAAATTGGACAATGCGCAGTGAGGCATCGGGGTGACTCACTAGGAACAGCGATTCTCGAAGTGCAACATTTTTGGAGAATCATCCACGGGATCCAGATTATCAGTTCTTTCTCATTGGAAGCGGATGTGATCCATGTACGTATGTAAATAGTCAAATGTGTGATTTTAATAGATAAGTTAAAAACAATCTAGCATTGTGTATCCAGTTTTCAACTCTTGTATTAATGAATTCGTGATTTGAAATCTTAAAACAGTCCAAGTTATTTTTTATTTGAGTATAGCCTCGTGTACTTGGAAGCAAAGAACTAGTAATTTCAAAAACCATTTGTGAATGAACATCTGTCAATGTTTTTTAATGAACATTAAATAAATTATTTAATTCGGTGTAATACTGGTGATATCATATTTGTAATAGAATATAAAATTGTGAGTTACAGAGGATGTGCTTGAAAGGATTCGAGAGTGTCGGATGGTCACATATAGAACAGTAGGGTTGTACATATATCTATTGGCATCGTCACAAGGCATTCGAAAACGTATGCCACATTCCAGTACAACAAAGAGATTCTCGGTGTTTATCCGTCTTATCATCTTTTTTTAAATTATTCTCCATAAAGATATATACATGCGTTTGAATCAAATTTCGAACCACTTGTTCCACTCCGGTTGAAGTCCCTCCAAAACATGTAGTCTGACCGCATCAACAGTTTGTTTTTGATGTGCAGGAACAAACGGAAGTCATTGGGTGGCTAATCAGGATTATAGAGTGGGTGATTTATCAACTTGATGTTTTCGATTCTTAATTAGGCACATTTTTAGGCTTACATTGTCAAATTAAACGCAATCCAACGTGAAAAAGTCTTTTGTATGGCTAAATGACTGTCTATCATCAATGCAATCTCTTATCGGTGCTGGTTGCCTCAAGCTTACGGTATACCATATGACGATCGTTCCTTTTCAGTTCTTCCACAAGATTGGTGTTTTCTGGCGAAACAAGCAGTTTTAGTCGAGCTTGACGACATTTGTCGAAAGTCGCCCTGTGGGGTTTCTTTAAAACATTCCCAAAGAACCACCTATTTCCTTAAATCAACCTGCCTTTCCCTCACTACACAAGCCACTTTACTTACCTGCAATCGAGCAACGTAAGCTACCTTTCATTCGCTTTCACCTGAGAGTAAAACTCCAGCAAGCATGCACATCATCAAATCATTTCGTTCATATTACATGAACCATACCAACCCAATCGGCTCAGCTTGTCAGCAATTATAATCGACAAACACACGCTGGCCAGCGGATCTGTTGACACAGCTGCAGCGGATTTTTCCGACCATTGATCGCTCAAGCGACACCCGATCATCGAATAGGACATACCCGCGATCGTTGTTCAAATAATCATCCTAATGATCATGTCTTATGATACAGTTTTCCGAAAAGTAACATCCATTGAATCGGACGCGATCATGATTGCTGTGACCCACGTACAGTTTTCTTAATCAAACAATAGCCACCCTAGCCTTTGCTATAGGCGAACAAAACTGCGGTTGGCTTATCGTCACAGAGAAATCTATTGCCTGCAACGGTATGATTCTGGGCGATTATGTAAACAGCAGAGGTTCCCATGCAGCAATGGTTGAACCAAACAAATGCGCATTTCAGCGTATACCCTCCGAAATAGCGTTTCTATTTACAGAACACACAGAAACCTATTTCTTCCTTCGCCGATATTTCGCTATCGCTTATCTCAACGATGCCTGCAGCCCCTAATACCAGTTCCTTTGTTTGTACAGTTGCAGGATCGAACGTTGCCTCACTTCCAGGGAAAGAGCATTGTACATGACCTGTACGGTCACCACAGGGTAATTCTTCCAAAAAAACCCCAGTCGATCAGTCATTGGTCATCACCAAAGAAATGATCCGATTCGGCTCCTCCCATATCGATGGAAATTCACGACCACCGCAGCTAGGGGACGTTGAGTGCAACAGCCACTCGGGGAGTCAGATTTCTATCACCACAGCGGACGGTGGCGCCGCCTAACGTTACCTTTTCACCAGCCGCGTTACAAAGTGGTCAAGTTCTTAACAAGGTCAAGGTACGCGAGTGCGAGTTGTAGTACAGTGTTCCTTTTTTAATCGACAAGTCAAGAAATCCGTTGTTCTTTTTAAGTGCACTTTGTATTAAAACTTTCAACGATCCTGAAGGAATGCAGGCGTCATCGCAAAGGGTTAAGTGATTAAC